>JAUMJL010000594.1:0-600000 GCA_033558185.1 Dromococcyx pavoninus
GGTGGCATGAAAACAAAATCAGATCTGCACTCAGATACAACTGCCTTTTCCATGCACTAATCCCTCTCTAGTACCTTAGCCCAAACCCAATTGCATTGTTCCTCCGTGCGGTACCAGAGGCAGCCAGAAACAGCCTAACAAGCCAGAAGGTTTCAGGTAAGGGCATTCCAGCCGGCTGGCAAAGGGACACACGTTGCACAAGTCGCTCAGCTGTTATTTGTCCACAGAACAAGCCAACAAAAGAGCACGAACACAGAGGCGAAGGGACACCCGTGGGTCACTTGAGGCACAGCACAACCCCCGGAAGGGGACGGCGAGGGGGGCACAGGCCGGCTCAGCGGCCGTACCACCCGCCACGGCCTCTCCCCACCAGCGTTTAATCCCACGGGGCGTGAGGAGGAGAAGCTGCGCGCCCCCGGCCCCAGCCGGGCAGAGCCTTCAGCCCGCCCGGATGCGGCTCCGCTTCCGTGCTGACCTTGGAGCCGCCCCCCGCCCGGAGATGCGGGTCAAGGGGGGCAGAGAGAGCCTCCCCCCCCCCCCGCGCCGCCTCCCCCCGCCACACTCGGGGGGCGAGAGCGCAGCGCGCGGCCGCCCCCCCCCGCCACCTCAGGGGAGCCGCGCGGAGCCCCTCGGCCCCCAGGGCCAGTACCTGGCTGCGGCGCTAGGGGAGCCGCGGCTGCGCCCCCGCCATGCCCGGCTGCGGCTGCTGGAGGCCCCGACGCCAGCGGCTCAGTCCGGCCCGGCCGCCATGTCAGGCGCGCCGCGCGGTGCATTGTGGGGCGAGAGCGAGTGGTGGCGGCAGCGGCGCGGCTGGGCCCGGGCCGGCCCCGGCCACAGGGGGAGCTCTCAGGCTTCCAGCGCCTCCCTCCCCCAAGGGGTCACAGCAGGAATAAACAGCTCCGGGTTCTCCTTAATCCCCACAACACCACCCCATTTTTTTCCCATTTTTTTCCCTTTCCCCCCCCATTTTTTTCCTTTTTCTTCTTTCTTTTTTCTTTCCATGCCTTTTTTCCATTTTTTCAATTTTTCCCATTTTTTTACATTTTTCTAGTTTTTCTTTTCTCCATTTTTCTCCTCATTTTTTCTCACTCCCTCCCATTCCCCTCTCATTTCCCTCCCCTTTTCCCCATTTTTCTCATATTTTCCTCCCATTTTCCCCCCACCTTTTCACCTTTTTTCCCACATTTTCCCCCCCATTTTTCCCACGTTTTCCCCATTTCTTTACACTTTTTCCCATTTTTTTCCATTTCCCCCCCATTTTTCCCACAGCCTTGGCCGTGTTCCCCCTTCCTTAGGGTTCCCCCCTTGGCCAAGCCCATCCTCTGTTCTCACTGTTTAGCGGAGAAGGGTGGGCGTGCTCCACTCCAAGCAGCCGGTGGTAACCAGGGATGTGGCTCCAGCACCACTGACCTTGGCTCTGAAGCTGGCCCTGGCTGCAGCCAGAGACAAGTGCTTGACCAGCCTGTCTGCATGCAGCCTCACAGCTCCCGGGGGAGAAGAGCTTGCCCACCTGGCTCTCGGCAGGGTTTGGGGTGACCTGAAGAAATTGGGAATTGCTCCTTTAAGGCAAATCTCTCTGTGATCCAGCACCGTGCTACCCTTTCCAGGCACTTCCCAGCCCAGGCTAAGGAAGCGTTTCCAGAAAAACAAGGCACGTAAAAGATTGATGTTGATGTACAAAAGGGGCTCAAAGGAAAGCATTAAAAGGGACCACTGCCTCAGAGAGTCCATGTGGGTAAACAGAAGTTGCAAAATCTATAATACTGGGTTCTATAAATACAGGTGAGGCGTACTTCTGACTGTATTGTGGAGTTAGGACGATGCTTAGACCTAATCAGCTTTTTTGTGGTTCAGTTGAAGTTCATACTTATGAAATGAGGACTGGATGGCTCAGGGTGTTGCTAATGAGGTGTAGTGCCAAAGGTTCACCTTTAGGGACACAGGTCAGGCTAGGCCAGGTCAGCACAGACAGGACGTTGCTGTGCTGCAATGCTGTTTGGGGCTGGCTGAGGTTGGCTGGGTGGTGATGTTAGCCCAGTCCTCTTTGACAGAGAATTTTATTTGGTTTAGGAGGCCAAATTGCAGGAGTCATTATACTTGCTACTGGATACGGTCCTCCTAGATCAGCATTCAGACATGCTAGTGAGCAAACACCAGTTTGCAAACCTGTCTGGCATTTTTCCTGAAAGCTGAAATTTTTAAGAATACATCTGATTTTTTTTAAATAGTTGGATAGACTTTAATATGAAATGTTAGTGCAGTTTGGCTCTGAAAACTTAAATCATTATAAAGCAAACAGTCTTTGACATAGTCTCTCTGTGTGAATTCAGGAACAATTCTTCCTTCTTTGCTGATGTTAAAAAATGTTTTATTGCAGGAGAAACAGGGAAACATGGCAGTAAAAGAGGACACTGAATTCCGCTGCCAGCTCACCATTATGTAAAGAATTCCCAGTGATCAAAAACTTTCAGATTCTGGTCTCAGTTTCTAGGAGAAAATATAATCCTGAAAGCCAATACCTTTCATCTAGAAATCTGACACAATAATCATAAAGCTGTAGGAAGCAGATTTTGTAAACTCCCTTTCCAGAGCAAAACCTTGCTTGTCTCATGTTGTAGTATGATGCCTCATTTTTGTCCCATAAATAGGATTTATTAGGTTTGAAAAAACTATTTAAACATTTATATACTGTTTTAAAACCCTATTCTCTGTCTCCAGCTGAGTCAGAAGAAATTCTAAAGCTTCTGAAATAATTTATTTATGAAATGAAGAAATCATACTTGGCTGTCTTCTAAAGGAAAGGTTCTTGGTCAATACTACAGCCAGGAGAGTATACAGAAAGCACTTTTCTGTGAAGATGAGAACTTCAGATTCTTAGCACAGTGTATCTGTTTTAGACAACATGGTGGAAGATTTTCCATCTATATGTTTTGGTAGTGTATTGCATTATTTCTTGATGCTGGATATATAGCTAAGCTGAAATACATAAAAACATGAAAAATATGAAACTCTAATTATATTTTCCAACTGGTTATACATGGCTTCTTCACTTATAGTAATGCCACTTATGCTTGAATGAACCAAATTTAATTAAGATCTACCAAAGATCTACCAAAACTCAGTTAAAAAAAAATCACAAAAATGAGATTACAAAATGTGATTTGCTCTTCAAAAGATGGCACATCCAAGGCATACTGGAAATGTACTTCATTGTTTTCTGTAGATCATTACATTTTGCTTTTCTTTGCCAAATCAGAATCAGTGGCATGGAGGACCAGTACCTCAGTCCAAGAAGAAATCAATGACCATCAAATGCTTTCTATTGATGTTACTTTTTATATACAAATCACTTGCTTCCAGCAAGCATAGCAGCAAATTGTACAAATGGCTATTTTTTCTTACAGGCAACTCAAGAATGGCATCAATACACTGAAATAGTGGTTTGGCACTGTGTATCTGAAAGCTTTGGTACCAAATTCAGTTCCTGATGCTCAATGCCTCTTTCTTGCATAAAACAACCCTTTGGTCATGTGGTTTCTCCAAGATCAAACTGTGAAAAACAGTGGTCTGACTATTCACTTCTCCCCAGCTAGGTGGATGCAGAGATGAATTTCCCGAAGCCCTGGCTAATGGTGTTCCATTTCACATGACACTATGCACAGCAGTTTGTAATGCTGCTTTTGCTGACTGTGTGTTGGGACTCCTGTTCAGAGCACTTCCATCCGTAACCACTAGCAACCAAGCCACTGCTATCCTTTGACATCACACCTAGTTGCCAGATGCTATAGTTGGTATACTAAAAAAAAGGCACTTGCAAATCATCAAAAATCACGATAACACTATCCCTTATTTTCCTAGGACATAGTTGAAGCACTTAAAGTAGATATTCAGAAGAAATTTTGTATTGAGAGGGTGGTGAGGCACTGGCACAAGTTGTCCAGAGAAGTTGTGGATGCCCCATTCCTGAAGGTGTTTAAGGCCGGGTTGGATGAAGCTTTGAGAAATCTGATCCAGTGGGAGGT
This sequence comes from Dromococcyx pavoninus, assembly GCA_033558185.1. NCBI lineage: Eukaryota > Metazoa > Chordata > Aves > Cuculiformes > Neomorphidae > Dromococcyx > Dromococcyx pavoninus. The sequence goes on from JAUMJL010000594.1 coordinate 4,023, forward strand.
GTCCCTGCCCATAGCAGGGGGGTTGAAACTGGATGATCTTTAATGATGCTTCCAATCCAAACTATACTATGATTCTATTGATAAAAGAAGTAGTTGTTAATGCAGAGTGGAATATTTTGACTTAAGTAGAGTTGGTTTTCTGCAGAACTGGTTTTCTAACTAACTTCAGTTATGTGATATCTAATTGGCAGTGTTTTTGAAAGTCAGACGGACACAGACTTTTCTTCTGATAGTATGGGTTTTTACACAGTGCTGTTACCAGACAATACTTCACTTATCTAAAGAACGCAAGACCAGACAGAGGACTAGCTTCAAAGCTCTAATGAGCAGAGCCTTGGCTGTTGTGAAGTTTGTAATAAAATTAAGATTAGTCCGTGGAAAGTAGAATATACATGAGATCTTGCTGGGAGAATTTATACCTATGAATTTAAGTTGGCTATATAGACTGTTCCCAGCTCTTGTCTCGTTGCACAAGATTGATTAAAATCATTCCCTCATGCACCCAGCACAGAAATAAAGGATGTTGCTTTCTAAAACTCCAGAACAAGTCTTAGGAAGTTTATTTGCTGGCTTTTTCAGTATCATAGTTAAAACAGTTGAAGTAGATATTATGAAGAAATTTTGTACTGTGAGGGTGGTGAGGCACTGGCACAGGTTGCCCAGGGAAGGTGTGGTTACCCCATCCCTGGAGGTGATCAAGGCCAGGCTGGATAAGGCTTTGAGCAACCTGATCCAGTGGAAGGTGCCTCTTCCCATGGCAGGGGGTTGGAACTGGATGATCTTCAAGGTCCTTTCCAAGCCAAACCATTCTATGATAGATCTCTGAATGTGACTGGTATCCACAGACGCACTCGATATTCCTGCTCTGGAGCCAACCAGCACTTTTATTCATCCGATAAATGGCCTTACTTAACGCATCTCTACCCGCACGAAAGGCTCCATGTTAGAGATCCGCACGCTCCCCAAACACACCCTCCGTGCGGACACGGCTCTGAGCCTCCGCTGAGAGTGTTGCAAACGCCGCGTTTGCAGCAGCGCTCTCTTTGCGGCATCGCCGGCCCCTGGCGGCGGGCGTCTCGCCGCGCAGCATGCGAGACCCTGAGGGCAGTGTGGAGCACCAGCCCTCCTGCGCCTTCCGCAGAGCGCTCCTCATCGCCCTCGCCATGCTCCTTGCGGTCGCAGCAGTCCTGCTCCTAGCGCTTGCCGCCACGCAGAAGAAAGAGCCTGATTTTTACACTTTCAAAGTTGTAAACATCAGGGGCAAACTGGTCTCCCTGGAGAAGTACCGGGGCTCGGTAAGTGTGCGCGGGGCTCCTCGGATGCCCGCGCCGCCCCCGCGCCGGGGAGAGGGGCCACACTGGGCTTCCCGGCTCCTCTCTCACCCGCATGCTCTGACCCCGCTCCGCAGCGCTCGGAGCCCTCAAATAAAGCTGTGGCAGCCTAACCCCGTGTCTCCTCGTCTGTTCCTTGCGCGGGCTGTAGACGTGGCAGGGATTGTCTGCCTGCGTTCGGCACGATGGATTGCACGGGGTTGTGGCTCAGAAAGTTTGTACCCTTGTATAGCTTACTTTTGGGGCTTATTTCTGCCTTTTAGTTGCATGACTTTAAATAAACTAATTTTACCTAAATCTCATTGCTTTTTAGTCTTCTACACTAACAAAAACAAGATAGGATGTAATCAGTGGCTAATGGAGTTAACAGAATTTACCATAATTAGCAAAAAAGTGAGAGACACGATAAAGAAAATATTTTAGTATCAGTGTATAGTAAAATTGTAGTAAAATCTGCTATTGCCCTTATAACTTTTAATGACAGAGCAACGTGAAGAAGTGCATGTTAACACGTAAAATTTTATGATGTCTTTTGTATTTTATTTACATATTACATTAAGGAGTTGTAGGCAGAGCTTTCCTTCCAATTTTAAGAATACAGACTGATTTATTTAATTTTTTTAGTGGTTTGACTATCTGGGAAAGATGGTCAATATCTATGAAAGAGTGGATAGGGAACTTCGCACCCAGGGGGCATAATACTTAAGCTTGCAGAAGCTAAAATCAACATAAAGCCCACAACTGCCAGTCTTAGCACTCAAGTGACTGTGTGCCAGGCTGGCAGTCCAATGGTTTAGCTGCTGCCCAAAAAAGGCAGGCACCGCAGCTCACTTTCACCCTTACTGTCTAGCTTTGTGCTTCCACCTTTTTTCCCCCTCCTCAGGCACCTTACTGAGGTGTCTGCACTCACTACTCCACAGCAGAAAGTCACTGAAACATTGGCAGGAAGACAGAGAAGGTATGTGGGAGGAGACGTACCTTTTCCTGAGCTCAGTAGAAAGGAACACGGGTGGATTTGGATCAAATGAGATGTCTGAATCAGAAACAGATATAGTCAAAGTCCTCCTCCTTCTATGTTCACAGTTCAGATAGAGCAGAACTGGTCCGATGCCCACTCAAGTATCTGTATTGGAAAAACACAGTGGCTATTTAATATTAAGCAATATTTGCTTTCCAAAGTCTCTGTTAATAAATCCTGTTAGTGGGGCATGATTTGTCTGCAGATCTGTCTGAATAAACAAAATACCACCTGTAGTTCCTCTGTCTCAGAGTCAGAATCCACATGGAAATGAGTAAAGGAGGAACTCGAAAGACTTCCTTACAGCCGCCCTGCAGAGAGCTGTGGGTGTTCATCCTCTGCCAAACAAGCTGCAGGCCCATGCCAGGTTAGGTGTCTGTGTCTCCAGTGGTGCTATAATACCAGGCCATCCTGGAAGTGTGACAGGTTTCATAAGGGAGAGCTCTGGATCCATACCTTGGAAAAGGTAACACCATTGGTGAATAGTACTCCTTTATCTCTGCTAGGCCATATGGAATAGTTTATTAAAAAAAAAATGATGACCCGCTTCTGTGTGGAACAGAAAGGTTTGCATTCAGAGAACCTATTAATGTTCAGGTTAACTGCTGTCTGAGAATGCATATGCATAGCTTTAAAGAAAATTACAGCAGTAAACCACATCCCTTAATGTCATTATGTTGTCAGAACTTGGTGTTGAGGTAGACAAAGGTTAATTAAAACTCCCATTCATTTCTTAAAATAAACCTTCTTAAATCTGTATTTAGATAAGTAATGTTAAGAGGTAGGTTTATCATAATATTTTAAAGCTATTAAGAGAAAGCAAATAATATATAAGTACTACGTATGTGCTGCTGATGTTTTAAAGAAAGTGAGTCACTAATTAGACCCTGGAACAATAGTCCGCTAATTGCTAAACCAGCTTTTAACAGCTTTAAGCTTCCTGGCAGATACAGAGAAAACATTTTCTTCAACTCAGTCACTAAGCTAGTTTAGTTAAATAACTACTTAATTTGCAGTCAAGAAATTATGTAGGAATTTAAAAAATTCTAAAGCTTCCGGAGTATTTTAAAAAGTCTGCTAATTCTAAAAACACAAGAGCCGTGCTAACTAGAAACAATTAGTGCAATTCATGGCTTGCAGAATCTTTCTTCAATAACTATTAATATAATGGGTATTCAGATCATTGACATATTTTTTCTTATTAAGAAAAAGTAAGACTGATTGATATTATTTCCTTTTCCATTCAAGTAGATCGTGATACAAATCACAAGTACCCTCCATTATGTAGTAAATAAGAAACGTACTAACAATTCTGAAATAACAAATATGGAAAAAAATATGGAACAGATTATTTTTTTCCTTGAATAAATGTGCACAGACATAACCTATCCTCCAGTTTAATAAAAATATCAAAAACATGAGGGAGTACTCTTTTTTTTATGGGAGCATAAGAAATAACACTACCAGAATGCTAAAAATTTGACATATATGCTACAAAGTCAGGTATGACATTGCATCTACCTGAAAGGAGAGAAAAGGAGGGCTATTAGGACTGAAAAACAGATCAAAAGGCTGGCTGGTTTACTGTGTTGTGTAAGAAGGCCATCTTCCTATTTTTTTTCCAGGCTTCCATACTGATTTTGACTCATTATAAATGAAGGGCAGTGGTACATGGCTAGGAAAGGATCAACAAGACCCAAATAAGATTAGTTTTCTATCTGCCTGTCTAAATCAGGAACGTTTATATTTTATGTCGTGGTCTTTATCAGATACCCTGTAAGAGGCTATATTCTTGACAAAAATAGTTTCTATTTGGGAGTCAGAACTCCCAAGCATCAGCTGTTCCCTGCTGTGTTTATACCTATCTAGGTGAAATAGTACCTACTTACCTGCCTGCCTACCGACCTACTACACAGCTAAGTACCATGTGCTGAGGTGTAATTAAGCAGCATTAGTGCAATGCTTTGGAAATCTGGAACTAAAGGTACTATAATAATCTAAAAGCATTAGGCACTATAACAATGTAAAGTATTATTTTACTTTTGAAAGTAATGGTAGGCACTTTGCATGCATCACAGCTCTCTGCAATCTGAGAATAGTATTTGTGAATTTGCCTAAGTACAGAGCGTAGCTGCTTAATTACTGTTCAAAGTATTGCTGTTTTTCCCATGAAGGGAACAGCTCTGTGAGTTGGTGTAATCTGACACTTGTGGCTGGTTCTTCCATCAGTGAGACAGAGCCAGTTAAGACACCAGGTCTAAAAACTTAAGTATCTACTGTCTCTGCTAAAAGATCCACAAAGTGTTGATGAAGATGATAGCAGATCCATACATCTGTCCAGGGATCTTTTCCTCAAGGAGGTACAATAGTGTAAACCTTAAGTAAACCAGAAATTAATTTTGCAGTATTAAATAAATGTGCTCACTACTGGAACAAATGGGTTTTCTAAGGGAAGGAAAGAATAGTACTAAGGGGTCAGACAACAGCTAATACAGAATTCAGCTTAAATTAAATACTTTTTGCAAGGTCCAGGATGAATTGTTTGCACTGCACACTAGGTGGTGTCCTTGGCTTTCACTCTCAGAGCCTAAAGCCAGTCAAGAGGCTAACTGAACTCAAATCATTAATAGTTGTAAGAAGTCAAAGGACAGCCTTTTCATGAGAACAAAAAGAGTGACTGTTATTTACTAAAAATAAAACAAAATATTAAAAATAAAAAAAAATCACATCTAATAATTTCTGTCTGGTAACAGAATCTCAAAAGATAATTTGGTAAAGATACTTAAACAGTCATTTTAAACATTCGTTATGAAAAAACAATAAATCCTGAAAGTTTTCTATCATAGGTGTTAGTTACACTTCTAGGAGGTTTGCACTATTAAGCTATGGAGTTCAGTAACTGAATGCATTTTTCTAAGGAAAAAAAGAGAAGCATAATGAGCCTACCATTCTAAGAAATGCTGCGTGTTGTTTCCTCCTCTCTTTTGGGAGAACGTTTAAATTTTTCACCATTTGCAGCATGAGCTCTCATGTCTTTCACCACCGTGTCAAGTGACCACTGGTTTTAAACAGCTGTAAATTAAAACTTGTTTCTTTTTGAGTGAATTCTTTCAAGCCCTCCTAACTTCAAAAGTAAAAGTTGCAAAAGCTTTGTTGTTTTCATTGGCAAGTCATCTTTCGTGTCTGTTATAATATGAACGTAATACCTAAACAACGCCCAAACTTCCAACGATAAATTCTTATGCTCCCATTACATTTGGGATAAAGAACCAATAAATGTGGATATGGTAAGGTATATGAATACTTCTGCATCATGAGAATGCTGAGTCTTAAACTATATTTTGAAAAGTCCCTAGAATTTCATATGAAAGAACTACATGTGAATTCATCTTTTAGTGGTACAGTTTATCTTTACTTCAATCATACTGACCTACAGTTATTGCTATGCTTGGTAAATACATGTGATTTTAAAAGAACAGAACTGCCAGGAGTTATTTTTTTTTATTATCAATATGAGGTCTGACACAAAAAAACCCCCAAGACTGTGCCTGTAACACTTTTTATTTATCAAATTAAGAAAATCAACTATGATCACCTTCAAAATAGTTCCTTTCTGAGTTGACACACAGCTGCATACGATGCTGCCAATGTTCAAAGCATGTTGGAAGAGACCTCTGAGATCATCGAGTCCAACCATGCCAATCCTGCGGATCATTTTCTGAAAGGCTGTTGTGGATCATCATTTTTTCTTTTGCATCTTCTACCAATAAAAAATGGGTTTCTTTGAGCATGGACTTGATCTTTGGGAAGAGGGAGCCAGGTCTGGCGAACAGGGTGGGTGCTCAAGCACAGGGATGTTATTAGCTAAAAACTGCTTCACAGACAAAGCGTTGTGGGCTGGTGCACTCACAGTCAGAAAATGTCTCTATTTGAACATGTACTGAGTGAAGCGATCGAGCTGAGCCTTGTCTCTCTATGACACGTTAGAACATGTTCTGTAACCATCTCTTTGTGTCTCCCCTCCCACTCTTGGTTCCCAAGCTATAGGGCTAGTATAGCTTCTTTTGAATATAAGTTCTATTTGAAATGCTCACAGTCTGCAACAGGAATGCATTGCAAAATTATCTCTTCTCTGAAAAAAAATTTGAATTATATAGCATATCTTTGAATGTTTTAGGAGATTGAATTTAAAATTTCAAGTAGAGCTTGTAAATGGTGTCTGAATGTATGTGATGTTCTGGAAGTTAGCTAGATGGCTCCAGATCATATTTCATATGCAACTGAACAGGGACTGCTTAGATTGTATTCTGTTGATGTGCCACACCACAAACAAGATTACATCAGCTTACCTGTCTTCCAGGGAAAACAGTGCTGCTCTGAAACCATTTTAAATATAGCCATATACCTATACAAGGTACAAAATAAACAAAAGGAAGTGTTAATGTTTTATGTAAGGAATGATAAACAACATTCCCTTAGCTTTTTCTTTACTGATTCCCACTCCTTCTAGGGATTTCATCTTATGATCCCATACCTTACTCAGATTGTGGGCTTTTATATGCCGATTTGTTTTCTGGCTTTAAAAACACTATACACATGTAGTCATTTATTTTTTATTTGTAAGTTATTTCATGTACTCTATTCAATTTTGTGTAAAACATAGACATAGGAATATGGAACAATAGTAACAGTAGAATCCAAAGTTTAAATTTTTAAATTGAGCAAAGGCAATGATCACATACACAAAAGTACGAGACCTGGAGTCAGGATTTTTTACTTCCTTTTATTGCCCTGCAGATACTTGCTCTGTAGTTTGATCAGGTCAATTAATGTTAAGCATTAAGTCAAGTCACTTAATTTCCCCAACAAGTTCTTGGTAGAATCTGTTCCACCGTGTATTCTTACACATACCTCTATTTTCCTGTAGTGTTCATCTGTGTTTACTATCTTTCTCTCTGCTGGATCTGCGCAGGTTACACATGCCCGGTTGGCAATGTCCAAATGGCACAATGCACACAACAGCAAAGATGATCAGCTACAGGAATAACTCTTTAAAGGATAGTGGTCAGAGTCTTCACTACTAAGAATCTCTAATTGAGGGAGTAAACCTTTATGCAAAATCTGTTGTAATTTTGTCCCAACTAAGTAGACTCTAGACATGGTGGGAAATTTCACAGTCTGTGTTGCATAGACCAACAACCCAAAATGCTGTAATTGCTTCTGTTCAGCTTCCAGATCAAGACATCGTAATTAGCAATGATGAACGGATCAGCTAGTTCTGTATGAGCACTAAATTCTGTACAAGGAATGATGCTGCAAAACAGATGCCTCACTACAGATAAATGAACTACCAGAAACAGATTAATTTGCAATTTTCTTTCATGCTACTTAGTATACCTTAGCTGGATGGTCCTTTCTTAAATATGCTTAGAAACAATCCAAAAGTCGGAGTGGAGGAACATGGCTTCTCTGTAGACTGAGAATTCAGATTGCTTAGCTGTTTATTGATTATCTTCATGGTTGCCAAATGGAATTATATAAAAGAAATATTACGTCTTCCTGTTGTGAACAAATCTTGGTGTAGTTTCAAACATAAATGTTCAGTCACAGTTCTCTAGACATTCTCATTTTTTGAAAATAATCTGTATCCCAGCCTACCTGTTGGAAAACTGACGTGCAGCACTTTTTTTGATCTCTCTTGTTCTTCAGGTGTCGCTAGTTGTCAACGTTGCGAGTGAGTGTGGCTATACAGATAGCCACTACAAGGCCTTACAGCAGTTACAGAGAGACCTCGGCCCATATCATTTCAATGTGCTGGCATTCCCATGCAATCAGTTTGGACAGCAAGAACCAGACACTAACAAAGAAATTGAGAGTTTTGCGCGAAAGACTTATGGTGCCTCCTTTCCTATGTTCAGCAAGATTGCAGTCAGCGGAGCCGGTGCTATTCCTGCCTACAAGTACTTAATTGGTGAGTAATCTGGAACATTGAAGGGTTGTTTCCTCAGGGTAGAATTCCTCTGACACAAAATACCATCCAACAGAAAAAAGGTATCTATGCCTGTGCTCACAGAATCATAGCACAGAATAGTCAGGCTCAAAGAGATCAGAAGTCATATAGTCCATCCTCCTGCACAAGGCAGAATTTCTCTCTATGTCACCCCTTGACAGCTTTGTCTAATGCTCTAAAAAGATCTCCAGGTATGAAAACACTACAATAACAAATGCTCTGTAAGAGCTAGTCTAATAAACCTCTAAATGGAATACAGGTCTTGAAATACTCTCCTGTATGCACACAACACCTGATCTTCCTTTTTTCACTTCACTGTCTTACAAGTGCATCTTCTGTGACAAGATTGCTGCAGGTTGCATTTATAAGATTCATCTCAAGAGCTATAGGATAGATAAATAAAGGCAAAGCACCTACATAATTTACTGCTACAATCAAAAAGGGAAACCTTGCATTGAGATATCTGCGAATACTCCCGCATTGCTTGCCAAGCATTGGAATAGCCATACTGTACAGCTCCTTCAATTCTAATCTGGATTATACATAGAACTGAGACCTGGTTCTTAGCACACAGCTAACAAAATACACTGTAGAGCAGGGTATTCTCTATCAAGGCATTGCTTTCTTTATCAAGGCACCACTTTCATGCACTGAATGAATGCTCTAAATACCATTTAAATGCCACAGTAAGATGTCATTCCTTATCCAATGTGAAGGAAATGTCTTCCAGCAATGATATATAATAAAGCCCAATATGTCACAGTATCACCTGAAATGCATTCTGCAAGCACTGTATTACGCTGCTTCTCTCCAGCACCACAGTGTCCTCCCACATAGCACTGAATTTGAAGGAGCGTTGGTAGTAGTATTTTTGTCTACCCCAAGCGCACCTCCTTCCACATGTCTGTAATGGATTTCCTGCTACCCAAACTTCTCTTTAGTCCTCTTACATTCTTTCATTTCTGTTTTGCCCAGCGGGGCTGTTACTGCAGACATGGCACATGGAACTTGCAAAACTGTTGTTTCACTGTTGGTCCACACACAAAGGGAGGCTGCTAGAGGCAGTATATTTATGTGGCATAATGACAAGATAGTCAACAGTGTATGTCTGCTTGTGTCTTGACGACACTTTGAAGAACCTTCTGATTCCTTATGAAATTTTTCCCAATGAATCATCAATGGAAAAAGATGCTAATTTTTCTGCACTTGTGCCATTAGTGGAACAAGGCTCCTGGTCTGATTGAAAATCCTGAAAATTTTGTTAGTCATGTAGCAGAATAGTAAAGTTTAAGAATGTGACTCATGTAAAATGAAATGTGATCATCGAAGGGAAAACTGTAGTAGATAAGGATTAAGAGGAAACCTCCAAAACCAATTTTCTATGTTATTTCTTCATGTAGCATTCTTGAAATACTCTTATGAAGCACATGATATGGGTGCTTTTCTGGGTAAGCAAGCAAATAATCAGTCCTGGTACAGCTATATTATTATGCCAAATTCTGTTTTCCTGTCAAGATTCAATTGCTTCAGACTTATCTATACATGTATAGCCCATGCACACACACAGACACACACTTTACCACCGGTTAGAGTGCTTTCTCCCATCTGCCTGTCTCTCTTAAGCTTGAGTGTTCCAATTAGTCTCCAGGGGGCTGCTGTCTAGTTAAAGCTCCCCGTCTGTCAGAAAATTAATCTTATTATTCAGTCTTATCTACTTCTTAATTTTACATTCCTTCTTCCTCTGAGAGGGTAATCATCAAATTGATGTGAACACATGTCAGACATGGGCTAATGTGGTTTTCATTTCTAAGTTTCCATTTTTGGTTTGTTTTTTTTTTTTTTTTGCCTGTAGAGTCTACAGGAGAAGAACCAACCTGGAACTTCTGGAAATACCTAGTGGACCCCAATGGGAAAGTAGTAAAGGCCTGGGATTCTACTGTCTCAGTTGAAGAAATAAGGCCTTATGTTACAGAACTTGTAAGGAAAATCATTCTGAAGAAGAAAGATGAATTATGACTTTCAAAAATCCTAGCATGCTAATTGCATCTTTATTGAGAATTAGAGGTGGAGTTTGTCTTTTCACATTCCAAAAGAGAGTATATGAGGAAGGGAAATCATGACCAGTGGAATCTATATTCAAGATCCTAAGAATGTAGAAAGCAGCAAGTTGTCATGGTCTAAGTAATTTAATTTTTTTTCTCCAACTGTATTAAATATGACCTTTCTGGAAAGAAGAACCCATCAGCAATTGTTTCTTTTCCAGTTCATGTTATTAATTGTTGGTAACACTAGGAAACCAGTTCATGTACCTGTAGGAAGAAGGCTTAGAAAAATGAGATTTCCCAATTGGCATCTCACTGACATTTACAATTCTACTGTCATATTTTGATTGCAAACTGAATGAAAAAATAAAGAGTAAAACCTGCATGATTGAATTAAGGCATGTGCTAGGAAGGGCAGATACCTTCAAACCAGGCAGACTTACATAGATACATGTCTTTTTAGTTACCAAGGCCAAGTATAGTTCATTTCATCTACCTAGAAAGTCAGTTAAGAAGGGCATGGGGAAAGACATATATAAAACTTAAATGAAAGAAACAGGAAGACAAAGTCTCTGTAAACAATTCTGTAAAAGTTCTCCAAAAGCTATGAGGAGAATTTCTGCATTTTTTTCACCCCTTAAAGATTATCAGAGGACATTTCAACGGTGACTTGAACATCTGTGGGACCAGAGCCTCTATGAAATGGCTATTTCTTTCTTCTATTAGTGTTTTGCCTTAGAAAAATTACTCTTACCTCGTCAAATTGATGTTAAATTTCCTTTTAATTTATAACACCATCCAATTTTGCTGCATCTACAGACAAACATTTTTCCATGGAAATAATTTTTCAAACATTTAATTGTTGCATAATATTACATTGTTTAATGACACATGAATGTGACAAATGTTTAATGTCCCTTTTTTCAAATGTAGTACTCAGGCACTTGCTTAAATTTCAGACTGCAGAACTTCTTAGCTCATCCTCAAATAATAACATTAACAGTCAGAGCCTCGTTTTTCTTTGACAGAAACCCTGTGAAACTTGTCAGCCATAACTCCTTTTATCTCAACAAAAACACAATGCACAGGTCCCATGCTATTAGCCCTGGGATGCTTTAAGAAGAATCAAATCTTGTCCAATTGCAGCTTTGTTGATGAGTGAAACCTTTTTTCTTGCTTTGTAATGCTTTTTGAAGTAGCACAAACAATATTAGTCCATGTAGTCATGCATGCCCAAATGTACAAATAGGCCTTAACTGATCTGAAGAACTTACTCCAACTCATCACTGCCGTTGTAGCTCTTCAGTATCCAAATTGGCTATAATTAAAATCGAAGGCAAGTATTTTGGCATGCAAGAACAAGAGGGGAAAGCAGAGTACAGAAGAACTATCAGTAATAAAAGGGCTGATCCTAGAGTACATTATATTTCCCATGCTTCAACAGCTGCTGTCTCCTGAAGTCATAGAATCCCAAAAACATAGAATGGTTTGGGTTGGAAAGGACCTTAAAGATCATCCTATTCCAACTCCCTTGCCATAGGCAGGGACACGCTCCAGTGGATCAGGTTGCTCAAAGCCTAATCCAACCTGGCCTTGAACACCTCCATGGATGGGACATCCATGACTTCTCTGAGCAACCTGTGCCAGGGCCTCACCACCTCCACAGTTATATATTTCTTCCTAACAACTAATCTAAACCTCTCCTCATCCTGTCCCTGCACTCACTGATTAAGAGCCCCTCTCCAGCTTTCCTGTAGCCCCTGTCAGCACTGGAAGGGTGCCATAAGGTCTCCCCACAGCCTTCTCTTCTCCAGGCTGAACAACCCCAACTCTCTCAGTCCGTCCTGCATGGGAAGTGCTCCACCCGTCTGATCATCTCCATGGCCTCCTCTGGACTCACTCCAACAGATCCATGTTATGCCTATGCTGAGGGCTCCAGAACTGAATGCAGGACTCCAGGTGGGTCTCACGAAAGCAGAGGAGAGGGGCAGAATCACCTCCCTTGCCCTGCTGGTCGCACTTCTGTTGAAGCAGGCCGCAATACGGTTGGCTTTGTGGGCCGGATCATGTTGAGCTTTTCATCAACCAGCACCCCAAGTCCTTCTTCTCAGGGCTGCTATCAATCCATTCTACCCTTAGCCTGTATTTGTGCTTGGAATTGCCCTAACCCAGGTGCAGGGCCTTGCACTTGGCCTTGCTGAACTTCATGAGGATCGCAGAAACCCACCTCTCAAGCCTGTCCAGGTCCCTCTACATGGCATCCCTTCCCTCCAGCGTGTCAACTGTGCCACACAGCTTGGTGTCATTGGCAGACTTGCTGAGGGTGCCCTCAATCCCACCGTTCATCTGCAACAAAGATCTTAAACAACATCAGTCCCAATACCAGCCCCTGCAGAACACCACTTGTCACCAGTCTTCACTTGGACAGTGAGCTGTTCACCACAACTCTGAGCATGACCATCCAGCCAATTCATTATTCACCAAGTGATTCATCTGTTAAATCCATGTCTCCCCAATTTAGAGACAAGTATGTGGTGAGGGACAGTGTCAGATGCTTCACAGAAGTCCAGGCAGATGATGTCAGTTACTCTTCCCTTATCCACCAATGCTGTAGCCCTGTCATAGAAGGCCAGCAAATTCGTCAGGCACAATTTATCCTCAGTGATGCCATGTAGGCTATCACCAATCACCTCCTTATTTTCCATGTGCCTCAGCAGAGTTTCCAGGAGAATCTGCTCCATTACCTTTCCGGGCACAGAGGTGAGACTGACCAGCCTGTAGTTCCCTGGGTCTTCCTTTTTTTCCTATTTTTAAAAACGGGAGTTACGCTTCCCCTTTTCCAGTTAGTGTGAACTTCACCAGACTTCCACGACTTCTCAAATATGATGGATAGTCTTGGAATCATTCTATGGAGAGGTCTAAGGAAGTATGAGCTAGAGATACTTTAGGATTTGCAGGAAGACCCTGAAGGGCAGAGATCATACTGCATAAAACAAGCTCAATTTGCCTGAAAGAAGCTAAGAGCAAGGGCTTTTTGTTTTTAGTGAAAAAAAAGGGGAAGAGAAGGGGTGTGTAAGAGAGAATTAAAGGAAGAAGTAACGTAACTACAAGAGCAAAAGTTCAAGTAGGAAGGGAGAAATGAGAAGGAAATGAAAAGACAGTTTGCAGCCAAAGAATGTTTGGGACAAATGGGCAGGAAAATGTCTAGGTCATATTGATACTAATGAGTACGTTCCAAGCTGTATCAGCTACTTCTCACCTGGGGTGTAACTTCAGCGTGCTTGTGGCAGAGAATATGTCTGAACTTTCCTCCTATCATGGTGAGAAAAGTGAACTCTGCAGCCCGTTCATTCATTTAGTCTGTTTTTACATGAATCGCTCTAACACAATGCTTGGTCAGGATTTCTCAAAGAAAGGAAGATCAGGATATCTCAAAGAAAGGAAGATCAGGATATCTCAAAGAAAGGAAGATGGTGTGCTGGGACAGGGAATCCAACTATCAGAAAATGAGGTCTGTTACCACTCTGTAGACTGTTTCCCTTTTCTCTGTCCATTAATACTAACACAATGTCCAAACATGCTGTTAGCAAGTGCTGCAGTCTTAATTTTTTCTCTTTATAAAGTATGTTTCTATTTCATAACTGAGGCCAAGAAGAGCCCAGATCATGCTTTGAAAGACATTTTGAGCCCTCTTTATTTCAATTTTGGGTGTCAAACTTCAAACAGAACTCTGGATTTATATAGATATGATCTTGCATTCTCTACTAGACAAATTCTAGAAGCCTGAAGAGATAAAATGGCAACGATCAGTTGGAAAGGGTTCATACCATATGGTCAGATATTGTTTGTGCTGCTTTTAAAGTTATTACAAAACACAAAAAAGGTTTCACTTGTCTGAATGATGCTGTAATTGGACAAGACTAGATTCTTCTTAAAACATCCCAGGGTTAAGAGTGGGAAACTTGCACATTGTGTTTTTGTTGAGATAAAAAGAGTTGTGGCTGACAAGATTTTCAAAGGATTTCTGTCAAAGAACAGTGAGGCTGTAATTGCTAGTATTTTTATTTTAGTGTGCAGTCTCAAGTCTGAGCAGATAACTGAGTACTATGAATAACTTAATAGTGATGACTGTTAGAGTTGGTGTTATTACCAGTTTGGCAATTTAAAGGGAACTAAGGTAATTACTACATATGCAAACTTTGAAACAACAACAAATTTGAACTTTTTTAAGCACATAACAACTCTCTCTAAAGTTAACAGAAACATTTTAATGATCACATTAAGCATATGGCATACATTCCATCCTTTGTTACATTGGAATCAGTTTGTAAAACAAATGCTTTGGTCTTTTAATCAAAGCTACAGAGTTAAAGTAAATATTCTTGGTTATAGATTCATTCATATCAAGTCATGCTATAAATACTTTGTGAATTCCTGCTTAGAAAAATTGCAAAGCAAATTGCACTGGGTTGAAACTTGTCTGTTGAGACTATATAGAGGGCATGCAGATGTCAGAATTACTTTTTTGGCTCATGAGTTCCAGCACTTTTATCTGACAGAGATCTTCCCTGCAGCAAGTCCTGAAAGCTTTAAACCAGCTCAGAATATATTCTACTTTGCAGAGAAAATAGTACTGTGCATCAACAGCTGAGCACATTTATTCACGGAGAGTGATTATTTTGATTATCTAAGACCTGATCTCTTACAGTTTCGAACTTTGAAGGTGTAAACTCTTGGCATGTTGATTTAATTGCTAAACTAAGCACCTAGACACACAATTGTATAGAGTCTTGTGCTCCCTGCAGCATGCCAGAGGGAAAAGAAATAATTTTAAAGCTTAACTGTAAGTTTAAAATTAGACGGGACACTTTTAATCTTTCAAAATTTTGTCTCATCAAGAACGCAAAATCAGACCTACATATATCCAAAGCTCTGTTTTGAAATGGAATATGCTACACTGAAATATAGCAATTAAATTGAGCAAAAGAGAGGAGTTTAATCCCCTTTTTTTGGCATTGTAAGGAAACCAAAACCAAATAGCCACCTCTGGTATTTTAGTTATATGCTAGGGACATTTCACTCAAGTTTCTATTTTGATTCTGGTCTGAAACCTCAGTAGCAAACCAGACACAATTTCCCTCTACCGGTTGGAACTCAGTTTATAGTTTCAAACATATCAGCATCTGGTTCAATAAACAGCAGACCATAGTCAAAATTTCAGAAGACTGGACATCCCTTTGATTAAGTTAAACAAATTCTATACTACTTTCAGTTATTGGATCAATTGAATACCTCCTATACACATGTATACGCAGCTACTCAGAGAGCCAAATGAAATTTAACAAGCTTACCTCTGACTCATCCACAGAAAGTATCGAGTAAGCAGAGAAATCAGGTATTCCCTGTGACATGATTAACAGATTCTGAGTGGAAACTGACAAAACACAAACGAGTTTACAAACCCTTTGATGAATGAGATTCTGAAAGCACCAAGAAATCTGAGAACTAATTCTGTACCATATTAAAGCTCCATAGCAGAGACATACACAGAGCAGAAGGAAGTTACTGAGCTGTACCTGAACATCACCACAGAGGTGACTCTCTGATCCAATGCTACACAGCTATCTCATCTACCTAGCCAGCTCACAAAAGGTGATACCCACAATATAGGAGGAGAAACAACAAAACTCAGCTACATCTTTTATGCCAGCTCTGCAGCAGCCAGGCACAGGTAGTGGTGGCCTGACTAGTGATGATGCCTGACCTTTTCCAGCTGTCTCTACACAGGAGCTGAAGTCAGCCTAGAAAACCCGATCCAAGCTGTCGATCTACAGGCCTCAGAGATAAGGCATGCTGTTTTATCTCAAAGCATTACAAGAGACCTGCTCAACTAGATCTTCTAAACTAATTCCAGAAAACGAGAACAGTTGAATGACTATTGCATTTTAAGTCAGCTGACTTGTATTCTGGAAGGTAAGCAGAGACATGAATGTTTCTGAGGTGATTCTGCTGATGCAGATTTCTTTTCCCCACTCAAAAAGAAATAACAGCATCCACAGAATCAGGGATGGATTCTTTCCTAAGCATTAATTGCTGGAACAACAATAGTAAAAGGAAACAATAGTATCCTAGAACAACAGAAAATACGGAATTACAATTTCTTGAAGAACAAACTTGTGTTAACACTTGATTTATAAACACAGTTCTGTGGAACACTTCCCCATCAAACAGAAATTACAGAAATCCTAGCTTCAGGGAGCTGTAGTTTTAGCTTCCTTAAGTGACAGATGCAGTAAGAAAGCTATTATTTTATTATATAGAATAGTCCCACTTCCCCTAACAGTATTGCTGTTTCATCATATTTAGTGCTTTCCTATCAATTATATGATAAACCATTATATGGTAATGATATATAAAGAACAGCTGCTGAGGAAAATGTCCACAACCCACAGGTTGTTCATCCATCCTTTAAAAAAGGGCACAATTATCAAACTGTTCTTGTAATCAAAGAGTTTGCTGAATTCCTAGTTTAAATTATAAATCAGCTTCTCTAAGCCTTAATTAGAGTCACACCACTCATTCTGATTTGTCATTACTTCTATATTCAAAACACTGGTTATTTTACTACTGGTACTTTGCTGTCCTTTGGAGAGACCACTAACCACTAGAGATATGTAGGGAAATGACTTCCCGTCATATAAGCATTTTACATTTGAAGTCTCCTCTTCCAAATTCAGACAGAGTGTAAATATTTTAAGTTTGCAAGCAAAAATAACCCCCAAACTAACAATTTGGTTAAACAGAAACATTTTGTTTTGATACAATTGCTGAGAAATATTTAAAAGTTTATATACTCATATTTTCAAACTTTAGAAATAAAATATTAAAAGTGAAAATAATTTAAAACCGAGAAACAGAATCTGTGTACCAATATAGAAAGCTTTGATGATTTATAACTAAAAATTGATACAGTGAATTCTGTCAAAACAGATACTTTTCGACAAGTTTCAGCTTAGGGAACAGTTTGGTTAAAAAAATCGACAATCTTAATAACAAAATGTTCTTCTGAGAAAGTCTTGCTGGCTTCAGAGGCTGTCAATCTATTCTGCACATGGTTGAACTGAAGTCAACAGGAATAAATGATTCAGTAAAATTGCAAGACCAAGTCTCTGAATTACATGAATCATTTAGTCTTATTGAATACTAGGGATTGCAGGACACCATTTCTAGTTAACTGCATGCACAGTAAATGTGTTTGCCACATCCAAGATTAAGAAACTGAGAACCAAGAATTCATTGAAACAGTTTCAGAAAACAAACAAACAAAAAAACTGACTTAAAAATGAATGTAATGTGAATAATGCACGCAACCCTCCATCAATATAACATTAAAAGCTTAAATAGAGAGAAGAATGTAATGCTTTTTTTTTTAACATTTAAGAAGTTAAGGGAACACTAATAGACAGCCAGCTGATTAGGGATAAACCTTTCCCAAGTTTCATGTGTGAAGTTGTATGCAGTGAAAGGTGTCGCCGCATGTGCAGAGTGGAAGTTCAGGGTAAACTATTTCTATGCCAGAAGAAAATCACAGAGCAGAGATTTTCTTTTGTTATTAATCACTAATAACAAGTTGTGTTACTGCAAGTATGGCTAGTGGATGTCTCATCATTTGTATAATACCAGGAAACTTCTCTGCCCTATGACTACTTAGTGTGGTTTGATTTACTGCTCTGTCAATCCTATCTGTCGATTTTAAAAGTTTATTGCTTTTCTAGCCTTTCACTTCTGACCATTTCTTTTGGTTCTTATCCTGATGTCTCTTTCTTGCATAACTTATGTTGAAAGCCTCACTCTATGAATTATCACCATACCTATTAAAATATTTTCTTAAAACATCTGTTAGTAAGTCAAAGCATAATAGATGAAAGGAGGAAAAGGAGTCCAATGGAAGGTGTAATAATTTGAAGCCATTTCTATTTTCTCTCTCTTCTGGTTTTGTTCATAATCAGTGTTGATTTTTTCCCTTTCTCAATATTAACAGTAGGAAAAAGAATGATAAAATAGATGTTTAAGATGCTTTCATTGGCAATGTTTTAAAGGGGAATCCTGTCTTCATACAGGGTAGAAGAAGATCATTCTAGTTTGATTCCAGGAGTAGTGGTTATTAGGTTTTAGCACAATGGACTACTCGGTGAAATGATTCTGGCTTGGCTCTCAAAGAAATCTCTGACCATGCTTTTATGCCATGAAACTCAGGAGATGTACTTCATCCTCTGCCTCTCCTAGAAAATACATTCCACTGATGTAGGTGAAATTCAGATGGCCAAGATCAAGGTAGAACAATTCTTATGAGTCCGTCCTAAGACACAAATTTCCTTAAGTTCTGTACCAGATAGGTAAGCTCCATAACTGCTACTGATGACAATATCAACAAACAAAAATGACTCAAGTTTACTGTGCATCCCAATTTTACAGTGAATGATTGTCTGTATTTTATATTCTTCACAATATCATTTCCAAGCTCTTTATTATTTATTGAAAATCCCCCTAAAGAATCCTTGCTTAAAATAGTATGTTCTAGGCTGAAATGCACCTGGTCCTTCCAAATAATCTATACTCTGAATTCCTTGTTGGAGTCTTGGTGATTTGTGAAAGGCACACATTATTTTCTTCTTCTCTCCAAAAGCATTATATATGCACTAAAGCACATATATACGTGCTTTAGTGCATATATATATGTGAAAAAGTTGCTTCAGATTTCTGCATCATGTGATGTCCAGACTGGGAACTACAAGTGTTGGACTTTGCTTCTTGCACTATACATGTCTCCCTTCTGATGCTAAGCATGTGAATTAATCAGTCTATAATCTTATTTTCCTCTCATTTAATAGAGTTGATAATACTATGCAAAATACTTGTGAGTTAATTGATGAGTGCATGAAATAATATCCTACATGAAGGCTGGTGCTGAAAAAATACAATATAATATGAAACAAACAAAGCTGTATAATAGCAACAGATACATAGATGTGTTGGAAGGGCTGAGTGCTTGGCATCTATAAAGATTTTGAGGTTTTTTTTTTGTTTATTACATCACTATCAATCAGTTATAAACTCAATTTCTTGCAGGTCTCTATCAGCTTGAATGGTGGAAATGCAGTAAATTAGCTGTTCTTGGGAACCAAAATCATCTGGAGCGACAGCAACTGAAGAATAATAAAAGCATCGATACAGTTTGGTTAGCAATCTTAGTTTGTGTACTTTAGTACCTTCCAAAATAAGTAAAACCCCCCCTCAATATATACACAAACTCTTATAATTAGTATTCCACTTACTAGTCTCCTTTCCTTTTTGCATTAATTACCTGTTGTGAATAGTAGGATGACGTCTCTGGGAATAGATGGTGACTCATCAAACTTTGACTTCATGGCGGGGGACTGGCTTTGTTACCATTATTCTAAATAAATTTTGGCTCTTGATTTATGAGCTGAATGGTTAACTTTCTAAAAGGAACAGACTGGCAGCAATAAAACATCCATTATTCCCAGAAAAGTAATGAATGGTCAGCACCCTCCTAACTGTCAGGCCCTTTTCACTTTTGGCATAGGCATGCAGCAGTGAGCCGGTACACTTGTTACTTCTCTTACGTTTACATTCTTGTGTGGAAGATGACTTTTTAAAGTTATTATAATAATTGGTGCAAGACAAATCCAAACAATGAAACAACACTGCATTATTTTGAAAGAAAGCCCACAAAGTACTTTAATAGTTAAAGGCATATATTTCCATACTGCTGACACATGATCTCATTCACACTCTGCCCCATAACCTGGAGAATTTCCAGAGATAAGGGCTACTTTTGTAGCATAGTTAAGCTTTCAAAACTTCTACACCCAAGAGATAATGTGGAACACCTTAAAGGTGAGAAGGTTTACCATTTATGTTTGGCCTTATACAGGATTCTGGTTTTAATTTTTTTGTACAACACCACTTCCTGAATGTCCATTTTTCTCCTTTTAAACAAAAAGTTCTCCGACCTTCTGAGAACAAATTGCAGTAATATAAAAACATTACAGATTTCCTATAGGCATTACTCTGAAGCAGAAATTAGATTAGAATTTAGAGTGGGAGCTTCTGATGTAAAAATGTCTAATGCAATCAGAATTCTGAATTAGACATATAATGAGATAAAAATTCAAATTTCCTCTGGAATAGCGAGATCAGTCTGAACCTTTTTGAATATGAAATTTAAAACACAATTCAATTACAAAATAGCAACCAGTGACCAGATCTTTTTGTTAACCTTTAAATTCACCTCTAGTTATGGCAAACAAAATACAACCTCCTCAACTCAAACAGCTGTCCTTTTTAATTTTAGAACACATTTTTTTCAATTTTTTTTGAGAAATAGTATGTGTAGCCTTATAAATTTATTCCATTCTGAATTGTAATGAGGTTCAAAACATAAGTATTTTTAGGGAGATGAAAAACAAAGATCATGTTTGTTAGCAATGGAGGAACTTCAGTAATAATAAGAAATAATAAAGTGGAATATTTTTAGTCAAGGATGATAATGACTGTATTTTGTTTGTGAGACTCACAGAAACCTCACAGCAACCTCACAGCTTCAAGAAAAAGAGCTTGATATTGATCTTATAGACGAAGCAACTAAGCATGTGGGTGACACTATTTTCCCAAAAGCCTGTAACAAGTAAATGAAAAGCAAAGAACAGAACTTAATCTTTTGATTCCAAGTTTGTATAGGTGCATCTATCAACTTTAGTTAATCAAACAAGAAAAAGCAAGTTGTCGTGTAAAAGTTGATTGATTTGGCAGCGCTTAAAGTAACAATTAGAAGGCAACAGATAAAGGAAGTAATTACATTACAAACAGCAATGCTACTGTAAATTAGGATAATTTAGCTTGATCCTGCTTTGACTACTTCTGTTGAGTGAGCTGTGCTGATACATTGCACTTCAGTAGCAATACAGAAACAATTCTTGTCAAAACCCCTGGTGCAAATTCAAGGTATGAAAGAACGATGAATGTCACAGACTCCACTAGAGGTGTACTGACTTGGACTTGGCTGGAAGAAAAACTACATTTAATGTCATATTAATGAACTAACTCCAATGAAAGGTTATAAAGACGTGCCCTATGTTCCTTTTCAGGCTTTGGACCTTCCAGTATGGCACATAAACTATTAATATCTTCTCACTTCCTCTAAAATGGAATGTTTTAAGTGTCTTCTTTCTTCAAGTAAAAAAAAACTTCTGCAAAAATACAGATGGTACATATTGCTAATTTTTTTTTTTATTCCAGGAAAGCAAATGAGACCTCATGTGAAAGATCCCTGTCTCTTTGATACTTCAGGCAGGCCAGGAAAGAATACAGGCAACTAAAGGCAGAGGTGTATGTTGGAATTTGACATTTGCTCATCAACTTCTTCTGAACAAAATGGATGCAAAACAGATAGGTGATGAAATTTAACTATGAAGTGTTCTGTTGAAAAGCCAATGTCTTGTCTCTTCTTGAGCCACACATCTCCCATAGTTGATATATTTAAAGTAGACAATTGGAAATGAAACAGAGGAGCACAAGATACAAAATAAAAGGACTGTGTCAAGGAAGAAATTGGGGACCTTATTTCTCCATAAGAAGTGGAGAAAACTACTCAGAAGTACATTCCTCAGGAGCAAAGAGAGAAATTCCTCACAAGGCTTCAGACAGGTTCTCTGTCAAATCTGTTCTTCTCAGATTGAGAAGAAGTCGTTTCAGTCAGTGCTTGAAAAAAGCTGATAAGCAGGATACTGGCCTGTTTGTACTCTGGGTGTCTACACTAGACTTACTGAGGGTAAAAAAGATTATCTTTCAACCCTAGAGGCAGGATACGAAGCCCAGAAACAAAATGTTTAAGGGAAAAAAAAAGGAAAAAAAACCCCACAAATAAGAATGGTCAAATGTTTAAAACAAGGACACCACTTGAAGATGACAAGCAGAGGCAACAGACAGCTAAAGAGTCCAAGGAGTGGATAAATGTCCAGGTGACCTCTGCCAGGTATGCAAGACAGAAATCAGGTCTGGCTTCTCATGTGCACAATGCTTTTCAGTAAGTGGTGTCATCTGGACCATGGTTGCTCATTTTAATCAGTGCCTTGAAAAATTTGACAAGGAAGCACCAACCTAAAAGCACTGAAAACTGATGTTCGATGTATCCTCAGAGCAGGATAGTACAAATGGTTCATTCCAACGATCCCAGCAAGAGACCTCAGCCAAGATTTGGAGAAAATGCACTAAGGTGAGTTTTAAGCTCTTGGCACATGATGTTTGTGATCTCTATATACAAAGACTTCCAAGAGAACAAAAATGGAAAATGGTTCCCAAGCAACGAGTGTGCAACTAAATCAAATTCATTTTGGAAGCATCTGATGTAACTGAATGCATCATCTATAAAGCTCTAATATTTATTTACTGCTCATTCTGTATCACCATTTTTTTTTCTTTAGTGATTTAGTGTGGTCAGGCAGCAAATACGAATGAGACTGAAGCAGCTTAAGAAGTTGTTGCATCTTATTTCTTTTCTTCCCCAGAGAAAAGCACTGTGTATGAAGGCACGTGAAGATTCCTCATCCAAACCAACACAAAGCCACCTGACATTTTAAAAGGCCTTCATTAGCTATTTGAATTGAGGACAAGTTGTGTACTGACTCAGTGCTGAAGCATGCTCAGGCTGTTCTGTAAACTGTTTTACATGGAGAGTAACATCTAGAAGATGGATAGGATGAATGGATACAATAGATCTTATGGCTTCATCCAGTTTCTAAGAGAACATCTGAGTAGTGACTATGACTAATGCATACTAAATAAATCATTCATCTGAGATGTAACGGTGACCGTTTCACCAAACCAGGACCGATGAGGTGGAGGCCTCATCAATAGCTCACTTGGTCCTTGCTTCTCTTTTTGGACCTCTCACTCAGTTTCAGTTTCCTTGCCACTACTTCCAGCCTCACAATATAATCCTGAATCAAACAAACAAACAAAACAGCAGGAGACAGAAACACAGGATAGAAAACTTCAGTACCAATAATAAAGTTTGGTAAGATAAGAACCAATTGTATACAAGTTCCTGTAAAAAGTCTCTCTCTCTTGCTGCAGAACTTTAACAATAGATGACATTTCCCTCTGCACTCAAAATATAAAGACATTTATGTGGGAGGGTTAAAGAGAGAAGAGTTATTGCTGCTATTAATATCTGTATTTCTTTCAGTTATAAACTAGAATGAAAGTTGTCTGTGATAGCCAAGTAACAGAAAGGACTCTGAGCCAAGGTACACAAAACCATGTAAAAATTATTTAAATAATTGTATAAAAAATCAGCCTTTGATTTTTTAAAAAATATTCTCAATTCTCAATCTAAAGTATTGGCCTAAGAAGTTGAACCACATGAAGAAAATTAATAAGCTTCAGTTCAAGTTACAGTGAAAATGGTGGGAAGATGTCTTACTGTATTATTTTTTCACTGATATCTAGAAGTCAGTGCTTCATACCTGTTTTCTTAAAGACTTTTTCTTTAATCTTCTGTTTCAGACAGGCTAATTTCAAACTGTGATAAAAGTGACAATTCATTATGAGCCCATGAACCTATAATTTTCTATTTCATGTATTCATGTAGAATCAATGCTGAAAAGATCAAACAGCTTACATGTTTTACAAGTGCTATCTCTGATAGACATCTTGATTAAATGGTCTCAAATAATAGGTCCATCGTTTCTAACATCTTTGCAATTCAGTAACTCAGTTACAGAATTATGCCTGTAATCATCCCCTCATGCAGAAATGACATATTTCCTAGAATCCTTTAAAATTTGTATTCAAGTAGAAATTGCATTACAACATATAACTATCTCTAAAGTTACAAATAATTATATTTTACAAGCAGAGTAAATAAAAGAAAAAGTTAAATAATTAAGCCAGTGTCACATTATAAATGTTTGTTAAGTAAGGAGTGTGCCATTACTGTGCCTAAGGCTCATAACATCACAGAAAGGTTGAGGTTGGAAGGGACCTCTGGATCTCATCCAGTCCAACACCCCTGCTAAAACAGGGTCACCCAGAGCACGGTACACAGGAACGCATCCGGGCAGAGAAGGAGACTCCACAACCTCCCTGGGCAGCCTGTTCCAGTGCTCTTTCACCCTCACAGTAAAGAAGTTTTTCCTCATGCTCAGGTGGAACTTCCTGTGTTCCCGTCTGTGCCCATTGCCCCTTGTTCTGTCACTGGACACCACTGGAAAGAGTCTGGCCCCATCCTCTTGACACCCACCCCTTAGATATTTGTAAGCATTGATAAGATTATAAGTTCAGCTAAGTAAAAAGAATTTTTCCCTCTGAAAAAGGAAAAATAATGAAAACCATTCCAAAACGACAAACTACAGTCAAGACTGTTTGGCTAGGTTCATTGTTGGAAACTATGTCATCCATCTTATTATTTTATTTCTAGATAGACACCTAATGTAGAAGTGTAAGAGTTGCTTAAGTGAGCCATTATTCAGAAATATTCACCAATAATGGCACATAAAAAGCTGTAGATACTGGCCATTATACATATAAACACAAACTACTTACCAGAGCTCCATCCTCACCTCAAAATTACCAGTTTTAGCACTTAAAATAAATCTTCCTGCTTCACTCTGTTCTGTTTCACTGATTCTCCCTCTTTCTTTAACCTTTTCTTACTTCCTGATGCTCAAAATTACTTTGTCCTTCTTCATTATTTAGCTCTGTAAAGTAAAGAAGAGCCAGTATAAAGGCAAAATCTATACTATATATTGACTGGGGGAATCAATTAAAGAATAATGTGTATGCAAAATTGTTAAAATGAATAGAAAAATCGGTAGGCTCTAGAATGACATAAAAAAATCATAACAATACTTTATACATACGTTCACTTTCACAGAGAAGATCTCAAAACACACACACTTCAGCAAACAAATGTCAGACAACTCCATCATTATCACAAATTTACAGACTTAAATTGAAGCACAAACTGGGAAAGCAATTTGCTTACAGCTGTACATCAGTTGAAATGAGAGCAGAACTGAGATGTACCATATCCTTTTGACGGATTTCAGTCCTTCACCAATGCACGAGAGCCAAATAACACAATGCCAAAGCAGATTCTCCTCTTCATATATATTTCTCCTAGCACCAGTCCTTTTTTTGTACTCAGAGTGACAGCATCTCTCACTGTACTGCAAGTATGTACCCCTTAAACTTCTGTTCCCCTTTCAGTTTTGAACCTTATGCTGTCATACGCCTTCCTGAAGTGCCTGCTGCTAATGTGTGATAAAACGTTGTCTACACTAATCCTGATGTCAGTGTGAGCTGTTACACCTAATCAGGGCTAGTTACACCATCTTGGCATCACAATATTGTTTAATTGCATAATTTGCCATCAGATTACTCTTGAAGGTTATTTATGCAGCTGTTTGCCTATTAATAATTATATTATGCTCTTAAGGAAAAATATCTCATTTAGGTCTGAGGATTGATGCTCATCCAGACAGCTCTAACGATAGTTCATAATTAATTTTCTGTTTCTTAGAAGTTTGGCTGGTAGAAATGTGTCCCACAAGCATTAATATGAATGTTTGTTCTCAGCTTTTAAGCAGCGGCCAGTGCAGAGGTACAGTTCACTGTGAGTTGTCTCCAAACCAAATGGCTGCATCAGAAGGTTTAGCTTCTTCCTCAAGTCCTCGTTGCTCTAATTTGCACTCAGACAGAGGAACTCTTAATTTGCTGGAAAATTAAACCAGCCCAGTTCTGCTGGCCAGTATATTGTGGAGTCAGGATAAACAAAAAAGAGGCTGTATGTTTTTCATACTAATTGTAGTTCAGATGAAGATTACCATTATTTTTTAATGTTTACAAGAATTGCTACTCTTCTAATTATCGCATAGTACAGCATACGTATATTTATGAGTTCATTGGGAAGGCTCGAACAAGAGTTGTGAGAAAGCCAAAGACGTAGTTCCATGGCACCAAGTATTTTGAAAAGGAGCAGTCTCTTGGAAGCCAATATAAGCAAGAGTAAGTCAGTTAAAGATTTGCAGAAATGTCTGGCTTGCAGGCATGAGAAATTTGACAGGTTTTACTAGACTTAGTAAAGCTACAGCTTCACTGCAGAAAAGGCTTATTCACAAAGATAGTACAGTAATTCAGCATCCAGAAAACAGAGGTGTCCTGTTTTGGATACAGTTCTGAAAGCTGCTCCTTAGTTACCTAGTAATTTGCTACTGACACGTGTCCTGCAAAGGTCTTTGACCTGTATTTGTTACCGTGAAAGCTAAACAAACCCATTCTTGGGTTGAAACACACTCCTCGCTTGGTAGAGAGAACCATTGCACTCATCTGTGTAGCAACTTAAATTGATATTGTCAATAGTGGAGAGACTGAGAGAGCAATGTATTTCATGAGGTCCAAATCACTAGTTTTTACTGGAAGAAGAGGTCTGTGTTTTGTAATTGGAATGGGAAAACCAGTTGATATTTACTTCTGACATGAAAGACTATGCACATGATCCACTGGTCTGTGAAGAGCCTCCCACTCCCACTTCAAGTCCTGTTCCTGAACGTATGATGAAAAGAGAATTTTTTTTTATTCCAACCCTCCAACAATTACATAGTTAATTCAGTCACTCTGGAAGATAACTCAAAGTTCATTTCTAATGTTTCACATAAATAATTGGAACAACAGAGCATCTTAATTATTACCATCCAAGAATCATGGCAAGTACAAATTAATTGCATGATATAAATGATTTTATTGATTGATAAAAAAAAGATTTTACCACTTCATAACATTTCAGCCTTTTCTGAAGGCAAACTTCATTAGGTTTCGAGAAATAATCTGCTGTTCCTCCAACTCCAACTCAGATCTGCCCTATATTCAGTAAATACATGTCAAAGATTGTGTAAGACTGAGCATAAAACTGATAAGTAATTTCATTTGTTCCAAATCAGTGTTGTAATAATTCTCAGTAGAAATTGTTATCTGAGTTCTAAATAATAAGAGAAAAATATCCAAAGTTAAAACAACAATATGAAAAACTAAAATAACTGAGGTTTTCCTATATTCCTAAATATCTCTTGAACACTTAATTTGGGGAATACTCAGTTGATAAGTGAATTGAACTACTTCTGGATTCGGTCCTCTGATAAATCTCTTTTTGCCGTGCTTGTTGAATTATGGTATGAACAGAATCTTAATAGAAACAGACAGAGAATGTATAAGATGGGCAACACCCCCTCCAAAAAAAATACCCCAAAACCAGAGGGGTAAAAAGAGTCACAAAGGAAAACAAAGATGGAAAGATTTGGAAGAAAAAGATTGGAAGGTTTTGGAGGAAAATAGCTATTAGCAACTGAACAAGGTGCATAAAGATATTTCAAAAGACAAATATCTGTTAGACTAGAATTAAATGTCCCTCCATCCTGTGAAGTTGTAGGACATTGTATTGACAACCTCACAAAGTCTTGTATCCATTTCAAAGCCATGACATTTAGCACTGTATTTGGTTTGGTTTTGTTTTCTTACATATCTTCTGCTTAAGCCTAACTTTAATTAGAGAACAAAGTCTATACAGCTATGCTGCCTGTGGCTCTGTCAATCCTTCAGTAATAAATTTTGAATATACCGCTGTTTCAACCACGTCACATGTTGATTAGCTGACTGATTCATCCACACTATTTGGCCAACCAACTGACAGCTTTTTAGTTGAGATTCACCCATCTTTCCCTCACTAGACACTGTTTTCTCAACTACAAAAACACAGTTCCCATGCCTTTGAAAGACTGAGTTACTGTATAAAAAGGAAACTCACTCTGAATCAAATGACCATGAGATTGGTCTCTAAAAAAGACCTCACATATCACAAGAGTCATGATTAAACCCTGACATGTAGTGACACTAGTGACATAACTGAAGGTAAAAATGCTGCTTTCTGGTCTTTTGTAACCATTTTCCTGTATACATTCTGACTAAGTTAATACCCAATTTTATCATAAAGCTATTGATGTGAATAATCGGATTTCATTTGAACAACACAGGTGATGAAATTACAACTCACAAAATATCATAATTGGCCTATTTCTTTGCTAATGTTAAATACTTATTGATTCCTTGTGGTCTCTCCTTTTCTGATGTTTTTGCTGCAGACACATCGCTATCATTCGTCCTCTCTCTTTGTGTAGTGTAGAGCCTTTTTTTGTGGTCAGCATGACTTCCCCTAAGCTATGCCAGAGGTATACCTGTGCTCAGTCCTGTCTCCTGCTGGTCTGGCTTGCTTGCTCGTCCTCCTGGATGAACTTTAAACCTGTGCTGTAGTTAATTTGCCTCCTATTCTGCCTCCTGGATGAACCCTGGACTTGACTCAGTCTGAGACTGCTGATGGTGCCTGTCATTGTCACCAACCTGGCCTTGCTCAGATCCTGCAGGACTATACCCCGGTCAGTGAGGAATGCCCCTCCCTAAGCTGCCATGACTCCTGGCTCTTGCTGCATTCTGATAGTTAGCTAGAAGACATGGAAGATCACACTTGCCTAGAGGTCACCTCAAGGCAAGAAATGAAATTCAAATGTAAACTGTTAGTTGAATAAATGTGATCTTATTAATTCAAGTCAAGCTCCATTGATAGTGCACAACTTCCTCTGTAGAACTTGAACTTTTCCTGGGGGAGGTCACCTGTGTGGCATAGCACTTGATCCAGGCTCTCTTGTAATCTACAGATGAGGGATGAGGACCAGGTCATTGGAGGGGCCAATGTCTGCCCATTGCTCTGCCTAAGATTTATTAGCCTTCTTTCTATGAGCCAAATCCCACGCAGAGAAGCACGCTACAGGCATGTGTGCTATGCACAGCTGGGATCTACCCACCTTTCCCTCAGGAGGGGCTCTTTCCTACAGGTAACAGAATGATGAGGGTCGTGAGACACTGGCACAGGTTGCCCAGGGAAGCTGAGGATGCTCCCTCCCTGGAAGTGTTCAAGGCCAGGCTGGATGGGTCCTTGAGCAGCCTGGTCTGGTGGGAGGTGTCCCTGCCACGGGCAAGGGGACTGGAACTGGATGGGCTTTGAGGTTCCTTCCAACCCAAACCACCTGTGATTCTGCGATTCTCTGACTGCCTGAGGACCCACTATTTAAAAAAAAAGTGCCCTAAAATACTTGAAGACTGGAAAAGGGGATGGGTCTCTCAGAGGCATTAAATAGTGTCTGGAGTTTTTACCCAGAAAACCAAGGGTCCCCCAGCGCTACTGCCATGGCGACCCATCTCCATCTCCTCCTCGTTTTGCCTGCCCTGAGACCCCACCTTAGGGGTGGGGACGGACCCCGAAGCCTCTCCTCGACCTGGGATAGAACGCTGAGGGAGACCCGAGGCTCTGAGGTGGGTCAGCCCCTCTCAGCCCTCCCTCCCTGCGCCCCGCAGAGCGGCAGATGCCCCGCTCCCCCTTCCCCTCAGGTCCCCTTGCGGCGACCCTGAGGCGGGGGAAGGGGGGGCGCGTCGGTTCCCGCCCGCCCCAGCCCCGCCCGCTCCCGCCGCACCCGGAGCCGCGGGAGTCGGGCAGCCCGTGCGGGCACCGCGCCATGAGCACCGAGTGCAGCAGCTACCTCAGCGCCGAGAAGGTGCTGGTGAGCGCCTTCAGCTGCCCCCGGGCGGGCGGCGACGCCCGCAACGTCTACTGCTGCGGCTTCCAGGACGTCAAGTACTGCTGCGATGACCCGCACAGCTTCTTCCCCTACGAGCACAGCTACATGTGGTGGCTCAGGTGCGGGGTGGTGGCTCAGTTGCGGGGGTGGTGGCTCAGGTACGGGGTGGTGTCTCAGGTAAGGATGGGGACTCCGGTAGGGCATGAGGGCTCAGGTACAGGGGAGGCATCGGGAGAGCCGAGTTTGCCCGGGTTTGTGTTGGGAGGGACTGGTAGCCGGGCACTCTTGGCTGGCTCTGTCCCACCCAGAATAGCAGTGGAGCTGCAGGTGCTGCCCAGAGAGAGTTCTGCTTACGCTGGGGTGGTTTCCGAACGAAATAACTCGTGGGCTGTGTAAGGAAGTGCTGGGGAATGCTCAGTGCCTGTGGATGGAGCATCCAGAGCATCCCTCCAGCCTTTGGGTGTGAGGGGAAAAGCTATCCCGGAGCCTGAGTGTGTGAGATGAATTTTCCAATGATTTCAGCTACTTCACTGTGTGTGGAGAAGACCAAGCACTACATAACTCTCCACTTGGGAGGTGGCAGATAATCAGATGTGGGCTCTTCTGGCTCAGCGCAGGGGTCTGTCTGGCTCCAGCTGGATCTCCAGCAACAGCAGTGAGAGCTTGCTCTCTGCGCCTGGTCCCCCTCAGGCTCTTCAGCAACCACGCTGGCTGTGTCAGGGTGTTAGTACACCTCTGCACGGTGCTTTCGATATCTTTTAATGGACTTGTTATCCCTGATTTTGTCTAATCTCTTTCTGGACTTGCTTCTGCTCTCTGCTTCTGCAGTCTCAGTGGCAGCAGTCACTACCTGCTGTTTGAAGATAGATCCTTTCATCTATTTTATACTGGTTCCTACTAGTTTTGTGGAGTGCCTTGTGCTATTAGGATTTTGAAATTTGACAAACAACAATTGCACGTTCAATTTATTCATAGTGTTCAAAATTTAGTAAGCTTTGGCGCATCAGTTGTCAGTTTTCACCTCTCCAAACTGAACAATGGTAGTTCTTTTGGGTTATCACTGAGGCAGTGGCCTGTCCCACTGATCATTTTAGTTGCCTCTGATTCACACCATTTTTCACTCCACAGCACTGCACTTAGAGGTGCATAGTCTGGAGCTGCATGCTTAAGATGTGGGTATAGCAAGGTTTTACACAGTGGCAAAATGCAGTGTTCAGAATTGCTCTTAAAATCCTCCCTGCTGTTGGCTAAAATTTTGTTGACGTCTTTGGCTGCCGCTGCACATTCACTCTGTGATTTCAGTGAGCTGACACTGATGACTCTCAAACTTTTCTTGAGTTAAGAACTGGCAGTTCTGAATTCATTATCACATTGTACTTTACATTATGTACAAGGGAGCTCATCTACGTCACTTTTGCCTGCTCAGTTTTTCACAAGTCTTCTGTCATTCGTTGCCTTCATAGCATCTGAACGCTTGTAGGTGTTTCAAATCATCAGAAACTCAGATTTCATTGTTTTCCTGGCCACAGATGAAGACACTGAATAAAGTTAGTCTCAGTGCTGATCTCTGTGGCTATTCTTTATGCTGAAAAAGAACCACTAAGCCCTGTGCTTGTTATTAGCTCCTTATTCTTTTAAGCAGCCTTGAATCTATAACAGGAACTTTTCCATAATGGTGTGTCAGTTCAATCTTTTTAGTCTCACCTTCAATGTGGGGCTTTGTCAAGGGCTTTTTGTAAAATCTACCTCTGTCCACTGGGTTCCTTTATCCATCTGCTTATTGACACTTCATAGACTCCAGCAGGTTAACAAGGCAGTGTTTTCCCCTCATAGTGAAGCTGACACCTTAATGAAAGATTTTATGTCAGGAAGCAGCAAATGCTAGCAGCTTCCTGAGGGCAGAGCGTTGTAATGAGATGGATGAGGGTAGTGGCTTCACTATCAAGGGGTCTGTCCCTCATATCCAGGTAAGGTGAGTGGGACACGCCTGGGCATTGTGGCTTGGGAATAGTGGCCAGGGTCAGATGCAGCCCTGTGCAACCCAGACACACTCAATGCCCTGACATTGCATTTATCTCCTGGCTTAGTGATATTTGGATTTTTTTACAGACCTTTCTGTCTTGCCAGGAATGGAAGTTGGATTTACCAGTCTATATTTCCTGCATTCCCCTCCAGAGCCCTGTTTCAGGTTGGAGTTGTTCTCCCAGGCTACCAGAGCTCTGGCACAGAGACTTTATGTAGTCATGGGTTACACACCTTGACCAGCAGTTTTGCAATTTCATACATGAAGTCCTTCAGCGCTGTTGAGTGAAGGCTATTCAGTACTGTCAGCTTACTCTCTTTTAATTTGTATCTCATCTGATATTTTGTGTATAATTACTTAAAATATAGGGGTTTTGGTACAAGTTGTGGGTTGAATGTGGGAGTCTTTCAGTCATCCACAGTTGTGACTGATGCAGAATTGCTCTGCTTCTCTGAGAAGACATCCCCAAGTATCCTTTTTTACACTTTTCTCATCAAATACCCATATTGTTTTAATGTTTGTAGTTTGGTTTTTGCATAATCTTTGAGTGTATCAAAATTGCAGTTGGTGGGGTTTTGGTTGTGCTTAACTTCTCCAATTAACTGTTTATATCCATCACGGATAAGAGATGACTAAATACAATTTACTTCTCTACGTAAAGTTATTGGGTGTTCTGAATTGAAATTTCTGTTTTGCAGTAACAAATCAAATCACAATTTTTAGTTGCTAAGATGCTGGAAATGCTATAGTATTACAACATTTTGAAAACTATACATTTGTACATGGTAGTTCCATTAGGAGATTAAGGAAAACATAAAAAAAACATTATCTGGTCTCTCAGAATGTTTTGCTGACCACTGCCTTACTTGTCTTTGTCTCAGACTGTTATGTATATCAGAGTGTAACAACCATATGTTAAAATAATCCTTCAAATTGTTCCTAGAGCTTTTGAGGACACGCTTTTGAGACTTGAAACCCTTAAAACATAAAACTATTCGTTAGTTAGCCAAACCAGCCAAAATTAAGTCTGGAGATCAAAAATCCTGAGGAAGGGAAAGGAGTTGTAAGCTTCAACGGGTTTTGCTTTACTCAAGATTTTTAAGTTTCTCATGCTAAATCTGTCTTTGACTCCACCCATTAACTGAAAAGCAGTGGCTGCACAACCAAATGGCTGGTGGTATCTCAGGGATTGCTTCTGTTTGGTGACACACCATGTATTTATTTTGTGTTTTTCCTGCTGTGGAAATACATTACCAGACCACTTGAGAGCCAGCTCTGGCAGAAGGAGTTCATGGAGAAACCAGCAGCCCTGGCAACCTGAAGCAACAGTCGCTTGCAGGCCTGTGCTGTTCTTTTTTTTTCGCCTGTACTATATTTAGAGCTATATAGTGCACTACCCCTTAGCAAAATGGAGCCATCTTTTCCCCTCCCACTCCTGCAAAACCTGCAGTATTCGACAAGTGCACACCGACACCAGCTATACCAGGAGCTGCTGGAAAATCATAAATAATTGACCTTCGAGCAACTCTGACACTTTTCATACTTTCCCCAGAATTTATTATCTGCAACTAATTTTATTAATTTCTCACTTACCCTTTGTTTTTCTGCTGGTAGTTAAAATCAAGTAGTGTGTGGTATCCTTTTCTTTTTTTCATTAGGGTGGTCTAGTTTTCTTTTCCACATTTCTTGAAAAGCTAACCTCAGCAAAGGAGAGTGAAGAATGTGGTTTTTTCTGTCTCTTATAGCATCAGGAGCTTGTGGAGCAGGGAAGGGAACATTAGTAAAAGGCAGGAGTGTACAAAATTCAGCAAAAGTTTCTGCAGCTTTTGAAACCACAGAGCAAGATGGTATGTAACACTATTGAGCAAAATACTGAACAGCTCACCCTTCAGAGCCATGTGTTATGCCTGCATGTGCAGTCTTCATGACATTTACTGTACCTCCAAAGCTGAGTGGAAGAGGAGAAATGCTGAGCATGTAGGATTTGTACTGAACTGTGGCACAGTTAGGTTCTGTCCACACCTTTTTGTTTCTCGTTGTTTTGAAATATCTTAGAATTATTTTTTTCACTGTTCAATTAAGTTTTATTTTGCAAATTTAATAGCTTCTTTCAGTATCAAATAGAATTACAGCATCCAATCCAATCTGTATCTTTTGTAAGTTTCATGTAATGTTATGTATTTGTTTAAAACTCTGGCAGACCCAGTATAGATTTTATTAAAAAGGATTTATTAATTAATGCCCATAGAACCATGGGGACCTAATGGTATAGTCAAGCTTTGCTTAGCTGTACAGATCTCAGGAGTCTATTTTGGCTTTCCAAAACAGCAAGTCTTTTGTTCCTGTATGCACATTCACTCAGCCTCCTGGGAATATTTATCTGTTTGCTTTGCACTTGCTATGTACAACACATCATTGCAGCAACAGCATTAGGAGCATTTGATTCACTCACATCCAGATGACTCATAAACTTCCTCTTAATCTGTCCGTGGACACACTGCATCTGCTTAGCCAATTTTTTTTTTTTTTCCTAGCTATTGTTGGTGTGGCTGGACTAATTTTATGAACTAAAAATAACTCTGTGCACAGGGCTGAGCGTCCTCTGACAGAAATGTCAATGACCCACTGAGCAGCTCTCTGGACAGCAGCGTGGGAAGAGTTCTAAGAGGACTTATGGCTTAAGCACATTGAGAATAACTTGGTGTTGAAACATTACGTTTAAAACGAGTGCCTACAAACTGCATCGTAATTTCTGATTGATTTAGGAAGTGGAATCAGGTGTCTGGTTGGTTTTCTGATGCTGATCTCGATGTTTTGGCTGAGATCTTTTCACATTGTTCGTGGAGCATGGCAAAGACTTTTAGTGGTGAATAAAC
This sequence comes from Dromococcyx pavoninus, assembly GCA_033558185.1. NCBI lineage: Eukaryota > Metazoa > Chordata > Aves > Cuculiformes > Neomorphidae > Dromococcyx > Dromococcyx pavoninus. Next base: position 39,029 of record JAUMJL010000594.1, read on the forward strand.
TATGATAAGTCTTTGACCTATGGTAGGAAATACTGAAGTTCCCCAGAGCTGCTTTTCTTACCTTTGCCATTTGTAACTCACAAAACATCTTACACAAGTTATACAGTGATACTGAAGATACATTGAGTTGTACAATGCACAACTATATTATTGACATCATCTACAACTGCATGGAGGACAGCTACAACTGAGAAGTAATAGATTCACGACTAGTAAAAAAGATAATCATTAATATGTTCTTGATCTATTCGACTGTAGGACAGCTGACTCTGCTTAATATTTGGATAATGGTGAGCGGCCTGTTTTGTCCTGCACTGTAGAGTGTTATTCAAGAGATCTTAGAATAGGACTAATACTGACATGACAAAAAAAGCACAAATACCTTATTCTGGAGAGTCTTTCAGTTTGTTTTACTCAAATAGATTCAGATGTGGTGATCATTCTTGGTTTGATGGCTGGTAACCTCAGCCTCCTGTAGTTTAGTGGATTTCATCAGTTTTGTCCATTTGGGTCAAGGTGTTCCAAGTGAAAATACAAAAATGAGGGAAGAACCCAGGTGAGATCTCTGACTGTAAGGGCATATTTAGATTCTGTATTAAGCAGGATATTGCTTGCCTGTAAGTTTTGCTTGAGCCAAAAAATTAATGGGAAAAATTTGCTTAATGTATGCACATATACACAAACGCATGAGGACACTCTAGTTCATGCAGATGAAAAATACAATGAGAAATCTTCATAAGGGTAAAGCTGTTCTTTCTGGAACCAGTCCTTTTGCTGATAATAAATTATTTCAGTTGTGAGTGGAGTTAAATGTTGCACAGACTTCATTAATGGATCTGACTGATACATAATGAGAACTGCATCTTAAAGTCATACCAATATCTGTTGTTCTCATCCTGTTGATCTTAAGAATTTCTCCTGTATCTGTCTGTTGGAGGTGTGGAAGCTTCACAGTAGCTTGAATGTAAAATTCATAAAAACATCCTGAGGCACAATTCTTCTCATCTCTTTGCAAGGCCACAGTAGAGGTGACTTGTCACCGATAGTGGTGATGTATAAAGGCATTTTTATCAATAGGGGATGTAGTTCATAGAATTTAAGACATTCATCTGTCTTCTGTCCCTTTTACATCTGTCAAAATTGCAGATTTACCACAGTGTAAGGATAAGGATTCTCGATCCTCGAACTGTCTTCATCGGTGACCAAAAGGACACTGTTTAATTTCACCAGAAGTCACTGTCTGGCTTGGGCTGTAGATCAGAGGACTGAAACAATGAAGGCATCAAATGGCCTCAGAGAGGATAGCAAATGAGAGCTATCCAGATTGCAGTTGGTCTTTTATTTCGTTGTGAGAATTTTAAATAAGGAGAAGACTTGAAATGAAGGGTAGAAATAAGGAAATTACTGAAGAGGTTTCTATATAAACCTATACTGCCCCACCAAATGTCTATGGAAGCAGTATAAAATAGCTTCTATCCTGCAGAGGCAGTATCTTGTTAAAATCTGCATCTGCTACTGAGTGTTTGGCCTTCTGAATGTTCAGTTCCTGCTCCTTTGATGCCTTTGATATTGTGTGTAAATTAATTGCTCTTTAGTTTTCATTTTACCCTGACAAAGATCAAGGAAGAATTTCTTCAGTCTTGATTGGAGATGTATTACATTAACACATTAACATAAAGGCATGACAGTGATCACAGTACTCCACCGTGCTCTACAAAGCTACTAACAGAACTGAATAACTTGCCTTTCACATTTTTTATCCCTTATTTTACGGGCATATCATTCGTGGTGAGAAATCCCTGCATGCTCTAATAGGCTTTTCTTGCAATAAAAACGGTGTTGCAGACTGAATATAGCTTTAGTACTCATGTTTGAGAAAAATGGGTTTGCATGGGCTGCCTGAGGCTCTGGAATCCCTCTTGTGTATGCATGTGATATTTAGGTGGCATTATGCTTATCTGGGTATATGCACAGTGTTGGAGAAGTTTGTTTTTTCAGTGATGCCAGTTACTGCATGAAGTTATTTCTGATTTTCATAAACTTCCTGTTTATCAGACTCAGGAGCAGTATGCATAGGTAACATGAAATGTCACTGAGGGCCAGATATTCAGCTGCTATGTGATGACCCTTCTTGGGGCAATTAAATTGACCCTTCTTGGGGCAATTAAATAATTCCAGTTTGTGCGACTTAAATATTGAGCTCTAAACGTTTGTTTATGGTAAAATACATGGTTGCTCCCCTGCCTGAGTGCAAGTAACCTCTAGACATCATCCTAACTATTGTTTTAATGGGTATCTCAGGCTGTTTGTACACTTAATTTCTTTGGTTTTCTCTCTTTTTAGTGTTGGAGCACTTGTGGGCCTGTCGATAGCAGCAGTGGTCCTCTTTGCTTTTGTCATCACTGTGTGTGTACTCTGTTACTTGTTTATCAGCACAAAGCCACGCAGCAAACTGGATACTGGTTTGAGCTTACAGATGGCAGGTAAGACCAGTTGTTATTGACATACATTATCTCCTGCAGAGAAAAAGCCTTTTTCTGTCTAAATGGATTTGGAGGAATCCAACAGTGTGCGTTTTCTTTCTGATAGGGACCTCAAGATGTAGGCAAGCTATTCTGCTGTTTTACCTTCTGTGTGAAACCTGTACCAAACTCGAATGAAAAAAATAGCACGAGCTCAGTATATTTATTTAGTAGTAGGAAGAGTGTAGAACTTCACAATACTGAGTAAGACTGTAATAGATAAGTCCCTTTATCAGGAAGAGTCTTAAGGAATTAGTTGCTCTGGATTTCTTGTTGAGTACATAAATATATCATAGTGATTTTGTTCTAAGAATAAAAATCTCAAAAGAGATTTTTAGTGTAATTTCTTGTGACAGGGAGAGATAATTATGTTTTTCTTTCTTTCCGACATAGGATCCAGTCTTTGAAATCTAAGACTCTCTGCTTCAGTCCCAATAGTCCATACCTTTGTGCTCAAACTGTGTCAGCACTAGCCCACTGGTGTGGGAAAACTTGTGGCTGCTGCTACATTTCACTGCATTTGTGAAATTGACTGCAAGTTTTGATGACAGGATGGGGTGTGATAAATTTCACCCTTTGCCTTGGACTTCCTAAATATTTAAATGTGGCTTCAGTAGTTCAACCAGTAAAGTTGTAGGAAGTAAAGGGGATATATACTTATTTAGGCCTTGGAAGCTGAACAAGTTGAAAAAGGGGAATTATACTTGGAAAAAAGTCCCCTCATCTCAAATTCTTTTTTTTTTTTTGACTAGTTTTTAAAATTCTTCCATACCTGCATGGCAATAAATGACCAATGAGTTTCTTTAGTTATAGCCTGCTATACAGCAGAAAGCCCTGTCCTGAGTGAGTAGTTAAAACAGTCTACTTCACACTGGTCTGTCTGTGTCTTGTTTTGCTCTCCAGAGAATGCAGGCTTTGGTCTAAAAGTGGTTTATAGGGCTGTCAGGAAGTGTAAAGCCTTCCCTTCGAGCTACAGAAGCTGAGCCAGCTGCCAAAGTAAAAGTCACACATTCAGCAAACTGTGACTAATCTGCAAATTGAAAACTTGATACCTGTCGTGGAGTGAGAGAGTGGAAATCAGACCTGCTGCCTAGAACGGCCTAAATAAACTCTTAGGTGGGATGAACAAAATGCCTAGTGATCTTTTACAAGATGGTGGTGTTCTAATTATGAACTGGCATTATGCTTTTAAACACATTGCTGTTTCACTTCTTCCCTCAGGTTTTCCTGCTATGACATTAGCATTGCCATCTATTGCCAGGACAGCGGTGCTGTTCTTCTCATGCTTTGTATTTTTGTGCCAGACGTGTTTGGCATACAGGGATCTGGGAAGGAGGCAGGTGCTGTTGCACTGCTGCTGCTGAGTGATTCCAACTTTCTCTACAGATGCAAAAAACACGTCTTGCTTGGACATTAGAGATTGTTCCTCTCTTCCTATGATGAGGTGAACAGCATCCCAGGATCCCCCACTGATGACCCAGTGTTCATGTAGGTGTTCTGTCTCTCATGATTCAAGGTGTTAGGACTCCAGGAAGCTCAGAGACCTTTGCTTTTTCCTAACCTGCTTCTGTGTTGTTTTGAGCTTTATTCAGACTGCATTGCTTTGTATTTAAACACTGTTTTGACCTTACTCTCAACCTGTGTTTTTCGTTTTTATTATTCTGCTTCTTTGGCGCCTCTGAATGACAGTTATTTCACATCTAAATTCTAATAGCTTTAGCTGTTGAGGTGAGCTGCCAGAAATTGAAAAACAGTTGCTTTGCCAAGGCTGAGAGATCTTTGAAAACGTTGAAGGATTTCGTTGACAAGCCTGGGTGCTTATCTTCAGCATACTGGGGTTTTTTTTGCGTGGAAGTCATGCAAGGTCTGAGTATCTTATGAGGTGGATGGTTAGCTGCTTTCAGGCCCGAGGAACTATTATAAGCAGCCTCTCTCCTGCTCTTCTGAGATTTGAACATAATCATATAAAGGTGATAAAAATGAATTTTAAAAATTAAAACACTTCTTAGAAGCTTCAGAAAGTTTTAGGCCTGAGGACTGAGTTTTAACTGTGAACTCAGTTCAGCCCTGCTTTTTCTGAACTAATCTTGCCTTTAGATGAAGGCTGTGTCACACATTAGGTGTTCTGCAACATCTGTTCCCCTGGAGCATTCAGAGAGTACTGATTTATGACAGCAATATTTTTATTATATTCAGTTTCACCGTAATATATTAGCTCAGTTGGAGTTTTGTATTTCATTAAACATACAGTTGATTATTTTATGTCTTTTGCCTTTCCTCCCTCATGTAAAGTCAAAGTTGGTCATTGTTCTGTTGGCTCACCCAAGATCTCCTAAATATAGAAGTGGAATTGTTGCATTTTTTCAAAAATAATTTCAAGATTGACCAGAAATAAATCTAACAATAATCTGAATGTGCAGCCTTTGTTAAAGCTTCTGATTCTATAAAAGGCAGATCAGTCTCGAACCAAGGGTCTTCGATAGAGTCAATACAGATGTAGCACTTAGGGTTCCTAAGTTACCTTGGCATACTGTAAGCCTCAGTGAAAATTAGCATTTTAATCTGAAAACAAAATTTGAAGAAAAATTAGCTGAGTCACTGGTGTGGACCAGGAATAACTACTTAAATGTTAGTGGAGTTCTACTGATGTAAACTGTCGTTACTGATTTCTATTTGTAACATCACAGAATGGAGCGCAGAGTAGATCCCTTAGCTGCAAGGCAGTGTGTACAGGCAAATGAGAAGATCCCGTATCTCAAGGATTTTAGTCTGGTTTCTTATCAGATCTAGTATTTATCAATAAAACCAGCAACTTACTCTATTTACCTCTTTTAATTAGATCCTCTCCTCTTACAGTCAAAATCTCCGATCTTTATATGTTGCTTTCTTATTGTTCACACGAAGAATGTGAGGTTCACCTTCCCTTGAACAGGGACAGGAATGACCATCTGCGCTTGACCCCTTAGAAAGGGTTTTGCCAAGACAGGTGGAAAGATAGATAGATAGTTAGAGACTCCACACCTTGGTGACCCCTGTATTTCTGCCAGAATTACTCTAGGAAGACCTTTGGGGCAAGGTGTCCTCTACCACAGTGAAGCGAGAACAGCAAATTACATTTCATGACGGTAACTAGCATTTTCCTTTAAAACTTAGCACAGGAAGACCTCTGTAATGCATTCAGAGTCAGACAACAGGGACCTTTGGGTTGGAGTGTGAGAAGAACTGTGGCCTTTTATATTACTCATAAGTGCTGGGAAAAATGTGTCTTAGAAGAGAGAATTCCTTGTTCCTACAAAGCAGTGACATCATAGTATGCAAAAGTTCATGGTTTTATTTATAATAAGGAAATACTTGACTTGAAAAATAGCCAGAGATTTCAAGTAGAGAAAAGAGATAGGAGTTACTTAAAGTATGAACTGAGCTGGTTGATTGTTCATAGAGATGGGGACTTGCATGGGAAGCATAGTAACAGAAAATAAGGACTGGAACAGAGTGGGGAAAGCAGGAAGGCAATGAAAGAATGACTGTAAGGTAAGAATGAAAAGAAATGAAGTTCAAAATGTGGTCAGAAAAGTCTTTCCTTCTAGACCTTTGCTTTCTCTACTGTCAGCAGGTATCGGCGAATCCCACTGTCACGAGTCTCTCTCTTCCCTCTTCCTGACAGTGGTCCATTGCAGATTGCTTTTGCTTTGGTTATTATGAGCAGTTGGGCAAACTCAAATTGTCTGCTCTAAAGCTGAAGGTTGCAGATCTGCTGCTCCAAGCAGGTGTCTATGTTGGTTACCTGCTGGAATTTTAATGAAATATTACTAATTTAACCTATGAAGTTATACTCTGAAAAACAATATTCAAATACTACTAAACTTCACAACCAAGCACTCAAAAGATGGGAGATATCAGAACTTAATATTTTCTGAGCAACTGGTGAAATGCCTAACTAAAAATTGCTTTCTTTCTTCTCGTCATCCATTCGATCTTTCTGAAAAACAAGGATGACACTTCTTCCATGCAGAGCCTCCCCACTGGTAGCGCTTTGGGATCACTGGATGGAAGATGCAGTGAAGGCAATAGTGACTGATCATGTTTGGAGAGGGGTGTAAGTGTGAGATTTCTGATCTGTTTTCTTGAATACAAGAAATTTTTCTGCCATTGGTTTTAGAAGACTCTGATTTCCTGCTGCAAGTTCTACTTATACCACAGTGCTGCTACCTTAAATTTCTCTTCATCTTAATGTTTATTCCTTTTTAACACAAGTTAGTTAATAATTGCAGCCTCCCATAGCCTCAGAAATGGACAGTGGAATGGCTGTAGTTTGTCTCATCCTCTGAAGATTGTAGAGGAAGATTCTAGAAACTCTGTTTTTTCTACTGCAGTGGACAGATTTATGTATTACTACTTGCAACTAAAGGAAGAAGAATGCTGTTAGTTTACTAAAAAATACTTTTGTTTTACAGACAATGAGACTAGAGGGAGTTCAGTATGTTGAGAAACAGGCACTGGATGAATTCTACCAAAGCTGTAATGAAAATAGGTACAGTGAGAACATTTCATCTTACTCTATTCTATTTGTATATCCTCTGCTGATTTATATATGGTGATACAGATATAATAAGCATTTTTTAAAATGCCATGATTCTTTAAGTGAGTTTCTACCTTTTGGAAAAGCACTATCAAACTGTCTCTTATTTACTTATGCATTGCACTGATGCCGTCCTCGCACAGGGAAGTATCTACAGAGACTTGAACAGAGTCATTCCACAAAGAAATCTCTACTTGATTTGTTTGTACATAAATACTCCTTCATGGTTATGTGCCAGAGAAGATTGCATTCCGTTTATGCTGTCTTTGTCCTTTCACTGATGCTGTCCAGGATGCACCAGAGCTTACTAAGGGGGCCGCCATTGTAACTTAGCATTTAAAAGAAATTGTTCAGCAATAAACTAGTAGAAAGGCTTCTGTGTAACAAAGGGTAAGAGTAGTGAAATATCTGGTGGGTAGTTTAGTCATATTCTGCTTCTTGGGGATGCTACCTAGAGTGCTGGGTCAAGTCTGATAAAGAACTGAAGAGGATTATCTGGAAAAAAAATGTTTTCGTATGCTGGCTTGGTATTTATGCTGAAATCATGTTTAAAGCTCAAACTGCCTATAGCAGAAACCATGTAAAATTGTATATAAAATGTACACCAGTACAGGTGAATTCTACTTCAGACTTAAATGGTCTTTATGAATAAAGCAAAAGACTACAGATGGCATGAAACGTGTTTTTTTTTCTGAGGTGGATGAAAACTCTTGGCTAAACAACCACAGGATGTGAGAATAGCCAGGCGTAGATCAGCTATGTTTGTCACAGGAAAAAAAACCCTTTGGGCCTGTTTACTCGGCAGTTGTTCTTAGATGAACAGGAAAATGGATGTGTCAGAGTTCCCTGCTGTATGTATTGACTCTTGTACCCTTAAAAAAAAAGCCACACTGTGCATCATAAAGTGCAAAAGAATCTTTCTCAGCACTTTTTATTATGTGCGTAACACATTGGTTTGGGCTGCTCGTCATCATGAAAATAGTTAAGTTTAACAAAACTAATTTTGGAACTTCTAACCACCTCCACACTTCTTTTTCTGCTGTTGTAAATGAAGTGGCTTGTGGGAGAAAAATACCACGGGATGGCTAAAAAGGATCCTGGAGTCAGAAAGCCGTCTGGGAAAATCCAAAAATATCTGCAGCAGGCACCAAGTAGAGAGATGAGACCTGAGTTCAGATCTGTGAATGTGACACTGCTTTCTGAAGGCCAGGAGCCTCTCATTTCCTCACACTTCAGTTTGCCTGCCTTCCGTGTGTTATAGAGACTAATGTTTATGGAGTGCCCTTAAATGTAGCCTGCTAACCACTGGTGCTTACAGGAGGTGAAAAACGGAGAGAATTGAAAGGCTGCAAAAGTCTTTTTTGTAGGGTTTGAATGCATACATTATATAAAGATCAGAAACATTTAGAAGTGCTTTTTTCTGTGGATTAATTATCCAATTATTTTTTGGTTGGCAAAATGAAGCTGGTATTATCATGAAGACTCAAAATACTTGAGACCTTTTTTGGCAGCTAAGATCAGGAAAACCATGCCCTTTGCCTGTGAGCCTTTTTGCTTGCAGATCGGGAATAGAGCAACTGGGAACTTTCTGTGAAAATGGAGGCAAGGATCTTTTTAAACTTTAACAGATAATCTGGTTAAGTGTTGGTAGAAATTCCAGGTCAATAAATATTTTTGTCACTGCTTTTCATATCATCTGCTTGTTGCAGATTTCATGCCCTTACCTGTTATAGGGAGCCAATTCACAGTGCGGTGATAAGCCAGAGCACCCATCAGTGGCTGTGAGAAGGTTATATGTGGCAATTATATTTGATTTAGCATGCACACTTCCTCTGCCAAATTCACTGGGTTTTAATTAGGAACAGGACTCCCTACACCTTTGCAACTGATGTAGTTCAGCATACAATTCAAGCTTGTTTGCATGCTTTTTTCCAGCAAAACAGAAAACAGCTCTTAGCTTTAAAGAGCGAAAGGAGAGGAACCAGGCAGCTGGAGGCATCGCTTCTAGCTTGGAGTGATAATATATCAAATTATTAAACAGTCGAGTTACACACAAGAAAAATCTGATGCAGATTTCTTGAAGACAAATTATGACAAATGAGTCTAATTTCTTTGTTTGTCAAGATAATTTTGCCTGTCAGCTAAATGTGAACAATTGGCTATGATTACACGTCTTTACGAAAGTGTGGTCAGAGAGAGGTGTTCAGTGGCTCATTCTCAGACACATTTTTGGAGGGAAGGATGCCTCTATATTAGTGGAGTAGTAAGAGCTTGACTAAAAGAGTAGAGATTATACATATAAAATTTATGGATGACACCACCCTGGGAAGGGTTGCAAATCTGGAAGATAAAACTACCTTTCAGAATTATCTCAGTGCCCTGGAGAAATGGTCTGAAATCAAAAAGGTGAAATACAATAAAGGTAAAGCAAAGCACTGTACTTAAAAACGATAAATCAAATCCTCAAATATACATAAGGGAGAATGACTAAGTAGTGTGAGGAAGAAAATATCTGGTGATTTACAGTATGCTTTAAACACAATATTGATGTTCTGGGTTCTTCTTCTAGTCTTGACATACTAAAGAGGGGAACTGCACATAGAATTTAAGCTAATGAGTTGCTCCAGCTTGTCCTGGCAGTGCCTCTGTTGCAGTAATGCTCTTAGGTGTTGATATACTGGAGGAGAGAGAGAACTGAGAAAATTATGAAGGTTTTGGAAGGGCAGGACAAAGTTAAGCTGGCTTAAGTCTCGAAAAGAAAAAAAGAGTGACAATGTTCATTTATGGAAAATAGAAGACTGGTTATTTTCCATGTTTGTCGTAGGCAGGGTAGGTAATGTGCTGATTTTACACTGAAGTAGGTCCACGTTTAGTAATAGAAAATCTTCCAAACTCTAAGGGTAGAATTAGTACTGCCCCAGCCAGTGAGTTAACTCGTGTGACTTGTTCCAAGAGCATCTTGAGCCAGCTAGACTCACACTTGTCAAAGTGGGATAGATGAAAGATCTCTAAAGCCTTAGCGTGTGTGTAGCTGTGTCTTAGCTCCAGGCATCCCTTCACAGAATCCTAGAATGCCAGGTTGGAAGGGACCTCAGGCATCATCTGGCCCAAACTTTTTAGATGGTATTTAATTTAAATGAGATGGCCCAGAATGCTATGGAACTGGGCCTTAGAAATGTCCAGTGTAGAGGATTCTACTACTCCCCTGGGGAGATTACTCCAATGTTTAACTGTTCTCATGGTGATAAATTTTCTTCTGGAATCCAATCAGAATCTCCCCAGAAGCAACTTATTATCCCTTAGGCCATACTGGCAGCCCTCAGCTTTTGCTAGGCTCTGTCCAGGTCTGTGAGGGCAATGTCTGACAAGGTACTCTGAGTAGAGACAGTCTTGGGTGCTGAGTCAGGCTGTGTGTGGGTCTGCCCCACATCTGGAGAAAAAGTGATGGCCATAATAGGCCATTTCTCACCTGAACTCCTTTCTGATCTGGTATTTAATCAGAAATCCTGTATGTGGAGATAGAATAGAATATTTCAGTTGGAAGGGCCCTACAATAATCACCTAGTTCAACTGCCTGACTACTTGAGGGCTGACCAAAAATTGAAGCAAATTATTAAGTGTGTTGTCCAAATGCGTCTTAAACATTGAGAGGCTCAGGGCATCGACCACCTCTCGAGGAAGTCTGTTCCACTGCGTGACTACCATCTCGGTAAAGCAGTGCTTCCTAATGTCCAGTCTAAATTTCCCCTGATGCAGCTTTGAACAATTCCCACATTGTCCACTTCACTGGATACCAGAGAGAAGAGATCAGCACCTCCCTCTCCACTTCACCTCCTCAGGAAGCTGTAGAGACCCATGAGATCGCCCCTCAGCTCAAGGTGAGGCTGCGCCAACACTGAATACAGCAGGGTACACAACCTCTTTTGGCCATCTGGTTATACTGTGTTTAATGCAGCCCACTATGTGGTTTGCCCTCTTGGCTACCAGGGCACTTCTGACTCATACTGAGCCCACTGTCAACCAGATGGTGGCGTAGGGGGAGGGTACAAATCTAAGTTCATATGTATGTCTCATGTGTTTTGATTTAAGTTGGTCAGGATTGTATAACCATCCTCAGAGCACAAACAGAAGAAAACCTAGAAACTACAAAAAGTATCACTGATAACTCAGATAAGCGTCATTCCTCACGATGAACCAACCAGTATTGAAGTGATATTCTTCGCTGGTGTAAGGATGCTCTTTGCTGCTAGTTGCTATCTGCCTTGAAATCCAAGATTTCACACTTCAGAACTTCTGTCAGCAGCTGAATTAACTGACATTTCCTGTCCAGACTTCAGTGCATGTCCATTGTTTCTTGTCTATCCAGACAAACATCTGCTTCTAAAGCCAGATATACCAACAGCTCAGAAGTAATCCTGTTTTAATGAACAGCAGAGTAATTTCTTTCTATAGAATTCATCAAGTGTAGTTTGAAATATATTTTGGTATCCTCAAGGATTAAAGGCACACATTGTGAGTACATCTATGATAAAATAAAATTAGATCGTAGAATCACAGAATGGTCGGGGTTGGAAGGGACTTCTGGAGCTCACCCAGTCCAACTCCCATGCTAAGGCAGGTTCCCTAGAGCAGGCTACACAGGAACATGTCTAGTCAGGTTTTGCATATCACCAGAGATTGAGACTCTACAGCCTCTCTGAGCAGCTTGGTCCAGTGCTCCATCACCCTCACAGTGAAGGAGTTTTTCCTCATGTTGAGGTGGAACTTCCTGTGCAGTTTGTGCCCGTTGGACCAGTGGACACCACTGAGAAGAGCTTGGCCCCATCCTCTTGACCTCTGCCCATTATATATATATATAAACATTGATAAGGTCCCCTGTTAGTTTTCTCTTCGCCAGGCTAAACAGACCCAGATCTGTCAGCCTTTCTTCATAAGAGAGCTGCTCCAATGACCTCATCACCTCTATGGCCTCTGCTGGACTCTCACCGGTAGTTTCTTGTCTTTCTTGAGCTGGGGAGCCCAGAACTGGACACAGGACTCCAGATGGGGCCTCACTAAGAAGTGTGTGGTTTAATGTATATATTGGTGGTGCATTTTCCAAGAGGCACTGCATAAAAATGTTAGATGAATGACTCTGTCTGCTAAGCTGTTTTTGTTTTGTTTTAGCACCATGTGCCTTGAGTCTTTATCATATTCAAGGTGCAATCCTCACTTTCACAGCAGAGGAGCAACAGCAGATCTACCTATCCATATACAGCCCCAGCGGAGGCATTTAATATTTTGTAGCTGTAGTTATGCCCTTCAGGGGTGTACTTCTTCACATGATAAAGCCTAGGAATATAATGAGGTGCTTGGAAAGAAGTAATCCCGGTGAAATGGATTGAGCTGTGTATGTTGTCCTGTATTTGTTTGTAGGATCTCCTTATAAACTTTGCAGAGGGAAAATAATCTTCCCCTCTTCAGTCTAATTCTTAACTGTGATTGGTGTTTTGCAGATACTGAGCTGCATCCTTCACAAAGCCCTCCCTGAAACAAGCTGTTGACAAAGTGGCTTCAAGAGCTTTCCTGAGCCACATGGATGAACTGTGACTGTGAGCCACAAGAACCTGAGTTACTCTTCCAGAGGTGTTTCCTGGCTGTTACATCCACTGTCAATGGATGTCAATCTGAAGCTGTGCCATGATTCTGTATTTCTGTATGGTTACTGTGTTGAGTAGCATGTTTTGATTTGCATGTGCCAGCTACTGCTGCTAGTTAGTTTTGTGCAAATCGTTGTCTTTACCCTGTGCAATTCCAGTGAGATAACAGAATTTGGCACACCATGTTGACCAAGCTTTATTTTAAGCTTTCCCTATGTGCCATCTTAATGTGGTGTCTTCGCATCATGAATATGGTTGTCTTTCACTGAATGTGGTTGTTCAGTGCACAAACATATGTGAACGCAGTACCTCAATAAAATCTGACATTCATTTTTGTTGTATTTTTCTTAATTTATCATTTCCCTCCACTTTTGTTTCCTCAGAAAATTGTCAAGGATCTTAAAATAGCTTTGTTGGAAGAATTTTCCAACAAAACAGTGAAGTCAGTAAAAAGTGAATTTTTGTAGGAGTTTTGATTTCAATAGCTGTTTTCATAGAAAACAATAAACACTGAAATGAATTGAAATAAACATCCACAAATGTGTTCCAGATTCTATATCAAAATATGTTGGAATATTTATTTTGAAGCAAACTTTAAAAATTTTCCATTGGTGTTCCAGGTTGAAGAACTAATTTGTGAAATGTTGAACCTCCTTCGGGTGATGAAAGAGCTCTAATTGCACATTTTATTTCCCCAGAAGTCTTAGGAACAACCAACGTAGTCCTACTGGCATATTTGAATTTTCAAGTCTTTCAAGCCTTCAGGTTCCAAATCGTGAGCGTTAGTGATGATTTCTTTTTATGTTATGAGGGTTCCTTAAGATCAGGAATCAGAAGAATTACTAAAATATTTAAACGTGCTGTTCATGTGAAGGCAGTAAACATATTATACCTTCCATTTGCAGATGAAGTCTGAAATACTTACTGACCCTGTCAGTTTTGTCTCTGGTTACACTTCAACTTTTTAAGACCAGATCCTTGCCTGCTGTTTGGGAGTGACACCTTTGTGTGTGATAATGCTTGAAATTTGAACTTCTTTGCGGCTATCTGGTATTATGCATGAAAACCTGCAAGTGTTTCCAGTATAAGCTACTCTTTAAATCACATTACTTGTGTGAAATTATATACCAGTGCCTCCGAAGAAGTAGAGAATGTGGTATATGTTCTTTCTATATACTTTGCGTATACTGTCTCACTAACCTGGCATTTGCTACTGTGGAGTTAGGAAAAAATTAAAACCATATTGGATCCATGAAGAAAATATTCTTATATCAATAGAAATAAGCCAGATCTTCCAGCCTCAACTTTCTTGACTGGGAGTGTCAAAAGAGCAGAAGGGGAAAAGATTTATGATTTTTGCTGTCTGGTTTCCTTTAGGATCTCAGCCCTGAGATACACATTCTGGAAGTGCATGCTTCATTTTAAACTGTTGATGAAAGACATAGAGAACATGAAAAAAGAAGAAGAAAAAGTTATGTCAACTTCATACAAGCTTGAACCAACTCTTTTGTAACTTTTACATTTTGATATAATTAAAGGTATTTTAAAATAAAATAGAAGCCACTGTATTCTATCGTGAGTGCTGCAGATAAAATATTTTTGATTTTTGCCTTTTACACAATCCATAAATGTTTGACTGCTCAAGTGACGAGGTTATTTTTCCCTCAGATATTGGGCTTCTTATTCAAGCATCTTAAGATACCAAAATAACAAGAAAAGTGAAACCAGAATGCAAAAAAAATTGCTTCTAGTTCTTTGCCTACGTCCAGTGCCTGTTTATGTTTTCTGGTACTGCATTAGGAAAATCCATTTCTTTGTCCTTTTAGCCAGTTATTTTGTAATTGAGGGTTTCTAAATGTCACAGAAAAGTACCTCCCACGCTGGTTTGATTAGGGGTTTAGTACACTGCCTGTAACAGCTTTCAAACATAATGTGGAGTCGCAGCAAGGGTGTGACAGAATTTAATAGATGTAATAAAGCTTAATGTACTTGTTAGGCATAGCCCTAATTTTTGCCCTGGAAACATTTTAAGCATAAGTTGTTTAAATGACTGTGGTAAAGCAGAGACAGGGCTGTTGTACTACCCATCAGCCGTGCAGAAGCCAATACATCTCACAGGAGTTGTGGAGTAGCATAAGCAGCAGCCCCTGGACAATTTCACTGGGACCAGCCTGGCTGGGTCCCACTGAGAATTCTGGGACTGTCTGCATGTTTCTTTGGAGTCACCCTGGCAGAAGTGGCACCGTACTCCAAAGTGATCTGCCCTCCTCATCCCTATCATTCTCTAGATATTTCAATATTAATAACTGGTTATTCACTTGTAATCTTTAATTTAACTTTGGGTCTAGGTGGAAATACTAAATTAGTGGTCCCACAATATCAATCAGCTACTTAATTCCTGAGAGCTTTGACCTTTGCACTTTCTAAATTATGGAAGAAAGACCAAAGAAAAGTCACAGTTTTACTGAATGCAAATAATGTCTGCTTTAATTGTTTTCCTAACATGACAAATGCTATAGATCCTCAAGATTGTTCCATCCCTCAAGTTTTGGAAGACATGAGGCAGGATAAGCATAAATTTTCAGATACTTCCTAGGAATACAAATAAGAAAGTTTTAAGTTTTCATCTGTTAGCCTGGAGCTCGCAAAAATCCCATCTCTCAATTTGGGGTAAGGAATTTAAAATTTTGTCCAATAGATTTAGAAGAGATTGTCAATGTAAGGTCAGAGGAGTGGTCAATTAATTGGTGTTTGTGGAAGATACTTGTTCTTTTCTTAACCATTTGTTTAGAGGTTTAGAAAGTTAAGAAAAAATATAAATAGATTTAATATTTTAACAGATATTGAATAGTTGGTTAAAGAACCATTATATATTGCATTAAAAGTAGAGGATGAGAGAATTCTGCAATGGACAAATTTTTGGAAAATCAGTTCCTTTGAAGTTGTTTCTGGTTGAAAAAAAGAGATCTCTGCTACATTGGGAAATTGAAAAAAATTGAAAACCTAATCTGAACAACAACCACCACCACCAGGATGTGTCTGAGTTCCCAACCACCATTTATTTCTGGAGTAGATCTTTGGAAACAGGGTGCTGGTTTCTAGTGGTCGACAGGATTATTTCACTTAGCTTCCCTTTTCTGTCATCCTGTTGTTCCTTAGTGACCGCAAGAGCATAGTCTACAGGTAGAGATAATTGTTTTATGTATATGTGTGTTTGACTATATAGCACATTTGTATTCAGGTATCTCTGAATCCATGTCTGACCATGTCTGACCAAATTTAGATTTTAGGTGTGTTATACATTTGCTACTTAAAAACATCTTTTTAGTCATCTCTTTTACTTTTACATTGTTTTCCAACTGTTGGAGATCCTTGCTTTATATACAGAAGAGTTCATTTTAATGGCAATGGTAACACAAAACATCAAAAACACTTTGAAGAGCCTGGAGATTTTTGCTCTGTGTACAAAAGAGTACATTTTGATGACAACAACACAAAGTGTTGAAACTGATTAGTGGGAATGGTGCAAGTACAAAGAGCTGCACATAAACACCTTTTTCTCAGCTGATGTTTCGGGTACTCTAGCTGAAGAGTATCTTTTGAAACCACAGATTCCCTTTCCCCCTTGTTTAAAAGAAGCTGGTGGCAATGGGGGGGGGGGGCTATTTTTAACGTTAAGGACCGTTATTTTTTTCTCTGCTCCATCAGCTGTGCTGAGTGTTACACCAGCTGGGCCAAGCACTGTCATCTATAGATTTTGGGAGAAAATGGCTGTTCAGGCTTTTGTTGGCTGTGGATGGACTCTACACATGGGCATGGAGCTGTTGGTGGGACAGCATCCTGCACCTCCTGAGCCCTCATTCAGGCAAAATCTGGATTGGCTTGAAAAGGGTCTGCAGAAGCAAGACCCAGGGTTTGCCCCTAGAGTTAGAGGGAAGCAGCAGGGGAGAGTGGGCAGCTGGCTGATGAACATCAGATGCTGTCCGTTCTCATGTTTACTACGATAATCTGGATTCCACAGATTACGCCTTGCAATGACGTGGTCCTTTGTTCTCCCTCTTCTTTCACACAATGTGTAACAGATGGAAACCCTTCAGATGATCATCTAGGGTCAAGAGAGCACCAAAATGACTCGACAGATGGCTACTACTTTCAAGTAGCCACGGGACTGAACTTCATCTGGGTAACCAGAAAAAATCCTGTGGAAACCAGGTCTCTGATCATAACCGTCCCTGCCCGAAGTTGTGATTCACCCCAGGGAGAAGAGTGAGATGTTGCTTTTGTTGCTGATGACCAACTACTTGGTTCTGCATGTAAGGTAAGTGCATTTCCCTTAATGAACGCTCTGTGAAATGGAATTGATTTTTTTTTCTAAATGCATCAACCACAGAAATTTCAGTAAATTGAGTCTACTCTTTTTACAATGCTGAATCAAAATGTCAAACCAACACAACTCAATTATAGGAGAGAAGATAAAGCAACATGCTGAATACTATCAAGTTACTTATGAAATACTTCAAATTTTCAATGCCCTAACTACCTGTGGGAAATGAGAACAGAAAAAGCATAGATTCAGCTGTGGGAAAATTGACTCAGAGTAACTTCTTTGCAAAGTTTTAAAATCAAATTTTTCACCCCATCTGAGCTTTATAGACTGGTTTCACCCTTCAGTCTGTTACTAAAGAGATTTTTTAGGTGCAAAGAATTGAGGGGAGGGAAAGAAATAATCAGAATTTGTGCATCTGGATTTTTAACAAGGTAAAGGAACTTTTCATTTTTTTGCATTTTGCCATTTTTAAAAAAATCAGTCACCCTAAAATCCTTTCTAGAGAAGAGAAAATATTGCAGCTGAATAATTTTTCTTTGCATTTTTAAGCAGAGATAAGTTCCTTATTCCATGTTTTAATGATGCTGAGAGATAAGGTGCAGTGACTTTAATGTCACTTGAGGTTGTATCCGAGTGCTTCGTATTGATTGAAAAGCCAGATATTTCCAATGAAACAAATAGCTTTTTCTGACAAAGGCAACAAGTTCAGAATCCCTCCACAACTAATGGGAAACATTAAATAACTCCAAGAAATACATTTGGTATTTGTGCAATGCATTGTTTTTTTAAAATAATAATAACAATTTGACCCAGAATTGTGATATCAGTGACTAAAGTTATTGGCTATAATGACTACCTGTACAATCACCTCTGGGTAATATGATTCATTCGAAGGGCAAGTTATTAGGTTCTGTAATTTGTTAATATGTTTTATTTTCTCGATTGCCATGGGAAAGCAAGATCTGGGAAAGCAAAAGTCATGAGGGCTGGTAATTCTGTTGAAGAGCAGGGTAAAGCAGTACGTGTCCTACAGAACCTTTCCTCTGCACCTGAGGATGGACATAAAAAGCCTGAGCAAGGCTGGTGGTAAAGCCAATACAATACTATGGTAGGACAGTCATTTTAAAGATGTATATACTATCATGACATTTCCATATCATGATACTAATCTCATGCTCCATTTGAGGTAGTTGGTGTGCTTTACCTTTGATCTTGCTGAGCGTTGGCTTTCATTCTTTCCTCTTCTCTGCCCAGGGCTGTACTGGTGCCCTTTATGGCACCTCCGCTCCAACAGGAGAAAGACTGAAGGCAAAGAGCATTTTCGTTCTCTTCCTCATCACATCCCTTTCTCTTCCCAGCGAAGCAGCAGGGCAGAATTGGCTGCCTCATCTGTAGTTGTTGGGTACCAGGAGAGAGGTGGGAGTGAAAAGGAAATTCTGTGTGCTAAAAAGTAACTCTGCAAGAGGGAGAAGGTCCCAGCAAGGACATTGTCTCTGTGTGATGAACTTTGGTGTTTATCATGGAAGGTCCCAGTCCTCCAGTGGGACTGGCTAGAAAAAAGTGAAATAAGAAAGAAACCTACAGTTCTCTGAATTTCTACTGACCTCATCTTCAAAACGTGTAATAGTGCCACAGATTGTAGGAGCAGAGTGGCACTTGTTTGATATCAGCATCATGAAAAATTCAGTCCAGTCCACCCGTCCATTGTTGAAGTCTCAGCCTGATGACCGCACACCATGGCTGTGTTGCTGACAACAGTGGAGGAGAGACTGGGGGGGCACGGGTGGAGAGGAAATGCCTGGTTTTACGCTAGAACTGAGGGAACAGATCTAACCACTACTGGGAGTGCACAGCTGTTGTCCCACAGCCCCTGGCAGGATACAACCAACCCAAACTCCTTTCTGGCAGCTCTTGAGTTTCAGTCATCTCCTGGCAACATTTTCTCATTTTGGTCATACAGGGTTAAAATGCCAGAATTCGCTCAGGTTGATAGGAGAGAGTTTGTAAGGTTTGGTCTCTTTAAGTGACTTGACTGAATGGTGACTTGAGAGCACTCAGCCCTTTCAGGGATGGAGATCTAAAGAGCAGTCAGCAAGAAGCAGCATGCTGCCTCATGCATGGCATCACCTTTGCCTGAGTTGCATTCATGCTGAAAAAGTGTGGAGGTAAACATGCATAAGCCAACACATTAGGGATGTTCATTTTGTGTAAGAGACAATGTTCATTTTGTGTAGTGTGCACAAATTGCATTTGTCATCTCGTTTCTTTCCAGGTAAGAAATCTGGGAGTTCAGTACGGAGAATGCAGAAACTTGATTCCTGACAAGAAGTAGTAAAGTTGTTGCATGGAGCAGTCACTCTGTGGTGTTAAACAGGAGATAAGGAATAATACTTTAACTCGCCAGTCAACTCTGATTGCCAAAAATAAAACAATCACAAAAGATGATGCCTTTTACAGCTGCTTGTGTGAGTTTTTGGGGTAGCATGAGAAAGCATAAAGTATCCCAGGACAGAGAATGATGAAAGTGCAGAATCCTGTTTCAGTGATATAATAGGATTAAATTAAATCTGGAAGTTACACTTGGGGAATTCAAACAACTATAGAGAGAATTCACTGGCAGATCATTGGTCTGTATCTGAACGGTGCTCAGCATCCATTGCTAATCCCACACAGTAACATACAGGAAAAGGAGAAGGGAAATAGAAGAGCAGCAAGCATGCACAGTAGGAAGGGATGGAGATAGAAAGGACTCTTTCTACAACATATACAGATAGCAGAAAGCCTGTAGAAGGCATTGGTTAATCTGGTCATTTACACTAGATATAAAATCTGTAAAATTATGTTGCTGTGTCCTGTCAAGGACACTGGGCAATAGACAGCCACGTCCAGCTTATCATCATCTGCAAAAAATTCTGTGGTTCAGGCTTATTTGGGACAAAGCTGTGAGGCACAATGCTGGGGTGTGCCTTCTGTTTTCTTACACTGTTTGAAAAGCACATGAAGGAAGAGGAAAAGAAGGACCAGGCAAGACAAAAAGATTCTCCAGCAAGGGCTTATTGATCCATAAGGGATGCATCTGTGCTGCTTTAGCAAAAGAATTCAGTGCAGGTTGCTTTCACGTTATCTTTCTGGCACGGCCAAAGCTCACGCTATCGTTCTCAGCAATGCTTGCATTACAGTCACCCTTGTGGCTTGCTTTTAATGGCAGATCACACGATGGGATGACACATTGGCAAATGTTCACATCTCAGTGCTCACACACTTCTGGACTTTTCCTAGTGTCTAACGTGGCAGAAGAAATGCAAGAGAAAGATTTTTGGGAAAGTTATTTTCAGCCTTACAGATTTCAAATTCTTCCTTGGTTCTGCCTCAGGAGGGAACAGTGTTTGTGGAGATTTCAAGTCTCACAGCTTTAGGTGATTCAGGGGAAAGTATCTGAAGTTTTGGCCTTTGGCTCATACCTCCCCTAACATTTACACTTCTCCAATTTGCCTTTCTCTTTAGCTATGATTAGTTCAGTACCTAAAACTCCAGGCTTTGAGTGGAAAAAGACTAGTCCCTGCTAACTTTTGGAGTCTAAGCTCTTCTGAGATTTTTTAAGGTACATTTTGAAACCAATTTGGAAGAATATTTTAACAAATGTTTGGGAAACACATAGTCTTCCCCAGTCTAATGACTGGGAAGAATATGAACCCACATAACAGCCATTTATAGAACAAGTTTTTAGGAGGCAGGAATGTTGCACATGCTTTTAAGACAGGCACTGGAAGGAAACACCCAGGAGCACGCATTTCTCTGGCACTTCAGGAGCAGACAACACATTTTTAAGGATTGATTTGAGCCTGAGAATTAGGTCAGTGCTTATCCATTCTTCTGTGCCAATGAGAAGCATGAGTTTAAAAATAATATTTTATCTTAATAAAGCAAAAATGTCATTACAATTATTGTTTCTTATTTTAGCATAAAGAAATATAGTAGTTTCATGATGCAATTATTTTATTAGAAGCAATTTAAATGCCATCTTATTTCACTATAGTACGTAATAAATACATGTCTAGTATACTAAGAATGCTGTTGGATCTTGTACTAATTTCATTTTCAAAACACATAGAAACATTCACACCATAAGTAGTCACTAGCTCTCAGTTCTAGCAGTTTTAGCGAATATTGCTTAATATTGATAACTTCTCACTTCACTCTTTCTGCTGTGACTGCAGTTCCCAGGGGCTCTGAATGTTGTATTTTGAAGCCTAAGAATGCCATTAGACAGGACTGTAAGCATTTCTTAGCCTTTTGCTGTCTGTATTGATTCTGTGCCTTTTCCCACACTTCAGAATCCTTTGCTCCATAAGGAGACACTGAGCTTCATGGGTAATGGAAGTGCACAGGCCTCTCAGCATGGAGAAGGATCCCCAGCAGCACAGCACAGCTTGGTACAATAGCTGTGGATGGGTAGTACAGAAGAAAATGATAGACAAGATGCATTGTAGCTGATATCTAACATGGAACTTAACTGGACAGAGAGTTGGAGATGGTGCAATGAGGAATCCAGGTAAGTGTAGACTTTTGAGACGTTGCTATCACAATGGAAGGAACTGGGCTTTTCCCTGGGGTCGCTCCTGTTCCCTGCTTTGAACTGCTTTGAGGGGAAGCAATTGCTCTTCATCTGCCAAGGGCCCATAGCTGCAGGTTCCACTTTGTTTGTGGTGACTCCCTTCCTCCTCCATACCTGCATCCCTGGCAGATGATGTTTATAAAGCTGGACCTTTGCAAAATGATCAATAAACAGGTTCCTGGTGCAAGAGATTAGGCAAGGTGGTGCAGCAAGAGAAAGCTGCCCTTTCCTAAACAGCAGCAGCACGCTTCAGTCCATCACAGCTTTGCTGCCAGGTGTGACATGCAAAGAGTTGGACCCTCAGTGAATATATACAGACATTTTCTTTCTCGGTGTACTGAGGCTGAACAGAGCACTTAAGGACTACCAGACAAGCATCACATACCCCAGCCAAATTAATTTCCTCTGTTTTCCATAGTATTTTTCCACAGCAAAAAGTAATGAGAAATACTTGGCTACTGGTATTTTCAGGTACATCTGTTCAGTCTTTCAGAACTGAACAGCTCAGCTGGATGCTAGAATATCAGAGCAAAAGCCTCCTCATCCATTAGCGCGCTGCGACCACCTGTGCTGGTCTTCTGCTTCCATGGGGATGGATCTTCTGTAGTATCTGTCAAACATTTTTTTCAAGTCTGTGTTCAAACTCTAGGAAAATACACACTTGACTCACTCTTGGATGATGCTGCATGACCTGAGCCTCCCATTCGGTGTC
Organism: Dromococcyx pavoninus; assembly: GCA_033558185.1. Taxonomy (NCBI): domain Eukaryota; kingdom Metazoa; phylum Chordata; class Aves; order Cuculiformes; family Neomorphidae; genus Dromococcyx; species Dromococcyx pavoninus. Next base: position 61,423 of record JAUMJL010000594.1, read on the forward strand.
TGTGATTCAAGAGTGTTTTGTCAGGTCACAACTATAAGCAGAAGGGACCTAATGCTGCCCTTGTATGCACCAGTTGGCCTTGGTTCTTTTAGAGCCCCTAATACGAATGGCTCTAAACAGTATCAGAATTAGCCCTCAATTCTTAAATAAGTATAGTGATCCTTCTAAATTAATCACTTTTCTGTCTTCTATGCTTTATTTCCTCAAGTAACTCTTAGCATATATTTAATTACTTGCACTGTGGGTGTGTATCAAGGTCTGGGCCAGAATGTCCACTCTGTTGAGCTTGGTGCTGTGTAGTCCCACCCCATCGCCCAGCCCTTCCAGCATGTTAAAGGAGTAGACAGAGGAAGGACTATGGAGTTTTTATAAATCCACTGAATTAGGATTTTTAGGGAGAGGGAAAAAGGAGTTACTTGAAGTACTTTTATACAAAGGACTAATATTTTTGTCACCAATTTTCGATGTGTCTACGACTTTTGAAATAGCAAAGTCCCCTAATTTACAGGAAATGTAGAATTATAGTAATAATTTTTCATTCAGAACTTCTTATTCATCGAAGGACATCCTAAGTACCTACTTAAAACATAAAGGCATATAAATGATACATGTGAACATACAGCAGGAGAGGTCCACTGGGACATTCACAGTGTGTAGGTGTTTCGCTGCAGTTGACTTTGGTGACATTAGCAACTAGATGCCTTCAGACACCCTTAGGTGCCTACCTGTGTCCTTACTGACTCAAATTTCTTCAAAAGCCCGTCTGTGTTGGTGACAGGAAGGTAGGAAGTTAGGGGATGATAAAGCTCCTCTAGTAGCTTGAAAAAATGGGATGTGAACAATTTTAAAAAGTACATTAGTTGTTTTTGTGTGCCTGAGTCTCCCGATTTCTAAACAGAAGTGAGTGGTCCTACATATGCTGTAGTGGTAATGTTTAGTAGTCAAGTACTGTCTGTTCCAGAGTGCTCTGCTTCTAAACCCAGTCATGGTTGCTAAGTGACAACAACCTAATTGACTCTCATAACTTTGACTAAGCCAAGCATTTAAAAGCAAGAAAGTGAAGGGCTAAGGACTGTGCAGCTCTCCTGCTGTCTATATAATGAACCAGGTTTGGTACCGATATGTTTTCTAGAGCAGACAAAGGTATTTGTTTGCTGTTCTTTATTATTCCTGAAAATATTACAGAATTACATTAATTGCTATGGTAATCATAACTGGAAGCAGTTACTTTCAGCAAATAACAATTACTTCACCTTCCCAAATTTGTCTGTGACCACACCTGGCCTTAATCCCAGATTATAACAAATATTTTTCTGGAAACTAAAGAAGAGCACTTATTGCTTGCTTTTGGGTTGGAAGGGCTTGCAAGTCTGAGTTCTAGAGTCTGTTCCCCTGCCAAACCCCACGGACATAAACAGTTACTTTAAAATTTCAGGGGTGGCTTTGGACTTCTTTTTATTTGTGATTGGTAGCGTGGTGTAGGCAAAAATGGAAAACACCAGGACCTGGGAAAAGGCTTGAATTCATGTGAAAACTGTGATGGTTTGGTTTCACTTGAGATAATCCACTATGTTGCTGTTACTTTATAATCTAAGGATTTAAAGGAGGTACCTATGTGAATATTGATGTAGGAGAAAATCTTAGGAGAAAACATTATAGGGCAAAACTGTGTGCTCTATTAATAGGATTGTTACTATATAAAGTGATCAAATACTGTGGCATTAGCAGTACTAAAATGTTACAGAATGCCTCACAAAGACATCAAATGTTGTCTAAAGATCAAATTCTTTAATACCATGCATGATAGCTTTGTCTTTTAAGCAAGACATATTTTGCTTGGTACTCCTTGATAAAGAACTTTTTTTAATCCTCAGGGCCTGACCTAGGTTGAAAATTTTTGTTGATAAACAACTACAGCAGTGTTTGGCGATTCACAGCAGTGTTCCTCAACATTGCTAATATTCATTAAACCTGGCAGAATGAGAAATCCCTAAACTACTAATTACCAAGGTGCTGTGCTGTTCACATAAGTAAACTGGAAAACATTTTGTCCTTGTTTTGTGCTAGGAAAGATGGATGGTATTTTCTGCTCTGTCTGTGCTCTCCCATGCAAGACCAGCACTGGGAAATGCCTGGAATAGTGATAGCAAGGGACGCTTTCATCTAGCCAGGATAAAAGCATAGATGGAGGATCAATAACAATCGATGCCCTGTTTCCTTTAAGCTTCCACATTCAGAAGTGTTCTTCAGGGAGTCCAGAGGGGTACAGTCCATAGCTAGAGGCTGGAGTCAGCACAGCAGGCTCAGAAAATGACAGGGAGCTCCCACTTAGTTGGCTCACCAAAATCTTTTCTATCTGCTTGGTAGCCCAGGTTCTCTTTGCCATGACACAAGTCATCCCAAATCCATAAATTCTGTTTCATCCCTGTAGCAACTGTATTTTCTCTGTAGAAAGAGCTCCACAATGTTTAATGTTTATGTTTTTCACTGCTAGTTATTTCTAATACAATGATTTATAGTCCTGGGTCTGGTAGCCAGAGTAAGTAGATTCCCCCTGGGTTTGCTAGCTGAGAACATTTACTGAGCCCTGAACAGCACAGCACATAAACAGACTGTTAAGGCCAGATTTGCTTTTAATCTCAGCTTCACTCTATGTGCCAGCAATTTGGAGGAATAATTACATTACTGTGATACCTAACATTCTGCCTACACATTTTTATGAGCAGACATGACTTCACTCAGGGCTTACTAGGAAAGTATAATCTCCAAACAACTGGTTAGCAAAGCCCTGACTCCGTGCCTGTATCTGCATTTGCTCAGCTCAGGACTGTGCTGTCATAGCCATATGGCTCATAGCCAGCCTGAAACACAGGCTGGGAGAGTTGAGGGAGCTGGAAAAGAGAAAACAAAGGTGGACCAGTCTTTAGGAAGTTGAAGTGAGGTTTATAAAACAGGCTGTAGCCCACTTCTCCACCAAACCATGTAAATTAAGTACTTTGCTGCATCTCTAGATAGCTGAATATAATTTAAAAATCTTACTTAATAGGAATTAATGCAAGTGGAGTCAGAATTCATCTTGCTAGGTGCTTTCTTCAAATGAAATATAACCTAATTAAACATTCCAATTATTAGAGAAACTGCATTGTAACTTCCTCAGCACAATTCCAGAATACGGCTCTAATGGTTTGGTGTTTTGGGCAGTACAATGCTGCAAGTTTGGGCACAGTGTGATTTTTAAGCAATATACAAAAAGGATGTGAGCGGCTGGTGTACGCATGTTATCTTCCAATACACATTTTTCAAATAGCAGTTTAGTTTTCTGGTCTCGTTTGTGTGGCTCAGAAGAGTAAAGGACTGAAATAATACAGATTTTCCAACAAAGCCATTTAATTAAAACCTGACACTCAGCCACTAAAGAATTCCCCAGTGGCGAACTGAAAACTGAAGAGTGTTGAGGGATATTAGTGATGTGCTAAGTCATATCAGGCTCCCAAATTCACAGAATAACAGAATCATTTAGGGGTTGGAAAAGGCTATTAAGATTATCAAGTCCAATTCGCAACAATCAGAATTAGTTGAGAAAAAACATTGCCTCATTCAAGTAAAATTTTAAAAAGTACTGAATTATTAGAGTGAAGTGAATTCATGGGGAATGTGAAGGACAGCTGGAAATGTGAATTTATGAACAATATGGATATGAAAACTGAATGTTTTTTCTTTTTCCCAGACAATTAGCAAATCAGATCATCTTTCCATTTTACCACTCATGAAATAGCTGAAAAAGTCCCATTCTGATGTGCCAAAGGATTGCAAGAGAAGGAGCCCAGTTGTAAAGCCTGGGTACTGCCATTAACTCACGCACACTTAACCACTGACAACTGCTCTCCAGTTACCTCCCTGAATACACCAGGCCACTGGCTCTTGATACCTAAGTTCTCTAGGTTTGCTGGGATTTCTGATCACCATTGTGAACTTGAACACCATAACAAAATAAAGAACTTGAAGCACAAACAGTGGGTAAGATACTGTACCTAGTATTGCAGGGCAAGCGAGAGGGCAGAGTAGTTTATTCCTGAATTTATAACTTCAGCTGTAAATATGAGGATTTTAATGCATCTGCCAGATCACGTGAAGGACCAGGTGAAGTCCTCCCGTGGGTCTGAACCAGCAGCCTCCAAAAACACTGGGAATAAAATTCTTATCCTCTTGGGAAAAGGCACAAGAAGGCTTACAATACTAGATGACGAGTGAGTTATATCCACAGGAGCTAACTCCTGCCTACAATCCTTCCTAGAAGGAGAAGGTGGCATATAATTTTGGTAGCCAGAATAAACAATAATGAAGTAGATTATCCTTTGAACAAACTACTTATCCACAATGTGTATGTATTCCCAATATGTACATTTTGGGAATATGGGAATTTTAAAAATGCTTGCTAAGTGCATATCAAGACTCCACAAAAGTGGTTTCATCTTTATTTTATGCAATACAAATATAATTCACTATTGATATTCATAACCCCTGTTCAAGTGAATAACAAAACATCTTAAACTTCTAAAGTTGATAGAACTAGCATGAAGAACAAAAGGCATCTTTCTCTTGGCACCATGGGAAAGCTGCAATGATCATTTATTTAGAGAAAGACATAAATACCATTAATCTAAATTACCAGGAAGCAGATGAGAAAGCTAGCCAACAAAACATTTATTATTATAAAATAATTCTTTTATGCATATGAGTATCAGTGATACTGGGATAGTTGATATCACATTAAGAAGCTTAAGAACCAAGTTCACTGTTTCAGTTTCTTTAGCATGATCTTCAGGACTTTTAATTATATAATCCTGCTTCCAGTCTCTTCTGGAAATCCTGCTCTTACCACCTTCTTGTTTTTGATGCTAGGTTTGTACCAGTTGCAGTACTTAGGCAGTGTGTCTTCCCTCCCTTCCACCCCAGTCCATTGGTTTCTAGCACCACTTACCTGCTGTGCTTCTCCCTGGCCTTAAAGCGCTTTTGCGTGCTTTTCACATTAGTAACAAGGTTAGGTAAGATAATTACTAAATGCTTTGCCATAGTTTGCCTCCCAGGAGCTTGCACAGATCTGGGAGGAGACCTCTCTACAAGAGCTACACTGGCAGTCTCCTGCTCAACTGTTTGTCAATCCATTTTTTTCATAATCATTTCCAGTGTCAGTCTCAGTGGTCTTCTAATTTCCTGTGATTTCTCTTGAAATTCTTCTTAAATCACATTGTTGACTGGGGAGTCAATAAAACACTTGAGCAGTTTTGACTGTCATTTCTCTCTGGCAGAGAACAGCCCTGGCAGGCATAGGTGCTGTTCCACTCCCTATTTGCTCCCTAGCTTTCTTTGCCTGCCTTCAGCCGGAAAAGTAAATGCAAGTGAGAAAACAAGATGGAATCTTATAATGTTCTAGGTTAAACAAACAAAAAAACCAAACCAAAACACACACCCTTCAGGCTACTTTTAAGTTTACTTTAGTAAACCCCCCCGCCCCCCCCAAACCATTCCCCCAGACCCTGCTGTACAAGCAGTAGTAACAGCACAGAAAATAGGTCTAAAAGGCAACTTCTCTCCCAGAATTAACTATGGCCTATAACATACGGTCTTCCATTCTGGATTCCTCTGAGGGTCCTGAACACTAATTGCAGGTAACAACTACTGCTACAATTAGTTTCTTATTTTTAGAAGACTAGGGCTTTTCTCCTTCATTGGATAATTGGTAGCAACGGTATTGAGAGTTAGGGCCCCCTTTCAGTTTGCAGTTCTAGGTAAGGATTGCTATGGATTGTTACATGAAGAGAACGCTAGACAGGAGCAGGGGTTTGCATACATTTCTCTTGTTAAAAACAAAAACCAGTCAGGAAGAAAACTAGCCCAACACAAGTTTTACACAGGCTCCCTATAGCGTAGACTGGTGGAACAGGAGAAGTTCTTTAAAACTAGTAATCAAGGAAGGGCAAGGAATAGAGAAATGTAAACTTTTCAGCAGTGTGCCTGTGCATATTTCAGTATTCATTTCAAACATGAGAACTGCTCAATTTCAATCCATCAGCTAACTGAGAGTGCCCACTACCAGGTGCTTTGCAGGAAGGAGGGTGAAAACACCCAGTAGTTGACAGCTGGGAGAGAATACCAATGTGCCAATGGGGGAAGGAAGTTTCTTTAATCTTCCTGGCTTTGTCCTGAAAGCAAGAATCTTGCTTTATGTTGTAAAACAAAGCAGACCTTTCAAAAGCGAAGCAAAACATACAGCTGCAAAGGGTAGATTTGTCTCACCTTCTTTTAAATATCGAAATAAATATCTAAATATCTAAAAATTAACTGGTTTCATCTTTTTGTCCACACTTCTCCTGTAGCCAGTGGAAATAATAGACAGCAACCAGCACTTGGCAATTTAATCTGACTCAGGAGAGATATTTCACCCTGTAGCAACATGTGTTCCCACTGTTGGCTGTTGGAAGGGACGCAGGTGGCTGCCTTGGAGCACAGGTTGGCTTTCAGATATTTATAGGCAGGAAAGATGAATCTCAGATGGCAAGACTGCAAAATTCTTACCATTAACAACAGGTAAACACTGAAATTCATAAAGATTTTGTCTATCTCTCAAAGTTCCAACTAATATTTATGGAAGATAACAAATGCACACTTTGATAAATATACTGTAGTGATCTTACATCACGGAAATCAGCAGAAAACCAATACAAGTCATCAAGGATCCCAAACTACCTATGGTGGAAGCTGCTGGTAACTTTGCCTCATGATCCTCTCCTTGTTCCTTCTGTTCTCCAACAAAGCCATCAAACATTTGCTCAGTGCCAGGAGGGAGGTGGCTCTGGTATGTGGGTGCAGCTGTAATGGAGAGTAGCAGGGGGAGGCATTTAATGTTTAAACCACAAGGATTGGGGGACATCCTAGCAGAGCTGTGGGATGCATAATTGCAGAGTATAATGAAATTCTGTTCTGTAAGGAAGTACTTCAGGCTCAGAAAGGTTGAAAAGTTTGTACAAACTGTGGATGGGTATTTTAGTGGCATATGATTCAGACATTGCACTGATTAAATGTTTTTTGCCTAGTCTGAATGGAAGAAAAGCAGTAAACCATTTCTTCTTTTAGTACACCTGTACTAAAAAAAATAGTTAATTTACTAGGAACATGAAAAGTCAAGACAAACTTGCTTTTTAAGATTTGCTATCATCCTTTACTTGTGAAGTGTCTCTTCTTATCTGGAGATGTTTGAATGCCCCAGAAGTTTAAGCTGTTTTAAGGAGTGGTTCTGAAATGCAAGAGAGTGTAAAAAGAAGTGGATGTAATGGTCTGCTTGAAGAAAAAACATTTTGTCTTCTGACAGATTGTGACCACGTTGATCAGAGCAAAATCTTTAAGCAAAACTGGCCTGCTTCACTGAGTTTTTTCCCTAGCCCTTCTCCATGGCGAATGGACATTTTATTTTATAGCTGCACACCGTACTTATTCTTACATGCTATCTGGTGTTTTCACTGCTTGTCATTGGTGATTATTGCTCTTGAAAAGGAAAGATCGGGCAAATTAATGGACAGCATTTGACATGAATTCTTCCATTTTCTTTTAGGATATTCCTCAAAGGCAAATGATGAGAACGAGAAATGGTTCAATAATCTGACACAGATGTCTGTGTCAGGGTTAATTAAACTCTGTCAGGTAACCAGATATTCCTAGAGGGAGAATTTTTGTTATTAATAAACTCATCTGGCTTGGATTTTGTAGCAAACAGTCTAGTAATATGACGGAATAAAAGGCGAGTAGCTGGCACGGACTTTCTTCCCAGCCAGATTTGACTCTTGCATTTAAAATGTATTTAGTGAGTTTGTCTTTACTGAAGGCTGAATTCTGACTTGAAGCACAACCTGTGGGCCGGATTTCCTTAGGTAAGAGACTGGATTCGAATGCGAAGGTGGGGATCAGAATCCACTGTATGTATACAGTTTATGGACCCTTACTTAAACTATAAATTTTTCTTCAATAATTCAATATTTGAAGCATGCAAATTATTTGAAGCATGCAAATTATTTTCTAAAACCCCAGAATCAAAATGGGTCAGGAGTTTAACATAAAGCCTAATCCAAAACAGGCAGCATTTCATGAAGAAGGGTAATGGTGTTGTGATGAAATCTGAGCTAGTGGAATGGGTTATCACTGTAAAACCTTACTGCTCTGAAGGGCATGTCTGCTTCTGCTTTGCAACCCAGCTTCTCTTCCTCCCAGATGAAGCAATTCCATCATAATCCTACATCCTGGTGTTGTGTAACAGGACAATTGCATGCATGAGGAAGGAAGTGGGGTGTCAATTTGAGGCAGGGAGTGCTTGATGTGGGACTGCCTAAGAGACTCAAGTGAGAACAGACCTAGGAAGGCACCTTCGCTGTTCTCAGCCCTTCTCAACCTCTTTTCTCCACTGTGAGAGAAAAGGTACATTTTCCATGTAGGACAGGAGAGAAGAGAGATACAGAGAAAAGAATCTTGTAAGACATCTGTAGGATGTGTGGGAATCGCACCCAGATTTCCTTACTGTCATGCCCCTGGCAAATGTGAAAAGTGCGTATTTCTCTTGGTACACTTTAATACAATCTACACTCTGAAGTGTGTTTTTCTTCCTCCAGGATTCCCATGACTTGCACCCTGCGTGTTAAGACCACTTCTCTGCCAGTTCTGGCTTGAAGCAGACAGGTTTACAGCAGTTCGAGTGCTTGCAGCTGCCATCTGTCAGCTCCACAGAGCATTCTGAGGAGAGATGAAGCCGAACTTCTCCAGATCTTATCTCATTAGAGAGATTTTAGTAATTTTTAAGAAGTGCAATATTACTACACCATGGTGCTGTGGCAGAGAGCTTGCCATTACTTCTCAGTAGGGACACGAGTTACTGTGCTCTTTGAGGTCAGTACTTCATATGTTCCAGGTCTGGCTCTGAAAACACGTGGGATGAGCTCCTTCTCACAGGATTACCATTGAGAAGAGTCTTGGGAGATGCAGAGGAAGTTATTACCTTTCAGGAACTGATTTATGGCAGGAAGCACAGTCTTTTGCACCCCTTTCGTGTTTCCCTTACCTAAGGTAATGACAATTCCTATTATCTGTGATAATGGACAAAAGGGATGCTTTGCTGGAGAAAGCTATACATGAGAAAGTATTATTTAAAGCCTTCCTGGAGAGCGGGTGTGTGCCCGTACAGGCACACTGCGTTTCAAATACTCTCTTACTGATGCAAGAGGTTGCTTCCTTAGCATCGAGCATCGAGGGGTCTCTCTTGGCATGCTCGAAGGGCGGACTTTTTGTGGAGGATGGGCTCTTCACTGAGTACCCAGAACCATAGGTTCAAGGTGCATGAGGAGGAGTCTTAGGCTTTACTACAGTAATTAGCGAAATATTGTAACTCAGTAGAACAGGGCCTCAGTTTGACCAATTAAAAGTCCAAATTCCCAAATTCCAGGTGCTCTGGGAAGTTGTTTTTCTTCCGTAATCTTTGTTCCTTCCCTGGTTGCACACTTCTAATTGGTTTGTTTGGGAGATGCTCCTTGATGAACAAAACACCACAGGACTGGTACATCCTAACATCCTGCAGTGACAAGGATTGCCATTCTGCAATTTATCCACTGCAGGTTCACCCTGGGAGGAAACAGCTTTAGCTGAAGGTTGGAAGAGCAGGACAGGAGGCTGTTGTGGTGCAGAGGGATTCAGGGAAGAGTTGCTTGTGCAGAGGGCCCAGCCACTCCAGCTAGGAGTTATGAGGGGATTAGTCCCTTGAGTAAACGCACTCTTAAATGCCTGTGGGGCTTCCTTGGAAGGGTGGTTCAAATCCCTATCTGCATAAGCAAGAATAAAAGTCACCTCCCCTCAAGTGAAGGCCATGTCCAGCAGCATGCTATTGCAAAGTTGTTATTTCTGGAAAAGAAAATCAAATTGGGTTTCATAGTCTGATTTTTAGTACCATATGTGTTTCTATTTTCCCAGACTAGAGGTTTTGAGTGCAAAAAATTTTGCACAAAATTCTCTTTTCCCTTTGCACCTTTGCTGATGTGCCCAGCTGAGCACTGGTGCATGGTTGAGCAGACAGCAGCTATGATTACAGCTCTGCGATATTTTCATAAAGAGAAGCGCAGCAATTTTCTGTCAGACTGTGATGCAGTATAAAAAGCCTATTTCTATAGACTATTTCAGCTTAAATGCTTATGAACTGTTCATGCCAGCCTCAGCTAGAAAAACGTCACAAAGAATTCCAAAGTGAAGGCAAGCTGTTCCAAAAGCAAAAGCCAAGATATTCTTGGCATTTGTAAAAACACAGCCACTGGCTTGTGCTTTGAGATGGACCAGATGAAAAGATTTTGAAATGGACAAATAAGAATATCATTGGGACTAATCTAAATTCTTGCATCAAAAACTTATGGAAATGGGGATTGGTTGCAAAGATGGAGGCAGCTGCAAATCACAGTACTGTGCAGCACCCACCACCGCTGCAACGTGCTCCAGCTTAGCTCGAGCATGGTGCATGGCTCTCCCTCAGTCGTTGCACAGAACAGGGACTCCTGCTTACAAATCTGGCTCAGAGTGTGGCAGCTCCAGACAAAACTCCTCCAAGATAGAACATATCTTTAAGCCAAAAGTGATACTTTATACTGCATTACCATTGTGTGGTCCAGTGTTAAACACTGCCGGATCAAGATGGTGCATTTTACAGCCCCATGGTGAAGATGTAAATGATTGCGTTGTGGGTAGAGCCTGGGGCAATGAAGGGCTACTTTTGTTGGTAATGAAATGAAAAGGTGGGGAGGGAGTCAGCGTTTAAGCCAGGATGGGCTAGAGAGAGCAGAAAGTGGCTTTTCCAGCGCAGAGACCTTCAGGGCCTCCCCTTTTGGTGTGAGTCAGGAGATGAAAGGAGCCACATGCTGTGGGTGCTGTGTGCTGTGGGTGCTGCACACTCAGCTCTGGGCTGCTGGGGGTCTGGGAGGTGGAGGTCTCACCCAACCAAACAGCGTGTGCCACTGTTTCCCTCTGCTCTTCATCCACAGCCATGATGCAATCTCCTGGGCCTCTTTCTGGAATTTGTCTTTATTCTGATTTTAATTTTTCTTTCTGTTTTTCCTCTTCCAGCACCGGGGGCTTCCCAGCACAGAGCTCTAGGTCAGAACTGTCTCTCTGCTCTTCCATGGCTGTCCCCTCCCACAGTGGCTGCTTCTTGAACAGGAACCCAACTGAAGCAGCAAGTACATTTTGCATGCTAATATCTGGAAACCTCTTCAGTGATTCTTTGCAGATCTCATTTTTTCCTGTATTTATTATTGTATGTACAGTTTCCAAAGCACAACTCACATGGAAATATGAAGTGTATTTAGTTTAGACGTATTCTCAGAGCTTCTGTGCTACAGACAGAACTTGCTCAAATAAGTAAATATATTTCATTCTGCAAAACTTACTGGGTTGTTTTGCTAGACAGCAGGCCTCACCCACAGCAAACATTTTTAATTAGTGGTTCTTCAGCAGTCATGTTGCCTTTCGTACTTGCCTTATATTAAGGACAGTTAATTTCTGTGTTTATCTGGTCTACTTGGGAAGTACCTGATTTGGTAATGAAGAGGGAGAGAACAATAATGATGCTTAGCACTTATATAGCACTTACTGAATTTTTCTGCATAAACATTAACTGATGAATCTTTCACAAGAGCCCCAAGAAACAGATTAATGCTATTATCTTTCTATTTAGGGAAACAGAAGCAGGGAGGTGAAAGACAATATGAAAAGAAAACAGAAGTGCACAGATGTACTTTTCTAAGCATTTTTTATAGAATATGAAAGAGGCCTGTAGATGTTTGTAATTCTGCTCACAGCTTACATTTAGGTGTAACAGGAATATTAAATCTTGCCTTCGTCTGGCTTTACTGGGAACTTGACAAATGAGGAGCAGAAACATCCTTAGAATTTAACTGAAAGGTGAGAAAGTTAAACTGTCATGGAGGATTTTTTTTCTTCCAAGTGTTTTATTTCAACAAGCATTAAAGATAGCAGAGACTTAGAAACAGAATGAATATAAAACACTTATCTCAGTCAGGCACAGCTTCCTTGCCATTCCGCTTTCTTCAGAAGTAATCATCCTGCTCCTCCATGCACAGCAGTGCTTCAGTGCTTTCTGGGCTGCTTTTGTGTCAGGTGCAGGTCCCCATGCCACAGTCCCTGGACCTGTGCTTTAAACCCAAACTGAGCAAGAAAAAAAGAGACCTGTTTTGGGGAAGATGGTAAGCGTTGGCTTTTGTATCATCCTCTCTTTGAAAAACTCTCCAGTACTTCTTTGGTGACATTGAATACGTTTTTTCCTTAGAGCAGAAATTAACCCTTCAACAATTAAGATACTTCATTCTCTGACAGCATTACTGCCCTTCAAGAAACACAATACATAACTGAATTTTATAGCTTGTATTCCTTGAAAGATGCATTTGTCCTTTCAAAACAGAGACGTTATGTTCTTAAAATCCATTTCTAATTGAAAAGCCTCCCACTGCCTGCATACAGGTGTGAATGTTTTCTGATTACCACTAATCAGACTTCAGGGTTGAAGTGTTTCCTGTTCAAGGAAGAGTGAGATAAATTCATGTTAATGAAAGAGGGGAAGCAACATTAGTCTCAGGAGTTAAAATAGATGGGCTTGTCTTGACTTCCATTGAGTTTGCAGAGAGTAAGAATTGATTTTAGATAAAGCATGTTCAATTAGATGCAATTTTTTTTATATACACAGTGTATCATGAAAAATGTGTTCATATACTTAATGATGTCTGCTCTGCAAGTTGAGGTATGAGTGTAACCACACCAGTTTGCCTCCTCTCTGTATGAAGATGCTGCATCATCTTGTGCATTAGCTTGTGGATAGCACAGCTGCACTTGGGGTCAAACATGCAGCAAAGGTGTTTCCACCACTGATTTGCCAAGATAGCACTTACTAGTGGGTGAGAGACCCTGATGAGAGTTTTAAGGCAGTAATGCTAAAACATGCACAGAGCTGGCATGCCTTCAATAGGCACCCTGGGTAGCCTGTGCCTCTGCTTTCAGGGGCTGTCCAGCATGTACCAAGCAGCAGAAACTTCAGGAGTCCTTCCACAACAAGCCAGTGCACACCTGACAGTTCTCCAGCTGCTCTGTCAGTTCACCAGAGTCTTTTTTCTGAGGTATTAGCAAAAGTACAAATATTACTTTGACATTGTAGGTAGACCTGCCTTCTTCAAGTCTTCTCTTAATATACACCTTGCAGACCTCACTTAATACATTCCTACTTCTTGTATTATCAGGGCTGCCACAATGCTTTATTGCCCGTGCACCGTGAGAAACAGTGGTGGTACTTACACCTTTGTAGAGCTGTGGCTTCCGGCTCATTGTGAACTTGGCAGTGAGTCTCTCCTGGTGATTTTGCTGTATCTATTAGGTAAGTGTTTTTTCTCAGTTGATGTTCCTCTCTCCACCACACTCCAATCCTGCCACTGCAGCCATTTAAGGTGCAAAATGCAATGTATGACCAGAGCCATGCTGAGAGTTCTTGTTTTCAGTAAAAAAGTACCATTTTCTCATGTAGCTGTTGCAGCAAATATTGCAGTTCACTTCTTTTTCATAGATTTTGCCATAGAAAAAGGCTTTATGACTGACCAGGAGTTTAGAAGACCTCCTGGTCTCCTGGAGGCAGGATGGTCTGTGCCGCTTGTGGACTCCTGTGATGTCTGCTGCCTTCTTTGATGGCGTTTTTACTCACCTCAGTTTAATGCTCTGTATTTTTTGGTTCCAGGAGAAAATCAGTGAAATTACTTGTAGCCATGTCCGAATAAATTTTCATTTCAGTGAAATAAATCGGAAGCAATCACAAGACAAAGATGCTGTTAATGACTCACGCTTTTACTTTTGAATTTTTTTTTAACAAGGACACCAGCACAAAGCGCTGCACTTAAAATTGTTTGTTTGCTCTTAATGGGCCCCATTCAGTGCTCTGGCAATCAAAGGAACCAGAAACCCCATCAATGTAATTTTGTTTCCTTAAGAAAGCAATGGAAGCGTGTACTGTGTCAATATGGACAAACCAAACCTCACTGCATCTTCTAGACTCTGTGAACCATTCACAGGCAAAAATCTTCTTAAATCTTTCTTTTCTTTGCCGCTCCCCCAAGTACTTTTGCAGAAGGTGCCTCCCCAGCAGAGTCTGATAATTGCCTGTGGGCTTCCAGGCAGGTGGATGGGGCTGATCTCTTGCATGAGCACGGCAGCTTTTGAAAGAGTTGCTTATGGCAAAGACATGGGATCTCAGCAAGTATGAAGAACATAATTGTCTCATCCCTCTGCTTTTTAATGGAGATTGCCGCCTCTAACATATAAAAACATATTGATTTTTCTTTTGAGTCAATGATGAAATGTATTTCTGCAGCTTTTCTTTCATTAGGCTGTGTTCATTACTTGTGTCAATAAATCATGATGTTGAGCTAAATGGAAACTATGGTCTGTTACGCTTGGATCTCTGACTGGGGCCATCAGTCTGTTATGTCCAAGGGGAGCAGCCCACGGTCAGAGATGCACCCTGGGAGCACGGCTGTACCTGGGCAGTCCAAAGCAAGGAACTACGGAGAGTCTGGCAATTCTTTCTAGTGTTTGCTGGAGCTATCAAGCTAGCACTTGGGTTTTTAAATTGTGAACTCTGAGACATGAGGGATGGAGTGAGTATTAATTCAGTTATGTATGTGACTGAAGCCCTTCTGGGGAGGGTGATGAGGCGGCACCGACCTGAGAAGGGCATTTCAGATTTTTAATGCAAAGAGGAAATGGCAGGATGTGCAAATGGGATCTTTGAGTGTTTTGTCTCATGGAAATCTAAGAGAATTGTGTTGGTGAAAGGGATTTGAGGCCTTCTGCTAAATGAGGTGCTTGGAAGGAAATGGGCAGAGTTGTGAGCTCTCACCAATAGCCTTTTTACTGAGCTGGACAGTTAGGCGAGTTCAGTTTTCACATGGTCCTCACTGGGCTTCCTCCAGTTTCCTTTGTCTGAAATAGGAGGGTTTGGCTGAATAAAATATATATATTAAGACACCTTTGCAGAGGACAATGTATTCTCATCTATTCCATCTCATCAAATGAACCTTTAGAGGCACCTTTACCAGACTAAGGCTAGAAAACCATCTCAGGTTGCTTAGTCAGACCAACGGCTTTGACCTCTTGGCTGTGCTTCCCAGGGATATGACTGAGCAGGACTTTCTGGGCCAGCAATGGACACTGCCATGAGCTCTCTTTTCTGGAAAACAGCACCACAGCACTGGAGAGCTTTCATTTTCAAATAATAGTACTTTAAATAAAATCAGGTTGTAGTACACATTGTAGCACCTGTCCTAGGGCAGAAACTGGGAGCAGCAGGTTTCCTCTATTTGCCTTCTCTCTAATTCCAGATATTAGTCAGCTGGCTGGGATTTCTGTGCAATCTTTGTACTGGTGTGAAAGTAGCAGCAATGCACATGGCAGGTAAATCTCTTTTCTTACCAATAAATAGATAAAGCAGTTGATTTCTAGCATGTTATTGCAATGACAGCACTAACAATAAAAATGAAGAGGAGTTACATTTTGACACACTTGAAAAATAAATCTGAGCCAATCCTTATCACTAGTATAAGAGGTTACTCTCATTTATTCTGTCTCTTTCTTTCATTGCAATGAGCAGCATTTTTACATTGACCCTTTGCTAGTTATCTTTTCTGATACTGAGGAATTGTATCTTGTCTGCACTTCCCAGCACATTGAAAGGACTGTTGTTCTTCACCTCGTTGTAGACAAGGCCCTACTGTAGTCAACTTGAACTAAATAAATGCTTGAACCAGGCAGGGCTTCCCTTAGACTACCAGGACTTCTGCATCTGTGCTGCTGTTGGAACGGGGTCTTTCTTGCTTGCTTGTTTATTGTCCTTTCACTGCTATCATCCACTGAATCCATGGTGAGAATACTCAGAGTTGGCAGGAACCTTTAAAGGCCCTCTAGTCCAACCTTCCTGCAGTGAGCACAGGTATCTTTCACTAAATCAGGGCCCCATCCAACCTGACCTTGAATATATCCACAGATAGGGCCCTGTGGGCATCTCCCACCTCTCTGGGCAACCTGTTCCAGATTTGCCCACCCTCACTATAAAAATGTAAAAAGGATGTTTAGTCTCAATCTCTCCTCTTTTAGTTTAAAACCATTACCCCTTGTCCTATTGCTACAGGGCCTGCTAAAAAGTTCGTCCCCATCATTCTTGTAAGGCCCCTTTAAGTACTGAAAAGCTACAATAAGGTCTCCCCAGAGCCTTCTTTTCTCCAGGCTAAACAACCCCAACTCTTCCAAGGCTTTCCTCCCCCCAGTCATCTTTATGGCCTCCTCTGGATTCACTCTAACAGATCCATGTCCTTCCTGTGCTGAGGGGTCCAGAGTTTAACGCAGGGCTCCAGGTGGGTTCTCGCGAGACCAGAGCAGAGGGGCAGAATCCCCTCCCTTACCCTGCTGGTCGCACTATGCAGCCCAGGATACAGCTGGCATTCTGGGCTGTGAGCATGCATTGCCGGCTCATGTCCAGCTTTTCACGCACCATGATGAATCATGAGCTGCAAAGATAAGTGAACACGGGAAAAATATTGCCTGAAGTGATTGTGAAGCCTCTAGCAGAAGTTAGACCAGGCAGGTACCTGTCAGATATGATAAATACAGATAAATCTGCCTTGGGACAGAGATATTGACTGCCTAACCGCAAGGCCCCTTCTACCTCAATTTTCTGAGATTTCTATATAGCAAATACATTATTAATATGCATATTAGCATCCCAGTGTGCTGCGTTTTAATATTGCTCATACTGCAATAAAAGTTGATTTCCCCAGGAGAACATTCATACAAAATTACCTTGTGCCATCTGCAAGAATGAACAGAGTAAGACTTCTGCATCTAAATACAATTATGTTTTCATGACAGAAACCTGGTAAGCACTGGCTGATATCCTGAAAAGAAATGCCTGGTGTGAGTGTTCATTGCTGTGCCCTGAACAAGGCTGGGGCATGCTTGGAATTGATGACTTGAACAAACAAGGAAAAGCATTGCCCCAGGTCATGGGGTGATCACAAAGGATTAGACCACTGGGAAACAGCTACATTGTAGAAGTAAAATGGAGAGTTCAGTTTGTTGGGTAGGAAGATATGAGCTGTCACAGTCTGGGCTGGTTGCCTAACTCGATGGACCTGCTCACTGAACGCCCAGCACTTCCGTGAATTTGGATTCAGGGCAGTTCTTTGGTTATGGCTCCTGGATGCCAAAACGAAGGAGAATTCGAGTGCTTGTGCAGCAAGACCCTACAGTTTAACCTCTTCGACCTCTGAAAAGAGAGGTTTCAGCCCTCACATCTTCCCAACAAGAAATGTAAAGCAGGTCCCGCAGGCTCAGCAAACCAGCCTGCTAATCACCATCCCTCTGTTCTCAAACTAGACAGGAATGGTGCAAATTCCTAGAAAACAGTTAAATCCTGAATGCAGCTCCTGCACCAATGCCTCCCACCTTCCCCTTCCCCCAGGCTGCCTTCTCTATCCTCTGAGCCTTTCTGGTGGGCAAAGCCAGCAGCCCTGCTTACAAAGATTATATGAATTATCAAATTTGCTCATATTGTCATCTGATATAGCCACAACAGAAAACACGGGGGAAAAATACATAAAAGCAGTATAGCTTTCCTGTGTTTGTGGATTTTCCTCTTTTTCACCCAGTACAGATTAGTGGTGTCAGTACTTGCTTTTGCTGCACCACAGGATTTGCTGATTACAAATCACCACGAGTCCTTACCAGATTCCCAGCTACCTAGTGTACAACTCTCCATCCACACACCACATTTATTGTCTTGTTGATTATCAACTTTTGTCTGAGATCCAATGGTTTCTGTTCATCTGATGGACCTCATCTGCCCTGCCATTAGACTGGTCTCCAGTTTCCATAGAGACAGCAAGCCTCACCTTGTCCTCTGAATCAGGGTCCCTTTGTCGCTTTTCATGATTGCAGAGGGTCATTAGTTTGCTTCAGGCACTTCAGTAGAGAAAAAGACGTATTTGATTCCCTCAGCATAACAGTAATTTAAATGACAGCAGCCTCAGACTATGGAGAGACTACAGAGAGCAGGTTATTGTGCAAAGGTCACTGCACAGAGGCTTTAATGAAACAGTTTCATGGAGCACTTGATGGCAAATGAAGGCAGGACCTTGAGGTCTCAAGAGGAGGCAAGACTACTCTCATTTCTCTAATGCAAAAGCAACAATGTCCTTAATACAGAAAGCCAGAAAGCTGAAGAGACAGTGATTATAGATCCCAGGCATTAGCTATGTCTGCTGTGACCTGCCCCTCCTGTTAGCTGGAGGCCGGCTGTGCATGTCATGCCTCACGATCTGCTGCTGCTAATGGCGCACGTGGCTGAAAAGAAGTACATCCATCTGGAGCAGCTGAAGGCGGCGTGTGCTCTCCCCTGTGCAGGAGGGCAGAGAAACAAGCCCCAAACCTCACCTCCCATTAGCACTTCCCTGACAAGGCAGTGGCCAGCAGAAATAGAGAGACCTACCAGAGCAGCACCTGGAGGGGAAGGGTGCAGCAAGGCTAAATCACATAACTCGGTGCAGTGGTATCACCTGCTGTTGCCTACCAGAAACCTGTCCAGTTGTGTTCCCTGCACTCCTGCAGGAATGAAATAAAAACCGAGCAATGTTTTCATCCTGGTAGCTCTGAGTGCCCAAAGGCCAACTATTAGAGGCCAGCACTGGTAGCCAAGGGAACAGGCCTCTCACAGGAAAATAAGGAAAACACTGCTGAGCAGCATGTAGAGAGGACATTACACAAAAGGCTCTCAGATCATGAGAACATCTGGGTTTTGTTGTGTGGTTAGGGTTTGAGCTTTTTTAAATATAGATGGCTAGCTCTAATTTTTTATCCATTATGAGTGCTTAGATTGCAATTGAAAGTGTTTGGGCACTCTTCAGCCTTTAATGGGTTCTGGGAATGCTTCAAACAGCTACAGCAATCATATCAAATAAATGCACAGCTGGGTCTGAACTAAAAAAACTTCCTCAGTTGCCAAAAATCAGACCTCTGTGTGTGTGTGCACCTACCCATTGGTTCAGCCTTGGCTACAAGCAGAAAGAGAAGAAGCCCATGATGAAAAGACCACGTTTTGGCCCCAGCCCTCACCTCCTTTGCCCCAAAAGGGTTTAAACTCTGTGCAGGCCCTTATTTAATAAACACACATTAACAGCTGTGTGCTGGTGTCATAGGGGCATATTCCTGCTGAGAGTTTCACCCCATATGGATTGTAGAGGAGTTTACAGAGAAGATCTTGAACTTGTACATTATATCTGTTCCAGGTTGTCTAGACATTTTGCAGATATCTGAGAGTTAATTTGATCTGATTTGGCATTATATTCCAGAAAACACCCCAATCAGAATCTTCCATGATCTGGATCTTGTTCCTTCATTAAATAGTCTTTAGATTGTCTTTAGCAAAATAGTCTTTAGATTGTGATGATTTCCTGTAGGAACTCACATACCTGCAACCAGGCTCTGGAAATTTTCATCTGTTTAGCTCCAGAGCTAAACAAGGTGGTCTATCATCTATAAGGAGTCCTAGCAGGCTTTCTGTTGCACACAGTGTTGCTGTGGCTCTTGCTGCACTCTGGAGACATCAGAGAGGAAAGCACTTCGATATGATGCTTTCCTGGGATCAGGAGATACTTCAAGAACCAAATTGAATTACTTGTCATTTTCGTTTATTGATTGAGCAATGAGAAAAAAAAAACAGAATTAACTTTGAATTAATTAATTAATTAATTAATTAGTTATTATTACTTTGCATAAGGACAGGTAAGTTCTAGTTGGAAATAATTCCTCTGCTAAGCAGTTTATTCTGGCTTATTTTTGTTGCGAACCCACTCTTCTTTCAGGCTTTCTAGTAGTGTAATCCTGTTTTTTTCAAGAGCTCTGCTATAGGTGATCTTGGAGTGTTTGGACCAGGCTAAGTAAGCCCTTTAAAACAATCACATAGGTCCCAGTGAGGTGAAGCCGCTGCTTGATGTGAGGCAGAAAGCGTGCAGAGTCCCTTTGGTTTTAACTATATTCATAGGCTGAGCAGTACTGCACATAGCAATTTCTAACAAGAAGCTGCATTTACTTTTGTCACCTATTAGTTCAAGCCTCCCAGCACAGAATCCTCAATCAATTCCTCTCCACACATTCATCTGATCAATTTGCAGTGTCATGACAAAAGTGGAGAAATATCTCATATCCCAGATTGCACAAGGACCTTTCTGAAAGAAAATTTTCCAATATTGAGGTTCGATGCAATTAGTTTTCAATGTTACATCTGTTTTTCAGTCTCACAGTATCTCTGCCTCACCCTAGTGACAGGAACTGAACCAAAAAGCTTTGTTCTTTTATATTTAAACATCAAAAGATACTAAGTTTCTTTCTGTCACCTTATGTATGTCATCCCCAGGCAACATTAATGCCTTTCAAGAGCACTTACTGAAGTGCTAGCAGCCTGCAGCTTGCTGCTCTTCAGCAGTGTCAGCAGTAGGCTCCTGAGCACCAGGTGTCTCTGCTTGTGTCTATATGCCATTTTTCCAGGTCGTGTGTGCCATGCTGGCATCATGCTCTGGCAAAAGGGCCTCACCTTTGGCTCTCCAGAGGGCAATGTCTCAACTGGTGCTTCTAAGATATAAAACTTTTCCACAATTTGGCTTGAAATTCTCATTGATTATTGCAGTGTATCTGCTTGTGGGATGACAGTGTTCCGGTGTGTTCTGGCTCAGTACTGCAAAATGCTGAGGGAAAAGATTTGTTGAAATCAAGTGGAGGTTATTTATTTATTCAAATCATAGATCAAAATCCTGTCTTGAAATTGTTCCCCAAAAATTGTAATTGGGGAAACAGTACATATAAAAGGTTTCCAGGGCTCTGCTATGGTATAAATACAGCCTTAGGTTGCAACTTTTAATTGCACAATGTCAAAGGAAAAATCATCCTGTATTTGAAAGGACAGAATGCTTTCAAGTCTTACCTAAATATCACTAGGGACACATACAGGTACTGCAAAAGAAAATACATTCTGGCCACAGTTTAACACACATATTAGGATGGCATTAGATTAGGAAAGATCATAGAGAATTAGAACTTATCACTAGGGATCACCCATCTCCTATCTTTTATAGAACGATATTAACTAGCTTTTAATTTGTGTTGCAATTTAAACCATCAATGGATTAGCATTGTCACTGCAGTTTGATAGCATGATCTGGAAACATCCATAGTCTGTTGTGGGAGCAATGAACTGAACAGCCAGCAAATACCACACGGGCATTTCATGCTGTAATAAACAGAAACCAGAAATTACAAGCCAAGTACAACGCAGAGACATAACTGTTAAATGCTGTGGGAAGTTTTTACTCTTTGCTGTAACAAAGCTTTGTGCTGCTTGCAGAAACCACTGCTTGCATTGAAGGTCAGTTTCTGGCATTCTCTGGTATCAACCCCTGGGTTCTGAGGAATGTGTAAAATGCACAAAACCTGGCAGAAAAGAATAAGCTTGGAGTTTCGGAAAGATCTAAGGCTTTTTACCTCAAATGATATATAATCTCTCCGAGGACCAGTGTCTGTTCATCACAAATACCACAGCGTGTGAGCTGCCAGTGCGAGGCAGGCTCTGCTCCCTGGGACAGCTAACGCCTCTCTGTCTCAGCCTGCCTGACAAGTAAGACACTATAGATTTCCTTCATACCAACTGCAGAACAAATAATTAAAACAGTGCCATAGAGAAAACGTTCCACTTCAGAAGGCACACAGACGAACTTCCCTGAAGATAACACAACCCCAGAAGACTGCTTGTGTCACAGCTGCTTATTTCTTCTTTGGCAGTTATCAATAACACTTGTGCTGGGGTAGTTATTGCATCTTTTCAGAGTAATAGTCCATAAATATTATCAAAACAGCGTTCAAAGGCCAGTTTCCCATCTTAATGTTTCTTGGCTTGTGAAGAATTGACAAGGCTTTGACTTGCTAAATATTGTTTGGAGAATAATCAGTTTGGGCCTCTATCGACATCTTCTGATCTGAACTGAGTCAATGGCCATTCTGTGCCTTGTCCTCCTTTCCTGTACTGCAGAGATAACATAGGTTTCCTTCTCAGGAGTTTGCAGAAAAGGTTGTGGTGAAGCAATGAGATTTTCCTGGGCAGGAAGCTCCATAGGAACATGATGCACTTCCAGTCACTGTAAGGGAACCAGCTCACTTCTTTTCAGTGCTTTTTGTGAGACAATGAAATGCTCAGGCCAGGCCATCAAGTGTCAAATGAGGGCTGTCAGAAATAAGGAACTTCAAACATACATTCAGGTTAGCCTAATTGTCAAGTTATGAAATTACATCATGGCCAAATAATTAACATTTTTCTTCAATAGCTTTCTTACCCAACTGTGTATGTAATGGCTCTGTGAGCTGAAAAGCAACTCTGTGTTTTTGGTGATTCACTGGGTGAAGCATACTAGAACACTGACAACTGCTTTATGAACATACAGGGCATTCATATTCTTTCTTTCTTCTATCTTACCAGAAACCTCTTAGTTGCTGAGAAAAACTCTCCATTGTAAGTTTAAGCACATACAGAATGAGGTCTTTTAGAGCACTCCCACTGTACTCATGAATTGGAGTTTATGTATGCATGATGATTATGCTGTTCACAAATCCCCATCTGAAATCACCGCTCCAAAGTGGTCTTAATTTTATAATTCCATATCACACAAATTTCTATGGAAAAAAGGATTACAAATAAGACTATATTACAAAACCGTATTACAAACAAGACTGTAAAACAAAGTGTGTATGTAAAAAGTATAAACCATCATATTTGTAATTGTAACTCATGTTAGAGGAGAAGGCAATAACAAATTAGAAGTATATGATATAGTCTGAAATCAGTGCAATTAGTGGTTACTGTGTTTGCTTAAAGTGTGGGAACTGAAAAAAGAAAGCACTAGGAGGCTACAGATCTGGCATATGACATCAGACATTGAAAATTTGGCACAGAATTGATCACTGAAGTCTTAAGCGTCTTGGAGAAGTCTATTTTCTGTGAATTCTGGGCCGTATTGTTGATAAGAGTGTCTGGAAAATCAGAGCAGAATACTAGTGTTTGATACTGAAATATGTACTGGGGCCTTTGTACAAACCGGGATCTTGCATTGTGGGTCTCTGGATCAGGGGTGTCATTATGGGTGTGTACAAATGGCCTAACAGCAGAACCTCAATTGAATCCTTAGGTGTGAGCCCAGCACAGATTACTGCAATAATACAACTGGATGTATTGCCTGATTTTATTCTGTTCCTTGCTGTGCCATGACTTCTTTTCTTCCTTCTGCCTTCTTGCTTTGCCCCTGAAAAAGCCCAGCTACAAGCAGAACTGTCTCAGCCTGAGTTCTAGTGGTTGAGATGCTGGTAAGGGCAATGGAGGAGGAATTCTTCCTTCTCTGTCTACCAAAGGAGAAGAGCTACCTGGGAGGGTTGCTCTCTCACATAAAGTTAAAAATTGCTGATAAGAGTGAATGTTTCTGCATCGAACAAAAGGTTGCACTGTAACAAGGAACACACTATTATTTGGCTTCCTTAGTGTGGCAATTACACACGCCAAGTCGCCCAGACTGTCCATCTGGGTGGATGTGTACAGCTCCAAGAGCTACCTTCACACATACCCTGTAGAGCTGTTGTTACTAGCAGCTGAATAAAGGGCAAGCAAACTGGAAAACTGCTTTTATTACAGTACAACAAACAGACCCAGCAGAACAAGTTATTTTTTCTGTTTCTACATCATGCGGTTCTTCACTGGGCAGCATCTTTTGTCCAGAATGAATCCAAATGACACTTAACAACACAGGATGATGTGGCACCAGTGTTTTTTACATCTCCATACAAAACCAGCACTCCACTGGCAATCTTTTCACAGCTGCAGGAAGCATTCTGCAGTGAATGCTTTCATCAATTAAAGCCATATATTTGTAAGTCTATTTAATTAATTAGAGTTGGTCACCATTCCCTCTGAAGTATATTGCTGCTTTATTAAAGGAGGTCAGCTGTATCTTAGATCAATGCAAATGAAAGAGAAAGCAGACAGTGGTTTAGGAGCTGTGAAATTGTGATAAACTCCTTTATTTCTTAGACAAGAAAGAGATCAACAGGTGTTCTGTATTTCCAAGTATACTATTATGATCACACATCT
The DNA here is from genome assembly GCA_033558185.1 of Dromococcyx pavoninus. Taxonomy (NCBI): domain Eukaryota; kingdom Metazoa; phylum Chordata; class Aves; order Cuculiformes; family Neomorphidae; genus Dromococcyx; species Dromococcyx pavoninus. Next base: position 85,727 of record JAUMJL010000594.1, read on the forward strand.
ATTGCTCTTTATGACTTCAGAGGCTTTGGAGGAACAATTTTCTTTCCAAGAGGACATAAAATTTAGCCTTTGTATCATCAGATAAAATGAAAGAGCAGGAAGATGTTGGCCTTTTGGTCATACCCTCATAATATCAAAGCAAGATGGTTATAAGCCAAGATTTGCAGTACTATTTTCACCTCTTAACAGATTTTGATATGTCTCCTGCAAATATTCTCTGGGCTGAGAACAGGCTGCTATTAGTAGTCTCTGCTATAGACTGTGTAAACCACATATAATTTATACTATGCTGAAATGAGACTGGCTGATCTTTCTTTTTTGATGTTTTGTCACTTTGGAGGGAAGGTAGTCAAACAGGAGAGGGCCTTATCCATCTAACACATCTGTTACATCTTCACCAGTATCTGTGTAAAAAAGATACAGGTATGTCTGGTGCAGGCAGCAACCTATTCAGAGACAGCCTGAAAACACTTTAAACTGTTTTTGATGTGTTTTACTGTAACAAAAGAGCCTTCCTTAATTTCCATTTGCCTTTTCAAATGGTTGTACAAAATTGGATGATACTTCATAAACTTATCTGTACCAACAATTGACAGCTTTTATGAAAACAGCTCATTTTATAATATTTAAACCCTGCAAGTCTCTGAGTTCTCATGTGCTATGAAAAAACCTCCCTGCAACACACACTTTATATGTGGCTTTGCCGCCAAGGCGTGTCCCTTTTATTGAGGATGTTCCCAGATGCCTGTTTGCTGTGTTGATGGAAGTTCCCCAGAGGGAACACTGACAATCATTAGTCCTCATGGACGAAAGCCTGCTCTAGTATGGCAGGTTTGTTTGGACTGAGGATCTGAATGAGCCACTCGGAGTACTGAGCATTATGAGCTCAAAAAGTTCAGAGCTTAAAATGTCACCCAATCCTCCAGTGCCCTGAGCCATCTATAACTGCTTACTCTGTACACATGGCTTCCAAACTGTTTTATTACTACACTGTTACACTTCTCAAAGGTAGCATTTATTTACCTTTCCCAAGTGAAACGAATGCCCATAGTAGTACCTAGCAAAGAATCAGGCCAAGTGTGTTCCTCTAAAAGAGCTTTATCTTCTTGAACGACCATAAAATACTGTTAACAAAAAAATTAATCTCACTTTTGTCACCACTGCTGTTTTCTTGGCAGGCTGCCACAGGCCTCATACCCATGGTCTGCAAGAATGCTTTTCACAGACTGCCATCTGTCGTTACAACATACCCACTGCATCACTGTGCTGCTGGGATTTTATTCCAGCAGAAAGCATAACCTTTCCAAGACTGTAAAAAGGGCAGTTATGTTGGAGGAACTACTTTAATCCATGCATGCTCTGCCCCAGACAGCATACAAGATTCTAGCAATTCTGCTTTCAACTGTGGCAACAAACAAATTAGTGGTTTTTCTCCCACTTAATTTACTGCAATGGGAAGTCTGTATCTTTATTCAGTCCACAGCCAGCGCATTCGTGTTTCAAATGAATAGTAAATTTACAGCAAAACATAAACACACATATCACAACTTTGCATATATTTATACACATCAAAATTATAAAATATTATGGGATCGCATGAATATATTTACATATTCTGTTCTACTTATGTAGGCTGCTGTTTCAGAATATGTATGTTTTGTTACAGCTTGCATATATACAAGCTATGGATTTAAGTACAAACTCTGATCAGCTAGCACCTTGCTCCCTAAACCTGCTTTATAAAAAGTAGAACATGTTTCAGAGGCTGGCAGGGAAGTAAAACAATTTGTGTGTAATCAAATAAGGGGTGATCACCAGGCACTGGAGAGCGATCCTAAAGCAGTCAGGCACATGTGGCACTCATAGACAGTGACAAACCACTTGGTAAGATGCTAAAAACATTCCGACTAGAGGTATTTAAAACCTGTGTGCATGCCTTGTCTGAAAGGGAATCTCCTCCCTTAGATACTTGCCTGTAATTCAGTAGATCTAGGCCAATTCCTAGCTCTTTTACTTACTTCCTCTAGAATATGGCGCCGCTCTCTTAAGGTCTGCCCCTGTAGCTCATCTACCCAGCATTGCTGATTTACTTCCTTTCTCTCCTGCCCATTTCATTTGCAATATCTATAGGCAGAGATATCTCTAGGTACATACTGCCACACAGGCTCATTACCACTCATTACTGTTTTGGGCTTGGCATCATCTGAATGTGACTTATGTGTCTAGACCTAAACTGACCAGGGAAAAGCTTCACACATTTGGGGCCAAAAAAAAGCACATTCCCTGGGGCTGGAAAGATCACAGACAACGAGAGGCACTGTCCCAGATCAACATGTAGCCTGAATGAACTTCTCGCACTTAGCAAAGCTGACAGTACAGGCCAAGGACAACATTTCTGTGGCCAAAGAGAGCAAAATAAGCATGGTTTTAAAGTGGAAGTGGTCAAACTTAAATACCATATGAAAGCAGATCAAAATCTGTGCGTGTTCCAGCAGGAGGTTAGTTCAGAAAATACAGGGAATTCATGACAGTCTTTGAAGAGCAGAAACCTTTACAAGACAGCAAGCTTTTCAGCCTGAACCCAGGACAGAACTACAGTTCCTGGTTATAAACATTTGCAGTGGAGGGAAGAAAAAAAAAACCAATGTTATGGACTAATTTCATACCTGAAACCACACAGACCAACTTCCAGGCCAGGCGTTTTTATCTTCCTTAAAGAAGAGGAGCAATCTGAGCAATACACATAAGACTTGTGTATGTAAAAATGTAGAAATGCACAGGGAGTTAGTCATGTTTGTAGCACCCACAATAATATGTTTATTTGCATATGCAAATACTTACAGGACATTTATTTATTATGACTAAAAACTGTAAGCACATTATTTAAATAACAAGTTCACTTGCCATTTGAAACAGCAGTCTTAATAACTGCAACTGACAGTTTTAATCCCCAAACGTTAAAGAACTTGAGGCTTCTTTCTGTTCTTTATGCAACTTTTTTGCCCTGTTTTTCAAATCCTCTGCCTTAGCATCATTCTTCTCAATGCCATCTCCCAGTTTGTACATTCGACTAGCATTGGCACAAGCCCATATGTGACCCAGCTCACACCCTTTCAGCGAGTACTTCAAAGCATGGTTCATGTCCTTCGGGACCCCGGGTGCTCCCTGGAGGTATATGACACTGAGGTTGAAGCAGCTAGGGGCAAAATTGCCATCACAGCCTTTTGTGTAATAATCCCTAGCAACAACGGGGTCAGGTTTATCATCATTTACTCTCCCATCATGGGCCAACAGCCCAACATTGTGACACGCATTTACTGACTTCTTCCCACCTTTCTCACATGACTTCATAAAAGAGTTGTAGGCAGCCTTCAAATCTGGGTCCAGTCCACCTGTTGGCCAAGAAACCAAAAGATTACTGGAAGGACACACTAAACCAGATGGGAGCTCTCTGCTTTGCAGCACGCTTCCCAGTGCTCTCTGGGAAATACAGTATCCCTCACTTCAGATGCTATAGACAAAATTTAGGACATGAGAGACACCATCATTGTCTCAATTACAAAGGTTTCACTAATGTCTTCAAGTGAGGAAGCCCTCCTCCACTCCCCATAATCACAACACCTTATGCAGACAAATAAAACCCCCACTCTTTCCACTACTACATCTATGGATTTCTTAATGGCTTACACTAGACAAAGTATTTTTTTGTCAGTTTACCTACAGGTACATGGGGATTGTTGTTAGGTTTTTAACTACAGTAAAAAACCCATCTTCCATTCTAGTATTGCCATTTAGAAGAAGACTGCTTCCAATTACTGTACCAGCAGGCACACGCTGGGCAGACTGGGGGTCTCCTTAAGTGTCTGTAAGTTTATTTATTCCTTACTGTCTAAAACGGAACAGCAAGATGAGAAGAAATCCAGATGGACACACAGCAACATTCAGCACTGGCTATACTTACCACTTATATAGACATTAATTATAAAAAGTAACACACACGGTTAATCTTAAATTGATTCTTCAAAAGGAAGCAATTTAAGATGTGCCACCCTTCCCCAACTTTTATTACGTGCCCATAAAAGAGGCAGGACAAGTAGTTTTCAAGGTCAAGAGGAAATGTAGGATGTCAGCACCTTTGGAAAAGCAAGAGCTGTGTTTCCCACCAGGAGAAGGTGAGCTCAGAAACTATCATGGAATTACAGAATCATAGAATCACCTGAGTTGGAAGGGACCCACAAGGATCCTTGAGTCCAACTCCTATCCCTGCATAGGACAATCCCAGCATTCACACCATGTGACTGAGGGCACTGTTCAAATGCTTCTTGAACATTGCCAGGCTTGGCACCATGATTCATTCCCTGGGGAGCTGTTCCAGTGCTCCACCACCCTCTGGCTGAAGAACCTTTTCCTAATATCCAACCTAACCCTCCCCGGGCACATTTTCCTGCCATTCCCTCGAGTCCTATCATTGGTCATCAGAGAGAAGATATCAGCGCCTGCTCCTCCTCCTTCCCTTGTGAGGAAGCAGTAAACGGCTATGAATTCCCCCCTCAGTCTCTTCTTCTCCAGGTTGAACAGACCTCTCCTCATATGATTTCTCCTCTAGACCCTTCACCAGCTTTGTGGCCTCCTCTGGACACTCTCCAGTAGTTTGATATCCTTTTTATACTGCGGCACCCAAAACTGTGCACAATACTCGAGGTGAGGCCTCACCAGTGCAGGACAGAGTGGGAATACGTGGGATTCATGACAGTCTCTAAAAAGAAGAAATCTTTCCGCATCCTGCCCGCCTCGGAGCCGACACAGATGAGCTCATGCTGCCGGCAGGGCCACCACAGGCTGGTGTCCCCCATGCTACGGGTGAAGCTGCCGCGGCACCCGCCCCGCTGTGCCAAGCCTGCAGCGTCCGTGGGGCTTCAGCGGCGGCCGTGGGCAGGAGGGCAGGGAGCTACCAGAGGACGCCCGCCCCGCTCACCTTTGCCAATCGCCTGGTAGGCACCCAACTTGTAGCAGCTCTCGCTGTGCCCGTGGGCCTCGCAGTTGTCGCGCAGCACCCGCGCCGCTGCGGCGAAGTCCTTCCTTACGGCGTCCAGGTAGTCGGCCAGGCGCTGGCAGCCTGCAAGCACCGGGGGCGGGCTGAGGCTCCTGCCGGCCCTGCGCCGCGGGCAGGGGGGACCGGCCGGGGCCGCTTACCGTCCGGGTCCTTCTCCTTGAAGCACTGGTAGCTGTACTCGATGTGCAGGTTCTCCAGGTAGCCCCTCACCTCCTCCTCGTCCTCGAAGTTGACGAGCCCGGCCATGCCGAAACTGAGGCCGTCACCGAGCCGATCGGACAGCGCGAGCGCCGAGCGATCGATGCGCCGCCTTTCCCGAGCGCCGAGCGATCGATGCGCCGCCTTTCCCGAGCGCCGAGCGGTCGATAAGGCGCCGTTCGCAAGCGTTAAGGCATCGCTGCGGTCCTTCCGCGAGCGGTCCCGGTCCCTGCAGCCGCGGAGCCGCCGCCTTCCGCACCAGCACGACGAGGCACCGAGCGGAGCCGCCCCTGCACGGCGCTGAGCCCGCTCGGCGATGGAAGTTAGAGAATCATAGAATCGGGTGGTTGAAAAAGACCTTTGAGGTCATCGAGTCCAACCGTACCTGTCTACTGCTAAACCACATCCTTGAACACTTCATCTACCCATCTTTTAAACCCCTCCAGAGATGGCGTCTCCACCACCTCCCTGGCCAACCTGTTCCAGTGCCTGAGCACCTCCCAGTGAAGAAATGTTTCCTGATGTCTAATCTGAACCTCCCTGGCGCAATTTAAGGCCAGTTCCTCTCGTCCTATCGTCTTATCAGTTGTTACTTAGGAAAACAGACCAGCACCACCTCGTTGCAACCTCCTTTCAGGCAGCTGTAGGGACCAACAAGGTCTCCCTTCAGCATCCTCTTCTCCAGCCTAAACAATCCCAGTTCCATTAGCCACTCCTCATAACACTCGTTCTCCAGCCCCTTCACCAGGTCCGTTGTGATTCCGAAAATGCCAGCAAATAAACTCTCTTAAGACTTGTTTTGGAGTTTCAGAAAGCAGCATTCTTTATTTCAGCGCTGAGCGCATGAGGGAATGATTTCTATCAAACATGTGCAACGAGACAGGAGCCAATCACAGAATATATATGCATATTTGGGTTGTTAGTACGTGCTGTCCACGTGAAGCTAAAATCTTGTTTTCAAAATGTATCAACCAAAACCACTGGCATGTTTGTGAGGATGCAAGTAAGAAGACACATGTATCTTGGCTGATGCTGACAGCCAGAGAATTTCTGTGTGCAGCCCTCTGTTCTTTGAAAGATGAACTGGTTTTGTACCAACAATACAGCTTCTCTGAAAATCAGGCTTTGAAAAATTTCAGTTTGCACAGGCTCAGTAGAAACTCCTTGAGTTTGTTGGTTTAAATCCTTGAAGAGTTTGTTCTTGCTGGGATTTTGTCTTTGCAGATTCTGATGCCAATGTTGAGTCAGTGCCAACCCAACCCTGTAACCTCTCCATACTAGGAGCGAAGTGGGGTGGCGCAGCTTCTCTTGCTACTGCAGGTCTTGAGCAGAGTGGGACAGGCAGAGAATGGGCAATGAACGCAGCGGGTCAGTTTGTCACTTGAGCCCCCTTTCATAAATGTGGATGGAATGAGAAAAGAAAGGTAAAGACAAAACATCTGGTGATACTCAGGTTGCAGTGAATGAGTGAATTTGTTAATAGGCGTGGAAAGAACAGACTGAAAGCTCCAAAATACATCGGAACGTGGAAGAAACATGTCAAAGACTAAGAATAACAGTACTGGCCCCTCATTTCACTTATCTAAGCTGATTTCCATTTCCATAATTATATAAATCATTTTTCTGATCAGATTAGATTTTTAAGTGGCTAAATTCAGAACACAAGGACTTGTGCGTCTGTTCTTGCAAGATCCTGAGCACATAATTTACTTTCTCTACATCAAGATCCTGATCTAAAGACTTGGGACTATAACTGACCTTTCTTACGTAGTCCTTAAACAGGCACAACTGAGAATATTTGTAGAATATTTTGTTATCTTCTAATGACAGAAACATGAATTATTTTAGTGATTGTTCACTTAGGTGTTTTGCTGGTTTGCAAACAACTATTAGGAGGTTGTAATGAGGTGGGTGTTGGTCTCTTCTCCCAAGTAACAAGGGATAGGATGAGACAAAATGGTCTCAAGTTGTGCCAGGGGAGGTCTGGACTGGATATTAGGAACAATTTCTTCACTGGAAGGGTGGTTAGGCAGGGGAACAGCTGCCCAGGGAGGTGGTGGAGTCACCATCCCTAACGTTACTTAAAAGACAGGTAGATGAGTTTCTCAGGGATGTGGTTTAGTAGTGGACAGGTACAGTTGGACTTGGTGATATCAAAGGTCTTTTCCAACCAAGCAATTCTATGATTCTATGATTCCATGATTATTCAAAGCTGCTGTATGTAGAACGAGCAATTCTTTAAAAGGTTTAACAGTAAACTCTTTACAATTCCATTTTACGCAGACAGGGTAATTGCATTGTTCTCTACTATGTATCCCGAAACAAAAATTAGCTTTGTTCTTTTTACCAACAACACATTGCAGTGTCTGTGTATTGGGTTTTCATCACCACTGCCGTGTCTCAAACCTGCAGCCGTTTTGCATGAAAGCTTTAATGGCAAAGCTTCCCTCCAGCTTCGAAGCTGGTTGGAATACGCTACCCAGAGGGCGGACAGCTCGCTGCTGGCGCGGTCCCTTTAAGGGAGGCGGGCTGGGTGTCGCTTCCCGGCCGGCCGAGGCACGTTCACTTCCAGGTCAGGGAGGTGACAAACAGGGAGGAGGGAAAAGGGGGAAAAAAGCCCGGAGACAAGTTCCGGGCCCCGGCTCGCTCGGCGCTCGCCTCTGGCGTCGCGATGGTGAGTGAGCGCGGACCTGCGGAGAGGGGCGGCCGGCCGGGAGGGCTGCCCCCGGCGCGAGGTCAGGGAGCCGAGGGTGGGAGCTGAGGAGAACTGCGAGGAACCGCGGCAGCCCCGGGGGAATGGGCTGTGATGGTGGCACCGCGAGCCCCGTGTCAGGGGCGGGCAGGTGGTGCCGCTGGTCCGAGCGGCCCGGGGGGAGGGGGCAGGTGAGGCCGCCGGCCGGACAGGGCACACGGGGGAGCGGGCAGGTGAGGCCGCCAGCCGGACAGGGCACACGGGGGAGCGGGCAGGTGAGGCCGCCGGCAGGACAGGGCACACGGTGGGGCGGGCAGGCGGTGCCGCCGGCCGGAGCGGGCGCGGAGCGGGCGGCCCCTGGGCACGCGCCTCTCCGTTTCCCCCCTTCGCCCATGAGGGACCGAGGCGGGGGCGGCCCCACTGCCCTCGCTGTTGTGCAAGTGCTCGTAAAAAGGTGGTCGAGACCCAGCAGGGGGGCGGCTGAAGCCCAGCCCGGTGCGCCCAGGCATCTCTTCAGTCTCGGGGCCCGGCGGCAGCGGCGCTTCCAGCCTCGCGGGAGCGGGGCTGGGGCTGAAGGATGGTCGGAAGTGCCTGCCCCGGCCCGGGTGCGTTTCCCCCCCTCATGCAGAGCCGTTCTTGCCGGGTCGTGTCCGTGTGCGACCCGCCGGTACCCGGCCGTGTTGGGCGCTGAGGGCACCGCCCACTGACGGCTCAGAATGGGCCGGAGGCAGCGGAGGAGCGGCCCCGCTGCGGTAAAGGGTCTCGAGCGGAGCAGGCGGTGCTGTTTGGATCGCTGCTCTGTGGGAGAGATGAGCGTGCACATTTGCTTCTAAAGCACTGGCAGGAGCTTACTGGGTGATCTGTTCCCATCCCTTATTATTAATGTTACCTGATTTCTTTCTATTCCCTAATAAAGTTTTTATTTTAAAATCAGATACCTTTTGCACTTGTTTTATTCATTGGACCAGGGTAGAAATCGTTGTTGGATGTGTTGAAGCTGTGTACTGAAACCTAAATTATTCTAATTTGTGGCATTTCTGTGCACGTTTGCTGCTGTGCTGGCATTGTGCTTCACCTCAGTAGCTTTTTTCCTTCTATAGGTTTTGTTCACTCTGCTCTATTTTATATCTCACATTTTGAACTGTCAGGCTGAGAAAAGCTGGTTTTGTTTCCTACTCCCACTTTGCTTTTTTTCTACCAGAGCATTCTTGTTGCTGTTATGTTCAAGATGAAATGGTGCGGGTATCTTCTAACATAAATAGCCCCATGAGATCTCAAGAGTCTCTTGAAAATGACTTGCTGCTTTCTGATTGTTGCTTGCTGCTTCTCCTGATACCTTCTTTGACTGTCTCACATCATTTTCTTGGGGTTAAGCATACCATTCAGTTTCTTCTCTCCAGTCATTTCCAATTGATAAACTCGTATCTGAAGTTCTTGTTATTATTAATCTTGAAATGCATGGCCTTACTCTATGTAGTTTTAATACGGCAATGTTTAATTTTAGACCTGTTGTGATCTCTGCCAACTTTGTATCTCTGGCAATTCTGGTCACTATGTTCCCATTTGTTACGCCAGAAGAGTTAATGTTAAATTTGACTTTTGGGCATAGTCCTTCCTTGAGTCTGGTTAAAAAATTGCCTTCATCTGTTTTATTCAGTTGAAGTAGGATAATCATTGTTTCTTCGTAACATAAATCACGTAAATTTATTTTTCACTGCCTTTCCTTTATTATCGCGTAGGGGAATTTTGATGATGGTTGCTTGAGTGGCTATTTCTTAATCATTTTAAGAATGTTCATTTTAAGAAACAACAAGGAGTAAGGTTTGTATTTTCATGATAACTTTTTGAGAGAACTAACTGCCACTATTTGAAAAATCCCCTATCCTGAGACCAACGGGATGAGGTTCAACAAGACCAAGTGCAGAGTCCTCTGTTTAGGTCACAACAACCTCCTGCAGCATTACAGGCTTGGGGAAGAGTGGCTGGAGAGCTGCCTGGAGGAGAAGGACCTGGGGGCTGAACATGAGCCAGCAGTGTGCCCAGGTGGCCAAGACAGCCAGTGGCATCTTGGCCTGTATCAGAAACAGCCTGGGCAGCAGGACCAGGGAGGTGATTGTGCCCCTGTACTCAGCACTGGTGAGGCCACACCTCGAGTACTGTGTGCAGTTTTGGGCCCCCCACTACAAGAAAGACACTGAGGTGCTGGAGCGTTGCAAAGAAGGGCTATGAGGCTGGTGAAGGGGCTGGAGAACAAGCCCTGCGAGGAGAGACTGAGGGAATTGGGGTTGTTTAGTGTAGAGAGGAGGAGGCTGAGGGGAGACCTCATCACTGTTTACAACTACCTGAAAGGAGATTGTGATGGGCTGGGTGCTGCTCTCTGCTCGCAAGTGACGAACGACAGGGTGAGAGGGAATGGCTGCAAGTTGCGCCAGGGCAGGTTTAGATTGGACATTAGGAAGAATTTCTTCATTGAGAGAGTGGTCCAGGATTGGAACAGATTGCCCAGGGAGGTGGTGGAGTCTCCATCCCTGGAGGTGTTTAAAAGACGGGTTGAGTATCTTAGGGATATAGTTTAGTAGGGAGACGGGCACGTTTGGACTCAATCTCAGAGGTCTCTTCCAACCTTATGATTCTATGATCTTCTTCAAGATTTCAGAGGGGAGAAAAAAACAGATGGGCCTGGCACACAGAGATCTTAAACATTTGGGTGTTATCATATGGAGTCTGCAACTGGGTTTAAAAATTGGGGAGTACATCATAGAAGTGATTCTGTTAAAGCTGAAGTTGGTATTTCTCTTTTAATATTTTATGCTGATTTATTGAAGGGTAGAAAAACGCTAAAAAACTCCCTATGGAAAAAAAGGTGTGGGTTTTTTTTTTTTTAATGAGTCTGAGAAACAAAGCCAGAAGGAACTGAATCTCTCAGGCTGGAGTTGGTAGGATCACGATACCTATAGAGAAAAGGCCCACACAGCAGTGGAATTTACTTTTTTGTGCAAAGTTAGATGGCAGTTACTGGTGGAAAACATCAGTTAAACCTGGCTCTTTTTTAGTTATTGCTGTATAAGCAGATGGTTGCATGGTGATGCTTATCCAAAGGAACAGGATTTTGATCTGATATTCATGCTCAGCCAGTTAATCTAGGCATAACGTTGGGTTTGAGACTCTTTAGCTTTTAATTTGCCCCCTTTAAGTTCTTTTTTTTCTTGTTAACTGCATTTTGAAATGTAGGTTAAATATATTCCAGCAATATTAAAAACTCCTTGAATCAATTTTGGAGAGAATTTGTGGAGGCTAGTGTTCTTGTTGAAAACCTTTCCAGCTGCACTAGTGGGTGAGCTATAAGCTGATCTGGATAATGCTGTACTGAAGTTGGTATTGCATTTCAGTCCAGTGGTGTCTTGGATTACTGTTAGGTGCCGGTAGCCATGCAGTTTACTCCCTGCACTCACCCCTCCCGCCTTGGACGCTTTTTTTTTTGTCTGCCTTGATTATATTAAGCACTTATAAAGTTGTCTTTTCTAAATGATTAATTTAAATAACCCTTTAGAAACCCATCTAAATGCAATTGTTCTACTTCTTGTACTATCGTATAAACTAGGTGGTTTTAGATTTATCAGACTAGCTAAAATACATAAGAATAATGAAGGCACCCAAGCTTGCATCATGTAATGCATAATTCTGTTTTGGAGTATTTTTTTGTATTTTCTAGCCACTGAATTGATTTGATAGAATGGAAGAAACTCCGAAGTTACTTGGAAGTGTCAGATAATTAATATGGATATGAAAAAGTCAAATATACATAATAAAAGTTCTACTCAAATCTTTGCGCAATAAAAAAAAATCCTGTGCTGTGGTTGACACATATCTAGAATGTGTTGTTAGAGTATTAAAACCAGAAAATGAAATAAACTGAAAATAAACACTAGGTTTGTTTTCAAGTTAACATTCAACAAGATAGCTAGAGAAAGGAACCACTTAAATCCTAACCTTTTGAGAGCTTAAATATAATTGAACACTTTCACTATGAGGTCTTTAACTGGGCAATATTCTTCCTAAGTAAAGAGAAGTTGAGAAAAGGAATGCCACTAGCTCATATAAAAAGGTTTACAGACTCCATTCAAGCTGTTCTGTTTCAGTAGCAGACAGTCTAGGAAGTTACTTTTATGATCTTTGCCAAGGGACTTTGTTAGAGATAAAAACATTTTGCCTGTCTGCCCAGGTTACCTCAAAGCCTTTAGTAGGTGTTTCTTCAGCCTTTTGGCAACAAATTGAAAAAGGTTACAAATGTCTTCTGTGACTGGTGTAAGTGAAGTTAATAAAAATGATGCTGGGTTGTTCGCAAGTGCAATTGAATCCTGCTTGTGCATTTTGTTACTTTATTGCATGGAGATGTCCTATATGATCTTCTGAAGTGATGGCTTTATATGAAAACCAAAAAAACCTTTCCAAATTACAGATTGGCCAGTGAGAGGTACTGGTTGAAAAAATAGTTCTCTGAGTCATATGCTAGTGGCCAATCTGCAAGGCTAAAAATTCTCAAATTGGAGGTTGCTTACTGATATATAAGTGTTTTAGCTCTTCTGGTAGAAATTGCAGAACAGTGACAGAAGGAATGAAGAGAGCTAATATTCTGGTTTTGTTATATTTAAGCATCAAATTAGAAGTATGAGATCAAATGAGAGATGAGGATGTCTTTGCTTCAGTGGGAATAATTTTCATATGCATTTGAGTAAGGATTCTGATTTTTGGTTTAATTGGCAGCTATCATAAGTCCTGGGGTTTGTGTATTAGTTTCAGATTTAAAAGAAAATTTTCCCTTTTCCTTTAAAAAAAGGTCCTATTTTAAAATAACCAGTTGTTTTTTTCCCTTTAAAAGTACTTCAGGCATTGTTACACATTATGAAGAAACAAAAGATGTTCATGATTCCAATTCTTTCCTTCCTTTTCATATCAGCTTGAGATTGAAGGTGGCCAAAACTGCTGTTTATTGGTAATGTGAGAAAGTCACATCACGAAGTAACTCTTCACTTCTTCAGCAGTAAAATGTAATAACCAAGCTTTTAAAAAAAATAAAAATTAAGGACTTAGCAACATTGAATCAAAGTTGTTGGATGTTGCATGTCAAAAGCTGCAGAAAGAGCTTGTATTTGAATAATTTGGAGTTTCATGTTCCCCAGACTGTATTTAAGCCTTCAGGAGCTATTGCACTGCAGTCTCTCTTTGTTGTCAGTACATGATTTATTAAAGATAAGCTCCATTCTGTATTTGCCCTAACGTGTTACCCTCCCAGTCTTCAAATACACGCACCTTACTTTAGAAGACTTATTTCTGACATTTTCTTCATATTTCTTCCAGAAGACCTTTTATATATTTCTGCGTTTCTATGATGAGCTTATTAAGCAAATGAGGTTACAAAATGGGAAGTTAAATGAGGCAGGAAAGAAAGGTGCAATTACCCAGAACTTTCAGTATAAAAGGCCAGCTACAATTTTTCTCTCAGATGAAATATGGCAACAGTTGATGCTGTTATTTTCAAAATTGTCTGGGGGAGTATGTACCAGTCACTCAGCCTTCTTTTGTGTGGTACTGGGAATGATTCACGGGGCTGCAAGTCGTTCTTTATGTTGATTAATCTGTGTGACTGAAAACAGTAGGCTATTATTGGACATGGAATAAAAAAAACCTTTGAGATTTTTGTACATCAATGTACAATCCCAAGCTCTGAAGGAAAAGTTCAAGTTTATTTTCTGCCTTGTTCTTTATACCCAGGCTCTACTATAGATTATTTACAGATGCTTAGCATAAAATGGAGGAAATTGGTATGTATAATCAGAAGGAATACTGTAGTAGTTGTTACTTTATTGCTGAAAAAAATGGGATTAAAATAGTTATTTTTTAATTTTCTTCTTTGCTCTAAAGCTGTAGCTGCCCTTTTCAGTATCAAAAATTGCTTTTAACAATATATGTGTAGGTTGGTAGTAGGCTTCTAATATGGGTTGACTTAAATGAAAGATTTACTTCTTGATTTAAACTATTTATTTTAAAATTTGATTTAAAATCTTCTTTCAGCCTGTCTTGATTAACTCTCAGTAGCCTTTAAAAATTCAGATGATATTGTTAGCAATTACTTTTCTTCTTGGGGAGGGCTCAAGCAAAACTGACCAGAGTGGCTGTAGTTCTGGGGTTGTCTGGGGGAGAAGGCTGCCCATCAGTTCGACCATCTGTTTATTGTGTGACCTGACTTTGAGTGGTTCTAAGGGAGGTGTCTCCTTTTCTAATATTTGCCTGTTTCAATGAGAATCAGGCGAACAAAAAAAAAATTGCCTAAAACCAACATTATAAGGTAATGGAAGATTCATGGATGGAGAGAGTGATTTAACTAAATTTCCTTTGTTTCATTGTGTTTTGCATATGACAGGAGGAAGCTTCTCCTTATTCTTTACTTGACATTTGTTTGAATTTCCTGACTGCTAACCTAGAGAAGTTTTGCACAGAGAGGCAAGATGGAACACTATGCTTGCAGGAGCCAGGAATGTTTCCTCAAGAAGTGGCTGATCGATTGCTGCAGACGATGGCATTTCATGGTAAAAACAATTATTTGTGGGTCATTAGTGAAAATCTTACTGGAGTATGACAGTGGAGTTCTGGTGTATTTTCTAGTTGAATCTGATGTTGCTATTGTTAAATTCATGCCCCTTGTTCTCTTAACAGAATTTCTGTTATTTTGGCTCTTCCACAGCTTCAGCTGAATTTTGCATTGCCTTATCGGTAGTTCTAACTAGAAAGTCCTTTGTCTTGGGTTTATCATTTTTGTTTAATATTCCTTTAATTGAATGTTCTTTAATAGATCTTCTTTCATTCACTTGAAGAAAAGATTTGATTCTGCTACTTTTAGCAGCTCTCAAATATTTCAATATCTCCTGCAAATCAATTAATTGAATGTTCTTTAGTGTGTGTCCTTGTGGTTAAACTGGGAAATAATCTTGTGATGTTCCTTAAAAGTTTCTCATCTCTTCTGGTTCTTTCATTGAAGTGGAATTAATTGCTTCAAATCAGTTTCAAGAGTGGTGTAAACATCTGTGAAAACCATGTTATGGTGTTCTTGTATTTTAGGTACTGGCCTATCATGTTCCCTGTAAGCACATCTTTGCAGAGAGGGCTGCCCTTTCCTTTCCTTGTGCTAAGCATGACAAAGGAAAATGTGTCAATTAGCATGAAAAGAGTGAATGTATAGGTTACCCTAGAGAGGAGGCAGCAGACCAATCCCTGGGTCCTGGAGACTTTTATTTAGACATGATACTAGAAAAAATGCTGTAAACAAATCTAGGGCCCTATGCTATAGGTGCAGATTTGATTGGGTATTATTGTGCAAATCCTGGTGTTCTAGTTTTTGCTCTAGAGTGAAACTATGAGGACTTGTTCTTCCAACTCTTTTTGTGTGCATGTTTATTAAACAACACCCTTCTCATATGACTTTCTATAAAGCAATAATCGTTCTGTGGATAAGATAAAAATAAGAAATCTTGGTGTTCTCAATCTGTTTTTGACAATCCTGTGCATGGAACTAAATGTATCATTTCATTTAGGATGTTGCTGAATGGAAAGGTTACTTAGGCAATCTTCTTGCTACAGAGCAAAGAGATAATAATCTCAGACAAGATTGTTGCATTTAATTTTTTCATTGCTGCCTTTTTTTCTTTTCCATCCTTTCCTTCTCCTCTTCTTTCTCCTCTGAACTACTTTTTAGGGTTTTTTCTCACGTTCAGCTTGTTTCTGAGCAACCCTCCTACCTTCTGCGTGAGGGATATGTAGAAGAACTTAAATAGCTTGGTTTACTGCATTGATCCCACATGAATTCAGTCAAATGCAAAGTTATTCAGTTGAGTTAAAGCAAGATGAGAACTGGTCATTGATTGCTGGCACTATCTTAGATTAACAAAACTGTGACCACGGAAGGATAAGTTTCAGAAATTTTGAAATTGGTTTTAGCACATTTCTTGTGGTTCAGTGAAAAAAAAAATCTAGAAAATGCAGACAGCAGCCTGAGTGGTTTTTTTTGCTTCGTATCCATGTTTTATTTATTGCACACTCTGTGTTCTGTACCAAACAGGTACTGTATATATACTAAATCTTAATTTATCGGTCCTATTCTTAAACATGGAATTTTCCAAAAGCAAGATAATTGTCAAAGTGGAATCTCAAATAAAGTTTCGGATCATGGCGTGATGATTGAAGGCAAACTACTTTCTAACTAATTTTCTTGTTAACACTCTGTACCCTTTGGTTTCTTAAAATAAAAACTGTATTCTGTAACACTGGAGCCAAACACTAATGCTGTTCTCCAACAGGGCTTCTGAATGATGGGACTGTGGGCATCTTCCGAGGCAACCAGATGCGTTTGAAACGAGCTTGTATCCGGAAAGCAAAAATCTCTGCTGTGGCCTTTCGGAAAGCATTCTGCCATCACAAGCTGGTAGAACTTGATGCTACTGGGATGAATGCAGATATAACAATCACAGACATGATAAGTGGACTTGGCAGCAATAAATGGATCCAGCAAAATCTGCAATGCCTTGTGCTGAACTCACTAACTCTTTCTTTGGAAGATCCGTATGAGAGGTGCTTCAGTCAGTTGTCTGGGCTTCGTGCATTGAGTATTACCAATGTTCTGTTCTACAACGAGGACTTGGCAGATGTTGCTTCACTTCCTAGATTAGAAAGTCTGGATATATCGAACACCTCTGTCACTGACATAACTGCACTGCTCACCTGCAAAGACCGACTAAAGTCTTTGACCATGCACCACCTGAAATGCTTGAAAATGACCACAACCCAGATTTTGGATATTATAAGAGAATTAAAATACCTGAATCACCTTGATATTTCAGATGACAAACAGTTTACATCAGACATAGCACTTCGTTTGCTGGAACAGAAAGATATCTTGCCTAACCTTGTGTCTTTGGACATTTCTGGAAGAAAACATGTTACAGATAAAGCTGTAGAAGCATTTATTGAGCAACGGCCCACAATGCAGTTTGTAGGACTGCTAGCTACTGATGCCGGCTACTCAGAATTCCTAACAGGAGAAGGAAACCTAAAGGTTAAGTGGGGGAATTAAATTTTACTGACAAATTACAACGTGCAGGAAAAACAGAACTAATCATTTGTAATAAATGTATGTGGGTGTTCCAGAAGGAGGCTGTAGGTTCATTTTTTTTAACTGTTAATTGTAATTACTGACTCTGTGTCAAATTCCTACTTAATTTTGACACAGGAACTGCTAAATTTACATAATGCTTTTGTAAGAAGCATCTATTCTGTGTGAATTTTCAGTGAGCCTTAGGTCTGGATTTAACATGTCAGATCTAAGAGCTGAACTTTCGTCTAGTCTGAAATCATTTACTGGAATAATATTGTCTAGTTTCCAGCACATTATCTAGCATAAGGCAGCAGTATGAAAGAGGTGGAGGTACAATTTGAGCAGTTCATGATTAACACAGCAGATAAAATAAAACCTAATAACTGAGCAGCTGTTGCATTCCATCACTGCTTCTTTTTGCTATTGCAAACCTACTTTGAAAGGGCTTTTGGTGGTGAACATGTGAGAAGCAATTACTTAGGATGAAAAATCTTCCTGTTCTTGAAAAATCCTAGATTACTTAGCCCCTTAGGATGAGATGATGTTTGCTGTTTATCTTTTAGTGCCAGGCAACAGGACGCTGTTACCCGTTCCGTAGAATATGCATGCACTTACTGGACCATGAGCCTCTCCTGTCCCTGCTATGAAGGGGTCAGAGTGAAAGAAGAAAAGGAGATTTTAGACATGTCAGTGTCAGTGGTATATCATCTTTGACTCTTTTGAGTTTTGTTTTTTATTGTGCCATGAGGATGATGGGAACTGCTGAGGAAATGAGGAAGAGTTTGTATAATGTGTCCGTAGTTTAGTTTGTCTCCTGAAGTCTTAAAATTCAGAATGCTCTTGTTATAAGCAATTGAGGTAACACAACTACACAATTTTATGATTTTCTTTTCCTGGAACTTTGGACAGTTGTTAATGCCCAAGTCTCTTGAGTATTGAGCTCACAGTTGGTAGCAATGTATATGAATGTTGAAATGCGATGTTGGATGAAGCAAGTTCCTGTTTGGCATGACTGATGTACGGCACCAGGACTTTATACCTCATGTGTGGTATAAAATAGTTCCATATAATCCTTGCTATTTCGAATACATGCTTCATACAAGTGACTGCTATGCAAAGGCAGTAAGGAAAAAGGTTCTAGTAATGTGAAAATCATGATGGACTTGTGACAATGTAGTTAGCTGTTTCCATTTTTTTTAAGATGGTAAGAAGAAATTATAGGCTGAAGTGATAGGGGACTGTTTTTTGTTTGTTTTTGTGACCTGAAATTCATTAGTGACTGTACTGAATTATTCAACTGCTTAGTCTAGACACTGCTAAGAAATAAACAGAACATAGCACTCATGGAGACAGCTGAAGTAAAATATTACTGTCTTTCTAGCAGTTTTGTAAAATTTCATTGTAGAAAATTCTTGAAAGATTAAACACTCAGCAGACATTGCAGTTGAGAACATGAAGCCAAGTGGAAGTTTTTAATATAGTGTATAATTGGCTGCAAAACACGTCAGTAAATATGATTGCCCTGTTCAAATCAGTAGCAAATATAAAACAAAATCCTAGACAGTACCAGTTCTCGCAAGGTTGTAATATATTCCTGATTCAGCAAGCTTTGAAAACATTTGGCTCTCTAGAGTACAGGATGCACAGAACATGACATTTTAATCCATGAACATTTGCTTTCCCCTATGTGACACATTAAGTAGCATAAGTTCTGCATACTTTCCTAAGATTTCTGTAATACAGTGATTGCTGCAATGATTCATTAAAGAGTAGGACTGAGGAACAAACCATCTACAGTTTTACAACTTCCAGTTATAAAGTAGAGAAAATATACTTAAATGGAAAATATAGTGAATTGGAAAGTGGAAAAATTTGCAACTGGTTCCTGATTTAATATTTTGAACTTAAGCTCATATTAGAACAGCTCAGCTTCTAATGCAGTCTTTACCTAATCTAGCTCATTGTTGAGTTTTCACATGTAATTAAAGTCTAATTTTACTAGACTTTTGGAGAGACCATGAGTTAGTTCTTTAGTGTGGTTCTGGGAAATGTATTGCTACAGATAAAGCTTAAAGGAGGCTTGATGTAGACAAAGAACGGAATCTTTTTATTGGCAGAGTTAGAACCCAGAGCTGAAACTGATGTATATTGGCTGTAAATTTTAAGCTGCACTTAACAGAGCATTCAGTTACAAATAGTACTTTTCGGCATTTGGTGCATCATAAGCAGATTTTTTTGGTAATGAAGTGCTACTTAGAATTTTCATACAGTTCTGTTTAAAGACATGACTGAAGACTAATTTTGGCTTACGTGGATTCTTCTTTATGAAGAATGTTTGAAGATTGTGTAGTTCTGGATTAATATGACCAGATAAAGTAGTTGTTTGTTCACTGAAAGATATGGCTAAAAATATCACCACCTTTGAAGCTGGAGCTTTGAAATTTTTAAAAACAAAATTTTTAAAGTCAAATGATGACATTCTAAACTAAAGATTTTGTCTGTTCATAGGTGTCAGGAGAAGCAAATGAAACTCAGATTTCTGAAGCATTGAAGCGCTATAGTGAACGGGCCTGCTTTGTGAGAGAAGCACTCTTTCATTTATTCAGCCTGACGCATGTAATGGAAAAAACAAAGCCTGAGATTTTAAAGGTAAAATGGTATGGTTTTGGTGATTATCATGCATTACTCCTTAAACTGAGCCCATCCCAAAACCCTGGTATAAATTATTTTATAAACTTTTACTTTTTTTTGGTTGTGATTTTTAAGATTAAAGTTGTAATGTTGGGTAAAAATTAACAACTGTTTAAACAGTAGTGATGTAGAAGATGCCCTGTAATATTTTGTTAGGTAAAATTGATCTGGACTAAAGCATAGGAACTGAATTTAGCAGCATCTAAAATATTTTTTCATCTAATTTTGAATATGATATGAAGTTTTTTTCTGTCATTAGAACATATCAGTACTGGGTCAAATCAAAGGTCTGTCTAGTCTTGTTCTCCAGGTGCAACAGTGCCTTCTGCTGATTCTTACGAAACATTAGTAATAAGAAAGGCATTCAGTGATGTTTCTCTCCACTGTCACCTTCCACTGTTGCAGCAAGTGAATAAGTATCATTAGTGTTCTATATGGAGTTCTAACTTGGAATATCGTATAAGCTTCATTAGAAATCCATTCTGGGCATTTTGACTGTGATCATTAAAAGAGGCATCAGTAGGAGAGGTGATTTTTGTTTTTCCTATCCTCTTTCAAGTTGAACAAATGACCTTCATGTTGTTGGCTTCAGTATCAAAAAAACTTTTCAGTCAGTAATCAACATGAAAAATATTTTCTTAGGTGACATCACAATCTACATACATAGCCAAAAACATAATTCAGGAAGAAGCTGTGAAAAATATATCCTGACCTAGGATGTGATCTGAAATGGCTAGTTGCCAAACAGTGAGGCACTGTGTCATTACTGTTACACTACAGGAGCTCTGCCTTACCTCATCTCTGAAAGGGTTTGGTGATTTTTATCCCAGTGTGTAGAGCAAGCCTTGGATCTTTCCAGGAATCTCTTGCATTCTGTGAGCATCTCCTTTGACAGGCTGCCACAACCAGTGCAAAAGGACTAGAAGAAATAGAAGTTGCTAGGTTTGAATCACTGAACAGAAGGAAATGTTCTTCCTGAGAATTAAAATCACACCAGATGGATTTTTCACTCAAGTAAAAGGGAGGCAGAAATTGGGTGCTGTGAGTCATTGTTGTGGCCTCAAGCAACTGTGGATTGCTCTTGAGGTGTGTGCACAAACGTGTAAGTAACTAACGTGGGCAAACTTTTGCATTTCAGCTTGTGGTTATTGGAATGAGAAATCATCCCCTGAACTTGCCTGTGCAGTTGGCAGCAAGTGCATGTGTCTTTAATCTAACCAAACAAGATTTAGCAGTAGGCATGCCTGTGCGACTTCTGGCTGATGTCACTCACTTGCTCCTGAAGGCCATGGAAAACTTCCCAAATCATCAACAGGTAAAAGACAATTTCTTTGTTTTCTGAAGGTTTCTCAACATCTGATGACCTCAAGAGCAGCTGTAAGCAAGTACTCATGCAGATGTTCTTGTGCAGGATTTAAGTAAATGCTGTTTCCTTTGTGCTTTATAGAGCTGTACTGGGTCCTATATGGAACTAGTGTTTCCATAATGTGGCTTGTTGAAAAGACTTCCATGAAATAAAATTAAACTCACAAAAGAAGTAAAAGATATTGTTGTGTTGCTTGTATTTGGAGGTAGTTTTGCTGAGAGGAGTGGCAAACATTTTGCCTCCCCAGTCAAAACAGAAGAAAGATAGAAACCAATAGATGATGATGGATAGATGACAAAACGATGGTGTTTATCATGATGGAACTCTTATTCAGGCAGGATTAAGTAGAAATGCACAGTGGTTATATTGTAAATCTTCTGACAGACTTTGGATGTGCAAATAGAAGTTATTTCCTTATAATTATTCAAAGATTTGTGCTTGGTAAGAATGACTGATGCATTGAAAGAACGTGCTTCCTTCAAAGGCTCAACATGGAAATCTTTTGCCTGTAATTGCTAAGCACATTTCTGAATGGTCAGTACTATGGCTGGAGTTGTTTCAATTTCATCATTAATCAGGTTACTGGTAACATTGATAATATAGCATACAGTATTGCTGGCTTTTGGAAAAGTCATCTATGTGAACAGTACTTGAATGGTGTAGTGTGATCTGGGCAAGTGTCGCTATTGAAAAGGTTAAATAATAGGAGGTAAATGAGCCCTGGTTTGGTATCCATTCCATTCATATCTACATTTATAGCTACAGTTCTAGATTTATGTCCTATCAAGTGTTTTGGTCTGGTTTTGCAGTTTTTTTGATTAAATTTTTCAAAGTTCACATTTAACTTCAGTGGGCTTTGAGTGTTCAGCTGACCCTCCTCTTATTCTGTTTGGGATAGAAGTCTGCAGATAACTGTGATGTTTTCAGAACTGCTTAATTTGTTTGGTAGGGTGTTAATTTAAATACAAGAGGGAAAGATTTATCTAGATGTATAATAAAGACTTACTGTCTTGCCTGTCTTTTAATTTGTTGTTTAACCTACTTGAAGAGGAGCAAGCATGTATATGATATTAATTAGCAATAAAAATTTGGTGTTATAAAGCTTTAAATCAAACCTTTTGCTTATTTGATGAACAATTAAAAATGAAAGCCAGAACAGAATCCTTTTCTCTGAACAGGGTATTTTAACCACACTGAGTATTAATTTTGCTCTAAGGTTCATTTTTTCTCTTTCTGAGACTGACCTTTTCTTTTTGTTAATTTTCAGTACTGGTCATGGAAATGTGTAGTGATTCGTAGCAAGAAAGTATTCTGAAATATGTATGTGTCTGAAGTAATTTTTCATTTCTTAACAGCTGCAAAAGAATTGCCTTCTTTCACTGTGCAGTGACAGAATCCTTCAGGATGTTCCGTTTAACAGGCAAGTTTTAGATGTCAGTTGAAATGAGTTGTAACCCTGCAGAATATTTTTCTTTCTTGTCTTTCTACACTGAAATGTGTGTATGATTGCTTGGTCTCTGGAAAGCTATGGCTACCCTAGAGACTTGGTGATTCTTCAGAAGGTTTGTTCCTCATCTCATTTTTGCACAGTTTAGATCATTCCAGTGTGCTGGATTTGTCTGGCCTATAATATTTTGGACCTGTAACTCACAATTGAGTGTCGGTCTGAAAAAAATCCTCTAGAGTGCAGGTATTCTTTGCTTTACCTGGATGGATCTGTCACTGATGGTGTGTAAGGGAAGTCAGGATTTATCTGGGGAGCTATGGGATTGCTTTTTTGCAGAGATTTTTCTACTTGAATGTTTTGCCTAAATATTTTGAAGTGTGATGGTTTGCTTCAGAAGATTATGCTAGATTTTTCTTCCTTCTTAGGAAGCAAGTCCTGTGCCCTTTGATATATAAGTAGGAGACCCTAAGCAAACAGCTCAAAGCTGGCTGAAGCTTGTACAATACCTGCAATTTCACTGTGTGTTTACCTTTTTGGAACAAGGCATACTTCTCCCAGTTTCTCTTGCCTTGCATACATTTCGATCTGATGTGTTGTCTGTTGTCTTTCCATTGCTAAGTCTTATGAGACTTCTGAAAACTAAATTTATTTTAACTTCCAGGTTTGAAGCAGCCAAACTTGTTATGCAGTGGCTGTGTAATCATGAAGATCAAAACATGCAAAGGATGGCTGTAGCCATAATTTCCATTCTTGCTGCAAAGGTACAAAAACATAAGCTTTGAGATGATAGGATAGTATTTCTAAAGTCTAAAAACTTATTGATATGGTTTTGTTTGTTTACAGCTTTCAACAGAGCAAACAGCCCAACTTGGTGCAGAGCTCTTCATTGTTAGGGTAAGTCAGGTGCTTTTCTGACAGTCAGAAATACTGTCCTCTCCAGCTATTCGTGCTAACAGTATTCCTAAAGATAGAAAATGAACATAAGTAGATAGAATTCTAAGAACATGTTAACTTATATTCATTTGAAAGTTCTTTAGAACAGAAAAGCCTAGAGAATTTGTTAAAGATAATTTCAGAGATAGTGACAGAGACATGTTAGCATAGATGAAAAGAATCCAAAGTGGAAAAACTTTACACAATTAATGCAAAGTAAAATAGCGAGAGATCTCTTGGTTTGAAATCCATTGTATAAGGCAAGAGATGTTCAAAAAGAGAATATTTGAAGTAAATGGATAATGCTGCCAATGTTCACATGGGGTCCAGAGTTCTCTAAATGGCTTTATGGCATCTATGATAGTACACATGTAATTAGAGTGAACACAGAGGAATTCCTCTAGCAGGCAACTATGTTCAAAGGGCAGGAAAAAAGTTTAATAGCTGTTTTGTTTTCTGTAAGTTGTTACTGTGCATGTAAATGATAACTGAATTACCCTAGTTGGTGCAGAAAGAAACAAATGAGCTGATAAATAATCATAACTGGAATTTTTGTTTTTCCAGCAACTTCTACAAATAGTTAAACAGAAAACAAATCAGAATCTTGTAGATACCACGCTCAAGTTCACGTTGAGTGCACTTTGGAACCTCACTGATGAATCTCCAACAACATGTCGGCACTTTATTGAAAATCAAGGGCTAGAGCTTTTCATGAGAGTCTTGGAGGTGAGGAGTACGTTTTTGGTGGTGGATTGTCATCATGGGTTTATAGTTAATATTGTTTCAATAATAAGCACAAATGATTACCTATAGTTCGTTTCTTTTTTTCTGCAGTCTTTTCCATCTGAATCATCCATCCAGCAGAAAGTTCTTGGACTTCTGGTAAGATGAACAAAAAAAACCCCAACATAAAAAAGCCTGAAATATATAGTTTTTAAATGGCTTTTTTTTTAATCCCATGTTAATCTTAAAACTTGCCTAATATTTTTATATTCTTCTTTATAGTGGGCTGTGTTGGCAACTGATGTTGTTTTAGACTGTTTTACCAGTTCTCCCAAGCCACTAGTTATATTGAAATTGATTGTTACAGCAAACAAAAAGAGCTTTTAAGAAGTGCAGTGAATGAGGCTTCAAATGAGTCTAAATGCAAAAATTAGGTTGAAAATCAATGGAATTCAGAATTGTGAAGCTAAAGTTTGCTGAAATTGAGTGTGTTTGAGAATGTTAAAACAGCCTTTAATTTATTGTATTCTGCATGCTAACATCCTAAAGTTACTCATGAGAAAACCTCTTTGTTTTTGAGGCAAATTCCTGCATTAGACTGGAAAAGTTTTCAAAAACAGAAGTAGTACTTTGGTATCTGGTCGTAACCTGGATGCGTGAAGATCTCATCCTGATGTATATATGGGTTTGCTTATACAATGTAGTCAATTTTGTAAGTTTATCATCTCCCTCATATCGTATTTTTTGTGTTGATATTTTCTCTTTTCTTTTCTCCCCCTCCAGAATAACATAGCTGAAGTTAAAGAACTTCATTCTGAATTAATGTGGAAGGACTTTATAGACCACATCAGTAAATTGTTGCACAGTGTGGAGGTGGAAGTTAGCTACTTTGCAGCAGGGATTATTGCTCATTTGATATCTCGAGGAGAGCAGGCCTGGACGTTAAGTCGCAGCCAGAGGACTTCCCTTCTTGAACAGCTGGTACAGAGATGACGGTGAATTTTATCATACTCTCTTATATTTTTTCAATGTTTGTATTTAACAATGAGTGTTCTTGGTTCTGTATCTTGCAGCATTCTGCCATTTTGAATTGGCCAACCCCAGAATGTGAGATGGTGGCTTACAGGTAACTATTGACTTAATTTAGAGTTTGGAAAATAAAATAAAATGGATTTAAAACTTGTTCACAAAGTAGAGCGAGCTGTTAGCCACGCATGGTTTTGTCCCGTGGAAAAACACCTATCAGCTTTAAATATACAGCATGTTAATTTTCCCTTTGTGACCAAAGGAGGGTTAGGAACTCCTGTAAAAAAAAAAAAAGTAATTTTGTTCTGCCTGCTTTTCTATCAAATGCATGGCTAAAAGACTTAATCTTATTGGTAAATCTTTGTGTTTACATTGGCTAGAACTAGGTTAGCATTCTTTCTCCTAGATAAAGAAGCTTGAGACAAAAAGTACAGTTAGATAATTACTGTCCATCTAATTCTTATTTCCACAGATTTTAGTCCTGTTTTTAAGGAATACCATACCAGATGCTATGGTAGAAGGAGGTTGCATGTCCTCTGTGTATGGTTTTTGCTAGTAATTGTCTTAAATGTTAAAAGGCTCACCTGCTGCATCTAAATCTCTAGTTTATCAAGTGTCTCTCCTAGTTAAACCTATGGCTGAACAAGTGGACAACATGCTGACCTCTGAGGTAGTAATATCTAGTAGTAAAGCATATTGCTGATCATCTTTTTTTTTAATAGGTCTTTCAATCCATTTTTTCCTCTCCTTGGCTGTTTCATGACACCTGGTGTCCAGTTATGGGCAGTGTGGGCCATGCAGCATGTCTGCAGCAAAAATCGTATGTATTAAAATAATATTACCCTTACAATTCTTGTTTCTTATATTATTCACTAATATGAAGTGGGAAAAATAAGCATTCATAGGTTAATCGCTCCTAGTCCTTTGGAGAAACTACATTTAGCCTTCGACTACACGGGACACGAAAAGAGAGTAATAAAAGTTCTTTATATCCTTTTTACTTATGGGAATTTTACTGTTAAGCCACAGTATAAATTCCAGAATGTGGACATGTGTGAAGATTAACTACAGTTTTGTCTTGCTCAGATATTTTTATTCAGAAATGTAAATATTAATAATGGGCACCACACTTACTTTAAAGTAAGAACCATGATTGCAGCAGGTAGCTATCT
Organism: Dromococcyx pavoninus; assembly: GCA_033558185.1. NCBI lineage: Eukaryota > Metazoa > Chordata > Aves > Cuculiformes > Neomorphidae > Dromococcyx > Dromococcyx pavoninus. The sequence goes on from JAUMJL010000594.1 coordinate 112,173, forward strand.
CTTAATATCAAAACAGAAGTTTTGGGTAATCCTTATTGCTAATCACTTTTTGCAATAACTTACTGTGACATGAAGGTCAGTTTCTTAATCTGTCTTTGCTATTGGCAAAATGAGAACACCAACATCTTGTTTGTGAAATGGTTTGAGAGCATGAGATGAAATTCACCAGTGTTGGGAAAGGAAATAAATCCCCTGACCATACCAAAATGTAAGACACACCTGAAGGACAAACCTTCCTGGCTTTTAATACTTTTTTTTTTGACGTAAATTTGTATCACAATGTGTGTTTTGTCATTAACTTCTACCAGATACAAAGCAGCTTTCCTCTAAAGTATGTTCTGTGCCAGTTTTTTTAATCTTATTGACGACAGTATGTTTGTGCTTGTTCATCCCTGTCCCATGAATCACTCCTCAATGAAAAGACATCTATTTGGGACCAAACAATAATGTGGCTTAATATGATTGCACGTAAAGTACTTTTCTTGTACATAAAGTGTTTTCTTGCTGTTTATAGAGCTTGTAACTGTAATGACATTGTTCCCAGGGTACATTGTCAGAACAGTTCTGTTTCAACATGGGAAAAGCCTTCATAGATTTCTGGACAAAGTTGTTTTGCTGGTCAGACTCTGGATAACAGTTTTTCATTAAGACTCTGTAATTCTTTATTAATGAAATTACAGCAATTTCTGCCCCTCTTTGTGCCTCAGCCCTGTTAATTTGGTATGGTCCTATTTGTTCAGTTTACTTTTAGTGTTTTATTTTGTGCGCCACTAACCTCTGAGCTTTCAACGTGCCACAGAGGTTTGTATTGACAGTGAGTAACTGCTCTGTGGAATTGAGAGGCTGGAAATATTTGGATGGTGTAGTCCTGGTTTGAGATCAAGACAGTATTCCTGAAGTTTAATTCTGGTGGTAGTAGGTGCCAGAGGCTTCTGGACAAAGTTGCAGAGAAACAAAATGTTTGGTAGTGAATGTTATAACCTACCCTGAGTGGAAAAAAATGTGTTTAATTCTTGACATATTTGGGGGAAAAAAAATCTTAATCTTTTGGTGCTTGGCACCAAGAAGGCTTTTTGTTCTGGAGTGGAGATGCATTTTATTTTGACCTTCTCTTTTAGATGAGGGTGAAAAGTAGTCTGGAATTAATGAGATTGACTTTTCTTGTTTGTTTTTTTAATGCTTTTGCTGTTCCTCTATATTGTATCCACCTCAGTGAGCTAACAACTAAAGTATTAGTAGCACTGCAGTAAGCGTGATCCCCAGTGAAATGCTTAATGTCAGCATTTAAACAGCTCTGGTGTTGCTTCACTGAGCTGAATAGTGAAATGAGGCACATCTGAGTTAATGCTCTGTGGATTGCGTTACTGTCCTTGTTACAACAACTTCTGCAGCTTGCATGTTACATTAAACACATGGCTCTCTTTAGCTGGTCACTGCACATAAGAACACTGGAGCTGATGTAGGTGTGCTTTCAACTTTTAAAATAAAACATGAAAGTGGAAAGAGAAGTGTAATTTTATTCCTGAAAAGGCATTCATAATAGCCACTTGCAACTAGTTAAAGGCCACCATCAATAGTATTTGACAAACTCTTTTGAAAGGAACTAGTTGCTATTCACTCTACAAGCCTGTACATAGAATATGGTATATCTGATACCACTTTTGATATTTGTTCTGTACTGAGGTTTTTGGTAAAGATGATATTTTTACCTGGGTACACATAGATACTATACTACTTCTGATTCCCGTTTCTTGAAATTTATGTATGTGCACTTAAAATGCCCGGAGAGGAGGCAGGGACAGAAAGATTGCTATGTGTGTTTCAGGGTACTTTCCAGTCAGGTAAGAGAGAGATGGAAACAGACGTGATTACAACAGGAGTCCTGTCCAAACAATTCTGTTGTTCTGTTGTCAGTTGTTAAAGTACAAATGCACGTCTATAGACACTTTAGGGAGTGTCCCAAATGCTGCCTGGTCTAGGAGACAGAAGTGTGTTTAAATTGTTTTTTACACATTTACTCTAGATACTTTTTTTAAATTCCTTTTTTAATCTTATTGCAGCTGCCAGATACTGCAGCATGTTAATTGAAGAAGGTGGTTTACAGCACTTATACAACATCAAGGAAAATGTCCAGACTGATCCACATGTCCAAAGGATTGCTATTGCCATCCTAGATAGTTTGGAAAAACACATTGTGCGTCATGGGAGACCACCGCCATGTAAAAAACAGCAACAAAATAAACCAAACTGAAAGCTGCAGGTATAGGAGTGTAAAGTATTGTCTCTGTAATAATCCTTTCTGATGTGTGTGTAGTTGGAGTAACTTGTAATATAGTGGTAACCATTAAAGTGATTTGCCGATAATTGTGGTACCCAGAACCATGTACCTTTGGTTAATGTCAACTTTAATGGCAACTGCATATGCAACCTGTAAAGGGGTCACTGCTTGAGCTGGTCGTACCTGTAGGATTCCTGCTGTCTGCAAAGAGATGGGACTTGTACAGATGAATATGCACATCTGAAAAGACTTCTAGAAATATTTTGATTTGTGACTTCTGGGAGATAAAGTTATTTCATCCCTACGATTGCTGTTCATAACACTGTTTACCACTTTGATGTTTTAATAGAAATACATGTGGTTGTAAGATTCGATGCTTTTACAGATTAAAAGTATTAGATTGGTGCAAAAATAATCACTGTTTTTAACCATAAGCTTTAAAGCAGTGTATCTCAGCTTAGAATAAAATCTATTAATCAAAAGAACCATCGGAATCTGCATTTTTGCCAACGAGAAACAAATCTGTCTATTCCAGTAGCATAGAATTCTGGAGTCCTGAAACTGATGAATTGTTCAAAGGTGTTTTGAGCTGCATGGCAAGCATCTCTTGCAAGAAGTTGTCAAGATGCTTGAAAATGTGGTAATCAGTGGGAGAGAGGTCTGGTGAGTACGCTGGGTGCAGTGGATTTTCGTAGCCCAGTTTGTGCAGCTTCTGCAGAGTCATTTGTGAGACATGACGGTGTATGTTGTCATAGAGAAGAACTGGTCCTTTTCAATTGACCAATGTTGGATGTAAACATTGCAGTTTTTGGTGCACTTTGTCGATTTCCTGGCAATATTTCTCTGCTGTGATGGTGTCACCAGGATTCAAGGAGTTGTAGAGGATGGTTCCACTTTCCTAGCCACCAGTGACTATAACCACCTTTTGATGCAACTTGGGTTTGGGGAAGTGTTTTGGTGCTTCACCTCAGTCTAACCACTGCATGGAATGCCATTGGTTGTTGTACAGAATCCATTTCTTGTCACATGTCACAATGCAATAATTAAATTAATTGGTTTTGTTGTGCAAAAGAAAAGCAGAGCAGACTTTTTTAGCGATTTTTTTTGTGGGGTTTTTGGGTTTTTTTTGTTTTCATCCAGCTCACGTGGCCCCCATTTGTGGAGCTTTTTTATTTTCCAGTTTGGTGCACGTGTCGAAGAGCTGTTGAATAGTCAGAGTTTAGTTCTTCTGCAGCCTCTTCAGTTGTTTTGTTGGCTTCACTTCAATAATGACTTCAACTAGTTGTCATCTATTGCAGAAGGATGTCCGCAACCCATCTTCAAGGCTCTCATTTATGGTTATGAAATATTTTGAACCAATGTTGAGCTTTATATTCATTAACAGTTACTGGCAAAATACTTGGTTGATATTGCTTGCAGTTTTGCTGCTTTATGTCCCTTTTGAATTCATGTAACGAAGTTGCTCAAATTTGCTTTTTTCCATCTTTCATTTAAGGGCAAAATATAAAAAAGTGAGAACAAGACCATTACCATAAATAAAATGGTACCAAATGCTTTAAAATGGTACCAACATGAACACAGTTAAATAAAAGTTTAATGCAAAACAAGCATTACAGTTTACAATGACAAAACCAGTAATTATTTTTGCACCAACATACTACATGCATGCAGGTTACAATGAGACTTACAGTTAAGGCGACCAAAATCTCCATAGTCTCATAACCCTTCTAAACACAAATGGGGTCTTCAACATCCTTTTCCTTTTGTCTGCAAGCTGTGTTCTTTTGTTTTCCTTACTGGTGGAACAATGCTTTTTTGCAGTTCAGCTCTCCTGAGCCCTCCCTACTCTTACTGAGGTGGGGATTGACATTGCATCAGGGAAAAGGGAAACCTGCTGTAGTCAAGTAATAGAAATAGGATTAAAAGGAGACACAATACTAAAAGGATGAACTAAGCTTGAGGTTTTAAGCTTGAGGTTTTAAACTTGATATGAAGAAGGAGGTTTTATTGTTGTTTGACTGCTTTTGGTTGTGTGTGTTATCTTTCTTTTGTTTTACTGATACGGAAAGAAGGCTCATTAGAGCAAAATACTGACTTGTCTTCATCATGAAGAGGATTGCGTGTCTTGAGAGGAGGCCCCAGGGTATTTGGTCACCTTATAAATAAGAGACTAATGACTGCTTTGTTTTCTGTAAATATTCTCTCAGTATTGTGCAGTGAATTGTATTTACAAGTCATCACAGTACAAACTATCACCTGGTGTTCTATGTAAGCCCTGTGTCAATTGCGTTGTTTCGTGGAGTGTGAAATTTTACATAAAGATGCTAATTGTAACAGCTTATTTCTTTTTCTTGGTTACCTCTGGGTTTCAAATGATGTGTTGACTGAAACATGTTGTGCAGCATACAGATGACTGATAAAATACAAGTGATGGAAGCAAACTGCATGTCCATTCAAATTCAATTTAATTTCAGATATTGGTTGTTTATCTAGTTAGCCTCCCTATTTCCATGGCAACTGACTGAGAGTCAGAGATTCTTCTATAACTATATTGGTAATTGAGCTTAAAAAGAAAACTTATGTTTGGTAGCTTACTAGCAGAGATGGCTTCTTCATGATGACCATGTTTTACTCTTTCTAACTCCTTCCCTCTCCCGCCTCCCATCCTTCAAATAAAAACATTACCTGCAATCCTCAGTAATCTGGTTATTGTGTCTTTCAGCAGCTTCAAAAGGTACTGATTCAGTAATTTCATCAGTGTTGTGTAATTACTTTTTGTACAAAGGTATAGTTTGGCTGGTTATATACACTTTTCTTGATTTGGAAAGAAATTAAATTGGTTGTAGCTTTGAATTATGAAGATGGTTTAAAAAAAGAAAAAGGGACTGCAAGCCTTTCCCCACTACTGTTCTGAGATGGCAGCTATGGAATTTCCATTACATGAAATGGAACACAAAACTTGTCAAACTGGTGTTAATAGAATGAATATAATTCAATTGCTACAAGATATTAAAATAAAGACAACTCTTTTACTGTACTGTTATTTTCCTAATACAAGGAAATCTTGTTAAGCATCTAACTAAAACTGAGGAGGGGGCAGAAATCTAAATCTACTCCTTACAGTACAGAATGAATGTGATAGTGGCATCAGTCCAGATGGTGAAGATGTCACTGCATGGAGTTCTGCAACCAGCAAGCACATAGACTGTAAATTATTTTCTGTACCCTTCTTGTTTTGTTCCTGCATGTTTCAGGCAAACAGTGAACAGAATTCTTTTAAGCTGAAAAGTATGAACGCCCACAGTATAAATCCACTAAATTTACTCACATGTTCCAGTTACAGAGAGCTGTCTTCATGACCTGTGCAGCTTTGGGAATTCCTGCCATAGTGGAGTAATTCTGGAAACATCTTTTAAACTTATATTTCACCTGTGGCATTTGCAAATTTTTTTTTTTGGTAAAGGCTGAAGATCCTGACTCTGCTTTACCTTTGCAGATCATTATGTAGGAAACTTGTATGTCTATAATCTGGTATGGGTACAGAACTGTTTGCTTAACTTTTGGCACAAGTTCCAATGTTGTAAGACATGTTTTATAAGTATATTTTGATAACCTATAAAGTATTTACTAAAAATACATTTCTTTAACTACAGTGGGGCTTTCAAGTAGAAGTGAATTAATCTAGGGAAGTAAGCTGTAGAACTAAATTGTGTGGCATGTCTTGGTGCTGGAGACCCTCCAAGCAGAAGGAGAAAATAACTTCAACTTCCAGCCAAGCAACAGAAAAAAACCCAAAACTCAAGGGGTCTAGCATGGACTCATAGAGTGGCCATATATATATATGTGCACACTAGGGCCTTGTGTTTTCTCAAGCACCAATAACAAAGACACCAAGTGCTAGTTGTCTAGAGCAGTATCTCAGTGTTTTGCACTGTTCACAGCACATCTGGGCTGAAATGCTACTGCTCTGATTAGTTAGAAAAGCACTGGTAACAGGAAGCAAGCTTAGGAAGGTTTTTTTCCTTCAGAAGCTGACTTTCTTTTCAGAGTGATTTTCTTTTTTTCCTCTCGGTGTTTAGGTGCAGCAAGTTTTCTGTGTTTGGGGGCTGTTTTGTAAATTTGCTTATGATGAGCCAAAGCTTCTTTATACTCCTTGACATCTGTTTGAGAGCCATAACAAATGACTTAAGATGTGTGTTCTTTAAAAAGGTATACAAAGTTAAATCTTTATTTGGGAATTCTTACAGCAAAATGATTCAGTGGAGTATTTAGAAATGCAGTCTAAGGCTAAGTACACAGAATGCAGGCATAAAAATAATCCCAAGAAGTCAGTGGGTCCTCTTCAGTCCTCCTTTACTTTCAAAAAATCCAGAGGAAGCTAGGAAGTATTATTTGCCGATAAAACATGGTGGTCGTTTCTCGATGAAGGCAGCCATCCCTTCCTGACGGTCTCTTGTAGGAATATTCTATATTAAAAAAAGTGTTTTTCATTGACAAATCTGATGTGTTTGTAAGTGCTGACTAGTTTGGCAATACTGGTCTAAGACCAAGATTGCTTTTCTTTCATCAATACATTAAGTTCCACCTTCCACATTCTTGCAAAGGGAGAATAAAGAGACTGGGTTGTAGTGTAAATCACAAGCAAACCATCTAAGATGGAGACCACAGACCAGAGAACTGTATAAGAAAACAGTTTTCCTTAAATGTAATACTTTACCATCTTAAGATACACTGAGCACAGTATTTACATCGTTCTATTAGCTGAGAAAGGTGCATGCTCTCAAAACTTGTCAGAAAGAATGTGACTACAGAAGAATCTGTTTTTTTTTAATTTGTTAAACCTAAAATAATTTGTGAAGCTCATCCTGTAATAACGTATTGTTGAAACTAAGAATATACAATCACTTTAAACAGAAGGGTATTTTAAGGAAGGACTCTTGTCTCAGGCTGAGATAGTAGCTATGCATGATGCAACAATTAATATTCTGAAATGGGTATCTGGAACTGCACTCAAGTATGTTCTCAAAGGTTTTGATTTAACAGTTAGTGTTCCCTTATAGAGAGAAAAATACACAAGGATGCTGTGAATACCTGGCTTTAGAAAACATACAATTATTCCTTTCGGGAATGTATTCTGAAGGTAACTTACCTGGGCATAACACATCCCCTCAATAGCCATCCCTGATGCAATGTCAACCTGGGGATGAAAGGAAAGGAGTGAGATTTGTCTGAAATATAGCCCTCAAATCAATGAACATTTGCTTGCAGCAAGTGACCTTCACTCCTGTATTACAACTACAGTGTCATCAGCTAGTAGTTAGCAGAAGAAATTCCTGCTGTATTAATTTTCTTTAAAGAAAATAGTTAAAATCCCTGAAATGGTTTTAAATGCCTTATTTAAGCAAAGACTACAACTGATTTGTTCTGAACACTTTCACTGTAATAATTTCCAAGAATGACCTCTCTGCTTCACTTACTTTGATATTTAAAAAAAGTTACCTCCATTCCTCTGTTTATTGCCAGTTTTCCCATTTTCACAGCAAATGGAGCCTTTATTAAAAAAATAAACAAAAAACCCCAAAATCAAACCAGAACATTTAAAAATAAAGCCACATCAGTTCATAACAGTGTAGTAATATCATTATCCCATTTTCTATAGAAATTTGTAGTGAGTTAATTAAAAAAAAAAGGCATTATCTATAGTTAACAGCTGTACGCAGTGCAAGGTTTCAATGTGTCCTGCAGGTCTGCATAACCGTAACTGGGAGGTAAAGTTGCCCTATAGGTTAAGCAGCTGGAGGTTAACACCTCCTACAGAAAATGCATTAACAAAAAAGGACAGAGTTAAGAGACTGAAACATCAGCAACCAAGACTTTATTATTTTATAAAAAGGATTTTCAGTTGTTTGTCTTAAGGGAAGCAGAAATACTTTCTTTACATTGACTGCATGAATAATACACCTACCTGAGGAATGATTTCTTTAGCCAGAGCTAATGCTCTCTGGTAAGCTGCATCTCCCTCGTTGTTTTGTGGCACTGCGTGATTTACTAATCCCATTGAGACGGCTTGTTGTCCGTCAACCTGTCTACCAGTGAAAATGAGTTCCTTTGCCAGACCTATTCCAACACATCTGGGCAGGCGCTGGGTTCCACCTTATGACAACAGCAAAAACACCATTTTCCATTTCTGAAATATGCCCAAAATCCCAATAGTATTTGTCTCCTTATATAACAAGGACATTTGAAAAATAAAGGGATCATATGTTTTCTTAATAACTACTCAATATGTCAAGGTTTTACAAGGCATCTGAAAGGCTTTAACATCCTTTCTGAACGTTTTGGTAAACAGGAAAAGGTGTAAAGGGACTTTCCTAAATTCATAGCAAGTCAGGGCTTAGAACAGAACTCTTTATCCATCAAACTCTTGTGTCACTCAAAGATGCTACTTCTAATTTACACTCAAAACACTTCAAGTGCTCTAATGGCAAAATACTTAATATACAGCTGAGAAAGTAAGATACGAGATTTAATGAAGGTTACCTGCTCCAGGAAGAAGCCCTCTTGTGGTCTCAATAAGGCCCATTTTAGCTGATGAAGCTATTAAAAAAATAAACATAAGGTTAAGTTACTTTTTGATCCGAATAACCATACATTTTCCATACTGAATGGATTAAAACTACAAACTGTCAATACTGAACTGGAACTCTGTTTGTCCAGGCAGACAGAAAGTCTAAATACTACAGTACTGAATCTATGTCCATCTCAAATCAAATGAGGGCTGTGTATTACGGCTGCTTACCACTAATGGAGAAATTTTATCTAAAAAAATGAGCCTTGGGTCTGTAACGGATGGAAGAATGGAAACAGAAGGAGGAAGGAAAAGGTTAGGTCCAGCCAGAGTGCTGATTTAATATTACATACTATTTAATTCTTCCAATAGTTTTCTGAAGGCATCCTAGTATTTTCTAAAAACACGCTTTACTTTTTATGCAAAGAAACTGCCTTCCCAATAGTAACTAAATGTCACAATTTCTGGACAAATGCCTACTCATTTCCTGAACTGTGTAAGTTCCTCTCTTAGCCTACTGGACTCCATTAATAGACAGCTATCATGCATGTCATTCTCTTTATTTTAAAGCAACACACAAACCTGCTACTCGAAGGTCACAAGCTAATGCCAGTTCGAGGCCACCTCCCAGTGCGTAGCCATCTATTGCAGCAATTGTAGGCACAGGCAGGGCAGCTAGAGAAGACAACACAGATTATACAATTTTGTTCCAGCAGTTCTGTTCCACTCACTTCTGGAATTTAAATGTTTGATTTCTGAAGCTTTTAATAGTTCTGAAATTCAAAAATCACACAAGAATTCATGTTCTTATGCCACAAACTTTCTGACAGTATCTTAACAGTAGTAGCTGTCGTCCTGCACTTCTTCCTTCTTTGAAAGAAGAATGCAAAACATTCTTTTAACGTGCAAAGCAGCATGCAAATACAAAGTACTGCAACACAGAACAGGGGATGAATTGTTTCCTTGCAAGTGTATGATGTGAATATCCAGCTGTTGCAGTCAAACAGTCAATGACACCCCTCCCTAGTCACTGTTACAAGGATTAGCTTTTCCAGTGCTTTTGGTAGCCAAGGCTCCTAAACTTGGTAAACACTGTTGTCACCTCCTAGTTCAGGAACCTGAGGTACCTGGAGATTAGTTGTTTCTAAGGTAGCTTTTTAAATACTCAGGGAGCTGGAAGCATATTTCAGATGTGTGCTAGTTCTATGCTGTAACCACCCTACTCCAGCTCCTCTTGTGAGAAAGGGTCATTCTCTCTACGTTGTTGTTTGTTTTTTAATTACAGCAATTCTGATTGGTATTTTAATCAGATTTCACTTTGGTATTGCTCTCTAGTGAGAGCAGAATAATTCTTAGGTAGGAGAAGAAAAACTGCAGAAGTCCGTATTCCTCTTGCAAAAAAATAAAAGGGAGGGAGTAGTAGGTACAACCCCCTGTCATTCAAAAAATCCATTTAGCAAATCCACTGACACATCCACATCCATGTTCTTAGATCACTACTATATAATGATTACTTCTGGGCGTGTATTGAACATAGGGGAGCCAAAATTGCTCCTTTTGTCTGGCACCGTCTCCAAGGATTACACAGAACTGTACAGAGAATGTTCTGTTATAGCAGGTACTTATTCTATCAATGGGTGTGTGCTGCTCCTTATCAGGAAAAGGCAGTACTGAAATGCACTGAGCCCTTGGAGTGGCAGCCAGATAGCTGGCACTTAATTCTCATCCGATCTTTCTTGCAGGCATAAGCCAGAATCATTTGAGAAGCTACTCCTAAATGGACAACCTGCCAGGGCCAGCATCCTTCTCCTCCTGCAGCATTTCCTCTGTGTCTCAGCGCGGGCTGTCTAGAACAAAATTCCCAACTGAGATAATAATTTACCTATTTCATCCATGAGATTTCTCAGCCTTTTAACAAAGCGTTCAACTTCTGCATCATCCATCTTGGCACGCTCCTTTAAGTCTGCGCCTAAACACAGGAGAAAAAGGTTAGAATCCAGGAACAGGGAAAAGACATCTAAATGGTGTTCCTCCCTGTCCCTCTCAGAGGACAGACCATTTCAGAAGTCCTGAAATACAGTGTTCTGCCTAAGTAAGGTCAGTGGAAGCTGGAGTGTGGACATCCGGGCTGGAGCAGTGGCTAAGGTGCTCCTCTGTGCCCTTCCAACAATTTCAAAGAGGAGAACCAATCGCTGTATGTAAGGACGATGATCCATAAAACTGGAAACCAAGGGCTCCAATACCAGAGGTACCTGTGCTTCAAGATGGTTATGAATGAAAAACAAACAGCAGCACCACGCAGGCTGTGTGGCTCGCTCCATCACACATCTTCACCACTGAAGCCAAGAGGCAGACAGGCAAAAGAGAGAACAAGATGTTTCTTATTTGCTACGCAAAAGCCAGACCATTTTTCTTTTAGCAGGCATTTCCAATTGCTTTTCTGCATGATCTGATCAGCGCACAGCCCTAAAAGCCATCATTTTTTTAAACAATAGTTTGTAGAGCCTTTTAACTTACCAGCACAAAATATTCCTTTCACCTCACTCTTGAACACTACTACCCGAACGTTCTCATCAAAGCGGAGCTGTTCCAGAATGCCAAACAGCTAAGAGGGAGGGAGTACAAATAAGAGAAGAAAAGCTTTAGGCATATGGGTGTATATATCTAAATTACAGCAAGTTCCTAACTTATGACAAAAGTTTCTTACCCCCCTCCAAACCCCCACAGGTGCCAGGAATTTCCTGGAAATCATATATGTGGAGGCAGCAGGATCCGTGAATCCTTCCATGACAGCCTCAAAATGAAATGATTCCCCATTTCTTTTTTTCTTCCACTTAGAGGTGAATTTCTGATGTACCCAAAACTCCCCTTCCCGTCCAGGCGTGAGCCAGGCTTTAGAATGTATCAGCTTTGTACAGATCATCTGCCAGTCTGACAATGAGCATGTTTTTCTTGTAATTAGGCAAGTGAGGACATCAACTTGTATCCAGTTAGCTAACTTAAATCACTCCAATATCTGTCCAATCTGCATCTGAAGTTACTGCAGTACATACAGATCAGAGTCTCTTTTTCTTCATGCTAACCTACCATGCCCTTAAGTGCAGTCTCCCACTGACCTTCAGCAAGAGGTACTGTTTCAGATGTCCCACAACTATTCCTACTGCATTTAGTTACTAATCATGATTCCAAACACATTTGCAGGCCAAGACCATACTCACTTCATTTACAAATACTTTTCCCAATGAATTTCTTGCGTGGGGTCGGTTCATTAGGATTTCAGCAATACCTTAGTAATAGGAGACAATTTCAGTTATACTTCATTTAGTTTTCTGACACAGTAATTCAACTGGGAACAATATCTGCATATGCTGCATCTTCTTTTTCCTGAAAATGCGTATAGAATATATCATAAAGCAACCGGTTATTTCAAAAGTGGAGGTGGCAGACCATGTCTATGAAACCCAGTTATGCAGGATAACTGTAAAATCCAGTTGCACTGGAAATAATATAAATAGACTTCTAAAATATGAACATGACTTCCAGGAATCTCTGTCTTAGAGTCACTGCAGAGATGGGAAAAACCCCCTAGAAGTACCACCCTAGGTTTCAGTTTTGAATGTTACTTCATTTTTTATTGTATAGTCTTGCTGTGTTCAAGTTTATTCCTTAAGAGAGAAAAACATCCTCTTGGGATTGATATTTGCACGAGAATAGCACAAACCTGTCACTCTCCATTTGTGTACCAGAACCGTTTCGAAATTGCAACTCCATTTAATTGAGTTAATTAACTGATCAGTAGAAAGGACTTCACTCAAAGTTCCCAAGTCCACACGGAAAAATAAGACTGCAATATCTACCTATTTCTCCCTTGCGCTTGTGTTTTGTAAATTATTATCCCATGGTTTCTGCACACTTTAGAGTTTCCTTGGCTGGGCTTCTGCTCCCTTCCCAGGCCTTATCACTGTAAGATGCTGTTGCTGCTGCCGCAGGTGCACAGATGCACTTGGCATGTCTCACACCCAGTCCTTCTGCCCTGCTAAAATATCTCTGTCTTTATTGCTCTGCCGTTGCCAGTGGTTGGTGAGTAAACAAGAGGTGTGTCACACCAGAACAAAGACACAGGTTAACAGCAGGCACCAGGAACTTCCCAGTTCTGCAAACTACACTAATGTTAAGTGTAACTAGAAAAACTACCGAGAACTGCTTGTAAGATCTCAGAGTTAACACCCCCATCAGAAAGTCACTCCACAGTCAGTCTGAACCCAAACTCAAATGGCTCAGTGTCCCTCATGCACAGGTGGGCCCAGACCTGCCCTGGGCCTGCCCACCTTCACAATGTTCATAACCGACAGCAGGGAAAGCCATAGAATGGAAACCACAGCTTGTACTGGGACACATGGAGCTTCCCAAAAGGCAACAGGCTGTCTCCTCGGCAGCTGGGCTCCTGAAACCCAGCGAGGTGTAACTGAAACGGGGGGGGGGGGGGGGGGGGGGGGGCACACGGGACTAAGGTCAAGGGGACGGCAGCGAAGTGTGTGGGGGGAGGGGACGGGACACGGGAGGGAAGGAAGGGGGTTGGGGGACACGGCGGGGTGGGGAACACGGAAGCGAGGGCAGGGGGAACATAGAAACGAGATCAAGGGGACGGCAGCTTGGACACGAGGGGGCACGAGAGCCCAGCGCCCGCGGGGCCCCATGCCCGGGAGGCGCTGCCGGGACCACGTGTGCTCGCAGGGCCAGCCGGAGGGCCAGCCCAGCCCGACAGCGCCAGTGCGGGGGCACACACGGCCCCGCCGTGGTCTTTCCGGGAACCGGTAAAACCCAGCCGGCTCCTCCTTCCCCGCAGCCCTGGCCCCGACCGGCCTCGGGCGGTGCGGCCGCACTCACCGCCGCTCTGCCCGCCGCCCACCAGCACCTCCGCCCCGCGCTGCGCGATCGCCGTGGGGGTCCTGCCGCCCCCCAGCAGCGCCCGCCCCGCCCGGCTCAGCCGCAGCATCGCGCTCCGCGCCGGCAGCCGGCACCGAAAGGCAAGGGCGGCCGCGCTGGGTCTTTAAGGAGAGGAGGCGGTGGCGAGGCCTCGCCCCCCGCGCGCGCTCCGCCCCTCCGCTTGGCGAGCGCTGCCATAGTGGGGGGTGAGCGCGGTGCTTGGGCTGTGAGTCTGGGAGCGGGACCAGGAGGGCGAGCAGCCGCCGCCGCAGCAGCAGCCGCAGCCACCGCCGCAGCCACCGCCGCAGCCACCGCCGCAGGGGCTGCCCTCGCGCTCCCCGCCATGTTGCCGCGCCGGGTGTTCGTGGTGGGCGTCGGGATGACCAAGGTGTGGGCTCCCCGCCGCGCCCGGGGCCAAGGCTCGGGGCCGGGTTCCGTCTCGACGGAGCTCTCCGCGGGCCCCGGGCAGGTGCAGCGGCGGAGTTTCGCCCGGGCTGGCGCAGCGGACACGGACCCGCGGGCAGAGGGCGTGGGGTGGGGCTGTCGGGCGTCCCCGGCCCTGCGGGCCTCGGGCAGGGCTTCGCTCTGCGCGTCGGTGCCCCGGTAGAACCGGGAGCGGAGGAGTAGCGGCCCTGCAGCAGTGCCCAGTGCTAGCACGATGTTCCCACAGAGTGGGGCGTTCGCAAAGAGAGAAAGGGAAGGGGAACTTTGTGTCGGTGGATGGAACTTAGTGCGACTTCTGATATTTGCCGGGGTAGCGGGGCTCTTCTCTCAAGTAAGGAGTGATAGGATTAGAGAAAACGGCCTCAAGTTGTGCCAGGGGAGATTTAAACTGGGTATCAGGAAAAAAGTCTTTACCAAAAGAGCGGTGAAGTACTGGCAGAGGCTGCTCAGGGAGGTGAGGGAGCCACCATCCCCGGAGACGCTCCAAAAGCGAGCAGATGTGGCACTTCAGGCCATGGTTCAGCAGTCACGGTGGGGTTGGGCTGACGGTTGGACTTGATGAGCTTAGAGGTCTTTCCCAACCTTAATAATTCTGTTTTTAAGGCCCCACCACCGCCACTTTTTGATTAACATTTTTTCCTTGCTAAACGGGTGTTTCTCCAGCACATGACGTGACAGGGGAGGAAATAAAAGGTACCACGCTTCGTTCTGTCAATTATGTTTATTGGTTTGGATCACAGAATGTAATTTTGGAATATATTGGACCTCCCTTTAAACTCATTTGTGCTGTGCGCAAGGAAGGAACAGTAGCATGAGAGAGACAACTAAAACTTGTTACGATACCATATTGCATCTTAAGCGTTTCATTATGACATCTTTTAGGCTTGTATCCTTTCTTTTAATTTTAATTTGTAATGTCTGCTAAAAATTGGTGTACCAAAACAACAGTTTGTGTTTTCTGTGTGTGATTCTTGTCTGTGTTCCGCAGACCATGCCTTCCATTTCAGAAGTGGATTATCCCACTTACCAGTTCATTGTGGCTTTAGACATTGTCTGCACTCTTTCCCTCTTTTCGTTAGCCCAAGTAACATCCACCGCTCTTATGGACTTTCACAGTGATAAATTCACTGAGAGATTTTTCTTAAAACCTTCAGTATGAAGATTATGTGCCTAAATTAAGGGAAGGAGGCACTGCAGAAAGTACAGCTAAGTGTTGTAAATGATTAGAAGTGGGGAGGTGAGTGTAAGGAGGTAGCAAATTAACTTTTATATACTAACAGTGAAGGTCAGATAGTTTATAGAACTATAAGTGGTGTGAGGAGTTAGCAGTGACACTTTTTGTTAATGATGTAAAAATACAGAACGTGTATTTATTGGTGGACTTCAATGAGTCATGCAACAAAGAAAATAGAAATACCAGCTCTACTCCAGTGGTGAGGGGTAAGGTATGATTGTATTTGTAACAAAATGCAATAAGGCTTGGGAAAAGGAGCCTTATGTAGAATTGAGTTCCATACAAAGAGCAAGTGTGTTCTTGTTACCAATAGGATTATAACAAAATAAAGTGGAAGGAGAGTATATATCAAAGCCTCAGTGAAGACTCTGTCATATATTATAATGAATTGGTGAAAGTAATAGTTACTGTCTGTCCCACCCACAAACTTTGAACAGAGTTATTATCCATCTCCATACAAAGCACGAATCTTTAAGACTGAGAAAATGATCCTCAGCTTCCAGAAAATTGTACTGTTTTCTGTTTTTATCCATAACAGGGTCCGGCAGTGGCACTTGGGAATTGAGCGTATTTTTCGCATGCACTTTTGGGTCAATTAAATTAAATTTTGCATTATTTATTTAAAATCTATTGTTTGCAAACCTGTTTCTAAGTTAAATATAAAGCTTCTAACTATACCAATTTGAGCAAAAGATGTATTAAATCTCACTGTGATTTGTTTGGGTTTTTTTTACCTTTTCTTTTTTTCTTGTCAGTTCACAAAGCCTAATGAGAAGAGCATTGATTATCCTGACATGGCTAATGAGGCAGGTAATTTCGTAATAAAGCAAGCATTTAATTTGATTGCTGACACTTTTAAGTCTTGCAGTTAATCTTTCTATGATACACATGGAGGAACAGCTACTGTAAATATATACATATAAAAAGCAAATCTAAAACTGATAAAAAAGAAGGCTTTCACAGATTCCATAACTGACCTGTTCAACTCGCTGCCTTCCAGTGCTGAGGTCAGAAGGATAGCTTAAAATTGAATTGGACACTTAAATAATGTCATAGCTACCTATATTATTCAAACAAACTTTGGTACAAATAGCTGTTGTGCATGAAATCTTCTGATAAAAGAGCTTGTTCAGAACTCAAAATACTGCAAAATTGTCCTTATGAGAATTAAGATGCAAGACTGTATTAACCATTTGCATCATAGAATAAGGAATTTTTACACCTCTCTCTTCTTTGAGACTGCGTGAATGATACATAATACTCTAGGTTCCTTGTTATGTTGTGAGAGCTGTTTTGTTTTTTCCTTCGACTTTTAAATGTTTTTTTCAACTGAAACTTTTTTTAGGCCAGAAGGCTTTGGCTGATGCTGGGATTCCTTATTCAGCGGTGGAGCAGGCATGTGTGGGTTATGTCTATGGTAAGTAGTGTCATTTGATTGGGATGTGACATCTGTGACATTTGCAGATGTCTGTGTGGATAAAGTTTATCCACATCTGTGTGGATAAAGTATGGGGGATCCCATCAATTTCAGATCATAATATCTAATCATGTCAGTTAGTATAACTGTATCAGATTTAAAAAAAAATATTTTTCATGATGATAAATCTATGTCTGTTTATTTGTGGAGGATTCAAATGGAGCTTCACATCAATCTGTCATTGGTAAAAGATCTCATTGCACTGAGGAGCACCCTTGAGAGACGTCCCAGTGCATGGGGAGATCATTGCCAGGCAGTCATGCTGCCCAGTAGGGAGAGCTCAAAGAATGTCTACTTAGGCTGTCGTATTTATGAGATAAAAGTGGTTGAGTTGTAGTCAAATTGCGTACAGTAGGTGAGGTATCTGTGAAGCTCCTTATACCCACAACTTATTGTTTTTCTCTGCATTACTCTCCTCATTGTGGGTTTCATAAAGGAGTTTTTGGTCCAGCCACAGCCCAATCCTTTACCTCCTTCAGAGCCTGTACCAAACTGCTGCTGGTTTGGTTAAGGGGGGTCAAGTGCATCCATCACACCGTGACTTTGGGCGCCGTCTGTTATGGTGGTCACTCAGGACAGGAGAGGTTGTGTGTTGTGAGGAGTTACTGGGCACCAAAGCCAGCGCAGGTTGGGTCACTGCTGCACTTGCACTGCTTTTTGTAAAGCTTGTCCTCTGCTGATTCAGGTGGTTCCTGCTGTAGTAATTCCCATAACATGCAACTCAAGTCATGGGTTGCAACAATTTCATAGAATCATAGAATTATCTGGGTTGGAAGAGACCTCCGAGATCATCAAGTCCAACCCTTAATCCAACACTATCATGATTACTAGATAATGCCACATCCAGTCTTATTTTAAAAACCTCCAGGGATGGTGAATTCATCACCTCTCTGGGCAGGCCATTCCAATGCCTGATTACTCGTTCTGTGAAGAACCTTTTTCTGATATCCAGCCTAAACCTTCCCTGGCAGAGTCTACGCTCGTGCCCTCTTGTTCTGTTGCTGGTTGCCTGGGAGAAGAGACCGACCCCCACCTGTCTACAACCTCCTTTCAGATGGTTGTAGAGAACGATGAGGTCACCCCTGAGCCTCCTCTTCTCCAGGCTAAACAACCCCAGCTCCCTCAGCCTCTCTTCATAGGACTTGTGCTCAAGTCCCTTCACCAGTTTTGTTGCTCTTCTCTGGACCCTCTCCAGCACCTCAATATCTTTCTCGAACTCAGGGGCCCAGAACTGAACACAATACTCAAGGTGTGGCCTCACCAACGCCCAGTACAGGGGAAGGATCACTTCCCTCGTCCTGCTGGCCACACTGTTCCTGATACAGGCCAGGATGCCGTTGGCCTCCTTGGCCACCTGGGCGCACTGCTGGCTCATGTTTAGCCTCCTGTCAGTCAGTACCCCCAGGTCCCTTTCCATCTGACTGCTCTCCAGCCACTCTGTCCCCAGCCTGTAGTGCCGCATGGGGGGGTTATTGTGGCCAAAGTGCAGGACTCGGCACTTGGCCTTGTTGAACTTCATCCCGTTGAACTCAGCCCATCTCTCCAGCCTATCAAGGTCCCTCTGCAGAGCCCTCCTGCCTTCCGGCAGGTCGAGACTCCCTCGCAACTTGGTGTCATCTGCAAATTTACTTATGATGGACTCAATCCCCTGATCTAAATCATCGATGAAGATGTTAAACAGAACTGGACCCAACACTGATCCCTGAGGGACACCACTGGTGACCGGCCACCAGCTGGACATAGCCCCATTCACCAGCACTCTCTGGGCCCGGCCATCCAGCCAGTTCTTAACCCAGCTGAGAGTGCACCTGTCCAAGCCATGGGCTACCAGTTTATCCTGGAGTATGCCATGGGAGACAGTGTCAAAGGCTTTGCTCAAGTCCAGATAGACTACATCCACAGGCTTCCCTTCATCCACCAGGCAAGTTACCTGATCATAAAAGGAAATCAGGTTGGTCAGACAGGGCCTGCCGCTCATAAAACCGTGCTGGCTGGGTCGAATCCCATGTCCATCCTGAAGGTGCTGTGTGATTGCACTCAGGATGATCTGTTCCATAACCTTGCCAGGCACTGAGGTCAGGCTGACAGGCCTATAGTTGCCCGGGTCCTCCTTGCAGCCCTTTTTGTGGATTGGCGTGGCATTTGCCAACTTCCAATCATCTGGAACCTCCCCAGAGAGCCAGGACTGTTGGTAGATGATGGAGAGTGACTCGGCAAGCTCTTCCGCCAACTCCCTCATCACCCTAGGATGGAATCCATCAGGTCCCATTGATTTGTGTGGATCCAGGTGTCTCAGTAATTCATAGACTATTTCCTCCTGGAACACAGGGGAGCCATTTGGTTTCCTGTCTCTATCTGTGAGTTCCGAAGGCCAGTTATCCTGAGGGGCACCTCTCCTACTGGTGAAGACTGAGGCAAAGTAGGTGCTGAGTACCTCAGCCTTCTCCTCATTCCTGGTAACTATGTTCCCCCCCAGGTCTAACAAAGAATGGAGGTTTTCCTTGCCCCGCCTTTTGTTATTAATGTATTTATAGAAGTGCTTTTTGTTATCCTTAACAGAAGTAGCCAAACCAATTTCAAATTGTGCTTTTGTTTCTCTGATTTTCTTTCTGCATGTTCTAACTATAGTCCTATACTCTTCCTGAGTAGTCAATTTAAAGGTGTTTCCATTATAATCACAACCTCTGGTTCCTTTGGGCCAGCTTATAAGGTGTAGCATTGCAGTGAACTCCTTCCCATGCTCCTAGTCTGGCTGGCAACAAGGGGTCCCTTTGGGCCATGTTATAGGTGTTTAGCATTACAGTGAACTCCTCCCCTTGCTCCTGTTCCAACTTGGACATATCCACAGACTACAGTCCCTTAGGAGCATACCTGCTCCAAGAGGAGTCTTATCTACGAGCCACAGTCTTTTCAGGGGTGTATCTGCTGCAGCAGAGACTTATCCACAGTTGCTTTGAGGTGCATCTGTTCCAGTGTGGCCGTATCCATGGGCCACAATGCCTTTGGAGATACACCTGCTCCAGCATGGCCTTGTCCATGGATGCAGTCCCTCCAGGGTTGTACCTGCACTGTCATGGGCTTGTTTGTGGCCACACGTTTTGAGATGCTCCAGCATGATCTCACGCACAGCCACTGATGCTTCAAGGTGGACTTATCTATAGCCACAGTTGCTTTGAGGTCTACCTTCTCCAGTGTGGACTTATTCATGGATCATGATCCCTTCAAAATTACACCTGCTGTGGCACAGACATAGCCACAGCCACAGGTGCTTTGAGGTGTGCCTCGTCTGGCATGGGCTTACCCACAGCTACAGATGCTTCAGGGTGTCCTGTGTGGACTCATCCACGGGTGACAATCTTTTTGACTTGGGTTCATGCTGGAGTTGCAGCCTGTCCAGCAGCACAGAAACAGCAGTGATGCCCTGGACATCTGCCAGCCCAGGCACATTGCTGTTGATGTTATTAAAATGTTCCCAGGCACAGCAGAGTGAGATGCTCAGCAAGTACAGCAGCGCAGCAAAAGCAAGAAACAGCCATTAACAAGCTCTGGACTCTAATATAGTAAAGCAAACAAGCCCCATGGCAAGCACCAAAGCCTGCTGGTTAACAGCAAAACAGCAAAAACAGCTGTAAATTCTATCCAGCACCGAAAAAGGGCTGTCAGGGTTTAATTCCAGCCAGCAATGAAGCACCAGGCAGCTGCTTGCTCACTCTCTGCAGTGGGATGTGAGACAGACTAAGACGTGTAAAAGTGAGAAAACTCATGGGCTGAGATAAAGACCATTTAATATTTAAAGCAAAAGCCACACATACAAACAAAGCAAACCAAGGAATTCCATCACTACTTCTCATCAGCAGGCAGGTGTTCAGCCACCTGCAGGAAAGCAGGGCTCCATCACGTATAATGGTTACTTGGGCAAACACCATCACTCTGAATGTCCTCCCCTTCGTTCTTCCTCCAGGTTTATATTGGTGAGCACTATGTTAGATGGTGTGGAATACCTCTTTGGACAGTTGGGATCAGCCATCCTGGCTGTGTCCCCTCCCAGCTTCTTTTCTACCCCCAGTACTCGCTGTTGGGTTGGGGTGAGAAGCAGAAAGGCCTTGACCTTGTGTAAGCTCTGTTCATCAGAAAGGAAAATATCCCTATGTTACCAACACTGATCAGCGCCAATCCAACACATAGCCCCATACTAGCAACTATGAAGAAAATTAACCCTATCCCAGGTAAAACCAGCACAGCCCTCAAACAGATCTCCAGAAGACAGCCACAGCAGAAACTTCTGATTTGCAGCCACTTCTGATTGTGATGAAAGGAGATACTGTTAAATGACTGGTTCAGACCTTTTCAGATCTCTCCAGTTCACAGAGGAGGTAAGATGTAGCAGAGGAAATACTTCCTCAAGTACAGAAGTGTCTTCCTCAAGAGCAGTCCAAATCAGATTTCTATTATCAGGAAATCTGTTCCCATTCCAAAGAGTTTTCCATTTATTTTCTTCCTGTCTCTCTATTAATTACGGCAACTGAAGCAGGGTCAATCAGCTGTGAAACCTGTAGTGGCTCACAAGCCACACCTTTGAAACATTTCTATTCAGTTCCATTGATACAGGACAAACTTCTCTTTTTAAAATCTGATGATTTTCTTATTGTTCTCAAGGTTCTTGAGATATTGTGGATGCTTCAGGGAGATACTCAAGTTGACAGTTCAGAAGTTCAGGTTTACAGTTTAGTGGTAGCATTACACATGCATCACAGGATTTCTTTTTGCTACTGAAGTTCAAGTATGTACCTTATTTTAACATTGTGTCTCTGTATAAGGTGACTCAACCTGTGGACAGCGAGCTATCTATCATGGTTTGGGTTTAACTGGCATTCCTATCATTAATGTAAACAACAACTGTGCTACTGGGTCAACTGCTTTATTCATGGCCAGACAACTAGTAGAAGGAGGTGAGTTGTTTTGCTCTGGGACTGGGTAATACATATTCTCTGTTTCTATAAAAATAACTTGAATGAAGAACAGAACTAGTGAATGTGTGAGTACTGAGTTATAGGTGTCCTATCCTCGTAGGCAAAATTGTGTTTTCTGCCTCACTCAGCTGAAAAGGTTGGTCAGTTCTATACAAAAATACAGCACCAAGCACTTAAGAGAGTAGGACTCTCGCTATGAACTACAGCATAACGTGTACACTTAAGAGACTGTCTGTGATGCTATAAGATGGTGTATTTGGATATAATGTCCTTTCCTGTGTCATAAGCTGTATGAACCTAGTCAGTAGTAGGCCAGTTAAGTTTTTTCTGGAAGGATTATTTGGAGTAGTGCAGAACAAGTTGCGTTACAGTGCAGCAAGACGGAAGACTCTGCAGGGTGAAAAGGAGAGAATAATCTGCTAAAAAGCTTGGGTTTTTTTCTTATTAACTTGAAGTTAATGTGAGTGTTTGACTAACACATTGTTGGAAGGGAGGGGAAGAGAGCAATGCCTTGTGACAGACTATGCTTTGAACTGACAGATGAGTGTTTCCTTCTGTTTCTGAAATTCCTTTGTGGACTTTGATAATTTATTGTATTTAAATGCTGATGTTTCTGTAATGAAAACTACAGTAATATTCTGTATGATTTTTCTGGTATTTGTAACAGACACATAAGTGCTTGGTCCTTTAAGATAATTGCTGTCAAACAGTTTAAAAATAAACCCAGACTGTAGTGATCTCTCATTCTTCAGTATCAATACATTTGTATTGATACCTTTGCCACCAGTGTTTGACTCTCTTCCAAAAATGGAGAAAGAAGGAAGAGCAGCTGGTAGGTGTTTATGTATATTTCTTGTAACTGAATAGTTGTTAGTACATAATGTCATTCATAATTACATTGTGTTTTTAATAGCCACAAATTGTATTTTAAGGTTTGGCAGACTGTGTTCTGGCACTTGGCTTTGAGAGGATGGCAAAAGGATCCCTTGCTGCGGGTGTAAGTGTCTGAAACACTTAATATGTTTCATGGTATTCATAGATGAAATACACTCCTCATTCTCTGAGACATATTCTCGTAAATATCAGCTGCTTTAAAATACTGCTGCAGGTGATTACAAAATAAACCATTATTTTGATCCACAGAAACTTTTAATGAGTTTTATGATTCTGATTCCAGCTGTCCTATACAAATTTTATATGGAATGCTTTATAATTAATTTTATGTAGTGTGTCGTACTTTTAGTATTTTCCCAAGAATATTTTGCAGCATGAATAGGGAATAATGAAAATACCAGCTAGAATGCTGAGGCACTGAGCAATTGAAGTGAGTTTCTCAAAATTGACACAGCAAATCTGAGTCCTCTGGCTTTTGGTTTGATGTTTACTCAGTTGACCAATTAAGACACTTTCCCAAAAAGTAAGGGCATCTGTAAACCTTTCTTTCTTGTCTCTTCTTTGTTTTTACTGGAGAAGTGGGGTTTTTTGTTTGTATTTTGCCTTATGGCAAGCAATATTAGAGCCCATATGTTGTTTAACCACAGAACTGCCAAATTTCATAATATATGCAGAGGTTTGGATGAGAATTGTTAAATTAACAACTGATTGAAATGAGTAAGAGTTATCTTTACAATGCTTTACAATATTTTGTTGAAGCTTCATTGGAAAAAACTAGTACAGTATTAATTTTAGAACTTGGAACTATGTTTACTATAGGATTTTAAGCTGAGGTGAAAAATACCTGAAAACCTCTGCTGAAAATAGTGGCAGTGATAGAAGTCACATAGGAATGGTCCTTGCCATGAATCAGTGCCAAAATTATAATGTTAAGCATTTTCTGCTTATTTATTCTTTCTTTTATTTGGGAAATGATGAATCCTTCAAAACAACTGCCCAGCGGAATTGTTAAATGTCAGAAAAACCTCTATTTTGCTTGAAATCCATGGCACTTCTGTGATGATGTTGTAAAGAAAAGGAAATTATGATTTGCTTCATAATTGTTTCTTTTTTTCTTAGTTTTTAGACAGAACTAATCCAATGGACAGACATTTGGAAGTTATGGTAAATAAATACGGCTTAGAAAGTGCTCCCCTAACACCTCAGATGTTTGCAAATGCTGGCAAAGAACATATGGAGAGATATGGTAGGCTAAAATACATCTTTTCACTGTCCTCTTTTGATGAAGTGATTTAAAAAATACATATTAGGATTTAATTTTTAAAAAGTGATAGCATTCAGTGTCCTTTCTTTTACCTAAGTACTACAACTGCAACATGTACAGCTAACACATATGGGAAAGCATTCAGATAAAGAGGGATTTACGGAAAAGTTGATTTGTAGGCAAACAAACCCATCAGGAATCTAAATAAAGGGTGTGATACAGAGTGTTTGGTAATTATGCTAATGGTATGGTTTGTGCCTCTGTAAGTTCTGGGTGATAAGGTTGCATAACTTCGTGCATTTTTTTCCTTGTGTCTAGATAGATAGGCTTGGGACAGAATGGTCTGATAAAAGCTTTTGGGTATTTAGAATTGAATCATAGAGTAGAATCATAAAGCGGTTTAGGTTGGACAAGGCCTTTAAGATCATCAAGTCCAACCGTAAACTTATGACTGCCAAGTTCACCACTGAACCATGTCCCTAAGCACCACCGCATGTCTTTTAAATGCCTTCAGGGATGGTGGGTCCACCACTTTCCTAGGCAACCTGCTCCAGTTCTTGACAGCCCTTTCAGTGAAGAAATTTTTCCTAATATCCAGCCTAAACCTCCCATGGTGCAAATTGAGGCGGTCTCCTCTCATCCTATCACTTGTTACTTGGGAGAAGAGACCTTTTGGTACAGTATCTAATACTAGGCTGTTGCTGCTGCTGTTCTTAGCCCTTTACCAGCCAAGGGAATTGGCTCCAAGGCAGCAGGCTGGCCTGTTCAGCACCTTTTATTTGCACTTAATTTTAGATTAGTATACAGAAAAAGTTTAGGCATGGACTTTTAATATTTCACTGCAGAAGTTCTGCACTGACAGGAAAATGAGTGTTCAAGTTCCAGTAATATAATAATACCTCAATTTAAATGCACTTATTTCCTGTATTTTTATGTTAGTAAGTGTTAAATATCCAAGTAGGATGTTCTGTTAGCTAAAACTCAGGCATGCTTTGTAATCTTTACATAATTTTAGACCTAAGCTGAGTTCTGAGGAAAGGCCTGGTAACATTAAGTCTCTTATAAAGATGTCTGTAAAGGTCAAATTCTTATGACACAATATTTCAAATGCTGTGTTTGGGCAAACAAAGTATTTCAACACATCTCTCTTTCCCCTTCCAGGGACAAATCCAGAATACTTCGCAAAAATTGCATGGAAGAATCATAGCCATTCAGCTAACAACCCGTGAGTAATGTACTCTACCTCTGTATTGAACATACATCGCTGTTAAAAAAATCATGCAAAACTGAGTATTATTTTTAAAAATACTTTGCAGAGTATTATTATGAAGAATTATACCCAGCATAAATTCTATTCCCAGTGCCTTATATTTTGCAAAAATAGCACTATAGCTGCTTAATATATGTGATATTGGTATGTCTACTGCTAAGGGCTGTGCTAAAGCTAAGATGGCACTTGTATGTTTTTCTTAGGTATTCCCAGTTCCAAAAGGAGTACACATTAGATGAAGTTCTGCAATCGCGCAAGATTTTCGATTACTTGACTGTCTTACAGTGTTGGTAAGGAGAGGACTTAGCACTGTGAAATAAATCTTGATGTTAAGACAAATAGGGTAGGACATCTATTTAAAAATGTTTGTGTGTAAATTAAAATTTACAGATTATTTTAAGTAAAAATTATTGTAAGTAAAACAAATGTGGGAATTCTGTGTCAACTGAACACTCTCTGGATACTTGTTCACAGTATAGTACAGAAAGCTGAAATACATTTTGTATTTTGAGGCTCTTGTGTCATTCTGTATCTTTTACCAATGTGATCCATTGCTGCTAAGTGTTAATTCTTCTCTTCAGTCTCTCCTGTACACTACTGAAAGGCTTGCTGTTAACACTGTTTATAGCCAAGTAGAAGCTTTGATTTTTTTCTAGATTAAAAAACCTTAATAACCTGTGTTTATTTTGATGTCAATGCTTTTCAAATAAATACTGCTGAAAGTGTCCAGCAAACACTGATGGAATTTATAGTTTCAGTAGCATCAGCCAAAGAAAGTATTTTTTTGTTTGTCCTTTTTGGTTTGTATTAGAAGACAATTATATGGAAGATTGGCATTAATAATCTAGAATGATGACATCATTATTTTTCTTTCAATCAGTCCAACATCAAATGGTGCTGCAGCTGCAATTTTGGCTAGTGAGGACTTTGTGAAAAAGCGTAAGTTGCAGCCACAAGCTGTGGAAATTCTAGCCCAGGTGATGGTTACTGATTATCCAAGCACATTTGAAGAAAACAGTTGTATGAAGATGGTGAGTTTACAGTTCTGTATTTCTTGATACTACTCAGGTGCTTTTTTAATACCTGCAAGTCTTGATAATGCTGTAGACGTTGTCATGTCAGTATATAAACAAATGATACTTTGTGGAGAATGTAAAAGTAATTTCATTTGGGCAGGTGGAGAAAGCGGTGTATGGTTGTAGAATAACAGGAAGAAATTCATAAATAGGCTATCAGACTCCCAGTTTTTAACAAACTTAATTAGAGGCTATATTTTAAACAATTCTAACATCAAGAAAGACATTTCTTTAATTTTTTTCTGTTTATAAGAGTAATGAAACTTACATAAATTTTAATTAGGTCTGTGTAATACGGAAGCTGAAACAACCTGTTGGGTATAGTAATGATTACTTGCCAAAGTGGAATGAAGGGAAAAACCTTAACTGCAACATTTGGATCCCACTTCAAATTAACTAAAATAATTGGATGCAAGTCAAACCATTAGAATACCCAACAGTTTCTGCTGCAGTCAGGTTCTGTTTGGGTTTCAAGTACTACTCCAGTCAGATGGCTTATAGAGAGAGGCAGTGAGATAGTCTGAGGTTTTGTTTCAAGGCCGTTAGTCAGTCATGCAGAAGGAGCAATTTGTCTTGTGAGCAAGGTGGAGAAGACAGAGGACTTTCCCCGCAAAAGTTTCCCCGTGCTGACAATGAGGCTTAGCATGTACTATTTCTTCCTACAAAATTCATCCTGTATGAATATTAAACTCTGTAATATGTGATACATTAAAATAAATTAGGATGCCACCACCTAGAGGTTAGTTTCAGTTACAGGATATAGAGAAGCACGTTTACTACTTCCCCAGGGAAGTAGTCATGGCACCGGGTCTGCCAGCATTCAGGAAGCATTTGGACAATGCTCTCAGTCACGTGGTGTGGATGTTGGGTGTCTTATGTAGGAATAAGAGTTGGACTCGATGATCCTTTTGGGTCCCTTCTAATTTTGTGATTCTATGATTAAAATTAAGTGTAGAAATGAAATTGCTAGCTATGTTTCTTTAGTGACATCTTAACTACAATTTCTTCTTGTTTCAGGTTGGCTATGATATGACTAAAAAAGCTGCAGAAAAATGTTTTGAAAAAGCAAGACTAAAACCTACAGATGTTGATGTGATTGAACTTCATGACTGTTTCTCAGTTAATGAGTTCATTACCTACGAAGCTCTGGGACTCTGTCCAGAAGGTAATAGCATCAATGGAGAGCATTGTATTGTTAAATGGAAAGCTTTAAAAATATCTTTTTATATGTTTATATAATCAGAACCTTGTACTGTCTATTGGACAGATATTCTATATTTGAAAGTCTTACAAGCTAACTTCAGAAGACAGAAAAGCAAGTTATCACTGTAGTAATATAAGGAAGACCTGCAAACTCTAGGGTAGTTTAACAAATGAGCACATTAGTGTGATTTCTGAAGAAATACACAAGGCGAGTTGGACAACTACATGAAATCACGTGGCTGGCTAGTGCAGGTATGGCTCTTTTAAGCAAGCAGAGTAAGGACATTAAGGACTCGTGATCTTTATTAGTATTATGCCCCTTTTTCAGGGCTATATACTTACCCCATGATTTTCCTCCATCTTTGTGTTTCCTTTAAGAAGATAAAAATTGGAGTAGAATCACCTGTAAAGGGCCCCACTAAGTTACTCATCATTAATATAGCTTTTTTAAAAATCTTGAAATATCTTTGCCTTGGAAAATACAGATATATTGGCAAGTTGTGAACATGCCTCTAAAGTCAACTGTATAACAATGCACCACATGTCCAGATTAATCATAGAATGGTTTGGATTGGAAAGGACCTTGAAGATCATCCAGTTCCATGGGCAGGGACACCTCCCACTGGATCAGGTTGCTCAAAGCCTCATCCAACCTGGCCTTGAACACCTCCAGGGATGGGGCATCTCTGAGTAACCTGTGCCAGTGCCTCACCACCCTCACAGCAAAAAATTTCTTGCTAATATCTAACCTAAATTTCCCCTCTTTCACCTTAAAACCATTACCCCATATCTTATCCCTGCACTTCTTGATGAAGAGCCCCTCCTCAACTTTCCTGTAGGCTCAGATTCGTTTAATTTCATTGAAATGAATAGATTTGTAACAGGTTAAATGGCAATGGAGTTTAGTTTTATGTAAATCATACCATTAAAATTTTCCACTGAAGAGGTTTTTCTGATTTCAAATAAATAATGCATTGAACTGCTCCTTCAGTATTTGATATATTTAAGCTATTAATGTATTCTTGCTTTGCATAAATAATCATCTGATGCACTCTTTAATTTGTTTTAAATTAATTTTGATAAAATATCATACTCCGTCACTAGATGGTGTAATGTGTTAAGTCTAAGCCTCCTCACGGAAACAATTCATAGATCTTCAGGAAGACTTTATGTGTTTGTAGGTCTTCAAATATTTGCCTTTGAATGCTTGCTCTTTACTATCTTTGCTATGTTTTTATGGTGTCTGCAGTAAAAGTGTTAAATGTTCAACATTACTTAAATAGGAACATTAAGGTTTTTTGCTTCATTCCTTTAACTGAAGTTAGAGAAGAATCCTGATAGTACTTGTCTGTTTGACCAATAAGTCTTGTGTATGGTGATTTAAAATGCAATTCTCACCACCTTTCAGTCAATCTGACCTTAATAGTGTGTGAAACTTCTTGAAACTGCAGATGTAGAGATTAGTGAAATGGCATGAACCACATTGTGGATTTAGATGTGCAAGACTGACCTGGTGTTCTCATTTAATGGCAGAAGTAAGTAAATGCAGGAAATGTGGCAGATCTTTTTTTATACGTCAGCATTAATAAGGTGGGCTGAAGAACTGATACAAGAATAAAGGAGTGAGGGACTGGTTAAAAGAACTCTCTGCTGACTGCATGGGAACTAATAGTCTGGAAAGCTAAGCAATTCTAAGCATCACTCTTATGAGTCGTTTTATTTACTGTCTTAATGCAGCCCAGGGTACCGTTGGCCTCACTTGTGGCAAGGGCTTGTATTCAGTTTGCGTTGAACTCCTGGGGTCACATATTACACCTAACCCCTCTTTTACAAAAGACATAGTTAGCTCTGCAGTCTCATTAATAAAATAACAAACAGCTTAATTATATTGATTGTATCATAATACTGTATATCAACAAAACAGTTCAACAGCAAACTTAAAAAAGCTTCTGTATCAAACACTACTCCTTTCATTTCTTTTCTGCCTTATGCTTTCTCCAGTAGAGCAAGCAAATCTTATTAATGTAGTTTGGATAATTTCAGTCTGCTCTTTGTAAAATCTGTGGTGTAGTATTTCCTAGGTTTTGGCTGACATGCAGAGTCTTTTGTTAGTAACAGTAGAATTGAAGAATGTTTTTTTTTAAATGAACATTTTTCTTTTATAAATACTATTTTCTAGGAGGAGCATGTGACCTGATTGACAGAGGAGACAATACCTATGGAGGAAAATGGGTTATCAATCCTAGCGGTGGCTTGATTTCAAAGGGACATCCACTTGGTGCTACAGGTATGCAAAAACATTTCATTTAGTCATGCTTGTTAGGTATGAGATACAGCTCCTGTGTTTATCTGTATGAAACACGAGGGCTTCATAAGACTGGAAGGAAGCTCAGGAGTTGATTCTCATTTGCAGCCAATGCAAGCATTAGGGCAGGTTCACCGTGCAGGCTTGCTCACCCAAAAGAGCTGGAACATGAATTTCATCGTTAGCACTTTTTTTATGGTGCTTCTCCTTTTGTTGTTATTAAAGCAATCTGCCAAAAAGCTGAATGTTTTTCTAAATAATTGCACAATAGTACAACATTCTGCTGAATGTAGTTTGAGCAACTATTTTCATGTGTTGTCATCCTTTAAAGCTCAGGTTTTGGAGATTTTTACTGCATCTGAATAGCCCGTAGCCTTGTTAGCTGTAATAAAAGCTATTATCTGTTAAGCCTTGGATGTCAAAATATTTATCTGATGTTTACAACAGAAGCTCAGTTAGTCACTGTTTCCAAGCAACAGAGGTTTTCCTTTTTCTTTGTTTTGTTTTTTGTTTTCTTTAAACTCCTATGCTTACTTCCAAATGAGATTGGTTAAAATGTGTTTGGATTTATGAAGATAATTTGCCTTCCTTGTTTGGAAATTAGAAGTTGTCAGAAAACTGAAGAAGAGGAAACTTTGTAAAGCAACAAACCTTACTCTGAGTGGCTGTAACAGCCAGATAATCTGCAGCTAGTATAGGGGAAAGTACTAGGAAACTTTGGAAGAAAAACATTCTGGGTATCCATGACAGGATGAGTGCTACTTTGCTAGGTTTGTGTTAGATTTTTGTAGGTTACACAGTGATAAATGTAGAGGCAATTACTGATGTACATGCCTCTCGTTGCCATGGGATGGGGGTTTAGAGTCATTACAATGCAGACCATGACATGGCTGCAGACCACCAGCTTAGTTTCACTGTAAAGCAGCCTTGAGGGTAGCTCTGTGCTGATCAGAGGTCTTCTCAGTCATCCTAAATTCCCAAACTTTTCCAGGGTAGGACATACTGTGGTACACATTCTCTCCTTGAGGTTGAGAGAGTGAAACCTGTTAATGCACATCTATGGCTGGAGTCATGAAACTCCTTACTTGCCCTCTTTGACCTGTTTCAGTTGTCCATGTGTAAACTGCGGTGCTGATTCCTCCTCTGCCGTGCCCAAAGACCTGCACCAGCAGTGTCTAGGGGAAGGGGAAGGAAAGGATGGGGCCTGTGGGCAATGGATGGACGAAAAATGCGTGTGTGGTGTACCTGGGTCACAACTGCAGAAATAGCTGATGGAAGGGTTCGGAGAGTGAGGGTAAATGGCATCTGAAAGCCAGGGCTATGGTGAAAGGGCTTCACTGGCATCTCGGGCCTCCCAAGAAAATACATTTCTAGGTATCTGAGCTGTCAAGAGTTAACTTTCTCAAAACCTGTTGCATGTATCCACTTAATAGTGCCTTAGGGAAGGCTGTTTATGGAACATACCTGAAGGAAGAGGAGAAGTTTAGACTAGGTATTAAGAAGAAATTTTTCATGCTGTGGGTGGTGAAACACTGGCACGGGTTGCCCAGAGAGGTGGTGGATGCCCCATCCCTGGAGGTGTTCAAGGCCAGGCTGGATGGGGCTTTGAGCAACCTGATGCAGTGGGAGCTGTGACCGCCCATGGCTGGGGGGGTTTGGAACTGGATGATGGGACTTTAAGGCCCCTTCTAACCTAACCTATTCTACCATTCCTGTTTGTGTGACGCCGTGCGCTCTGTGCTCGATTCCCCAGGCCTGGCGCAGTGCGCCGAACTCTGCTGGCAGCTGCGCGGCCTGGCCGGGAGGCGCCAGGTGCCGGGGGCAAAGGTCGCGCTGCAGCACAACCTGGGCCTCGGTGGGGCCGCCGTGGTCACCCTCTACGCCATGGGCTTCCCCGGAGCCGACAGGTGAGACACCGGCAGCGGGGCACGCGTTCCCCCGCGGGAGAGCGGCGCGGGGGGGCTGCCCGGAGCCGCTCGTGTGTGCTGGGACGCCTCCGAGTCCCCGCGTCTCAGAGGCCCCAGCGCTCAGGCTGTGCTTCTGCAGAGCACTGAGCAAGAGAACGCTCAGCTGAGTGGAAACGCCCGTGCAGCGTTCGTGCAGGGGCCCTGTCGTTGAAAACTGGCCCCATGGGTTCAGTCTTGGCGTGACCTAAGCTCGATTCGACCTAGCTGCGCTCACAACTCTTTGTGTTTTCAAAACTTATTGGTTTTAGACAATTTTTTTGCCTCTGTGTAATTATAAATTAGAATTAAAACATTTGGAACTCTTGTGCACTGACAGCACTGTAGGTGTGTGCAGAGATTATAATTTAGTGTCTTATTCCTGGTAAATAGTATGCACTGTGTGTTATAAGTTATCAAAAAGAGCAAACTGGCCCTTAAAAAAAGCTCATGGGATTTCCTCTAAGGAAAATTTTAATACTTGGAGGAAAATAAAAGGCCAACTAAAGAAAAAAACCCATCACCTTTCCAAGAACAGAACAGGCCATGATAAAATTAATTAATTGCAACTTGGCACTTGACAAAACAAGCAAGACATCCATGGGATACTTATTTCTTTCAATACTAAAATTGTTACTAGTTTGGTTTCGTGAAGAATTGCTTTCAGATGTACATGTTGCATGTGGTATTCTATGTCCTCGTTAGAATTCAGGCATGTTACTTCTCCAGTCCTTGTTAAAAAATCTGTGGTTGCCATTGTAGCACGCACTTCAGAGTGAGAGGAGAGCACTGCTATGAAGCTGTCTCGTGATCAGCTGTAGTTCTTTGCTAGGATGGACAGAAATTGAGAGAAATTACTGAAACTTTATAAATACACCATAATTTCAGGAGGCACTTTTTAAATTCACAGTTTCCCTTATATTTTCACTTTCAACTTTGCTTAAATATTGAGCTATTCTTTCTGATTATTATGGTTTAGGTTTTAAAACTTGATGCTTTACTTGAATATTTTGTTTGCTCTAAAAAACCCGCAAACAGTAAAATTTATCTTGTACTAGACTTCCAGAAAGAAATATTCCTCTCCCAAATCATGTTTCTAATCTCTGCTTTAGCTAGACCTGTACAGTTCATGGGAGGTGACAATATGATCTATGGAAGAGGTAATGAGAGAAGCAATTGAACTCTGAAGGGCTGAAACAGTAGCTTTTTACAATACGGTGTCTGAAGTGATAATCCTGTCCCTTCTGTGATCTGTAAGAGGTTAGACCATATGAGAAAATAGGTGTGATCCAGGAAAAGTTTTGTCTTGTTGTGAATCCTTTTCCAACATACTCACAAAGCTTAGCAGTGGGTGGTAGTACACAGTTTTAAGTTAGAGGGGAAGGGCTGTTACAGGGAATTAACCGTTTCCCATTTCTTTGAGCTTTGTCTTTAAAAATACTTTTAATGGAACAGAGAATCTGCTACTGTTTATATTACCGTTAACCTTGAAGTATTGCTAATAGTGCCTTCCTGTTAGGAGAAGATTTGCATGTGAAGAAATTAAGTCTAATTTACTACAGCTCACTTCACCTTTGTTGGTAGTGAGAATTTTTAAAGGTCTTTCTTTGGTACAACACAAAGCAAAGAAGTCTTAGCAATACCAGTTTTATCTTACGTTAGAGAAACTTAAAAGCCTACCTGACACAAGGAGTTGAACTAATGTATATCAGACTTTGGAACAGTACAGCTAATCTATTCAGACGCTGCTTGTGTAATCCAGTGATGTTGTGTATTGTGTAAGTAAGAGAAAGGTGGTGGCATTTTATGCTTATGAAGAGACTTCGTACCATTTTTCCTACAGCAATGCATGTAGACTTAATCTTCAGATTCAGATCTAGACTCTAATTAGTGGCTTTAGTAATAGCTGCCAAGAATGTACATCAAGGTAAACGACAACAGGACTCAATGCATTTTGGATTAGTCTTTGAAACAGTTCTGCTTTTTTTTTTTTGACACCTCACAATTTGACATCCTGTTCATACAGCCTTGGTTTATTAGCAAAATGTCTTCTTCGGGTGAGACAATCCCTACTGTTGCTGCCTTAGGGAAAAGGGGAATTGTTTTGCTCCCCGCGCTTCTCCGGAAGGTGTTCCTCTGAGGTGGTGCATGTTCTCTCTTTTATGGCAGTAGTGTTTGCTGAATTATCTTAACAAGATTAATTATTTTCTTTCATTATAAAATTAGTGTCCTGACCATACATGCAAAAATATTGAGATTCTTGAAGTGGTTGTAATTCAAGCTGTCAGGCTTTGCTTTGATATCCTATAGTAGCTCTGTACTGCTGAGGTGTTTCGGTGTGGCTGTTCTTGCTGGTGTTAGGCCTCTTCATGATAATTTGAAGATGCTGAAAATGTGATTAAAGTAATGTAAATGTCTGGGTTTCTCATCAGCACCAACCGTATTGAGGCTGTGCCTCTCAATGCAGCTGTTGATGGATTTAAGTCACATTTGATCTTCAAAGAGATTGAAAAGAAGCTCCAAGAGGTATTTCACTACTTCTTTTACCTACAACATGATTTTAATTTATAACAGCATATGTGTGAAACCTGAAGGGAATATGGTAGCATTATTCACTTCCTCAGTACTACTCTTTGAAACAAATATTACAGCTTTGAATTTCACTGTCACATGTTTCTATGTTCTACCATGGTTTTAAATATTTTTTTCAGACAGTTCTGACCTGTGTAAGAGTATTTCAGTAAAGTCAACTTTAGATTGTGCATGAGGAGCTTGTTGACTAACACAAGAAACTTTGTGTTTGATGTTTGTTTCTTGGTTTGTAAGTGTGATTAGAAGAAGAAATCATGTTTTGTCAGACTTACATCAAGACAAGACCATTAGGACAGTGGTGATTTTCCTTAGTTGAGAGATTTTAATATAGATAGTCATAGTTTGTAATTTTTTTGGGGAGTTTTTGATTTTTTTTAGTGGTTGTTTAAATGAAGCTTAATAAGGGGAAATAAATATTTCTATGTTAGTATAAAGGGTAAAGGTTTCTAAATTACTTTCTGTTTAATTCAAACCATTTTAAAAATTGTTTTGAAGAAAATGAATAATTTGCACATCACATGGTTGTTACAGGAAGGAGAGCAGTTCGTTAAGAAAATTGGTGGAGTCTTTGCCTTCAAAATAAAAGATGGTCCTGGTGGGAAAGAAGCAACTTGGATAGTAGATGTAAAAAATGGTAAAGGTTCTGTGGCAGTTAATTCAGGTCAGTGCTATTTTATTATGTCATTGCAAAAAACGTGTAATGAAAAGAATATAAATTCATACTGTGTTTAAGCTATGGTGACCTTGAGGAAAAGTGGTGTAAATATACCTTAATTTTAAACTTATTACTGACACTTTTAATCCATGATGTTTATGACCAAGAATTAAATGCCTTCTACTCTGAATTCTTTTTAGATAATACCATGTTTTCTTAGAGGCTCTAGACAGATCTGTTGTATGCATTTTACATGGTTTTTGTTATGTTTGTAGGTGATAGGCTGGTTTGTCTTGTCAAGTTACTTCTCTTCAGGTAGTTAAGCAATAAAAATTGACTGATTTTGATACTATATCAGCTGACATAAACTTCAAGTTCAATTTTTAAAAAGACAGACATAAATGAAACAGACTGTGTGAGAGAACCCTATGTAAGTATTGGAAACGAAGGATTTGTACCCTTCCCGTGAAAACGTCTTGTCTTGTATCTGGATTCACACTTCCTAGTGATGTAAATGAAAAGCCAAAGACAACAGTCTGTCCTTGTAATTGCATATATCCGTGAACCTGCATCATAAAGCTTTTAATTAAAAACATGACAGGGAATTTGATTTGGAATTCATTGATCTAAGTTATTACAAAAAGAAGAGCAGTATTTTCTGTTGTATGGACATCTTTTACCAGGTAGTGAAGTTTAATAATAAGATGAGTGTGGAAAAGTTGTGTGCAGTTTTTAGCCCTTTGGTATACACACTGATATTTCTATTGGAGCTTATTAAAATAATTTTTCAGCTTATTTCAGGTAGGAAGATCTTGAAAACTTTTAGATTTTAGATTTGAATTAATTCAAATGAGTGCTTTTAGAATGCACGTGTTGTTCCCATTGAAGGAGAGGGCAGGAAGTGCCTAAAATGTTAGCGATTAATGTCTTCAGAGAGTGTCACAAGGGAGAACACATATATTCTGAGTTGACCTTAGCAGTAGCAATGGTTGTCAATGCTTGCATTAACGATCTGTCTGACTACAATTAGATGATTATTATATGGTTTTGCTTAGCAACTTTCAGAAATGTTCATCTTTCTTCAGTGTTGGGGTGGTCTGTAGTACGAGGTGGCACAGATGCCTGTTGGCTATCGGGTGGTCTCTTGCTGCTGTTTTTATCTGTATGTACTTCAGGTACCATTTTAGTAACCTGTAGTATCAATAGGTTCTTCATGGTGTTGCACCTTCTATTACAGTTCCATCTCTCAGTTTGAATCTTCATAGTCAACTCTATCTTACAGATAAGAAGGCGGATTGTACGATTACAATGGCCGATGCTGATCTGTTAGCTCTCATGACTGGCAAAATGAATCCTCAGACAGTAAGTACAGTAAAGATGAGATGAAAAGAGGACTGACTTGTTTGGTTGGTTGTTTTGAAAGTGTTTAAGTTGAATTTGAATAAATCCCCTCCTCTAAAACTGCTGTGGCTGATCTGAAAAAAGACAATTCTTGACTTTCTGTGAACAAATTTGCGACAGTAAGATTCATTAAGAAAGACAGTATGTACTCTTTGGAACAGTTACGTCTTATCTCACATATCCTGTAGGGAATCCAGAAAGAGATACAGTAGTGCTTGGTTTGCAGAGAAGGGGGGAAACTAGTGTTTGTGTCTTGACTTAAGAAAGGAGGAATGTTGGCCTTGTGTTTGATAGGCTTTATGCTCATAACTGGCATTAGTGTAAGGAGTAATCTTGATGCTGAAAAATGGAAATTGAGGTGGGCATCCACTGAATGCCTGTGATTATTTGTTTTTTTTTAGTTCTTTGTTGTGTCAAAAGCAGCCATATTGTACAAGCAAACCAGACATCTAAGTTAATTCTGTGCTGTTCCCAGATGTCTAAGTTAATTTTAAGTTGCTGTTCGTACTTCCAAATTTGAAATGGT
Organism: Dromococcyx pavoninus; assembly: GCA_033558185.1. Classification (NCBI taxonomy): domain Eukaryota; kingdom Metazoa; phylum Chordata; class Aves; order Cuculiformes; family Neomorphidae; genus Dromococcyx; species Dromococcyx pavoninus. The sequence goes on from JAUMJL010000594.1 coordinate 149,199, forward strand.
CTGGGTAACATACTTTAAGATTATTTTTTTTTATCTGGTAGTCACAGGGTAAATAAGAATTTTTCATGAATTGAAGTGCATCTAGGAGAAGTTTGAGAGGTAAAACGCATTGTAGAAATGTTGTGATGTGAGTGTAGGAAATGCAGAAGCAATTGCCATTTTACATCTACAATTTGGATATTTTAGTGCATGCAGTTGTTTGTTTTTACAAGGTCTGGAGGAAAAAAATCAAATCTTCAGCATGTCACCTTCACAGAAGAAGCTTTGTGAAATCAAATTCATCAGTAACAAAAACAGTAATGGCTGAGGGGGGATTGAAATAAAGTGCAGCATCTACTGTGTACACTATTGCTTTATCATCTTCAGCTGAAATAATAGACTTCTATGAACTGTCATCACAAGCCATTGAGTATTCTGCCTTGCTTTGTATACAGTTCATCATTGTGATAATCCAAGAAACAAGCAATACCAAGTTTGTTCTATTCAGATATTACAAAAAAACATACAACTTGCACAGTTTACTGCTCTTCCTTCTACTGTTAGGAAATACATGTGTTGATGAATGAGAGATGTCTGCTAGAATAATTGGAATTATACAACTGCAGGCCAGGACCTGCACACATACATAATAGCCTATAACTTCTAGGAGGGATGCTTTGAGGTTAATATGTTATATTGCATTTCATGTTATCTTTCTTTCTTTTTAGGCATTCTTTCAAGGCAAACTGAAGGTTTCTGGGAACATGGGCATGGCAATGAAACTTCAGAATCTACAACTTCAGCCTGGCAAAGCTAAACTTTGAGCTCATTAGAGTGAACAGTCAGTACTTGATGTTCTTGACTAAAAAGTAGAGTAAAACTAGGCATTATCAATAACGTGGCACAGGCTGGATTTGATTGGACCTTTCTCACCTAAATTCTGTGGTGAGAGACCTTAATTCTCTTAATAAATTCCATCAGTGTCTCTATGTCAAAGATTTTTAGGCTAAGCTTGAAGCACTAACTCTTACAAATGGTATATGGTGGGTATTTGTGACAAATTTTGTTTTAATCAATATGAAAAATTCTATGAAGCTTAGAGTTGAGTGAGGCTGCTTACTGTTGTTCAATTTAGTTGGGAAGAGAGTGAGGCAGGATTATAAATAGTTTGACATATCAATTAAATGAGTTGCATTTTTTAAAAAAATGGTTATAGGTCATACAAATGCTTTCAGACTTCCATTCTAACAAATTTACTGCTGCGTAAATTAACATGGTCTTGTAAAGGGGATCTCTAACAACAGTTTTCAGAATAGGCTTTAGGAATTTGCTACACAATACTTTTCTTATTACTACTTTGGAATTAATAAGTAAACAAAATATCCAGAAGTAAGCAGGAACCGGAATGTTGCTTTGAGATTCACAGGATTTGATAATATTTCACCTTGAGAAAAGATGAGGTACGCCAGGAGAACTCAGAGGGAGTATAACCAATATTTTACCTGTTTTCTCCTGAGAAAATCTGCTGTTGATAATTTGAAATCCTTATAAGTAGTGTAAAAGCTTTAACTTCTGTTTCGGGAAAATGTATTCTGGTTGGAAGTTTAATAGAAAATTAAATATACTTTTCCTGTTCTTTTCTGTGTCTCTTCCTCATATTTGTAAACATGCAGTGTTTACACTGAATTGAAATGCACTGAATTGACTGTTTCGGTTGTCATGAAAGGTGCCTGTATCTAAAGTTCTTGGTGGGTAGTCTCATGAGTTTGTTCAGTCCCGTTTGGAATCCTTGACAGCTTCTCAGCATGGGTCAAGAATTTCTGTAGCTAACCTACACGTCACGTGGAATTAAATTCATTCCTTTTTATCTTATACATTGTGATTTTATTTTATATTTTTTGTTGTTTGTTTGAGTTTGTTTACTGGAAAAAACAGTGGACAGCTTTGAAGCACTTCGTCGTGTTTATAGTTTTCCCTCTGACCTTCAGGCTTCACAGCTTGGAGAAGAGAACATTCTGTTTAACTGTGTCACATGGAGAGGCCCTTGTAACCTTTTGGTGATCCATGTATCCTTCCTGCATGCTGCATTGTGATTGTCCTGTGTTAAGACACAAGCATTTTCTGCTTTTATTTTAATTTCACCACTTGCTTTTCTGTCCACTATTAGTTTTGAACTACTGTTCTCTTAGATATCTTAAAACTGGGACCTCATTTCTTTGCTATTAACTCAGTGCTGATTTCTGCACTGTGAAGCTGAAACTTTTTGATTCCATATGCATTGCTTTGTTTATACTGAATTTCAGCTGTCTGATTTACTGTCCAACGACTCGGGTTCAGTCCTGCCTGCAGCTTTTACACTCTGCCCTCATCTTTATTATCTAGATGAATCAACTTTTATCCCCCCAGTGTTCATTTTCTTTTCCAAGGCATTAGTTTGGTGTTGAACAGGACAGAGATAGCCTTGCTCCACTGAAAACTTCTTACAGTGCAATCAGGTCATATGAATCAAGTTTCCTCTTGTGTACTCATTTATTGACTTACCCAAAGTAGATAGGAGTCGTATCTCTCCAATAAAAGCAGGGTTAGCTCTCTACAAGGTAACAGTTGCTAGTGCATCCACTGGTTTTCCCTATATTCTTGCTCTTTGGCTTGTGTGTTAAAATAAAAGGGAATTTCAGGATTGCAGCAGTAATTCTGTACTGAAAACGATTTGTTCCTTTACGCAGTTGCATATACGCCTTTTCATAAGCAAACTTTGTCCTCCTTTTGAATCACTGATAGCAGCAGAACAGCTTTGGGTAGATGCCTGTTTGCAAGCTAAGAACCTGCCTTTTCCAAGAATTTTGAGCGTAGGCATGACATTGTTTTTGGCCACTGTTTAATTAAAACAACAAATGAATTTTGAAAGGTAAACAAGCTAAAGGGGCTCATAGTAGTCAGTAAAAGTTTGGCTATGATGTTCTCACCTGTAGACTGAGAACACTTTTTAAGGGGTGAAAAAAGCTGCACAGAAACACGAGAAAACGAAATGATGCAAAAAAACCTTTGGAGTTGTTTGCTACCACGAGAAAGCATATCCTGGTTGAGACCCTGGCCTTCAGAGAAACCTCTAGTTTTGTACAGGCTCTGGACTTTAGGGTTTGGACCTTGCAGTTATGATGTCCTGATAACAAAGATCCCGGATTAAAGGTAGATGTTTAGTTCACTTGTGGACTGTAGCTAGAGGTTGGCACAGCCTGCCTTCTCTGCTTGGAAGTAAGAGAATCAATTTTGTATTTCTAATTCTATAGTATTTAGACGATGGAGTAAAGGACAATCTATTTACCCCATTTACCAGTTAATGTCTTATTTAGACATGTCTTGTGTTACTCCCTTCAATTTCAGCACCTTCTTTGTGTCCTAACTTGCTGAGTATTTTAAACATGATGTAATACTGATTTTCCTTTTTCTGGGAGTGAGGGGAGTGTGTGTGTCTTTTCTAAAAATCCCAGATCTTCCGCTGATATTCTGCAGTCTTGGAATCTGATAACTTTTAATAAATAAATTCCACAGTGGACAGAAATAATTTACCCTGCTCATCATGATGAGGAAGTAGTCAAAGCTCTATGTTACAGAGCAGATTTTGACATTATCTTTAAATTCTGTTACTTTTTTCTTTTGCATAACTTACGTAAAGCATTACCTGAGTTTATAGCATTTTAGAAGTCTCTTTGCAGAACTTTTCTTTCTCACTCCATAATACTGTCTTGGCCAAGCAGCATTCAGCACTTTTTCTCCAGCTAAAATCCTCTGTAACTTCAGATCAGCCTTTCATGTGAATTTTGTGTGTTATGGCAATTCCATTATGTGATTCCTTGAGGGCAGAATCAGAAAGGTAGCTGGAGATGCCAAGGGGTGGCCTGTCACTGAGCACAGCAAAGTGTAAATAAAAAAAAAAAAGAAAATCCTCATCTAATTCTCTAAGACAGAGGGTTTAGTGTTCTCAGACTCCCAGCTCACATGAGAGGAAATTTCAGCTTTAGCCATTAAAATGCCTGGGAATGTTGTTCTTCCTTCATGGATTCTGATGAATGCCCTTTGCAGCTATTGGCCTTTATTTTTTAACCAGCTGTGGTAAATGTGGTAATTGTTTGACAACCAGACATGCTGTCAGATGTTCAGATATATCTTTACTTCCTTTTGTAATATTCACATTATTATTTCAGATACAAATTTTCATAATAAAGAGAGAAGTAAAACACCTTTCATTGCTATAGGAGAAGCAAATAGGTTTGTCAGAGTTGGAGCCAGTGGTACTTGACTCAGCAGATGTGGCTGGCATGGATTTGAGTGAATGCTTTGGGTTTGGAGAACGGATTTTATTTATTAACTTCTACTTGAGTTTTGTGTTTCAATCCTGCTGCTTTGCCTAGGCAGAAATAGGTATAGTGCAGTACATTACACTTGCACACTTCACACCACGTACATTTCCAAAGTGATTGCTGCTTTTCTTAAAACTAATTTGTGTCATTAGGAGTAAAGCTGAGGGTCAGAACATGGCTTTGTTCCTGAAGAACATGTGGCACTTCAAGAAATCTCAGTTCCTCTGTTGATCAGGTAACAAACAGGAATTTGTTATGAAATTCTGAATTTGGGATATTTGCAAGAGAGCTCTCTGAGGAAAAATGAGGGCACATTTGTGGGCAGATGAGGCAGTCAGCAGGAATGCAGTTACTGCAGCTGTTGTGCTGCATGGGGCCAACCTCACCTCTTGAATAACTTCCTGGGCTTGTGTGACACAGAGTGCCTGGTACAGGTGCTCATTACTGCAGGTGTTAGAAGGGGAATGGAGAATCTGGCAGGTGGCTTATCCTGGCTGGTTTTGGGTAAAGCAAGTCCTTCTAGTAGGAAGTAATCTGGGGTCCCTTTGGGAAGCAGCAGAGAGAGATAAAATTGCTCAGCTGAGGAGGTGGTGAACACCTGAGCATGGTTGGTGGTGGCTGGGTTAAGGAGCTATTGTTTTGGACAGTAGATCATTTCAGGATGCAGGAGGATGGAACAAAGGGACTTGACCACATCTTCCCTCTCACAGTAGAAAAAATTTCCAATAATCACAAGCCTGGATTTGTCCATTTCCCATATGTCCAATTTATCTGAGGTCAGTTTAAACTGTTACCTCCTTGGAACAGGAAATACATCGCTTCCTGTTTTACAGTGCACTGAGCTGGATGTCAGCTCTTGTTAAACAGAAAAGAATAAGAAGGCAATTAGCCTGGTGGATAAAAGGCAGGAAAAAGTCTCTTAACTATGAAAAATCAACACTTGAGGAAACAAACCACATGTGAAGAACAAATGCTGGAAAGAAACCCCAACTGTTTGGAACAAATTCCTTTATTACTTAAATAAACAGCAGAGTAATTTCTTGGAGCAACAGTGTGAGCTGCTCCATACCCTGTATCTGTAAGAAGAATTCATTGCTAACTTACAAGCAGATGGCTTAATTCGAGTCTGGGTGGGTTCTCTGGGAAATGTTAGTTATATACTGTGATACAGGAACAGAAATATCCTTATGAAGCTGCAGCAGGCTAAAAGGAACGCAGATCGTATAAAGCAAGTACAAAATATGCTGTGTCTGTATCCCATATTTCAGGTAGATTAAAAGCAGTCATGTGTTTGTTTTATTTTATGCAGCACACGTCCTCTGGGAGAACAGACATCTCAAAGTTCATTTGGAGCAAGCACAGATGCCAATAGGCTCATGGCCAGGCTCTGTTGTGCATTCTTAGGTTTAAAAAATACTTCCCTTCCTGCTTTGGAGACAAAACCTGCTTTTACTCTTTGTGTTTTGATTGTTCATTTTTTTGAAGCAAATGACAGCAAGTTACTTAAAAGAATTTTAATGGGCTTTTTTTCTCTCCTTTGCCTCAGGACACTTCAGGAATGCCAGTAATTCTGTAGTCTTATTTAAATCAGATAAATAAAGGTGAGAGTAAAGAACGTTTTATTACCTTTATAAGATGCAACTAAATGAATGCCTGAATGCCTCGTGCCTCACACTGTGCTGATCACAAGTGAGCTGATGCACGTAGAACATGTTTTCTTGGAGCTCATGCTTCAATAGATCTGCTTATACCATTTTTTTCCTCTGGTATGTTGTTACTCGACTGGGGTATCTGTTATTTGAGTTTATCATATCACATCTAAATTTAGCCTATAATCTCTTTAGGACAGTGACAATAGTTGCAAAGTCAGAGCTGAGCAGATCTCTTGGGTTTGAGCCTTATCTGTGCTGTCCTGATCCTCCAGGGTTCCACGAGGTAAGTGCAGCCTTGCTGTCATGACTTGCTAAGTCATCCAGCTTTCTCAGTTGCAGTAGTGGAATACAGCATACTGCATACTGCAGCTTAGCCCACGTCCTTAATGCTGAGATCTGCAAGAGTATCTTTTAAAAATAAGAGCTCAAGTCAGTGAAGTCTGTCCTTGACCACCACGGGGCTTTGTTCTGCTGGATCCAGTGCAGAAGGTTGGGTCTTGCACAGAGCGCTGTGTGCCAAGCCCATTGCAAAAGCGCAGTGGCATGTGCTGTCGCAGCTGCTGCTTGTTCCATGATGTACCCAGCAGCTGTTTGCCCAAGGACCTGTTTCTGCCATCCATGTGATCTGAAGAAGTGGTTGTAACAAAGTTTAAACTGAGTCTTAAGCTTTGGTTTTTAAACCAGAAAACGTTTCTTCATTTAGGCTGCAGTCACCACTCACACATCAGCAGGGTACGTGGAAGAGTGCAAAAGCTCAAGCTTGACTGGAAAGATTTCCTGCAACTAATTCTATGTCGCAAGTCTTGCAGTAGAAGTTCTTTCCTCTGAAAGCTCCAGAAAGCTGTAGTGAACAGAAACAGCAGTTGCCTATGTCTATGTACTGTGCTAGGGCATAGCCTTTGGCTCAGTGGTGGCTCAGAAAGCCTTTAGATAGGTTTGATTCCAGCTCTGGTTCTCCTGGGGATTTGTGTGGGTTCTGACAATGAAAATGCAGCACTGGGCCTAGAGGTAGGAGATTATGGGTTTGGAATATGTTGCTGTAAGAAGGTAAGATGTGGAGGAAGTGAAAACTTGGGAAAACCAGCCTATATAGGTAATTTGTAGGATAGTGTAAAGGTGTGAGTGTTACCTTGGAACATGGGATATCTAGTTTCTTGAACTGGCCCTGTCCTGCTGGATAATCCTGGGCTGATTATGACAGTCATGTGCCTCTTTTTCCCCACTAAAGGAGTCAACCCCCCCCCCCTTTTTATAATAATCTCTAGATGCTACGTGACAGCGAAGTACTGTACTGATACAGCAAAAACACAGATAAAAATGTTTGGTTGTGAAAGGGTGAATCCTGCTGTCATCTTCTCCATTGTGAGCTACTCTGGCATCAGTAGTGAGCCAGGGAACCACCCTACTCCTCCTCTTCTCTGTCTGCACACTGGGGTGAGTTGGGGTGGTCCTCCGACATCAGCACATTTTTTTTCCTCTTCCCTGAAAATACTTCTTAAATTTTCTTGTATAGACTCGGGGTTCTGTAATATAGAGAGGGTAGCAGGCAAATGCATCCTCGATCACTGAACCACTAAGAAAAAGCAGCCAGCTTTGTTTTGTTTTTGTTTTAGTAAAAACACACCTCCCACACTAACTTTTGAAACTTACACGTGGCACAGAGGGGGATCAGTTCCAGTTGATACGAGCCTGGAAGAAGAGAGGGAGGAAATAACTTAATTGCTTTCGACTCCAGCTGAACTAAAGTCTAGAGGAAAGAAGCAGTGTCCCTTTCTTTGGAATTCAGCAATAAGGTCATATTCTTGGTGAGGACAAATCCTCTACAGATTTTGTGGAGGTAATGTATGGAGCGCTGCGGGGCATTCACAAAACAGGTGCCTTTATATTTAAAAAAGTAACTGCTGTCAGTGACAAAAAGCTGTCTTCCTTTCTTGGAAGTATTGCTGCACTTAGAGCACACTGTGTTATAAACAGCATGTTCCTCTCTTTTTTACCAAGAGGGGAGAAATAGGGAATGAGGCTTCTAGGTTAAACATGACCAGGACTGGAGTGTGTGTCTGTGGTGGTGGTGACGGTTGATGTTTAGTGCTGTAATATGGGGCTTAGGAGATAAAAAAGAGGCTGGGTAGGTGGGGTGTTGTATCCAATTCAGAGACTTTGCTGCTAAGACATTTACAGTTTCAGCCTATCTATCCCTGGTCCCTGAAGATCAATTGATGGATTGAAAACCAGGGGGAGTTAAAGGGGAGGGAGACCATATGCAGGAAAAACTGCTGGTCTGGCTTTTCCTGGCTAACTTGAACCAGATCCCCAGGGAATGGGAGGACATTCCCACCTGGAATTCAGATTTTGTATTGAATGTGGCTAAAAGGAAAGATCTAGTTACAGACTGCAGCTCCGGTATCCTGCAATGAAATGCTAAAGCACACACTGTCTCTGCTTCTCTTCTGTCAATTGTAGCACGCTTGCTTTTGGCATTTGTCATGGATCTTGCAAACTGTGTTGACAAAAAGCAATGGGAGATTGTTTCTTCCCCAGGTCTTTATATTCAGACTATAGCTGCTTCTTCTTTCCTACTCACATTTTCCCATATGGTGACTTTGGAAAACTCCTCTCTGATTTTGTTGGGAAGTGCAGGAAACTCTCGTTGGTAGAGGGTTGCCTATTACTCCCTCTAATTCTGCTGCTCACATCTGGAAAGGATCTGGCTTGGAAAGCGGAGACTTGCTTTGAGCTCAGTGCATGTAACTGACATGGCATGAGCCGCGGGATCCTGTGGGGGCAAGAGAAATGTTCTTCTCCATTCATCTGATTTCTGACAGCAAAGGTGAGTTTTTCAGCACTTTCATTTTTTTTAAAAGCTGCATTATCATACACCATCGAGCAGCCTGGCTTTCAGCTGCAGCATTTAAAGAGGATATGCAATGTAAGTAACAAACTCAGTTAACCTGTTGATATTGAAGGAGAGGATGCGTTTCCATCTCTGTGCATGTGTCCAGTGAGAATTTGTGTGGAGAATAGCAGATACAGAGATGAGATATTTTGGAGATGATTCTGTTGTTTATTGAAGTAACCTTAGTTACTGAGAAGCATACATTAAATCCCAAAGCTTCAGCTTGCTTCTTGAGACTGTTTTGCAGCACTCTGCCTCTGGTGCTGTGTGGCAGCAAAGTGCAGAGATGGTTCTGTATGGACTCAGAAGGGTGCAGCCACAGAAACTCCTGAGCTGGTTTCAGTGTAATTCAGGTGGAAGGACCTGATCCAAAGCCCACTGACAGCAAGGGAAGAGGACTATTTCTAGTACTACTCCTTTAGTAAGGTTTCTCAATAAGGCTCTGGATGAAGCCCATAGGAATGAGTTTAAGTGGAGTGAGTTACTTAAAGCTTTCTTTGAACTAAAAGAAAATCAAAATCATGCCTGGTTTTACTGCCTGCACTCCAGATGCAAGCAGATGTTTCTGTATCTGAAGTGTCTCCCTCATGGCACTGCAGCAGCATCCACTTCAAAGGCATTATAGCAGAAGCATGCATATTGATGACAATGGGGTAAGATCACCTCAGAAATTTTAGTGTGCAATAGATACAATATTTCATGTTAATTTTTAACATCTTTTCAGCTATATAAGTGGAAAATGAGCATGTTGCAGATCTGTAGAGTGTAATAGCACCCATGAAGTGACTGTGTGCTATAGGAACAGTGCTGGTATTGTTACAGCAGGGTTACTGGGTTAAAAATATATTTTTTTTTAGCTTTTTTTGTAAGTATAAGAGTAAGCTGGTATATATGAAAAATACTGTTAGAGATCTACTTTCTGAGGTTATTTTCTCTAAGATTTTGGAAATATTTTCTGAGATTAAGTCACCAAAGGATTTTACAAATCCACTGTTGGCATAACCATATGGCCAATTTTGATCTCACTATTAATCTCTATCTGCCATATAAGAAACACCATCTGATCTCTGGAATATTTTATAATGGAGATTAATTTCATTATATTCAGCTTTTGCAGAAATGGAAGCAGTGGAATAGTGGAGCAGGGGGAAGAAGGCTCAAGGAAACAGTGTTAAATGCTTTAAATCACCCAGCATGTTGGTAGAAAAGACCAGGAGCAAAGCAAAACCATATGTGTCTCAGGATGCTCTGTCCTGTAGTCCCACCTTCTCCCATTTCTTCAAGTGTAAGTCAGTGTTTAAAGAAATTATTATAGAATTTCATGACTGTGACTGAGAGCAGAATCTCTTCAATGCTTCCCACGAATCCAAAGTCTGTGAGAGCCCCAGAGAGAGTTTCAGGTGGTGCAAAGCAGCAAACCCCCATGGATGTAAACGTAGATGTGCCAGTTCTGACGGTTGCCAGTCTGGCTCTGGCAGGTTCTTGTTTCTGATGCAAAGAAGGAAGCTGGGCTGGCAGAGGTGAACAGAGTACTTATTTCATATTAAAGTCATGAATCCATTGTACTGTTTTACCTTAAAAGATAAGCCTAAGTAAGAATTTCTCGTCACTGCTGAGTACTTCTGTGAAGAATAGCTGAAAGGAAAAAAAGACAAGCCATAAGCAGCCCTTACTGCAAATCATGTATGGAATCTGGAAGGGCAACAAATGAAAACCGAAGGGGCTAGCTTAGGGCCAGCTGACCTGTCCAGCAGATAATCAACTTCTGTTTGATTTATTTTAACCTGCTGCCAGAAAGATAAAAGCTGAACTTTAGCCAGGCCTCTAAGGTTCAGATCAGCACTGTCCAACATCAATAGGAAACCCATTTTGTTTTCAGTAGCCATGAGATTTTGTTATTGTTTGCTGCACGAGAAGCAGCTCCTAGGAGAGGTATCCTGACAGCATGAGTCATTCTCTTCCAGCACACCTTGTTTGCATTAACGAGAAGAGCTTCTTTCCTATGCAATCCATGAAGCACAGTATGACCAAGAGTTACATAGAAATAACATTACATAACCGCTTCTGTAAGTCTCCAGTATAATCTGACCTTTCTCAACATGGCATCCAGTTGCACCACGGGAGGTTTAGACTGGATATTAGGAAAAAAATTCTTTACTGAGAGTGGTGAAGAATTTGAAGAGGCTGCCCAGGGAAATGGTGGAGTCACTAACTGCAGAGGTGTTCAAAAAGCATGCAGATGTGGCATTTTGGCACACGGTTTAGTAGGCACAGTGGTGTTGGGCTGATGGTTGGACTGGATGGGTTTAGAGGTCTTTTCCAACCTTAATGATTCTATGAATATGGAAGCTTAAAAGAGCCAGCACTGTGCGCTTCCAGCCCAGGAGGCCAGGCTGCATCAAAAGCAGTGTGACCAGCAGGGTGAGGGAGGGGATTCTGCCCCTTTGCTCTCGTGAGACCACACCTGGAGCCCTGCTTTCAGTTCTGGAGCCCTCAGCACAGGAAGGACGTGGATCTGTTGGAGTGAGTCCAGAGGAGGCCACAGAGATGATCAGAGGGCTGGAGCACCTCCTGTGCCAGACAGGCTGAGAGAGTTGGGGTTGTTCAGTCTGGAGAAGAGAAGGCTGCAGGGAGACCTTACAGCACCCTTCCAGTACTGAAAGTGGGCTACAGGAAAGCTGGGGAGAGGCTCTTTATCAGGGATTGCAGGGATAGGATGAGGGGTAAAAGTTTTATGATAAAAAAGGGCGGATTTAGATTGTAGATAGTAAGAAGAAATATTTTACTGTGAGGGTGATGAGGCACTGGCACAGGTTGTCCAAAGAAGTCGTGGATGCTCCATCCCTGGCGATGTTCAAGGCCAGGTTGGATGGGGATGGAGCAACCTGATCCCGTGGGAAGTGGGGTCGGAATTGGATGGGCTTTAAGGTCTCTTCCAACCCAAACCACTTCATGATATGTGTTCCCCTGAATGAATAACTCGAGGAGTCAGGACGGTGGGGGATGCTGCCCGGAAGGTGGCAGGGCAGGTGCCAGGGCTCCCGGGGCAGGAGGCACCGCGCTCCCACCGGGTGCTCACCCCGCACTCTCCCTTGCAGGGGCGATGCCCGCGGGCGGCCGGGCCCTGCGGGCTTTGAGAGTGTTGCTGGCGCTGTGGGTGCTGGCGCGGGGCTGCGGCGCCCTCAGCGCTGCCCCCGAGCGGCCCCGGGCCCCGGCTCCGGCCCCCGCCTGCCCTCGCGACTGCGGCTGCACCCAGGAGGGCGTCGTGGACTGCGGTGGCATCGACCTGAAGGAGTTCCCGCTGCTGCTGCCCGAGCTGACTAACCACCTGTCCCTGCAGGTAAGGGAGCCGCGTGGGTATCGCCATCCCTTCTCCTCCTGGGGGCGGGGGGGGGAAGACAGGAAACTTTTCTCATGGTTCTCTCCCCAGCTCCAAGAGAAGGATTTTTGTCCAAAGCAATAACTGCTGTTCCTGAAGCGTTTCATTTTGAGGGGTCTCTGAAGAGCGTGGGCTAAATCACTTCTTCAGTGAGCCATGTCCTGGCAGCGCCGTGCGAGCTGAGGTGCTGCACATGTGGTGCCCTGTGCCAAACCAGACCCCACTGCTGTCCCCCAGGCCCTGTCGCTCTCCAGCCCTCTCTTTGCAGCACATGGATTTGGCAGGGAGCAGGCATTGTGCAGTCGAAGCCATCCGTTGTATGGCCAAAGCTGGCCAAAAGCTGCACGGCCAAAGCCATCCTTCACGAGGAGCGGTGTTCCCGGTGGCATCAGACAGCTGGGTTGCACAGAGCCCAGAGGCACCTGGGTCATTTTACCTGGGACCTAATGCCCTGCCTGCAGCAAGTGGTTGCGTGGCACAGAGGCATGTCTTGTCAGGATAAGGATGTGTGAGGATATGGGATTCAGACTTCAAGTGGAAGCAGCAGCCCATCCTAGACTGCCAGCAGGTTTCCATGCCCTGCTCTTAGTGAACTGAGCCCCTTCACCAAGCATCTGGGCAGGCGTCCTTTCCCTGCCTGTGCTCTGGCACCTGAGGACATGGGCAGGGCTGGAGCATGACAGCCCCGTGGCCATCCCTCCTCAGTTCCGGGCTTCTCCACAGTGCCTCTTTGGCCCTTAACTAGCTGCTTTTTGTTTATTGCTCTCATTTGCCAGTTCTCTTCAATGGATGAATTCCAGATTTTGTTCAGAGCTTTCCATCCAAGTGCAGCTTGTTAGAAAAACCATAATATAAACTGGCACCTTTCTCAGCAGATCTGTCCCAGGTGTGTGTTAGCCGTGGCTCCCACCTCTACTGCCAAAAGCAGAGAAGCTTTTTCTGGAGCAGCAGCTGTCACTCTCTGTGTATTGGTCTGGCTTCTAGCACAGAGGGTTCTTGACTGGTCCCCTGGATGCTGAAACACTGGAATCATTCATTAGTGGTCAAAATATTAGTTAGCATGTTAATGCAAATTGGATGACAGTCACCCCTGACAGCAGAACTACAGGAAGTGAGCTCAATTTGACTCCCTGCCTGTTGCAAGTTGGTTTTAAAACAACACGTAAATAACAGGAATAATAAACTTGGAAATCCAGAGTTCCAACCTTGTAGTAAATGCTTTGTTGCAGCTGCGAGGTTTGGCTGTGGCAGATGGATTGTAAGCTTTGCCAGGCATAATCACACTCTGTGTGTGCTACCACTTCATAAGCCAGATATTTCTGGAGATGAACACAAGCTACAAAAAACTGGTTCAGGCTTTCAAATGCTTCTGGGTTTGGATGTCTTGCTTTTGAGATCTGAGTCTGGCTACTTATGGAGAGAAGTCTTGACAGTGATTTGACATGGTGAGTTCATTTCCAGATTTTATTGAAGTTCACTGTCTGGGCTTATTTGCATCCTTCTTGGATTACTTTGCTGATGATTAATATTCTCCACATTCTTAGAATAACCAGATAGAAGAAATCTTTCCAGAAGAGCTTGCTCGTCTTCACAGGCTGGAAACTCTCAATTTGCAAAACAACAGGCTTACTTCAAAAGGTAAGGGACAGAGCTGTGAAGTGGGCAGAGCCTGTGCCTCCACAAAACCAGTTTATGCAGTGAGACTGGTGACAGCTGATAAGGAAAGCTACGGAATGATGGATTGACTTGATTGGAGTGGTTAGCTATCAGTCTCAGTCCTTTGGCCATCAAACAGGTCATAGAGGCACTTTATCATCCGAAACATTATACTCAGTGTATAAGAATGCAGCCTCACTGAACCAGTGGAGGAGACCTGGCAGCAGCACAGCGTACTGTGGTGTGAGATCTTCTCATCCAGGAAACTCCCTCTGGTCCCACAGGCACATCAATGCGATGCACTCGAGAAGCAGAAATGTCTACATGCTGAATGGTTTATTTCTGACTGACCTTATTTCTTCATCCACTTATTTAGTTCAGTCTAGTCACTCAGTTATTGTAGTTTAGTCCAGTTCAGTCCTCCTCAAGTTAACATAAATAATATTTATTACATATAGGGCAACTTCTGCCCTTCTTATAAAACTGGTTTGTTTTTTGTAGGCAGGTTTTTCTTGCTAAGTCATATGCTTATCAGAGAAACTTGACAAGGGGATAATAAGGAAAGCAAAAGAAACAGGACTTGGAGTAAGACAGGAGGATATGTGATACAAAAGATGTAATTGTTGGTAATTTCTTGTGTCACCCAGTTGCTCTGAATGCTGCTGTTGTCCTTATCCAATGATATAGAACAACCTTCACTGAGAATGTGGGCATGTTATGCATGAGACCCAAAACATCACTCTTAGGTAGCGCAAGGAAGGCTGTGCTTAATAGATTCAGACTTTGATATTACTGCCTTTGGGGCTTGATGTTGCTTTCACAAACTTCAGTGCAGCCCTGAGTTTCCAATATGTTTTGATGTGGGAAACAGCTTCACCTTTGGCTTATAGTTATCTAAGTGCCAGGTGAAAATGTTATTTGTAGCCTTTCCAATGTGACAGCAATTGTGCTTGTGTGATCAGCTGGATGTGGAGTGATTCGGCTGAGAATTAATAATTATTGGGGGAGAGTAAGCTTCCAGCTGGATCAGCTCTCTGAGTGGTTCCTGCATGGCTATGGGATTATGGGGGAGCAGAACAAGGCAAGGGTTATGACATGCAGATAGTGGTGTTACTTTGGCAATATTGTGGTCATAGATCAGATTTATCTGATCATTAAACAACTTCAGATCATGTCCTTCCAAGAAAAATTATTTGCAGATTCATAGGCAAATGACAAAAGAAGCTTCCAGGTAGCATGGTTGCTGTGAGCACTGATAATCAGCTGTACAGCAAGTCTACATAACTTGGTACCTGACTTTGCCAGTGGGACTTGCCAAAAGCCTTGGAAGTTTAGGATTTGTAATGGTCTTCCATTGCTCTCAACAGTCTGTGGGTTTTTTTTAAATTAAAAAAGACCTGAAGACAACAATAGGTCTGAGATTGTTTCAATGACAGTGAAAAAAATTATTTCAGGCTCACATTAAAGGTTTTATCTAAGAGAGAAAGCTACTCTCTGGTGGTTTCACTCAGAGAGGCAGTAAGTTCCCAGGGTCACTGATTAGTTATTCCTATTTTAAGGGTTGCCAGAGGAAGCATTTGAGCATCTGGAGAACCTGAATTACCTGTATCTGGCTAACAATAAGGTAAGTGGCTCACAAGGCTTTCAGACTTCTTTTCTAATTGTGTTCCGAGAGTTAAACAAGCAAGTCTTCATTTTAAAATCTATACCCTACGTAAGTAAAATTGTGCTAAAGTGATATTCTCATGCAGGTTCATCTAAGGTCAGGATGTATCAGTTAGTGTGCTAGAAAATTAGAGGGTACACATGCCTGTCCATTTTGAACACTTATTTATTTTTCTATCAGGTGAAATGTTCTCTATGTGTGCAGGGGGTGCAGAGGGCCCTTGCATTTATAAATTGCTACTGTATTCAAGAGGCTTTGGATCAGCTGCAGGCAGATTTAGTAGCTGCCTGTATGGAAATAAGCTGTGAGGTAGTAATGTGAAATGCTGCATATCTTATCAGATGAGACTGGTTGAAAAATTTGTGACCAAACACGTCCTGATACCTGTGTTTGAGCCACTGAGATCTGTAAAAAGCTATTCAGTTTTCCCTGACTTCCATTTGTATTAGATTTGATGTGGGGGGATATCCACACACAGTGAAACTGTGCAAGTAATGAATTTATTCTTTTAGCTGCAGTGGCAGGAGCTGAATATCTTTCTTAATGGAGAAGATTCTGGGTACTTTCCTGTTAATGACCCCAGTTGGATGTCATGACAGAAGCACATTTTTCCTGCCAAGGCTAGGAAATGAAATAACTTCTCACACACCCTTATAGCTGGGTGGTTCCCATTATGACTTTCTTTTTCCCCAGTCATTGTCCACAAATATTTGCTGCAGATGGAACTGGGATACCACAGGAAAATATAAGTTAAAACATCAGGCAGAACTTCTTTTGTCTACAAGCCCCCTGTCCTTCCATCTCTCCCCCTCTCTCTCTATATATATATGGGGTTTTATATACATGTCTGTATATATATTTCATTATCTTCTTAAAATCTGTGACCTTTTGATGTTTTGTTTATATACATGTGGCCACATCCAGGTTTCAGTCAGGCCAAGACATATCCAGAGTCACTCCATAGATTTCTGTATGGAGTGATTGAGAATAGAACCCATTCCTCAGTACAGTAACATTGTGTTCTTTTCTCCCTTTCAGGCATCATTTCCATATAACAGAGTCTTGGCATTTAATAACTCCATAAAAAGGAACAAGCCAGACTGTGACTAATATTCCAGAACTTTGCACTCCAGTTTTCCCTGTGTGACAAAACAAAGTGTTTGGTTTTTCTGGCTTTACTGCAGAGGGAAAAGGATCCCAAAAGAAAATGCAAACATCAGCAAATGTCAGAACTAGTTACAGTGAGAAGTTGTGGACCCACAGAAATAACATACTTCTTTATAAATCACAAGCCTGAATAAACCAGATTGGCTTCAAACTGCATCCACTCTGCATCAGGAAACACTGCAGGTCAAGTAACTGCGGTGTCTTGTGGAGAGCAGGGATCTACTGGTAGTTTGCTCTTTGTTTTATGGATTATCTTAATGCTGCTTTATCTTCAATTGTGATCCCATCAGATGTAGCTAAATTGTCTTTTGTTAAACTAGGATAGTTAGTCGGAAAAAAGAAATACCTTAACAGGCTAAAAACCTTCTGAGCTTATGAGTAGCAAGTACTGCCAAGTAAAGAATGAATACCATAGTTTCCTTTTTAATTTTTCAATTTTTCAGTTTTTAATTTTTGTGTCTAGCACATAGTACCCACAGTAAGCCTTGATAATAACAGAAATTTTCCACCAAACTGTAGACCAGCTCCTGAGCTGACATTATAATTTACTATAAACTGGTGATTTTGGCGTCAAGTCTTAACATTTCCCAGGATCTCCAAAGTGATTTGGGATTCACCTGGATCCAGTACTTCTGGTTGCATTAAAGCTTGTTATAAGCAAGGGAACTGGCTCCAAAAACTGGTAATAACTTTTGTAAGGTCCTTCTGAGTTCATTGGTTAACTTGTTAGTTAACAGTTGAGAAACACGATCTGCCACGTGGAAAGTAAGATCCAGCAGTAAAGCTGCAAGAAAATTGCAAGGGGAGAAATGCAGCTTGCTGCTTGCTGGGCAGTGTATTATAGACAAAGCTACTCAGTCAACTTTACTTTTGCTAACAGTTACAACAATCCAGCTTTAATCCTTCAAGCAGTCAACCAGCAGAGATCAACTAGTCTCATGACTAAGTGCTGAAATGCCAAGCAGAGACCTGAGCAAGTGAAAACTTTTTTTGGATGGAATTTGTCTTTCTCTTTCCTCTTTCTTGTGGTTCGTGTGGTTTTCATTTCACATATCTCCGTTGTGCCCTTCATTTTGTATAAAAGTTATGACCTAATAGACTGTATTTCAGGAGAAAAGCTTTCATGTGCCACTGTGTATGAAAGTGATTAAGTCTATTTCCTGTGTCTGAATTCTCAATATTATGAGAATTTATTTCTTTCTAAGGGACTGTCAGTCCTTCCTAGTCAGAGATAAGTGCCTTTATCTGCTTCCCCGAAATCATATCTCCCGTGTCAGGAGGTGAGAGATTACCAGTAAAGCCAAGAACAATGCTGTGGCAACTGTAGTAATATGTAAAATGCCTATTTTCACTGCTTACGTGGAAATACTGACAGGAGTGTGATCTGTGGGAAAGACCTTTTTTGTGTCTGGGACAATTAAATATCTAAGACATCTTAAGGATGGAGGTTTTTGGACAGGTAAAAATGAAAACCAATAAATAATATACTTTCATCTTTTTAAAAATAGGACTGTATTGTGAGTCCAGTAAATTGCAAGTTCATGGGTACAGTCTATCGATGCACACTTGACAAAACTAGTAGAGAGAAATGGAGGCCCCCTTTAGGTAAAGATGTAGTTTAAGGCATGGGTTTTGCAGTTCTCTAATAAAATGTTTACTCTATCACACATTGTATCAGGGATTGTATCTACTGCAGCACCTGTATTCTTCATTTCTAGGTGAGTGACTTGACTCTTAGCAGCCACTCAGTGAACCCAGCTATTGCATTATCCATATGCTCTGTAAAACTGAGCAGTTTTGATCATTGATTTTCACTCCACCAGTTGTTGTTCAGATGCAGACATTCCTAGTGTTGTTTTTTCAGATCACTGACAAAAATAGCAATAGGCCAGGAGCAAACACATCAAATACTATGCCTCTCATCAACTATAAAGTTTTGGAGACAAGACCTTTCTGTATTTTGTTTCTGGCACAACATTTATTTAATGAAAAGTATCACTATACAGTAGGGTTTTGCTTTGAAGTCCCATTTGATATTCCATCATTTGACTCGGAAGCATCCCTGTCCTTTGGAAATGGATGCAATATTGGAACAGACATATAAAGTGGCACTTCCCCCTCTCCCCAATATACTTTCATATGTAAGTAGTAGAACACTGTGAAGTGGATTGGGTTTTTTTTGCACGGGAATTTCTTGATTTCTTCCACCAAAAAGAGACAGGACTCTTCCAACCAAAACAAACATTCACATATCTTGGAGCAAAAGTCTGTCTCCTTCCTGGAGAGATTAGTGAGAGAGGACAATTTGTTTTTGTTCATGCAATCTGCATTCATTTTCATTTACTTTTGCCTGCTCAGAGAAAATAAATTTGCAAGTGTTCAGTTGCTGGTCTGATACTTGGTTAAAACTTTTGCTTTATTTAATTGGGATTCCCCTGTATATTTCTTTTACAGCTAACAGTGGCTCCAAAGTTCCTACCAAATACTTTGATCAGTGCAGATTTTGCAGCCAATTATCTCACTAAGATATATGGGCTCACATTTGGACAGAAACCAAACTTGAGGTAAGGGGTTGGGAAATAAAACAATAATAGTGTTCTGCCACTGCTTGGAAGCAGTTGGTGAGTGATAAGAAATCTGACTAAACCATGTTATTGCCTACTTATGATTTTTGGAAAGAAGCTGACTGTTTGTTAGTCTCTGCATGAAAGATAAATAATCTCTCAGACAAACACATTCCAAGAGCTTTTCCCAGTTGCCAGCCTCTCTTGCATAGATAAAAATTAAATTGTCTCCATTTTATTTGTGTATCAGTTATGAATTGAAAGGACTAGGTTTGGATTCTCAAAATGGAGATGAACTGTTCAGAAATCTGTAGTTTTATTATTATTTGATAAAACAAATAGAATTGGGTTCTAAGTACATTACTCAGCGCAGTTGAGTATAACTCAACTGTACTACAGATAAGCACTTGAGTACCTGCAGAAGTGTTTCATACCCTCAGGTCAGGTTTCAAAGGGCTCTCTGCTAGTTTCAGGTTATAATCTTTTCAGCTGGATCCGGTGCAACACTTTGGCCCATCTCAAATACAGATGCCCATAGACCACATCCTGTGAGATATTGTCTTTTTCAAAGGTACTTTGAGTGATCTAGATGGACACTGCAGCATCTAAATCCTGTAAAGACATCTCAGACTCAATTTACACATCTGAGTTTGGAAGCAGTTAAGAGCTGTCCTAGTTGAGCTCCTAGAGCCCAGTCTTGTAATGAGCTGAAGAACTCTCCCTTCCTGCTGAATTTGTTGAGAGCTGAAGCTACTCTGTGCTTACTGGGCCTTTAGTCTTGTAGGCTCTTGGTAGCTGAAAAGGCTGAGTCAGTCACTGATTTCTGGCAATATCTCATAATGAAAGAAGTGAGATTTATACATGTGCTCTTCCTTAATCTGAGTTGCAGAAGCTGCTGTGTTTTGATTTCATGTTAAAATTCGTGCACTCTTCTGAAATGATTTTCACACTCCACTATGCCAACACTAATTTTAATCAGAGTAGTAACTCACTGATTATGGAGATTGCTGATATAAAATCCTATCACAGTTGTTTCAGTTGGTTTATTTGTTCCCAGCGCAGTTCATGGTCTCAGACTGATAATTTGGAAAGCAAGGTTTTCTGAAAGGCAAATATTTGCAAGTTAAAAGTGCAGCTGACCAGGCAGGGTGAACAATATTTTCAGTGTGGCTCTGAAATCCCTGGTGTGTGTGGTCCCGTGATTGTGTTTCCATACAGAGCCTTTCCTTCCTTCCAGAAAGATGTTGCCAAGTTCTCTGCAACTGGTGGAGAATCCAAAAACAAGTTAAAAAGCATACTGTGACACTGTGGTCTTTTGCAGTTTTAACCTGTCTCTACAATTTTAGCTGCCTGTTGCATCTGGGGACACACAGAGGAATGGAAGGGGGAGTCGAAGTCAATAAAATCCTACAATTTTTTTTTTTAAAAAGAAGCAAAAGGAATTCATTTAGAAATTAAGCCCATGAAACTATGGGGTCAATAGGGGCCAATGGTTTTACACAGAATTAAAACCTATATAAGAAAGAAGGAATCCTTTTTTTTAAATCTGATGGGAGAAACTCTTCTGTGAATATTGAAAGTTAAAAGTAGGAAGGGCAAAGGAAAAATAAGAAAACCTCTTTTTTTCTTGATCCCAAAGGTTCATTAAACAAAATTCTTCCAGACTGAGTAAAACTGCTCTGTCTTTTTGTCAGTGTTCTGTATGTTTATGAGTTCTAGGAGTGGGAGAAATGCTGTTTCCTGGGGAGTTTCCAGCCTTCATGAGAACAGAAAGAATGGAGGTGTGAGAGACAGCCCTTTCCTAAGAGATCTACAGGTTGATTTTTTCCAAGCCCAGGAAGCACAGATTTGATTGCAAACAGAAGTTAAAACTTTTAATCAGATATGAATTCTAACCCTTTCAAGTGAGGCCACCACATCAACATTCTTTGTTTCAAAGCACTGCAGAATCCCAGAGGTGCACTCAGTTTCTTGTTAAGAAGATAAAGCTGCTTGTGAAATTGGTATTGATGGTGGGTTTGGATTTTGAATAGACCTAAGTGTCAGAGAATATTTGGACCAGCCATTTGGTTTTGCTTCTATATCCCTTGATAAATTAAAGAGCACTTTAGATAAACAAATCTAATTGTCTCAGGAGAAGAAGAAAAGATTGAAATACAGTTTTTAAACAGCTTTCTCTTGGTAAACCAAAAAAACTCAGGTGTCACTATCTGTTTAACAGTCTTTTTTCTGCTTCCAACAGATCTGTGTATCTTCATAACAACAAACTTTCAGATGCTGGGTTACCTGACAATATGTTCAATGGCTCTGGTAATGTGGAGATACTCATCATGTCCAGCAATTTCTTGAAGTATGTTCCGAAGAATCTTCCTCCAGCACTATATAAATTGCACTTAAAGGTAATGACAACAAAGTTTTTTATTCCTTTGTGATTGTGACCAAGTACTGTGTTTATATGGGATTCAGACTACACAGCCAAGCCATTTCAGTGCACTTGGAAACATTCCCAGGCCCATTTTAAGTCGTCTGCTGTATCCTCAACAGTAGCTGTCTCCCATGTTCTTACTTTTTTGTTCATAAGAAACAGTGTGTTTTTGCAAAACATCAAAATGCTCACAGGGGACAAAAATGCTTTTCTGTCTTCTGGGGAATGTGTTGCAGATGCCCATGTCATGGCATAGTTGCTCTCTTTCCTGCATTTTTTATATTAATACATATTAGTACAAGAGGGTAGCCCATTCTCCATGGCCATCCAGTGCTTGGCCTCCTGGTTAAGTTTCTCACTGACAATGCTGTATTTTTCTGACAGCTGCTTGCCCACTATGTACTGGCTTTGCTTGCGAAGTCATTTCACATAGACTGCTATTTCCTAGCATCAGTGATTTTTGTTTGCTACTGAACTGGCAATTCAGGCAACACAGGGAGAATTTGAATCAGTGATTCTTTACTGCTGCAACTTCTCCAGCAACAGTGCAATAGCAGAAGTTGTAGTATTAACTAGTCTCCACGTTTTTAATTCCACATCATCTGATTTTGATAAAAACACTTCCTCATGTCTGTGCTAGAGATCTCAGCCTTGTTAACAATGGGAGAGCTGCAGCAGCGGGGAATCCTGGTTCCACTTGCTCCTTGTGTTGACAGATCCTTGGACGTGTGTAAATTGGAATCTGTTATCAGACCCTGGACTTAGGCAGTTCTGTGTTGCCTCCCAGTTTTCTTTTCCCTTGAAGGTTTCACCACTTATTCCCATTAAAATTTTCTAGAAATCGGTCTTCTCCAGCTTGAAGGAAAGTAACGGCTAACAGTCTGATCCTTGAAACTGCTGGAATTTCTCTGCAAAGAGTGAAGTCACTAGTCTCCCACAGTTCATTGCTGTTTATAAAAAATCATTACCTTCTAAAAGGGTCTCAGAGTTCAAGGACTACACTTTGAACTTGTATCCTTCCCTGCTGTCACCAGTTGTCTTAAGGGCAGGGGAGCTGAAGAAAGAAACGAGCATTTTGTTTTCAAGTGTCCTGCCCATCTGTAGTGACATTTACCTTAATATTTTGACTGGGAAGAGACAGGACAATGAGAAATAAGAGAGAGCCAACTAAAACAGTGGACTAAAAGTGTCCAAAAGATGTACTTTAGTTGTGACAGATCTTTTTTGGTCTTTCTCTATTCATGGAGACACTCAGCCAAATCTGTCTGTGGTGGTATCCACTTGGCACATAAATCTAGTCCAGTCTGTCCATCATGTTATTGTGTATAAGGGGACTGTGGGAAGTTTAACAAATTCAGTGTCAGTGTCTTATATATCCTTTTATAATTCCTAGTGTTTTTTGTATCCTTTTATAATTCCCACAGTTTCTATATGGAATTTCTAAGTGGAATTTAGTTTTATATTTTATTTGTGTCTGCCTGCTGGCCACTCTAAAGCCATACTAAGGCAACAGGAGTAATTAGTTTGAAATCTGTGTTGCAGGAACCGTACCTTTTGGAATGCCATTAATGCTGGAAGGATGGCTGGTTCCCAGCTTCCAACCTAGTTCTTCTTTATGGTGAAATCTGTCTTACAATATCCAGAAATTTTGAGAAAATTCCAGAGGTAGCTACCTGGGTTACATTATACATTTGCACATAGGTGGAAGGTCTATGAATACAAAATAAAACCGTCTGGAGTAGGGAGGCAATTCCAATTCCTTATCCCAGAGATTCCATGGGGAATCAATCAAAATATGTTGTACATCAGTCTAGTATTTGTATTTATTTCTTAAGCAGAATGATCATGGCTCCTGACATACCTTATGTCTCGCCCTTTTGAAGTTTAATGCCTGGTGTTAATGGATCAGAACCTGAATGTCCTGTATTGTTTTATGCCAAATAATGTGCTTTGTGCTTTTGGTGACTGTAGAACAACAAGCTAGAGAAGATTCCCAAAGGAGCCTTCAGTGAACTTACAGGTCTGCGGGAGCTGTATTTACAGAATAACTACTTGACTAATGAAGGAATGGACAACGAAACTTTCTGGTGAGACTGTGATCTGTAGTTTGCACCTCTCTGTATCTTCTGGTACAGTAGAATATCTACTGAAAAAAAGTACGTCTTAAAAAGTACGTTTATTAAAAGCTGCACGTCGTTCTGCATATCTCTGCTAAGTCTATATGAAAAGACTTGGATTGCGATGCTGCCATTCAAAAGCAAAGGTCTGAGTCAGTGGCTTGAAATCACACTGCAGAATACTTTTATGTAAAATACACAGCCTGAACATCAGACTGCACCATACCCTGATTACCACAGACCCAATCACACCAGGTGCTAAGTGCCTTCCAGGAAAAGCGCACCTAGAACGATGTTGAAAGCTACTCTCTGTTCTTCCAAACCAGTCAAAAGTGAGGTTTTCTTGGGACTTTCCAGTTTCAAGGGCAGTTCACTGAAAGTAAAGGCCACACCTTCATCTTTGCTTAAGCCACTCCTGTGTTTCTGTGAAGGCAGCCACAGACACACAGTTGTGAATTCATCTGGCAGAGCTGTACCCCAGTGCAGATGGATTGCTGGAGTAGGAGGGGATGCAATGGTATTGTTCAATAGCCAGATGGCTGCAAAAGCTTTGCTACAAACTGGTGCAGCAGAAATAGCCCTTGGCTGTCCTAAATTTAGCCTGGGACTTAGCACTTCAAAAAGTTAACGTTTGTGTCTCTGCTTGCGCTGAGTGCTGCCCTTACGCTACGTGAAAATCCAAATCACATAATCTGTCCCTCCCATGATTTAATTCTGTAAACCTTTAGGATCTCGAGACATGAAGATGTATTGAACTGTGCTTTGCTTTTCCACACGGCACTCCCAGAAACCTCCCTTAGCAATTTACCATAGCTATGTGCTGTTTGTCCCCAGGTCATGTTGGACATGTAATTTCTGTTAAGGTTTTGATGAATATAGTGGCTGTAGCTCAGGCACCAGTCACGGTTGGCAGTGGGGATGGATATTGCTCCTTGCTCTCACAGTACTGTTTGAAGAGCACAGCACAATGCTATTGAGAGGTACCCAAGCTGGGGAAGCGTTGCAGCTTGCAGCAATGGAGTGCTTTACCCAGAGAGTATATTTGCTTATTCAGAGCATGCTTGGATAGCTGTGAATAGGAGTGTACTAACCAGTAAGTAATGTCTGTAATATATTAGTTCTTGCATTTTCTGAAAAATTCCTAGTTATCTGCAGTGGGTGCCATGAGATTAAATGTCTCATTTGAACTGAGAAACTGAATGGAAATACGAGGGAATAGAGGGCTCCTCAGTCCTGGTGTGTAATACCATTGATCCATATCCAGTTGGTATAAGTGGCTAGTCTGAGGATTTATTTTAGCTTCAACTGAGTCCATGGAATCCAGATTCAGTAGCTTACACAAAGCAGCTCTAGCCCTGACTCACTTCCATAATGCTGGAGAGTCAGGAAAAGTTCACTACCTTAGCCTAGGACACTGAATTAGCCTTATCTGCGTTTCATGAGAGTAATGTAAGGTGTTCCCATAGCATCTTTCTTTTGGTAATTGTTTGCCAAAATTGCTCATTTGTTGCTATCTGTGGCATCAAATGAGAGAATAGTAGACTGCAAAACTGATCTTGGGTGTGAGCCTGGTGGCCTTTTGGAAGTCTGTGGCCTGCAGCAGGTTCTCTTGGTAGTGTGGCTGGAGAGCAATCGCAGCGCCTAGTGCTGGTGCCCCTTGTTTTGGCTGTCCACATCAGTCGTATTGTGAGACAAAATAGGGCAGTAATGAGAGCTGTGCCGGGAGAAAGACTCTAAAGTAAAGATTGTAAAACCATAGGGGAAGTTGGTTATCGTTTCACCTTGCAGAATCTAAATGGGGAATGTTTTCTTTCCTGCTTTCCCAAGGAAATTGTCTAGTCTTGAATATCTGGATTTGTCCAGCAATAACCTCTCACAAATCCCAAGTGGTTTACCTCGAAACATCGTCCTCCTCCACTTGGAGAAGAATGCAATTAGGGCCATTGGCAGAGATGTCTTGACCCAAATTAAGAACCTGGAATACCTTCTGCTCCACAATAACAAATTAAAAGCCCGAGGTATTCACCCGTTAGCCTTCCATGGCTTAAAGAAGCTTCACACTGTCCACCTGTACAACAACATGCTGGAAAGGATTCCCAGTGGGCTGCCCCGGCGAGTGAAAACGCTTATGATCCTTCATAACCAGATCTCTGAGATTAACAGGAATGACTTTGCTACCACTTACTTCCTTGAAGAGCTGAACCTGAGCTACAATAAACTTAAAAGTCCCCAGATCCATCGGGAGGCCTTCCGTAAACTGAGGCAACTGAAGTCCTTGGATCTTTCTGGAAACAATCTCCACACAGTGCCCTTTGGCTTTCCAAAGAACTTGCAGATTCTGAAGCTGAAGGAGAACGAGATAAGCATCATCCCCAAAGGGACTTTGTCTGGGATGACAAAGCTAAGAGAACTGTATTTGAGCAACAATAAACTGAAAGTAAATTCCATTTATTCAAGAGCGTGGGGAGAGCTCAGCAGTCTCCAGGTAGAAACATCACCTTCTCTAATTGTGTTGGTAATGCTGATGTTCTTGTCTGTCTGCCTAAGCCAGATTGCATAGCACCAATACTAGATGTACTCAGTTCTCATGTTTTTGGGCTTGCATTGTAAGGACTTCACCTTCTGTTTCTAGAGTAGAAATGATGTGCTGTTGTGCCAGAGGTGAGTGCCACTGCCAGAGGTGCCACTGCTGACCAGGGTGGTGGTCCACCATGTATTGCTGATTCTTGGAAATGTAAAGACGTCTTTGTTTCTGAGCTCTAACTGTGTCCTATATTTTCAGATAAACATTAGTGAATGTTGTCATTAAAACTGAAATTATGCCTTTCAAATAGCTTGTCTCCCAAAAAATTTAAAATCAGCTCTGAAGAGAGACAGCAGGAGGAAGGAATGCATAAACAAAAACAATCTTAATTCTCAAAGCCCCCACATCAGCTTATAGTCAGACAGGCCAAGCTGTAGGATTTAGCAGCTCAGCTGGCTAAGGCACCTGGATAGCAGCTAGGAGGTCTGGATTCAATCAGCAGTCTTCTCATTTGCTTAATTGTTGGAGAAAGTTAAACACAAACCATAAGGCAGGCAGTAACAATCACATTTGTGCTGTGCAAAATGACCTTTCAAAATTGTTATGCTGGTTGAAGGATTTGTCTACATTTCCTTTCAGGCATTTCCTTTTTTATGGTTAAATCACTGTACAGGCGAGGTTTGTACATCTCAGAACAGATCAGGGATAAGGGACATGGAGCATATGTCACACTGGCCCCCAGCGTGTTTTTACACAATCCAAACTTTTATCTACTTCTATCATGTTCTGTTGTTTCTGGAAATAAACGATAGCTTGCTCTTTAGTCAGTGTGAATCAGCAATGCAGCAAAATTATCTGTAGAGTTGTTAGGCTTGCAGCAGCTGCAGGTTTGGTCCTTGGCTTTAATAATACATTTTGCATTTGCACACTGATGTGTGTGTGCATGCAAATATATAAAAAATGAAAAGTAGTCTGGAAGGAAGACACTGTTGAGAATTACAGATGCTGGAATTGTTTCACTGCAGTTGCTTAATAAAATATAGACACTGTCACTTGGGTGACAGCTCTAGTTGTTGGTTGGAGTGACAAGCTCTCCTTGAAAGGCCTGGTTCATAGCACATTACTTATATTCTACTGTCACTCCCTTGTAGTCAGTCTTAAGACAGAGTAATATGTGGCTGAATCAAACATTGGCCCATCAGTTGTATGTGCCCCACAGCAGAGCCTGTTCACGTTAGACAATGTAAAGGTAATAGCACATACTTAAAATTCTGTTAGACTAATGGTGCATTTCTGGCTGTTGCTTTTTTTCTGGAACAGTGTTATTACTTGTTAGTTATTTTCATAATCATATATATGAATCTTTTTTGTCATTGAGGGTTTAAGTGTGCAATTGGTTAACGAGTTGGTGCAGTGGAGTGGATTTGCCAAATGACCATCACATAAGATACTGATAGTGCAGGTACTTAGCATACGCTTCAGCCCACACTGTTTCCATGGAAATCACTGAAGACTATCTGCAATTGCAAAGCTAGACATTTGCATAATTGTTTTACAGACTAGGATTATATGGAGAATAAAATTACTGAAATCGTGACAATCGTTTGCAGAAGTGTAGCTTTAATAATGTAGAACTAGTGAGTCAGCTTGGTGCTATGAAAATGCTACAATCAGGATAACAAAGCACTTCTACTGATCCATTATCTTCCATAAAATTAAACTGAGAAATGATCATGGCCTTTAGTCTTGATGTCTTCATACATTTTCCACGTTAGAACATTTCCAAGTGTTTTTATGTAACTCTAACTAGTCACTAACCTTAACTAGTGAAGTGTTTCCAGTAGCAGCTTCTAAGAAATTGTCATGCATATCTGAAACCCAGTCTACTTTTAATTCACTGGGGAAAGAGATAAAGAAATGTTGGGAAGAAAACAGCATCATGTCTCATGTGAAATCATGATGCTCAATAGTAGTGTAAGAGAGCAGGATCGTATGGCCACACTTACTTCAATGCAAGTTATGGGTAGGTTAAATTAGTTTATGCTATAATAAATAGCACTTCAGTTTTTTCCACCGCAGCTCAAACTGAACATTTCGGCATGGCTGATAATCTAAAATTTCCACTGTACACATGGTGTTTGTCGTTTTCCTGACCTCACCAGAAAAGAGAGGTTCTGAAGCAGACCCACCAAAGTACCATCTGAAAAATAAAGCCCGTTTCCAGATGATTTCCAAACACAACAAATCCAGGATAAGCCTTGCATGCACATCTCACTTCAGCACTGTTACCATATTAAGTTTTTATAAGTGCTTATATTTATATGTACTTTTATAGACTTGTGTGTGTGTGTGTATATATATGTATATATATATATAAACTTCCAAAGGAGGGGAGGATGTGTATAGAGCCAGCCTTTGGAAGCTCATTTGTTGTCAAACTGAAATCTCTTTTTGGAGTGCTGCTAATATTTAAGTTCAGTTATTTATTTGACCCCTTGTTGTCTCTTTCTTGTAGTCATTAGACATGGCTGGCAATCAGCTGACTTCTATCCCACCAGACCTGCCAGAATCTCTAGAATATCTGTATCTTCAGAACAACAAGATCACAACGGTTTCAGAGAATGCTTTTGAATCCACACCCAATATAAAAGGGATTTACCTCAGGTAAGGTCAAATTACCACTTCAAAACACGAGATTTTTTTCTTCTTCATCCACTTTACAACTTCTTACTTTCTAAAAAGTACTTAAAATCCTAACTTTCTGAATGAGCAGCTCTTATAGCAATGTATGATGAAACTATGGTTATCTACTCAGAAAATACATGGATACTCATAATAAGCTTTTCCTGTGTGGAAAGTGTGTTAGAAATTCTGGGAAATTAATGTTACTACTATGTCATATTCCACTATTCAGCTGTGAGCTAAAAGTTTACAGTCCACTTGTAGGGCTATCGCTTCACCTGTGTCTGTTAGCCCTGGATTTTGACAAAACCCCACTCTAGTGAAGCATGTGTGACCAATCTTGAAATTGTGCACATTGCCTTGGTAGTTTTGTCAGAAACAGATGATGAGTTACAACCGTGACAGTTACGAGTTATGTAACTACATTTAGAAGTTTTCAGTTTTTTTCTTACTCTGTCAGTTGGATGAGGACTTTGCTTATATAGGTGAGAGACCCTTTTTATGTATAATGTAAACTCACAGTAATGTAACTGATTTAAGCAGAGATTTATACCACAGGAAGTGAAGCAAAAATCTGGCCTAGTAATATATTCAATTTTATTCTGATGGAACATTAATGAAAATATTATTTAGAAATAATTTTCGTACAAACCCGTACAGAATATCTATTAAGTTGATCCCATAGATGTGTTCAAAAAGCCTAGACTGGCTGCTGCACAAGACTAAATATGGCCTTATTTTGTCTGTGTGCAACTCAACTCTTCTGTAGTTCTGAAGAGTTCTGAATCATACCTTTTTGGAAGAATTATTCCATAGCAAGCAAATAAAATTACAAGGTCTGGTGTAAATTAGAGCAGTCTGTCTGTTCAGCTGCTCACATTTATGAGATTTTAGTGAATGCTTGGATGCAAACCAGAAACCACATACCACATTCTATATTTCTATATAAAGAGAAAAAAGGAATTTGTAAAACTGTTTTGCTAACATATTTAAGAAGCAACACCACCCAAGCTAAGTTTTATTTCTTAATGGGAGGCTTTTAATCACTGCAGTGTTGTGAAACAATCTGAAGTATTAGACAGAATACAATTTTAAGCATGTTGGAGAGGAGAAGACCAACCACTATATGTGGGGTTCTTAAAAATTAGAGGTTAGTTTGTTTATATCCTTAGAAACTCAAATAATAGGTGAAAAATTATTGCATGATGCTTTGTGTTGAAAGGGATATTTTGTATTGGTATTTTGAGTTTTGTGGGAGAAGAATTAAACTATCAAGGAGTGACACAGACTCTCACAATAAAGCAAGTTAAACTTTGAAATATGGGCTATGGAGCAGATGCCTTTCCTCTCTGGGAAGGAGCAGAATACCAAAAGAAAGAATTTGTGGGGGAGGAATTCCAATATTATGATTTTTTCCCTTGGTGAATACAGTTATAGAAGGGGGAAGAGGGGCTGGGGTGGAGGAAAGTAGTTTTTTGAGAGCTTGGTCAGTGAACTTGAACTCAGTAGGAGATACTTAATATTTCCCAGTATTTTCCTGCAGGGTCCTTTGTGACGATACAGAGTGCTGCCAGAAACCATGTTCAGTCACTGCATTTGCCTGCTTGCTTATAAGTACCTGATTTCCCTTCCTTTTTCCATCCAGAGGAATCAGTACTCCTCTGTTGTGGATCAGGGTAAAGTTAGAGTAACTTGGGTCACTGTAACTTAAGTAACTCTACAGAATGACTTCATCCTAGTCTCCTCATTTCTGCGTTGGATATAAAAATGGATTCATCTTAAAAGTAAGGCCTTTTTGTTTGTCTAAAGGTTTAATAAGATTGCAGTTGGAGCACTGAAGGAAAGTACCTTCCAAAACCTAAAGCACTTACAGGTACTGGATATTGAAGGAAACCTTGAATTCAGCAACAGTTCAAAGAATAAGGATGACTCGGAAGAGGAAATCGAAGATGAGGAAGAGGAAGAGGAGGAAGAACTGAGATAAAATGTGAACTCACATATGGGCATCGTGTGGGAGGTAACAACTGCAGTTGATTTTAAATCAAGGACCCGGTTCTGAGACTCTTGAGTAAATAATTCCGATTTACAAGTATGATTGAAACTTAACAAATGAGTGCCTGAGACCTAGACTCAAAGTCTTTCACTAAAATATGACTGGGAACTGCAGAATCAAAAAGAGTTCAAAATCCATTATTTTCTGAAATTAAACAGTCAGTATATATCTGTGTTTTGTCAGAGGCAGTGAATTGTTCATAGTGGCTTCTGCTTATAGGCACAGCAGACACAATAGGTCAATGACAAGATCATTATCCACTAATTCTGATAAAAAAAAAGAAGTTTAAAGGTATTTAATGATATTTTTAAGCTACTAGTTCATAAGGAAGGTGAAGAACTGTGAAGCGAAGAACTGTGAAGCTTACTGATGCAGAACATTGTCATCTGAAAAAGGAATAAAAAAATTAGACAAATTAAAGATAGACCCATCAGTGTCATGGCATCATGGCATTATGATTATGAGGTTTATCTCAAGCTGTGCCTAAATTACTAACCACTCGGAGTGGGAAGATAATACTGTGCTTGGTATATTTCTTATAGTAAGAATATCTACTTCAGGTCACTTTTGGACATGGTATTGCAGGACTGGATTGATACCAGGTCCAGGAGAGACACAACAGTCTTTAATTTTGCTACTGATAAGTCTTGGTGAGAGTTCACTGCTTACTTCACTCGAATTCATTGAAAGGCCTCTGGTCAGGAATTCCAGGTTGTGATTGCTGCTGACTTTGATTCCAGACTGGTAATCTTGAAATTAAGATCACAGTATTCCACAAACAATCTGCCCAACCACTTAATCTGTCTAGTTGATCCTCTTTTCTTTTCAACTGTGAAAGAAAATATGAAGGAAGAGTGGTGTTTGGAAAAAAATATTTAGTTTTAGCCCTTATTGACAGTTTGTTGTGGAGAATGACACAAGGAAGTCCCAGGAATAGTGCTAATAGGCTGAAAAGCTGATGTGACTTGAAAAGGGAAGAAGCTACTTGGAAAGTAAAACATTAAATCTCCTGGCTGGGCTATATGAAAACTTTGTGAGAAAAGAAATAATTTGCATCTACAGACTTAGAGTACAGATAATTTCTGATTCAGTAGGTTTGGGGCGTGTGTGACATGTCAGCAGGTACTAAGTTTAGCATATTCTGAATTCTGTATTCCTTTATGTAATTGATTTTGTTTTTCTGATGTTTTGCAGGAAAACATATGGAAAATTACATATATGCCTGTGTATATATCTATATAGATATACAGAGAACACTTAGCAAAACGTGCAATGAATTATGCAGAAACTGTTGTGGCACTGGGCCAGGCTCATGGAACACAGTGTGTTACAGTGCCTTATTCAGGGAGAGACCCTGAATGCCTTTCCAAAGCTTCCAAATCATCTTATACAAGACCCAGGATCATAAGGGATTGCTCTGGAACTCACAAAAGCTGGCTTTTGTTTCTTCTGTTTCTCTTCCTTCACTGTTTCCATCTGTAATAACAATATGGGACTGTTTTGAACACATGCCTTCAAATGCTGCTTTTGTCACTGCATTTTAAGTGAACATGTATATGCTGCTTTTCTTTTCCTCCACCCCAAAGAAGCTGCTGTTGATCAGGTGAGATGGATATTTGCAGTAGTTTCACGTGTGGAGCAGTATATGAGGCATTTTGGTCATCAAGCAGCAGTAATAATCCTGGATGCAACTATTCCGCTGTTATAGCAATGTGTATATTTGGATAAGAAAAAAAAAAAGTAAGGCTGGATCCCATAGTATTTTATCTCTACTGCCAAAGCCTGCAGTATATGCCTGTTTTAAAATAAAACAATTGCTGTTGTGAATATATATATAAAAAATCTGTACGTTTGCCTTCTAGAACGTTTGTAAAGTTTCTCTCTTGCTGTTGTTTGCCCACGTGGCAGTTATATGAATGTCTCCTAAGGTACATCCAGGAGATTGAGAACAGTATGCAGTTTAATGTATGTGGCAGAATTTTTCACATACTGTGTATCATTCACATTAAGAGCCAAAAGTGAGACAAATGATGCAAAAGGGGTGAGTGTTGGATGTCTTAAGAGAAAACTGTTAAGCGTTGAGAGAAATTTCTTTGTGGGGTTTGAGTCTGGAGACTGTGCCTGCTGTCATACTCTCTTAAAGCCTCACCTATTTTATGGTGAGTAGTCTCAGCTCCTGTTGGAATCATTAAGGAAATCAAGGAAAAGAAGACCTGGATGGCAAGCTGCCTATTTGGTTATAATGTCCTTCATCTGAGGTATCTAATCTGCTTGAGGAAACGGCCTTGTCTTTTGAGGATTTCTGATTGAACATGTGTTGTTTTGCATACTGCATTCCAAGATTTATTTGGAAACACATTTGACTTAATTTTTCACCAGCTGTTTTTCCTGCTGGAGAAGATCTAGTTCTGCACTCTCCCTATGGGTTCCCATAGCACATGAAAGTAATTTCAAGCTGTTATTTCTTACCTTAGACAATTCAACACAATCATGAATCATAGAAGGAAAGATTGCTTCCTGAATAAAATAAAATCTTGGCCCTAAAAATTGCAAGACCCCACATTTTTGAACATCAGCTATACAGCTGAGCAATAAGATAGACTTCCAACTGACTTTTGGTATACGTTTCTATGTAAAATGTTTACAGAATATAGCTCAAATCAATTAGCTATCTCCAGCAAACCCCAGTGGAAGTTTTGCCAGTCTTTGGTGAAACAGACCAATTTATTCTACTCCTGAACAGACTGAGAATATGCAGATTTGTACAGTTTTATTAAAACAGTGTGATTATCTTTAAACTTCAGTCCCTTACGCTGCAATTCTGTGAGAAGTCAGGTGCCCCAGACTCCCTTTTAATCTCTCGAGAGTCTGATGTTGTCAATGCAGGGATGAAGGTACATTTTTAGCACCTTGTAGAATCAGGTCTCCAAATTCAGGATGATACATACACTGTTAATCTTCTTCAATCAAATGTCAGCCTTTGCCAAAGGAGACCCACCTACAGTTGAAGGGGAATATCCCATCTACCAGTAGAGTTATGAAACCCTTTTCCAAGTTTAATTCAAAATAACTGCACATAGAATCTGTCCTTTCCAGAGGACAGTGCTTCCCAGCAGCAAAACTAGAAAAAAGACTCTTCTTCCCCCCAGTAAAATCCTAAACATTCCCCCTTCCCTCCCAAAGGAATGTCTGGATTGTCACGTAAGAGGTTGATGAGGCAGAATCCCAGGCTCAATTTCTTGCTTATCCATGACATTGGACATAAACCTGCTGAACCAAAATGGCAGTTTCTTTCTTTCTTTCACAGGAATAAGAGGTTCCTTGACAGATGGTAAGTAAGAGTCGGAAATCCACAGGACTAAGCCCACGTATTTTTTTTGGCTGTAGGTGACACCTGTAATCCCAAGGTCCAACCCAGACCTTGGGTGGAGCAGGACCCAGGAACAGGGTCTTTATTATTCTCTTTAGTGAAAATGAGGAGAGTTGGAAAGTTGACCTCTCCTTAGGCACAAAATTGGGCCAGAAAGAGAGAACATAACTGGGTTTTTTTTGTGTAACTTTCTTGGAATTACTTGGATTTGGAAAGAGACAAATATGAAGTTTTTAAGGCAGATACGCATGTATGGATAGTCAAAATCTGGAAGTTTAAAACATTCAGTTGGCAACTTTATTCCTAAGTATGCGATTGCACGTGTTTGGTATTAATGCATGATCTGTATGCAAGCTGAGGTCCAAGTTTATTTGCTGTCCTTTTAGAGGACATATTTCCGCATTACAGAGGACACTACATAAAGCAGGGAAAAATGGGGGTTTTACGATATTGGATACACTTTTTCACAGCAACAGGAGTACAAATGCAGCACGTGAGCTACTAAGAACTCAAAAGGGGCCAAAAATAGTCCCTGGATAATAAGCTTTTATTTCAGATGGTGGGCACATAGCCTGGCTGCATCTGCAGTGTGGACGGGCTGTTCTGCAGCCCTTCTCCCGCTCATCCCTCTTCCTTCAGGCTCCTCAGCCCCATGGATGTCCCCTCCTGATGCCTGGGGTACCCGGTGCCCGCTCCCTCCCTGATCCCCCCCTCTGTACACCTTGCCTTCGCTTCTGCCCTGGGTAATGCCAAAGGCTTGTTCTTCGGGGGCTTCTGGGAAAAAAAGACCAAGGATAATCGTATTTCCCCACAGGTTTTATCTCCCTGCCAAGGGAGTTATGGCTGCTTTTCCCTCCCTGGGTGCTGGGAGAAGTTGCAGAGCCGATACTGAGGTGCTGGGGGTCAGACTGGATGTGGGGAACCTGTTTGCTCTGCTCTTCACAGAAGTGGAGGGCTCCTCCTGCCCCAAAGGGGCAAAAAAGGTCCCACAAAGGAGCTGGTGCCATCCCTTCTGCTGTGGAGAGAGCCTGCCATGGCAGCTCCTCTGTGGGGAGGGAGGTGGCACAAGGCTGAGGCTTTCCCTCCTCCAAAATGGCACCCTGTGAGCCCCTCTTTGGGGGACAACAGGACCTTGTGGGTGAGTAGCCGCCCCCAGCTTTGGTTGGCAGGATAGGTGAGTTGTGGGGGGCACCATGCTGCCAGGTGGGGAGGCAGGGTGAAAGCCTGGAGTGCCGGGGGGTCCCAGCACCTTTGTGGTGCAGTGAGGAGGCTCCAGGTCTGCGCCACACTGCAGTGTTTGGGAATTAAGTGTTGAGTTTCATGAGAAAAAGGTGCTTTACGCAGTAAGTAGATACACTTCTAAGGAAAAATGAGTTAAGAAAGGAGGAAAAAACTGCCAAAGGAAAACTTTTGACCAGATTTGAATGGGGTTGTGGTGGGGCAGGAAGAAGGCTGTGAGGTGCTCCCATGGGGGTCGGTGGCAGCTGCTAATGAACGGCGGCTGCAGACCTCTGGCAGCACCACAGCATCTCCATGGGGCTGCTCCCCCCGAGAGCTGCCAACCACCCCCCTCACAGCTGGCTCTGGGTCAGAGAGCCGTGCCAGGGTGAACATCTGCTGGATCTTCTGTGCTTTGGGGACTTGGAGATTGTTTTCATTAGCTCCTTCCCATAAATATCACAGGGTTGTCCATTGGAAGAGGTGTTGGCGCAAGGATCCTCCAACTCCTGCAGGTGCTGAAGAGTCGGTCTGGCAGGCCTGATCCTAAGGCATCTGTGGTACAAAACCCCTTCCTCCTCTTATGCAAGAGGGATAGAGGGGACTTATTCCTGAAAAGGCTGAGGATCTGGAGTAGCAGAAGTTAGGTATGTGCAGGAGTGAGGCTACAGACCTGCATTAACAAAGTGGATGAGAATGGGAAATGACCTCCTCCCTAGGACCGAATTGCCATTTCTTCTGCTCCTTGGTGGTTCATGTAGAGAGGGGAGGCATCAGCGTTCTGACTGAAGCTTCACAATTGTTCTCTTTGGATGGTTGTTCCTGATGGTCAATAAGAGTTTAGTTTGCGATGCTGTTTGTCACCATGTTGAATACCCAAGAATATTTTTACAGTTTTTTCTTACAAAAAAGTAATAAGAATAAAGACATATTTTATAACTAATATATTTGATGGGAAGCAGTCTTTTGGAAAGTGTCTGTGATGTAGTCCAATATCCTATTAATTGATTTTGCTCTATACTCTAGTATTGGTGAGTCTTTCTTCCTGGGTTTGGGAATAGTGGTCCTAAAACCTTCAACATTATTTAGAATTTTATAGAATATGAATTTAGCCTTGGTTTTTTTTTCAAGACATTTCCTCCTCTAAAGGGATTAATTTGTAGAGATCATTGTAATTGCTGTATTATGTTGCTAATGTAGGAACGGTGAGAAAATTCTCCCTAAACGTTCATTTCCTTTAGTGAGGAAAATATTGGTGTGCCCTGCAGCTCTGGTTCATACTGCTATTGTCAAGTCAGCCAGCTGTGAGATGTATGTGGAGGCAGTGGATGATAAATGTGTTCTAATAATCCAGTATACAAAGTGTTTCCATAAGAACTCTTCAGTAGTATCCAAGGACATTAAACAGTCCTTCAATAAAGTCCTTCCTTAAATGCTTTTGAAACAGGCAAAGGCTGTTTTAATGCACCGTACAGGCTATCTCAAGTTTTCCCCATGATAGTTCCAAAATCTGTTTTTAGCATATGATTATGATACAGTCGAGAATTTTGCTTCTGATAAAAATTCAGAATGATTTGCAGCATTCTCAGCTCTGGTTGCAGGCAAGAATGAATGAGTCTCATGCACTTATTACTTAGGCTGTAATTAGGTGTTTGTTGACAGTTGTCAAAGAAATGACCTTTAAAAAAAATCTTTAGTTAGGGTATATCTTTTATATAGGATTAACATTAACGTTGATTACTCATATAGCATTCTAGATCTCTCCCCTTCTTTATGTCTCTGTTTCATGTCTGTTTAATTCAAATGCAGCAGTGGGATAAAATCCAAAGCACTTTACTGATGTACTGAAGACAGCATCATGAGGCACCCTCATCATCCACAGCCTGAAAGATTTGGCACTGGAAGACTCACTTCGGTTGTTCCTACTCTCTCTGCAAGGCAGACAGGAAGAACCAAAGTGAATCTTCCAATGCCAAATCAGGCAGGAACAACCCAAGTGAGTCTTCCAGGTTGTTCCCAACTGCTTTACAGAGAGGGAATGAACAAAACATCTGGGATACAGATAATCTGTATTACCTTTTGTGAAATTTACTTTGGAGAGTTGCAGATCACTTGTGCAGAAAGTATGGTGTGGAGTTGTACGTTAGTCCTGTGCACAGCACTGGTGAGAAAACAACAGCTGAGAATGAGCAGTCACAGTGGAAAACCTCTCCTTTCCAAACTTTCTGTTAGAGCTGGTTCAAACTGCAGTGCTGACTTGATATCCTCCTATCCTTTCTGATTTCTCCCTTCATAGATATTTGCTTAGGAAGGATTTCAGGTCAGAGAAATGCTTTCTTTTATTGAAAATACCCAACAAATTGGATGATATATTCTGAAACAGAGATCATACATTTACTGATTAAATTATCAATAAAATATAGACTACAAAATCTCTGTACTTTGAGTTTGTTTTCAAGAAAACTCATGAATATAAAAGAAATAGTTAAAGTATTTAAATAGGAAAGAAGATGGAAGATTAGGGTTGAAAATACTTAGTTCTGTATAATTCCCACATGTTTTTAATAGCCTAGTGGTAAAACCCAATAAAACCACTAGAAGCAATGAAATCATAATGAAACGTCTCAAGGTCGGTCTTGTTTTTCTTTTGGTTTTGCCATCTAGCCCAAATAGTATTTGTAGCAGATGTAATATGAGATATCTGTGAACATAAAACACTTCTTGTTTTGTTCCCCTGCTTTTTCCATCGTATTAAAATACCCTTCTAAAAGCACTAGAGATATATCCTTATTAGGAAAGTTCAAAAGCAACATTGACTACAGTAAGTTTCATGTGGTGGGTCAAGTCCTGGCTTTTAGCAGCATTATGTGCAGACACATACAAACACGTGTTTCACTCCTAAATGAATTGCAGACACCTCTTTGTGATGAAAGACGACTGCTTTTAAAGCAACAGTTGCAGAACTCTGTACCTTACAGAAGAAAATGTAATAATTTAATTGAAAACCCTTCAGGAATAATATTTGCTTGTTCTTGTGCTGGACTGAATGCTCTCTGCTAGTCTGGAAGGAAGGACAGCATGCCCTACCACCAAAAGTCTTTGTGGGAGTACAAATAATTTTCATCCTATCACAAATAGGAGAAGGAAGAGTTTTTCCAGTAACTGCAGTCTGTTACAATAGTTTCCACTGAGTGAGAGGTAGCCAAGAATTAGCTGTGAAGGGGTGACCAATGAGTTGCAGATACCTCTAGATACCTACAGACCTGTTTGCTTTGTCTTTAGTGGCTTCTGCAACTAAATATTTGCAAGGAGAAGAGGAGGGCTTTCTCCATCACCACGTCTTCAGCTGTTGGTATCTCTCATCTTGGAATCAGCAAGGAAAGGAGGTTTGATTCTATCACAGGAGAAGAAGTGCTTAAACGCTTTTCCTCTTCACCCAGCAATACTCAACGTCTTTTCTTCCTGAAGCCTGCTTTATTTCTTCCCCAAAATACCACTCTCTTAGTAAGACTGCTATGATTTTACTTTGACAGCCTGCAAGATATCTGAAATATCCTGTGACACAAATCTGCCAAAAGTCTCAGCTGTGCCAAATCCATTCCCATATATCATCTATGGCTAACGGGGATGCAATCATTGCTCCTTTATAAGATGGAATCTGAGGGGATTTTGCTTAAAACAGGAGCCTGGAAATTCCTATGAATATTGTGGTAGTGATCCTGTGCTTCCAGCCAGCCAGAAGCAGCTAATCCAAGGTAATCATGAGTCCCCTTTAATACATTATGTAACTGTCTCAGTGTTCAGCCGGTTTATCCTCACCGTGCAACACCCCGCTGAATTAGAAACCTTCTCTTTCTCAGTTTATAGATGGGATGCAAACTCTGCATTCTTGTGGTCACTTGACCATGAGATCACATGAGAAGTCTGAGATAGTGAATAACCAACTGAACTTAAGTAGTGACCACCCTTCCTGTTCTATTGATCTCATCCATTTGGGGTTTTGTGGACAAACCCCCTCATAAATTCCAGACATATCAATCAGTATGCTCCAAAATTGTTAGTGAATATTGTTAGCATATATTGTCTTCTTAGTTGTATGTGGAATCATAGGCTGAAGTGAGAAATTTAATACACGTATTTCATGTGCAGTTCGGCCCTTAATGAAT
Organism: Dromococcyx pavoninus; assembly: GCA_033558185.1. Lineage (NCBI taxonomy): Eukaryota > Metazoa > Chordata > Aves > Cuculiformes > Neomorphidae > Dromococcyx > Dromococcyx pavoninus. The sequence goes on from JAUMJL010000594.1 coordinate 189,071, forward strand.
GGATGCATTAAACTTTGTCTGTTCTGTGGCCTCTTTTTAAAATGTGGCAAAAATTCAGTTATTTTCCAACCATTATTATTGCAACAATATGTGCTCCCCCACTGCAAGATAGGCAGCAGTAGCGTCCCTGTGGAAAAAAATATATTGCTTTCTCTCCTCACTGTATTTAGACCTCAGCTGCAGGGCTGTGATCTCAGCCAGCTCTACTGCCTGGAAAGGAGAGCCAGCAATTCCTCATTGCCACCGTGGCTGTAGTGAAAGATAGCTGTCTTGATGAAAAAACACACCTGATCAGTCAGTAGAAACAGTACTTAGTGTTGGGCAAGATCAAAGGCCGCTTGAGTTTTCCAGATTCAGTTAATTTTCCAGGCTGAGCATTTTGCTTGCACACATCAACCACCTTCTGCTAGTAGTTACCTCATTTTTATGGAAAGCACAGAAAGGACTGAGGTAATTTCCAAGACCATCCATCTGGCTTGAAGATGAAGCTTTTCCATCTGCTTTGAAAGTATTACAAATCAGTGCGCTGTTGTTAAAAAGGGACTAAAGATAATGTTTGTCGTAGAATTGAAAGAGAGACCTCATCAAGTGGTGATATTAGAGTTACTCTATTTCCTAAGTGCTTTTGAATTGCTAGCGTAGCATGGAGGGAGTCTACACTTTAATGTTTCAGCTAATCATTTAGATCACCTTATTTGTGTGTTGGGATACATATTCAGGTGGCACAAATAAGCTTAGCTGCAGTTAAGTCATTTAAGTGCCATAAATCAAGACTAGCTGAGAATATGAGTAACTGCATTAGTTCCATAAACTTCTAGATGGGGATTGGCAGTGAAAAGCTCTTGCAAGTTAGTGGGATGCGTAAGTGCTTTGGTTGTGTCTGTTTCTCCCAGTTCTCATTCTTCCACAAGGATTTAGTACAGCAATTCAACACTTCAAAACTTCCTTGACATTAGCAGAATCCTCAAAAACCTGTTTGAAGATGCCATTAATTATGTTTTATGCCACAACCATCTGCAGTGGTTTCTTTCATCTCAGTAGTATCTCTAGAGCAATGCAGTTGCAAATGAATCAGCATAAAATGACTGTCTCTAGTAAGTATGTGTTAATCTGCGTTACTTCTGGTAATTATGTGTTAATTCGTGTTACTTCCCAAATTATTTCTGCCATACCTGTATACAGTGCATCACCCTTCTTCATTATCTTCTCTCCTTCCTCAAGCTCTTCCCTGGTGTGCCTTGAGTGTTCTGTAATTGGCTGAGTTCCTTTTCTTTTTAGCATGGTAGGGAATCTCAAAACGTGGTTGAATGTTGCCAGTTAAGAAATATGTTCTTTCCACATACACTTGGGAGTATTCCATGCAAACTGTTGCAATTAGTGATTGATTGGTTGATTGATATTTTTAACATAAAAGTTTTGAGACTACAAAGTCACCTGTTTGTTTTTATGCTCTGAAAGTAGGAGAAACATATTCACCAACACCAAGCTTACTCTCTAACGCGATAATCAGCAGCTTCATTATTTTTGTTGGAAGTGCGATTATGGCCATAAACTGTGTGCCAAGCTGCTAAACAACAAACACCATCAGACACAGAAAATAGCTAAGATGGAGGAAAGCTCACTGTAAAAGTTCTTTTAACTTCAGTGTTGATCTCTACACAGTTAACAGCAATGTCTTGTGTTCTTAGTATAGAATGACTGCAGTAGCAATCAGGTGCTCCAGCCAAGGTCACACTGCAGTAGGTAACGTACATTTTCCAGAACAAATAACAAGTTCTGTAGGCTTCTTGTTAGCAGTACTTGATACCACAAATGAAAATCCAGACCATTGCTTTCCTCCCAGCCGGTTCACGTTGCAGCTGCCACATTGCTGTGAGGCCCTAGGCAACATCAACAGAAAATAGACTTGCCCTGAAAAGAGTTTGTAAAATCAAAATGTGAGACACCAAACAGAAGTTCCAAACTAGAAGAGATAGTGACCAACAAGGAAAACAGTAAGTTATGATTTGTGTAATTTTTAGGGTGAATGGGAGGCACATATTGGTATAAACTCCAAGTTTTAAAGATCTAAACAATATAATATTAAAAAAAAAACCCAAAAAAGTGCATTTCAAATTTGCAAAGCAAAACTAGACAGTCTATAAATAGGGTTTGAATGCAGAAGGCTGATTTTAAAACAGCCTGTAGATTTCATAGAAATACACCTTCACTCATGAGACCTCTGTATTCCCTACTTGCCAAACAGAGTATTAAGGACAAAAATTGTGGTTTTCTTTAATGTGCAGGACTTGTGTAGCTCAACCAGCTGTTTCTTCTGGTCTTCAGTGCTTTATCTCATCTGAAATTCTCCTTGTAGATGTCGTAGTTTCTTAGCACTGGAGTTGGCTTACACCTCCTGAGACATGGCTCAGCTGAAGAGTGTCAAACTAAGAAAGCTGTCTCAGACAGGCAAAAGGATTTGCACCTTTTAGTTAGCCAAGGGTTGTAAGTGGCTGGAGAAGAAGGTGGTGGTAAAGCTAGAAGCACTTTCTACTTGGCGGACTGTGGCATCTTGGCATGGTGTGTGGGCAGACTCATCCAAAACCACTTATTTTGGAATTACTCATTCTAAGTCTTGGATCTACTCAGCTTCTTTCTTCATGATTTTTATCTATGCAAAGTGATAGATGATTGGAAGGCTTTTACTATCACTTCACATAGCTGTAACTGACTGTGAAATTTAAACTTTATATGTCCTCTTTGCTGGCAAAGTCAACACACACAGATCCTGCCCTCTCCAAATGCACTTACACTGTTTCATCTCTGGCTGCTTGTTCTTGTCCCCGTGTCACCTCTTGACTTCTGTTGACATAACTGTTTGCTACGACAGTGCTAAAAAAAACATATGTGAACTGGTTTGAATTAGAAAAGCTTCTCATCTGATTCTTCGTCTGGTCTCATAAATAATTGGGTCTGTACAGCTGGGAGAGGAGGGGAGGAATGGACAGCTGGGGAAGGATGAAGGGGATCTTCTGGAGCTGCCAGTGCTGCTGAAAGCATCAGATGTCAACTAGTGCTTCTGCCCATTCAGAGAGGCCTCAGTTCTCCCAAGTCACTCATTTTAACGGTACTTTGTAGAGCAGGTCCAATACATGACCTGTTCAGGGGCAAATTGGTATGAATAATTTCAGTTCTTTCCTATTATTTGTCTTCTGTGTTTGATGTTTTCAATCTAGGGGCAAATTAGCAAAATAGTTACCTACTGTATGTATTTTCAATTTAATACATAGTTTCTGTGGAATTATAGGCAAATAAGATGTACGTTTGTTGTTTCTGGCTTTACCATTTGTGATTTAAACTTCCTATACTACAGCCCTCTGAGGCAACGAATCAGTGCAGGATAAAAGTAGTCTGAACGGGAGCCCTCAAAAAGGAGGTGAATATGCACACCCCAGAAAAACCGTTAATCATGTGCATGAAACACTTCTTCTGGTGAGTGCAGAAATTGTCCTTTTTGATTGGGTTATCTTTTCTCTACAGATGAGAGGAGCATATTATAATACCAGGCACGTGTCATCTGAAACTGAAATGACACAAACAACTAAATATAACATGTCAAGTGTATTGGTATGAACTAGTATGTAATCTCTGGATTGAATCCCAACTTTTCAAAAGGTCGCCTCACTTCCACTTTCCATTTTGGCAAAGAAATAAGAAGACACAGTAGAAGTGCACAGACAGCCTGTTTTTAAATGGCAAGTTTATTATGAAATGCTCTCTATCACAAACATTGGAAACATAGTCAGCAGATTTTATGGTAACTGAAAGATTCAGTCAATAGTGGAAAGGGAGTAACTGTCGATGTAGATCAACCACTGAATTATGAGAAATAACTGGCCCGTTTCCACAGCAAACTCCTCACAAACCCCAATATTACTCAGCATCATTGGGTTCCAGTTTGTGTTCAGTCTGCCCTTAGCAGGAAGCATATGGTTCAAGAGCTTGAGTTTTGGATTTATACATATTTACAGTAGAACAGCCTATAGGTTACAGGAGTAGACACATTAGCACCAGTGCTTATGGATTCGGGCTCACATTGCCTCTGCCACTGCATGTGCATGTACTGACTCTACTGAAGAGTTAGGTTAAAAAAGGTTAATGAATCTGGCACTTGGAAGGCAAACTGTACTCTGCAGTGACCTAGGAATTCTTCATGCTATGTATCACACTTGAATGCCTGTCTCCAAAGGCTGCCCATCAGAATTACCGTAAAGTGCTTTCTCGCAAAAATGTGTGCTTTGCTTCACCCCTGCTTGAAGTGTCATTTAGCAATGTGCGTCACCCCTTGAGGTCAGGAAATCAGTGTGATTTTCTTACTGCTGCTCTAAAGCTAAGCACAAACTATATTCAGCAAATATTAGACAAAACTAGTACCTTTAGCAGTTTTGGTGAAACATCTTCACATAGCAAAAAATCTACATAAATACAGTGCTCATAGTTACCGAGATTCACAAAAAAAAAGGCTTTGGTTAGAAAATCAAAAAGGGTCAAATAAAAAATACCTTAAAAAAAAGGAGTCAAAGGAGTGTCAAATACTATATTGGAGTCAAATGACTGCAGAATAAACCAGTAGTTGTCCATTAGTTAATTTCTTGGTATTAAAATCTTCCACGTAAGGAAGCTCATCTCTCTTGCAAGCTGTGTGCCTTTCCTGACATTCACAGCTGGTCTCCTAGCTCCAGTACAAGCAGGGTGGCAGTAATTCCACATTTTCCTGTTCAAGGCAAAGAGTCCCTCTTCCAGCTGTGAGGTAGAGATTGGGTATCAGGTCACTGGCGTATGAGATACCACTGAGAGCAGCTGTTACACATTCGTTTCTAGTTCATTTATTTCAATAGTGCAGTGGTCTTTACTGTTGGATTTCTTCGTGTGATTCTCCACTGGCGTTTCTTCTTGCTCCACTTGCACAGGTATGTGGTGCTGAAACCCCTTCACTGTTTCTGGTCCATGAGATTCGTTCATGGTCTTCACACAGCCATTTCTCTGGTAAGCCACAATCTGATGGACGTTAACAGGCTTAGTTTCACAAATCAATGGCACCTATGTGAAAAGTATTGAGATTTGGAATACTGCTACTCTTTGCTCAATACAACAGGGAAGGAATTTTTACTTTTAAAGTCTGTGGTCTGCTTTATATTCACCAGGATTACTTAGGACCACCACAGACTTTCAGGACGTGTTTGGCATATACACTAAAGCATTTTTGCACCTTTTGGGTAAAGTGAAGGTGTGTCTACATATGTAAAAATGCAAATTCTGTCACAACTCTAATTTAACTTATACCCACAGTAATAATCCCTCGCATCAGTAAAGCGAAGTAAGTAAATAATGGCTAGAATTTCAGGGCTAAGTTTGAAAGATACAGACTCTCAATGACCAGTAGGCTGAGCGTTGGGCAGTGCTTGCTCTTGGGTATAATTTCATAGACCAATAAGTATCTGCTGTTGTCTTCTAACCCAATAAACTAATGCCTGTCTTTTCAATTTTCACAATTTCAAAAGAAATAGAGGATTTTATTGACTGATTCATAAATTAAATATTGAAGTGTCCTTTAAATCAAACCAGAAGTTCTGATGGGGAAAATAAGACGTAAATGCTGGCAGAGAAAAGAGGTGGGTTTGCAGCTGAGAAAATTTGGCCTTTGGGTATATATTACTAACTCCACAAACTCTGCAGCCAAAATGTATGGCAGACTAATGGTATATTTTAATACAATTATGGAGCATGATGCAAAGAAAAATCTCATCACAGATGACTAAATAATCCCCGAGGAGGGATTTTATATTCTTGAAACATTTATTCTTGAGTTATGACTGATTTCCAAATCCAGCAGTGAAATGTCAGGAGGTCTGTGTTATGCAGGAACTCAGACTACACTTCTGGTTTTGTAAGGCATGACATACTTTATCGTTAGGCTGTATGTGGGGTTTTTTTGTAGCTAGCTATATGTGTAGCCCATATATTCAGGCCTAATTCTGTCATCAGTAATTACTGCAGGTGCTAAGTACCTCAGAGGATATGGCCCATCTTTATATATAAAATTGGTAAGAACAGGAATTTTAAATGCATATTGCAGGAAGGCACGAGAATGGAGTTTACTAGAAAGATTGTCTGTAAAATGGGAGAAATAACAATAGAAGTAAAACTTTGCTATTAATACTGTCGTTCTACAAATGATGCACAGAAATTAAAGACATCTTGTGAAAATCAGTTCTGATGAAGAAACTTTTCTGCATAAACTAGTATGTCTTTATAGAAAGGTATCGAGAGTCTGCCGTGAGATGAAAATGTTGGGGATTAGCACCTCCAAGCATGATGGGCTCATAGAATTAAGAATCTCCTTTGTCAAGGATTTGAAGGAACAGTTTGAGAAGCTGTTCCTGGTATAAAGAAAGACTGAACGATGCAAGCCAAGGAAGAAGGAAGAAAAAAAGAGGAATGGAGGGAGACAAAGGCAAAATACAGAGGTATGTGTGGGGTATGGAATAAGAAGGGAAACCAAAGATGTAAGGAGGGACTTGTGTTACATGGAGAAGGCATCTGATAATTAAGTCTAGAATGGAGCAGTGTGCTTGTGCTTGTCCAGAAAGAAAATTATTGCAATGCTGGCTTCAGATTATGCTTACAGAGGCTTGCAACACCTGTTGTAGTTGCTTTTGTTCTGAGCTTATTGATTATGCATACACACACTCGTGAAAACCTTTACCTCCATCTACACACAAACACTCAGGGATATTTGTCACCTTGTCTTGTTGCAAGTCACTTTTTCAGAAAAGGCACAGCTTGCTGGAATGGGGTACTGAGAGTGGGACTCACAGTTCCAGCACCCTCATGCATTTGCAGGACAATGCAGCTGCTTCTCCTGTTCCCAGCCCCAGTGTGTCAGAGCTGGCTGGCAAGCTTTGAACCTGAGTGGCTTTTTGCATGATGTCACGCAAAAGGACCCCTCCACCTCACCTGGCTAAGCAACACATTGCTGAATTCTGTCCTCTCTCTGAAACACCTTTGTAAACTAGATGAAATGAATGTGGGAGTCTGAGAGCTTGCAGGTTCTTTGCTGTAACACAGCACACAATGGCACACCCTGGCTCACGGTGTTTTTACCTCATCACCATCCTTGATGAACTCCTTCCGGCAGATGTGAGCCATGATCCCAGCTGCCAGCGCATCTCCCAGGACATTGATCATTGTTCTAAACCTGTCTCTGGCAAATGAAACAGTGATAGTAAGTTGTTGGCTCTTTGGGTACATGCCTATGGCTTCATCACTGCAATAATTAGAGCTGAAGGCCAGTTTTACTGCTTTTATGAACTAACAAGTTTAGAAATGGTAGTAAGGAAGTTTGGCAGAGGACAGCTATTAGTTACTGAGCTGCTTAGGTCGGTTTTCCAGCCTTTTCTAGCCTTTTCTGAGCTCAATACCCTGTGCTGCCACATATCTCAATTTGTGGCTGAGCTAACTAGAGCAGCCATGCCTCCCTGTAAACACACAAGCTGATTCAGCACTAGAAAGGCTTAACACAACAGATCAAGATTGCATTTATGTCTGAGTTTTTATGTTAAGATCCAGTATTATGGCCTGATTTGAAGGCTGGTGCTGCAAATGATTTGATTCGATAAAAGTAGAAGGCAGCCTGTACTTTACATCAGGTATCAAGGTCCCAATCTCACCAACCAAATGCTAGTTTAGAAGATTATTGTATTGGTAGAATGTGCAGAATACGATCAAAATTATTCAGAATATTGCTAAATAACTATACTCACAAACTATGCAGGCACTGATCATATTTAAATCATGTTCAGTTCTGAAAAAGCTATGGTTGCTATGGCAACCAGTGGCTCTTAAAGGTTCCTCATTCTCAGTTATCTTTTTCCATTTAAATTTGTATACTTGACAGTATTTTGTATATAAATATATTCACTATTTTTAATTTATTCATTTATGGGATTATTTCTTCCCTGTTTATGCCTTCTACCCACTGTCTAAAAAATAAATCTATTAAAAACAGACTGTAAATGCACAAAAGTCAGTGACTGTCATAGACAAGTGTTACACTTGAACAGCTTGGAATCTATTAGTTAAATTTGAACAGGTTTCAAACAGATGATATAGCTTTTAAGTCTGAAATACATCACATCTTTTCCAAGAAAAACACACACATCTGAAAACTGTGTCATATTGGTAACTTAATTTATAAATGTGGGTTATAAAATGGAGGTTCAGAAATCTGCAGATGTTTGGCTTATTAAAGTCAGTGATGGTCCAATATCAACACTGCCCAGATTTCTGATCCTGTATCTTAATATAGAAAAGAATTGAAACTCTGTGCTGATTTTTTTTCAGATGTTTGAGGCATGTGCTCTGTGCATGCAAATGTTTATGCAGTTGCTTCCCTGAGTGGCATGAATGTTCCTGCATGAAAGGTTATTTGTGTGTGCAGTTACCCAAATTGCACATGCAATTGCAAGTGACTCCAGCAATAATATTCCACAGCCTACACCTAGATGTGGGTGTTGACTCTGAGATCCTGTCCTATGCTTGTTTGCTGAATCCATTTTTCTAATTCCTGCTGTTCTGATTTTGGATTTGCCTTGAGGAAAACTCTCATAAGAAGATGTTAAGCACGAAAAAATACCGTTACAGCACATATTGACAGATTTTCCTGTTACACATAGACTTTCTTTTTCTTGGTTGATGATCAAATTTTGATTCTTGGAAAGATATTCTGAGTTATTAATTTTGCATTGTGCAAAGAGTCAGCTGTGGTAGATAAGAAGCTGTATGAGCAGAGCTCAAGAGTTAGAACTCCCTTTTGGGCTCCAATTAGCATCTCTTTGCAAAAATAATGTTTCTGAGGAAACAGTGCACTAGACTGAAACTCTTAAGAAAATGAATTGCCTGGCACGTTGTTTGAGCAGATCTATTGCATATTTCTATGTGTATGGAGCACCACACATGAGTAGAACCACACTGCACATCACCAACATCTCGCCACTAAGAGGCCATCCTGCTGCTAGTGGCTTTTCTTTCAGTGCAGTGGTATTTTAGCTTTAGATGATATTATTAAAGATGCAAAATTAAAGATGCAAAACTTTTATCTTGTGTCATATAAATCAGCTTAGAAACACTTATATTTTCTTCTTTATGTGTCTAGGCACAAGCTGAAAGTATGGAGTTCACCTACATGTTATGGCTACCTAAATGCGTTGCAATACCTGCAGTGCATTGTAATGGGTATTTCAGTCTCATGAGATCATCTAACCAGCCTTCTTTAAGCACTCTTCATACTCCAGCACTTCCAAAACTAATGTTGAAAATACTCATCATGTCAACCATGTTGACACTTCACATCTGCAGGCTCTTGAAACCACCAAGGGCCAAAACACAAAAATATAGTTTTCGTATGAAAGGTCATTTGCAAAAAAAAGAGAATTGGATCTGTTCCTTGCTCACTTTTTAATACCATCTGGAACTACAGCCTGAAAAAGTTTTTTGTCTGTTGTTTTGAAAAGTTTTGTAAGACAAAAAGAAGCATAATTCCCATATACGCTGGAAGACTTCCTGGAAAAACAATGAAACATTGATGTTGCAAGAGGTGGGCGAAAACTGAGCAATATAGGGGACAAAGGCTTTTGTAATATAGCTTAAAAATACTTTGATTATGTTGCGCTTCGTTAACTGTTGACCTTCAGTTACTAGCATTAGAAAGGCTGCTTTATTAAAATCTGAACTGCCGTTCCCAAGTTTAGGTGCCCACAGCAGGTATTATTTATCCTTCACAGGATATTCCCTGATATTCATAAAATAAAATGTCTTAAAATATGCATACAACACTCAATAATAATAATAATACATTACATTAAACAGAAAAGTAAGTAATTTCTTCTCTCAGTTCTTTGTACAAAAAAAATCAGTGGCCTAAAATTGAATAAAATAGGATATAGAAGAGAATGGGCTTGTAATACATTTTAACCCAGAACCCTGATGAAATCAAACTCCACTGTATCGATGGAGATATATTTTATATGGATCAAATAAAAAGTAATTTGGACTGTTCCCTTGTGGATGTATGTGCTAGTTATGTAGTTAATTGAAATGCTAATGAGCCAGGGTCCAGTGCTTTATGATTCATCTTTCTAGACTAGTCAGAATTGTTCGACTGATTTATGGACATTTACATAAAAGTTAAGAGTTCAAGCAAACCACTCATGAATTTTTAAAGTGGCTGTTCTCATGGGTGACACCAATCTCTCTTATTCTGAGTGTGTTAAGTTTTAGCCCCTGCCTCTGCTGTTAAATCCTCTGTGATGCAGCAAAGTACCCTCTCTACAGAATGGCTATGCTTGCAGAACATGGCTCTGCATGGGGGGCTACAATGCTGCTGCCTATTTAGCACCGAAATCAGAAAAAGCAGAATTGCACCAGGAGTAGTGATAAAAGGAAGACATTATTGGTTCCAATGCAGTGAAGTGCAAGTATTACATCCAGGTTGACTGTGTCACGGTTGTAGCTACAGCAGCAGTGGCTCTACAGGGCACAAACACTGCACAGCCATGGCTGTTTCAGGCAGTGTGATATGTAGTGTGGGAGCACTCGATTGCTTCTGCACGGGCTCACATCTCTCTGCAGAGTGCTTCACTACATCAAGACAATGTCCTTGAACTGTCAGTGGGCTGGTAAGCAGAATGCAGGCAAACTATGTTTCCTAGGAATGTTGGTCCCTTGTCCTTGTCCAAGGCAAGGTGCCAGAGTTCCACATGACGGACATTTGACTGCCCTGACCTTTAAACTTCTCATGAAGGTCCTCCAACTACACTCCAACCGGGCTACGTGCAGTCACTTTCATTTCCTGACTGTCGTTCCAGATAAAAATAATTCTTAATTTTCCCTGGGATCTGACTTAAGGTAGTTCTTTGGTCTACTTCTTCATTCTCCCTCCCTGTGAATGTGAAGAACAATCGATCACTGTCCTCTTCAGGACAGTCTTATCTACATCAGAAACTCCTGCTATGTTTTTAGACTAAATAAACTTCCCTTCTTCAGCCTTTCCATGTAGGCCATATTGTCCAAGTCTCATCTAGAGCATCTCTCATTTGTCCATGTCTTTTTTCCATGTAATGCCCACTTTGGCAGAGCATTTAATCTGAGGCCACATTAGCACCATTTCAAGCAAAATAATTACCTCCCATGCCTTTTATGTGTATTTGTATCACTATAACCCTGGAGACCATTTGCCTTTTTAGCAATGTCGCCACACTGGAAACCACAAAAGCTTGATGTTACTTACAGTGCCCAGTCAACAGCAATAATCAACGTGATGTCATCTGTTGGGAGCCCAACTGAGGTCAGAACAATGACCATTGTCACCAGGCCAGCTTGTGGGATACCTGCAGCACCTATGCTTGCTGCTGTTGCTGTGATACTTTAAAAGAAAGAAAGGAATAAGCTTTACCAGTGATCAGTTGCTTTGCAAGAAACCACATCAGTTTCCTACAGGAGATTTTCTAAACTATAATCCTTGTTACACAAGCCACGGCACAGAACTGCCAGCGTTTTGTGGACAGAAGCCAGGTCAGAGAGCAAGAACAGGGCAAACAGTCTGCCCAGTGCTGAATTCTCACCCTCTACATTTGCAGCCTTGGCGCTGGTGGGGCAGCTCAGTTATCTCATAATATCCCAAGTGCAGAGAAAGAGGGGCAGCCAGGCTGTTGGCTTCTCTGAGTTACGTCAGCTTCTCATTGTTCATGGTGCCACACGGCGTTGTGTGCCATCAATCTGCCAGCACTCCTCAGCACTGCTTCACCCTTGGCAGCAGAGCTCCCAGCAGATATCTCTGAGTCATCATTGGCAGCTTCTGTGTCAGGCAAATCCGTGGCTGGCTGTGGCTTTGGCCTTTAATGTCAATCCATCCCAAAGAGGCAAGGCCAAGGGCAAAGAGGCTGGGCCAAGGGTGAAGTCCCTGCATAGCACATAGCTTTGCATACTTGGATCTAAACATGAAGCAAGTGTGAATGTGACTGTACCTCTTCAGTTTCTGGAAAGTATTTTCACTTGACCTTCACACCATTTTTTTTAAGCCAGGCAAGCAGAAATGAATGGGAGACAAGGGCAAGAGTGGACCTGGCAGGCTTAACATTTTTTTCAGAATGCTACTTTTAGGGAAGGGACCTCATTCCTTTTTCCAGGAGCAAAAGTGACTGTATATATTCATTTCCGCCCATCTGGCCACTTCCAAGAGCTAGGCCATCCAGCAGAAAGACAGAAAACGAATGCTGACAATTGTAAAAGGATGACTTAAAGCATATACACTGATAATCCACTGCATTCATCAATCCAGAATTTCAGAGCTTTTGGCAAGCAGTTAAGTCTCATCAACCTCCTATGATGGAAAATGAGGGTAACAGTATTAACCCATATGAAAACTGAGACACAGAGATACCCAGTATCTTGCTCACAGCTGTATCATGTACCAGTAGAGCAACATCAATGTTTGTAACTAAAGCCCTTTCCTGCAATTAAAAATCACATTTGCATCGGGTGCGATGGGGAACAAGAAAGATTTAAAACTACATTCTGAAGAAGTTCGCTTGTATAGCATCCTAACAGCATTGTAATAGGTAGAAGCTCAGCAGCTGCATTAGAGTGATAAATATGATGAACATTAGTGTGATAAATATGATGAACATTAAAAGGTTCTTCAGTTAGTATTCTGAACTGGCTAGCTGATTAGGACTGTTTCTGCCTCCCAAGACTTTTCAGGTCACAGTGTCTCATAACTGGGAGTAAAAATAGAAATGTTTAAGTAAGATTGTACATGCAAGCTGCTATTCCATTGATTTTTTACCTTTATGTAGATGTTTCTTCCTATAATAGGCTCAGTTGATGGGAACAGGATCTTTTTCTGCTAGTTTTGCCTAATCACATTGACATAAACTGTCAACCTGGATTTTACAAATTATGAGCAATGTAGACTGATTATTTTTCTAACACTTCTTCCCCTCTGACAAAAATATCCTTGCACTCAGAAAGACTTGAATCTCAAATCTCCAGATCCTAAAGTACAAAGATCTGAGGCAGGTTTGGCCCATAGAACACAGTTAGAATTTAGCTTCAGATATTCAAGGTACTGGGATCTACTGTGATTTCCTATTTACCCCTTATTTTTTTATAAGTCTGCCTTCTTACTTCTTTTCCTTTCTTGGATTTTTCCAATCTTCATTTGTATTTTCCTTTTACTATCTTTACTTCTGTCTGGTTCTTACGTGCTAGCACTTAACAGAGGCAGTGAAAACAATGAGATAAAATAGGATTCTGCTAAGAAAAATTTAGAACCTACTATATGTTTACCACAAACCTCCTTCTCCTTAATTTTTTTCAAATCACCATTCTCTCCTTCAAGGTTTATGCAATGTCTGCCCATGCCCTGGGCCATATTTTGGGACCACATTCTAAAAACATCCTTGCATTCAGTGTCTAAAAAGACTAAATTTTACCACAGGGTCATCCCAGTAATTTTCAGGGAGAGAGACAGCCTGAAGCAAGAACTCATATGGCACAATTTATTTCTTCTGCTTCTGGTCCAACTATATCTTGCCAAAAGCCCATTAGCGAAATCCAGCTGTCACCTCAGATTTGTCTCAGGACTCTCTTCCTCTTGTCATGAAGGTTTTTAAGTCCAGCAAAACACGGGCAAGGCCCAGCAGTGCAAACGGGGCAGTGATGAGGTCACTGGGTGGGTAGGTAAGCAGATCTCAAATATGTTGCACGAGGCTCTGACTATGAGGAATGTTTTTCTAATCCATTTGTTCCCTGCTGGAAACCTGCAGGTTTCAGTCCCTGAGACATTCTTTGGCAGCCACTGGAGTTATTCTGGCAGTAATTGTTCAGCTGGATCTTCTAGTCGTTTGGATCCTTTACAGACCTTTCAAGGACAGAGTTTGTACAGCATTCTCTACCCACTGAAAGCATGGTTGTTCATGAAGTTTTCTGCTTTAACAAGCAGCAGAGAAAAAAAACATCTATGTGATATGACATCTCCATGAAAACCTGCCCTGACAGTAGCATCTGTCCTCCTTCCCTGTTTCTCTACTCCTCCAAGGTTTGACAAAGGGCTTCCTAACACACGCTATTCACTGTTATCTGACACAGGACTTCTAGTTTTGTGGGGTTTTAATCTTTTCCTCTCAAGTAAAAATGCAAACCACAGTTAAAGTTGAAAACAATTCTAGCATTTAAAATAGTGTTTTAAGTACCAATAAAAATAGTAAAATGTTCCAATCCTAATAAAAGATCAATGAATTGCCTAAAATTAAAAATTAGATAGTTATCCTCAAACAGAAACATGTTTCTTGGTGTCCGCATGCTTCTATTGAATGTTACCAGTACCATTTCCCTTTGTACACTTCGTGATCTCTACACTACTTAAAAATAACCCTCCTGTGACGGATGGATCATTCGGTAATAGCAAAGATGAGTTTCGTTCTGAATGTTGCTGTATACAAGAATCGTCAGACACAACAAGACAAGCAAATCACAGCCTGTGGAATTTGAAGTTTATACCTTATAGTAATAATCTGCCCAAAGTCCAGCTCATAGTTGTTTACTTGTGCAATGAAGATGGCAGCCACTGCCTCGTAGAGCGCTGTCCCATCCATGTTGATGGTGGCTCCGACAGGCAGCACAAACCTTGCGATCCTCCTGTCCACGTGGTTGTTCTCCAACAAGCACTTGAAAGTGATAGGCAGCGTGGCTGAGCTGCAAAACAGCAGAGGAAAGCACGCATGAAATTATTGTTATTTCTGGGGAAGGAAACAAATTGTAGCAAACCTCTAGGCAGGGTAAAATTTACACTCGCTGACCACGTGAGCAGTGCTTCTCATTCTTTGGTGTGCAGGCGTCACCCACTTGCTGTGTACCTCACTCCTGTGTTTGACGGGGATAAAGACAATTGCATGTACAAAAGCTAGAGTTAGTGCAAACTTTGCTTCTCCCAGATTAAGAATGTTGTTCTCTCTTTTCCTCTTTCTTCAGAAAAGAGACAGAAATCCCACAGAGGCAGTATTGTACACTCAAACGTGAGGAAGGGAAAACACCCTGTGCAGTTTATTGGTAAAATCTCTGAAAACTGTTGTGCTTTCATGGTTTCTAAAAAAGTTTCTTTCCAAGCCTTCTGAAATAGAAAAGATTTGTAAAGCAAGAAAGGTTCTTAACTCACTGTAAGAAAATGTTATTTAGATGCCCTTAGAGATTGTGCCAGTTCTCCCTGCATATTGACAGTAATTAAAAGACCAGTTTAGGCCATGAATTATAAGGGTAGTGAGAGTTCACAGGAGATTGAAATGCTGCTTGGGTTAAACTCTAAAACATCCCAGTGGGCAACAGTTCTGACCAAGAAACCATTCCTTATTTTGTCACAGAACGCATTAATCCAGTAATGTCCTACCTCAGGTATAAACAAGTTCATATCTCTGCAAGGGGTTAGGCAAAGATCAACAAGCACGGCCAAAAAGAAAAGCTACAGACCTTGCTCCTGTGTTCAGGAATCTAAATCCCACTTCCTCTCTGAGATAGATCTGCGCACGTACATTGTGTGATCTTATAACAATCACATAATTGCAGATAATATAATAATGTGTACATACGTAAATGAGGTAGAAATATGTATGTTTGTGTGGTACAGTATGGAATGGTACAAGACTCTTTGGCAGGTATTGATTTTAAAATGAGCTCAACCCCTTCTAAACTCTAACCCTCGATTTCTTACTCTTTTTTTTTTTTTAAAAATCTGATTTTTGTATTCATTAACTGAGACAATTAAATATTATCTGATGTTAAATTTCCTCATTTTCAATAAGATGCATGCATTTTTAAATAGTAACACACATAAACATGTTTATACTCTAACAGCCTTTTTGTAACATTCTGCATTTTACCATATATTGTCACAGTCACTAATATGTCATGAGTAATCAAACTGCTTTCAATTGAGCTAGAGGGTACTTTTCATGGCACATCGGTGCGTATGGAAAATAAGTAATACTACTGCAGACAATAATCAAATGGCAAAATGTTTTTCTTGTTATGGTAGAAATTTTAATATGTTGCTCGATATCTGAGACTATTTCAACAGATATAAAATAGGAAACTACTTCAAAATTATTCCAAAGTTTCCTCTTTTTTAAAAGATAAGCAGTTATAGGGGAACTATTGGTATCATGACACTAAGGTTTTTAACGTTCTGTTCTCTTGTGATCTACGTGCCCCAAGTCATGAAATATAGGCATCCTTCCACTAGTTTAGACAGTTCAGATTGCTCAGTAGCTGCGTGTTGTGAGCCTCACATCAGCAATGTGGCTCTGATACCTAAACCTTATGATGACTATTATCTTTTCCTAACAGAGGACAACACATTTGATCTACAAGTTCTTTCTCAGTCGTTAGATGTGACCCACAAAATCACAGAGACGTTCTCTGAAATCATAACCCCAGGTTTGCAGGAAAATATTAGCAAAATGTTTCCATCAGTAGGAGTTGTCATTTTTGTATTTGTGCAAGCTGTTTTTTGAGGCAAGTAACAGTGTTTGGAAAAGAAAAATAGCTTCCAGTAATAGAAACACAAGGAACAAGACAAGTCTATGCTTTCATTACGATATCTCTGTTTTCCATAACCTTATAAAGTCTGATTGGTGTGATTTACTACAGACTGGCAGTCCCTGCCACGAAAATCTGGACAAAAGTAATTCACTAAGTATGCAAGTAAACTGAAAGGTCAAGGAAGCAATAGAAATCTGATTACCAGTGGTAACTGAGGTATATTCAACTTTGTCATTCTGGCAGTCCTAATATTTAATCAATATTTACTTTGAAAACAAACACAGCAAAGTATAACCCCCTAAACCGCACATTGGAAGTCATTTCTCTCTTGGGTGTGCCTATCATTTTTCACACATTCATTTGGGAATGAATGAAATTCTCTGTGTCTTGTTTACCATAAAAAGCACATAAAATAAAAGGGTGAGGCTGGGGCTCAGGGATTATGTAGAACTGGAACCCCTGGTGTAGCTGTAACTAGGAGCAGACCACCACAGTAACACTTCTACATTTTCTTAACTATATGCATGGCCAGGAAGCAATTACTAAACTTACTGTTCATTGCCTGCCTCCCCTTCAGCTACTGGAGTTGGGGAGGGTTACTTGTTTTTAAAGGCACTCTTTCCTTGGCCATTTGGCTTTTCTGTAACAAACCCCATCTAATTTTTTCTGGGGAGGAAAGAGGAGAAAAAGATAATCTTACATGTCCTTTTCCACCTTGCCCACAAGTTGACATACCAGAACTTTATACCTAAATGCCTTCTTGTTCTGAGGGCAGAAAGCTGAGCTGTAAAACACACTAATTTTAAAGGAGTGACAACTTCCAGTTTGGTTGGTAACAAAGATTGTGAAAAACAATTCCATAATACCAGTAGCACAACCAGCAAAATCTGTATCTACTTCCACTGTTGTAAATGGAATGTCTGACACTGGCTTTGCAAGAAGCTTTTAAACTTGCGCAGTATCTCACAGAGTCAGGTGCTTCTTCCATTTTTATTTAGTGCTGTTAGAAGTAAAACTTCTAGGGCATGTAACTAGATGTTGGGTTTGTTGGTTAATAAATATTATAACGAAAAGGAAAAGTGCAATGATGATGAAAAACGTTGTGCAAGATACCGAAAGAAGGCAAATTTCCAGGTCACAGATTCTTGTACCTTCTTAGCACAGGCAACTACCACATTTAGTCTCACTCAAATTTATGACACCGCATCTTTGCGCTACTAGACTGTCTGTCCTAAGTATTCCTAATGAAAGGCTTTCTGGAACTCACTGTTCACATGAAAAATTTAATTTATGTATTTAATTAGATGTATTTTTTTCAATTCACACTAAATTTGCTTTTATGTGTTTTATGCATTTCTCCTTGCACAAACCAGTCCAGCTGTTACAACACATACCAGTTTTGTCACCTCTCAGCCTGGATCCACCTAATCCGACTTTTAAAAGTCTTGCCTCATAAGATTGCTAATTTACAGCCCTGATTACCCTTTCAGCACCTGTTTCAATCTGAATGAAGTTTTCCTGAATATATGTGATAAAATTTATGTGGAGTATCCTAGGAGACGTTGTCTTGTTCAATGATGGTTCATTTTTACTCACAATGTAACATATCAGAAAATACCTGTTTTATTTAAGGCTTTGGCTGTTGGTGACTTACAAGTGGCAAAGAAAAAAAGTTCCTACTGTCATTTTAGAGTTACATTAACATATAATTTCAATGGCTGAAGAAAAAAAAGTCTCAAATGACTATTTTAACTTGTCTTTCCAGTTAAATTAAGCAAAGTTTGTTTTCTTGAAAGCTGCTTTATCTGGTGTTAAACAGTAGAACGGTAACATGAAAGCCTGACATGTAACATTGATCAGGAGGAAAAACACTCCAAAGCACTGATCTTAATCTGTTAAGTCATGTAAAAACTGTCCTAAAGCTTTCAGCTAAGAAGAGAAGTATCTTCTCCCAGCACTATCTGTAACAATTAAAAATACATTTTTAGAGCCTTATCTCAGTTTTGGGATAAAACGCTGCAGCTGCAGGGACTGAGCATAAGCTAATGCTGGATCAGGCCAAGCTCTTACTAGTGTGAGCCACAAAGACAGCTAGTCACTGTGGAAGAACAGCTGTTCAGCCTGCTCTGTTTATCTTATCATTCAAATGCATTTTGATATTTGCTCCAAAAAATCAACAAGCTGAGCTCATCTCCCTTTTGCTAAATCTGCCTTTAATTTACACTGTGCAACAGCCAAGACCTTAGTGTTTCATAAGCAGCAAAACCCTCAAAAAACTCAAGCTTTATTGTTTGTCTTCAGAAAAGATGAAAATTGCTTCTTCTGATGGGATGTACCACTGAGTAGATGCTGCTTTAATTCATTAATGATATGGAAAGATGACCTAGAAAAATAAAATTCCCTCATGTCATTGGAATGAGGAAAGCTAAAATCAAGAGGAATTTTGCCTGTAGGCCAAATACTGCTTTTTCAGTACAATAAGAGGTGAGAAGATCAGGGCGATGTGGGGGGAAAGAAAGCAGCAAGTCAGAAATGCACAGCTATGTGGCCTGAACACCACAGAGCAGGGCAAGGTGGGCAATGACAGCACATGCTGTACACGCCTTGCTGATGCAGCAAAGAGCATCTGTGCACATCACTGTGTGCTCCTGTTGCCAAAGCCAGCCCATACAGGGGCCCAGGATTTGGCTTCAGGGGCTGGCTGGCCAGGTGGCTGGTGTTAGTTGTAGAAATTGAGTTCATTGTGTCCTAAATGATGCACCAAAGGAATAATATATCTCCTCCTTCTCTGTCCTTGCCTCTCCAGTAAGGTCTCTGCAAACCAAAATATTGCTGTGATTGGAATTTCTGTAGAAATATAAGGGCACTGAGAACGGGGTGCAGCACCTTTCACTAAAGGGTTGAAAGAATGTTCAGATTAAAAAAAATCATTGCCATAAGACAGCTCTTTAGTGGCTTTCAGGTTCCGTTGTGCTGCATTCTCGGGTTTTGTACATGGTGCTGTTTTTGATTCTTGCAGTTTGAATTTTAGCTTAAAAACAAAGCTTTCCATAGGTACAGACTAGCTGGAATGAGTATCAGGACACCAATCTGTGCGTTTCTTTCTATCTTTAGACATGAACTGACACAGAAACATCTGCAAGAAACACATCAGTATGCTTAAACCCAACTCTTTGTTCTCCTCTAAGATTATCTGAAAATCCAATACCCACATTATGACTGTTACATAATGTCCCTGTGGCAAGTGTTATCTAACCAAACACAGATGCGTTTACTGTCAGGAGAAGCAGCTCTCCTGTCCAGCCCCAATTATTTGTGCATGTTCTTCTGGCAACAGCTGAGTTATGTGCAGTATCCATTCCTTTCAGAGTAACCAAGGTGAAAAGTTCAGCTATCTCTAGACAAGGCCCTGCTATTTGAGCAGAAAACATTAAAAACCATGTTGGGCCTCTTTTGGATTTGCAAAATATACACACTGGTAAGAGGGAGCAAACAGAACTAAATCCATCAAACACATTCAAGCCCCAAATCTGTAAGTTCAGAGCCTTTCCTCAGGACTCACGTTAACTTTGGTGGTACGTTAGCTTCTGACAATAAAGATACTAAATCTCCTCTGACAGTAAGTCTTGCTGGTGATTCTTGACATGCTGAGCTGCCAGGTGGCACTAGAGCTCTGTTCACATACTACAACCTCTCCGGGTCTATCAATATGTAATTATTCCTTGCACAGTGGAAAGGGAGAGAGTCTTAAAGCTCTCAATATCCCCAGGACAATGGGCCCTCTCTTGGGAGTCAAAGCCCAAGAGAGTGAAAGTCAACGTAGGCTAAAGGGAAAAATGAATTCCCCATGTATTCCCCACATTCAGCAGACACTGTCACATCAGCTTGGGAAAAGGAAATCATAGAATCGTTTAGGTTGGAAAAGACAGACCTTTAAGATCATCAAGTCCAACCATTCCTAACATTGTCAAGTTCACCACTAAATCACATTCCTAAGCAAATGGAGTGGGAGAAAACCTTGAGATTGCTTTACCTTGGAGAGACTCAGCAGAGAGAAACACCTCTCTCTCACCAGTTCTGCAGGGATATTTGCTTTGTAGCTTTGCCTGATGCCTGCCTAGCTCTTCTCACCACACTGGCTTTTGGGGCTCTTTCCTAGAGGTCCAGCTCTCCTCATGAGAGTTCTCCTATATGAATCATAGGCATCCTACGTGGTTGAAAGCTGCCTGAAAGTTAAGCTTTGCAATGAACTCTTAAGGGAGCAGGGTAGACAATCAAGTACATCAAAGATGAATCCGATGAGCCTTTTCCAAAACTAAAATCTTTGAGTGCAAAATTAGCATCTTAATTTAATCTGGAGATATGACATTGTCTCATGCTACAAATTTTTATGTTCTAATAAAAAAAATTGCCTTCATTATTTAAGCCTAATTGGAGTTCAAAACACCACCCAACACATATTCTTTTATTGACTTTGTATTTCACAGCATGTTGCTCTTTATAGGTAATTTTAGAGCAAACCCTTATATATGAAAATAAGTTGTAAAGTGAAACAGTGTAAAGCCAGTACCTTCCAACTGTACCAAAACAAGCATTCCCTCCTCTCCTTTCTTTTAACTACTATACATCCCTTCTGTTCTGCTTACTCCTGCCTAACCACTGTACCTATATTCATGAAAGAAACAGCCACTGGCATCTGACCTTTCTTCCCCTAAGGGCCTTGTAGGACCTCAGTAGAACTGTAAGGAGCCTAATCAGGCCAGTGGGTTGTTCTCCCAAGTCTAGTACAACTTAAGTTTTCTATTTTTCATTGTCCTTTCAGTAAAACAGAGATAATTTCTCTTTTAGCATTGATGGCAATTACCACATGGCAAAACAATATTTTGTAACAAAAATAAATTTGGCAAAAGATTATAGCAAAAATGAATGACATCAACTAATCTGAGATCAGGGAAGTTACATTATTATTTCTCCATGTATTTGTTTACTTAGATAGTTTGCAGAAGAGTTCCAGATTTTGGCAAACTCACATAATGATTTATTAGTGATGATCCCCTATGGAAAGCCATTTGCACTGAGTACATAATGGGCCTTTTTGGACTATTAAAAAGAAGTTATTTAAACCAATATTTGTTTTACTGCTTTCCCAGAACTTTTTACCTATGTCATTCTTGCCTTTACCTTCTGTAATCCCATCAATTACAAATGCACTTTATTTCTAAGTAGGTCACCCCATTGTGGGAGAGATTACATGAATTCCTCCTCAGGGAGCCTGGGAAGTTATGAAGAAGAGTATGATTAGAGGCACAAGGGATGAGAGGCTGGTACAATATTATTGCCTGGAATATGTATGACTAATCACAACTCAACTTATTATAGAAATTACTGTAAGATGGAAGAAGGAATCAGTATTCAAGTATAACTAGATGAAGCATTTTTTAGACACTACTGTTAATTAGAATAAATATTTGGAGGTTAATAAAACTTTTTAATTTGTCATTATGTTTCTTTATAAACAGATGGTCCCAATTTATCATTGCTTTTATACTAATTACTAATTTGAAGTCTAAATTAGGGAGATGAAGGTAAGTATTTATCACTAGCTGTCATAATTTCAAAATCTGGAAAAGAATTCAGTATTTTTCAGTCTCTCTATGAAGTAACAATAATAACTCTAGGAATCCCAAAGCAAAAATGAGACAAAAGAAAGGTATCTTTTCCTTTCTTTAGCCCTCTTCCTTTACAGCTGACAGTAAAAATAGTAAATATGTAAAATGTGCTAAAGAGACCTATTTACCTAGCATCTTCTGCTTGTACTCTGGCTTTTAGTACTGCATAAAAAGCAGTAGGTATAGCTGCTTTTGTCACTTCAGAGTAATCAGCCACATATGCCACGAAACTGTGTTTTCATTACAGTGGCTATAAGGAAATGTTATTGTAGTTGTTTTCTTAATTCCACTCCATGTAAGTCAATTCCAGCTCATTCAAGCACTTCTCATGTACCCATTATCTGTGTTGGGGGTCATTTGCATAACCAGTTCACAAGCTGTTTCCTATTTTCACTGTACCTTTATTCAGCTATGGTTAAATCTCATTGTACATCCTCCCTAAAAAGGATGCAAAATATGCTATTCCTTGAGCAGAACAGCTAATACTTTATGGACAACAGCTTGCAACCACAGTCCTTTTTTAATGTACCAAGATAGAAAGGGTAAAGAGTTTCCATATGACTGAACTAGGAGGTTCTCCATGAATACGGAAAATGAAGTCTGGACAAACTGTGTGTCCCTTACATATACTAACTTTGTAGAAGCACAATGTTTGCTTTTATGGAAAAATACCCTTATTTCCTTTCTAGTCCTATAAGCAAAAACATTTTTGTCCAATATTTTTTAAATTGAGAGAAAAAAGTGTCACAAACATTATTGTCAAATGGCACCCACACATGTTGAGAGACACATCTTTTATAAATATACCAGTGAATTTTACACAGGTCATTGTTCAGATACAAATATATCTTCAGTGCAGCAATAGTGTACTGTTCCCAAGAGAAAGCTGGAGTAAGGATCTAGCAAGTATTTTGTTGCATCTGTCTAGAAAATCTGTAATACCTGGAGGATGTGGCCAGAGCAATAAGCAAGGCTTGAAGAATCCCTCTGATGAAGACAATGGGGTTCTTCTTAGTGATAAAGAAGTACATCATTGGTAGAATAAACAGCCCGTGCACCACCAGGCCACAAACCACCGTAATGGCATAAAAACCCAGTTTCTTCCCAATGGCTGAAGGGTCATCCATTTCTAAGATTTTACCAGCAATCAGGAACACAATTCCAAATGGGAAATACCTGAGCAAAAAGAAAGACAGTCATTGTTAGGAGATAACTCACTTCCACCAAGCAGTATGAGATGGGAAAGCCTAGTACTTCCAGTAGCAGTGTAGTAACAGCACCCTTTCTGGAAGCAACCCAGCTGGGTTCTATTGTTTGATCAGACTAATCCCCTCTCCCCCCCCCCCCCCAATCTTTTGTGTGGGTACTCCTCAGCACAGCTGAAGTCATGGTGCTGGTCAGGAAGGACTTTAAAATGTTTTGGTTCAGAAGGCAGCTCTGACTTTTTAGCTTAAGGCAGGTCATTTACTGGGGAGAGGGGGAATGAATCCTAAGCTCTGCTTATGTGCTTGTGCTTATGTAACTGTTCACGGGTTTTAGTTGGAAGATGTTAAGTAAACGTTTATGTTGCCCTTGGAAGACACAGGAGAAACACCAACATGTATTAGACATGCTCTTGGACTGCCTGGCAGTTTGATTTGGAGCAGACAGATAGCAGAACAATAGCTATTTTCTGAAACCCCTCTGGACTGGATGTGGGATAGGTGCTTTTATCAAAACTGTTGTGCTTCTGTGCATGCAAAGCCATGGGTGCTGAAAGAGTTTAAGATTGGAAAAAAAAGACAAATCTGGGGGCATCCAGCCATTTTCCACTTGCAGCTGTGCCGTCTCTAGAGACTTGCCACCTCCCCCTCACCGTTCCAGAAACTACACCCTTGGAACTGTCTAACCAATTCTTCATTCCCTGACTCAACTCAGTCAGACTGGACCAGGTATGTGGAAACAAAGGCTGAGTGCTGGTAGTGGGATGCCCCCTACACGGGGCTGAGCCACATTTGGGGAACCTTCTGAAGGGCCAGGAAGATGCTAAGCTGACAGTTTTTGTTGTTGGTCGTCACCTGCTCTGCTGATCTTTGGGTCAGGTGGGTTGGCAGGTCAGGCTGGCTCTCAGTGCAATTTGTGATTGTTCTCAAGGCTTTTCCTAAGTTACATGGCCTAGGATGTTCCATTGAGGGCTGTTCTGATGATTGGAGATCAGGGCCAAGCACTTTGGGTGTGTCATCTGCACTATGCTGGTCAGTGCAGAGATAGCAGCAACCATGCTAATAACAGTACACAAAAGCCCAGCTCTTTCCTGAGCAAGCTGAAGCCAGTGCTCTAAGGGATGGAAGTACTAGCTTGAGCATCACACCATGCTCCTCCCCGATGTGGGCATGTTCAAGGATTGACAGTGCCCCCAGTGAACACAGCACCCATGCACCTCCCCCAGTTATACCATGTTTTGTTATTTGGGAGAAATGTAAAGGCTGTCTCTGTCAAAAGACAGTACAAGTCAGGGACAGGATGCGTGTATGTATCTTCCCTCAAATGCTGAGGCCTCACAAAGCTAAGGATCATTCACTAATTTCCCTGGAAAGAAGTTTATGAGATTTCTGTGAATCCTATTCTGTTGAAATTTTCTTACTCTTTAAAAAAAACAAACTTATTTTCTTACTAAAACAGTTACTTACCAAACAGCAACTGCCACTATCTTCATGACAGATTCATTTAAACACTGGCAAAAGCTGACCAAAGGAACGCCACTGTTCCCCATTCTTCCCAACATTATACCTGCAAACAAAGGCATTCAGGTTCAGCTTCTCGGGTGCCTTTGTGCAAAGCCCCAGCGCTCTCCCTCTCTTCTGTAATTCAAAGTTAACTAAGTGGGAGATGACTGGATGAATACGGATCTTTAGGCGGTACAAACAGACATGGTATGTGAAAATCTCACCTTACAGAAACATGACATCGTGGGGGAGCCAGACTTGTGCTTTGGCTCCATACAGGGCGCTCTCCCCTGGCTGGGTGCTCTTTTTTCATTTGCAATTCCCTGAAAGTCTCCCTGTGGAGGTACAACCTTTTGTGCTGAAGATTTAGCCTCCCCTGGTAGCAAGGCTGTTTCTTAACTGTCTACTCATAGAGCTGTGAGAAATTTATCTGGTCTGAGAGATCCATGGAAGACCAATTGAAAACCATGTTTCTAGTGAAGGAAGCTGTCTGTGCCAGCGCTCTGCCTTACCACTGTGCGCTGAGTGCAATCAGGCAGCACCCATGAGACACAAAGCCAGTATCTGAGTTTTGTTCTGGTAACGGGGAATTAGTAAGGCAGTCTTCATCTTATTTTTAGTAGTTATCTGTCTACATAATTACAACCAACCCTCATCATCAGTCAGGCTTTGCAAACTTGGGGGACGTAAGGAAATGCAAATTCACGGAAGAAAAGCCAAACTGCTATCAGATTAACCAGCAAAGAATTAAGCAAAGAAAACCCATTTATGTGTTCCCAGTGCTCAGAAAGGAAAGAAATAGGAGAGCAACGAAGATGGTGAAAGGGCTGGAGCACAAGCCCTATGAAGAGTGACTGAGGGAACTGGGTTGCTTAGCCTGGAGGAGGCTCAGGGGAGACCTTATTGCTCTCTATTACTACCTAAAAGGAGGTTGTAGGCAATCAGGGGTTGGTCTCTTCTCTCAGGCGATCAGTGACAGAACAAGAGGACATGGTCCCAAGCTTCGTCAGGGGAGGTTTAGGCTTGATATTAGGAAAAAATTTTTCACTGAAAGGGTGATTGGCCATTGGAATGCGCTGCCCACAGAGGTGGTGGAGTCGCCGACCCTGGAGGTGTTTAAAAACAGATTGGATGAGGCACTTGGTGCCATGGTTTAAATGATGAGTGGGTGCTAGTGTTGGGTCATAGGTTGGACTAGATGATCTCAGAGGTCTTTTCCAACTTCGTGATGCTGTGATACTGTGAAATACAGTTCTGGGATGTGTCATCTAACCATATATTCTCCAGGCAGTGTTAGTTTCCAATAATGCATATACATAGATGTCATTTTCCTATATTGTTAATTTTCTGTCATCTCTCCCTGAAAGGACTATAAACAATCAAGTTAATTGCTCAAGAAAGCACTTAAAAAAATAGCTGCACCAAGTGAAATTGCCTTTGAAGGGAGTTTCATGGGGAAGCAGAGGCCTATGAGTGGGGTGCATGCTGCCAGTTCTTCTGGATATGCAGCATCCTTGCTCTGAGCAGGAGCCTGGGTTTTGTCCCTTAGAGCCCACATCTGTGCTTGCGAGCCACATCTCAGGCAGGCTCTGCTTCCAGGGCAATCCCCTCCTGAGGCAGGGAGGGAGGCTTTCAGCTGCCTCATCCAGGGATTTCACAATAACAGTGCATTCAAGATGTGAGCCTGTTAATATTCATCTAAGCTATAACTTTTAGGTTAGAAACCAGCAGTCTTTCATTAAACATGTTACTCATCTTTGGTAACAGGACATTAAACATAGTTCAGCTTTTCAAGCCTGGTTGGTGACAGATTTACAAGACTTTTATCTTCTAATTCTGTATAATGCCAAAAAAAGAGAAATGCCTTCTTTTTAATTTTACAGGAATAACTCAAGTTGGCTGTTTAAACCACTGTCCTACCTAAGCATGTGGCTATTGGTAAAGACAGAGAAGGGAGCAGGCAGGACTGGGGGTCTCCTGTCCACAGCCCTGACATATCAAGGTCTATTTCAGTGAAAACATTTTCCTTGTAATGAATAGATGTGTGCTCCCCCAAGAAGAAAAACATCAGATGTCTCAGTGCTTTGCCACTGTCATAATCCCTAATAGAAACTCCTGCACTGTGTGATATGAGGTAGTACAGCCAGTCACAGCTGAGCTCAGCATCAAGGCTTTACACGTGTATTGACCTCACCTCTGCCTGTCAAATATTGCCCATTTTAAATGCATGCCTGGCAAAGAAGCCCAGTCAGTCAGGCACAGGATTTACTCCTGGACTGAGGTTACTAAGCAATTCGCCTCCCAATTCAGGAAAAGAGAGGTAGCTTAAGACTTAATTCTTGTCCCTTTATGCTATTCTTATGCTGTTGAAGTACCTTAAAGAAGCTGCGATGAGAACTTATACCCAGCCTAATGCTGTTTTTCTATGACAAATTGGTGTAAAAAGGCCTTTCTACAAATCAGACAAAGCCCAAATGAGCAAAACTCTTACAGACTTGTAATACCTGGTTTTGCAATAAATAAAAACTTTGGAAAGAAGCTCTTCTTTCATAGAGGTTCAAGCCACTCCTGTTTCATTGCTTCCATTTGGGGAGAGGGGTGCAGGAAGCTGAAGACAGTGATAAATGCTTGGCTGCATCTTTTGTTCAAAACGGCAGCCTGAAACAGCCACTGGTAGATGACAAGCTTGAAGGTTTAGTGTCTCAGGTTTTTTGACAGCCCATACAGCCAGCGCCGGCGCAGCAGTTGGGGTTGTGCTGTACACGGCTGCTGGTAGCTTTCCTGTACATCAGCCAGAAAGAAATCAGCTCTCAGCTTCCATCTCTTGAGCCCAGGCCAACAAGACTTAGGGACATGGTAAAAGTCATACATTCAGTTCTGGGAAGACAATGAATGATCTTCTGTGCTCAGAATTATAAAATTGCCCTTGATCCTAATGAGCTCGTGTAATTAATTCATTCATATCCAACACTTTTTGGCTGGGTTTGCTGGTGACATTGTATTTCTGTACAATTGTGTACAAAGCTGGTGGTATTTGCTGTGACATCGTATTTTGGTACAATTGTACTCAATTTCCAGCAGTGTGGCGTGTGAAATACCACCCCCTGGAGAAACTAAAAAAGAGACAAATCTGCTAATTCCAGACTTCATTTTTGACCCCCTTGAGCTCGTATGAACCATAGTATACTAAATACAGTTGAAGATGTTTTATGGAGCTACCTCTGCTGACCAGACTAACTTCCAAGGATAAATTCAGATAAGGAATATTTGATCAGCACTTTCTTGTAAAAATCATCAGAACTTTATGACTGACTAGGGCACGTTCATTTAAATTCCTGCTTCCAAATCCACAAGCATAATATAACACACATGGCACCAAAGACTTCCTCCAGCAAGTGAAACTGAATAAATTAGCCATGCAAAAGCTCTTAGAATCCACTGAGACAAGCTACTAGGTGGTATATAACTACCAGCATTGCAAGATGGCAAAAATAAAATCAAGAAGTTTCAATCAAAGAGAAGGTCCACAGACTTAAAACTAATAAAACAATACAGCTTTGTAGCTCACTTATTTGAAATATCACCGAGGCTTATTATGTGAACTGTGTCCTTACATAGATAAGTAGACTTAGAATGGGCATGACAACAAGTCAGGGCAGATTCCAGGCTAAAGTAATTTTCTGCCTGGTGAGGGGAACTTTAGCCAAGGAGCTGGTCTGGGAACAGGGTTTTTTTTGGACTGCCAGCTGCAGGGGTGAAACATCTGGCCACGAGCACAGGGGACGTCTCAGCCTGATGCCCCCTGAACCAAGACCAGTGTGAGAAGTGCTTTCTTTCTGTAATACAACATCTGGAGCTGTAGGCATTAGAAGTGCACTAACTTCTTGAGCTTTGGAAAGAATGTCTGCTACAGACTTGTTTATTTCAGATTTTCTTGAAACTTTCTGGGATTTCTGCTACTGACCAGAGAGTGAAACAGCAGGCTCTGACATGGTATAGTAATCTCTGCCTACTCTAAGCACATTGTATTACTGTTTCCTGCAGTCAGGAAAAAATGGTTCATCAATAAAAACTCAAAATAAGCCACAAAACATTTAAACAAAAAAGACCGTTAACTGTATGTACAGGAAATAGAACTGCATGGAACAAAAGTCATGAGGGATTTTGAAGATTTATCTCTGGAAGGCTGGGAGAAGAGCTCTGTAACAGTCTTGCCTTTTTCCCCACAAAGTTTAGACAGAAGCAGTTAAAAAAGGTGAATCAAGAAACCAAACAACACAACCTCTACCATTTTCTCTTAAATGGATATGCGGATTATTGCAAACCAAACGTGTCTGAAACCTACCCATTGTGGCAGAGAATATCACAATCCCTAGCACATTCATGCCGTCACTAGCGCCTGGTTCTGACTTGTAAATCACTTCAGGGGGAGGAGTGATATCCAAGGCAAAATTCTGGATATTGGATCCATTCTCATCCTGGACTCCATATATTATAATGCGACGAGTGGTGCTTTCAGATGATGCTTTGTTAGATTTAATGATTGGAATACTCTTGGTGCGATACTGAAAGAAAACAAAATATTTTTTATTATAATATCCCAGCAGGAATTAATAGTTTAACGAGACCTCCTAAGTGCTCTGTTTCAACAGGGTTGCATGTTAAAGGAACAAGCATGAAAAGAAGCATGACATC
This sequence comes from Dromococcyx pavoninus, assembly GCA_033558185.1. NCBI lineage: Eukaryota > Metazoa > Chordata > Aves > Cuculiformes > Neomorphidae > Dromococcyx > Dromococcyx pavoninus. The sequence continues at coordinate 218,772 of JAUMJL010000594.1, forward strand.
TCTTGTCCCTATGATGTTAAAAATCTATAAAACCAGTTGAATTTTTGAAAAAGCATAACAAAATCAGAGTTTCTACAATCAGACCTTTGTGTAGTCAACACACCATCTCCTGAGAGAGCTACTTTCCTATCAGACATAACCAGGAATGTCTCCCTAGAAGTTCTGAATGCCTTTCTCTTTGTCTCACCAGAGGTAAGGTTCCCATAAAATATTTCCCCAGGTGAAAGAAATATAGCTATGCCTCTTGCTCACTCAGAACTTTTAGATTAGGTTTTCTGACCAAATTCCAATCTGAGTAATTAGATTCTTCCCAAATACATTATTTTGTTGCTTTAATTGAACGTGGCATTCTGTTTTTCCTTTGTGTGGTGTTGCTGTGCACTCTTAAAGAGATGTCAGCTATTCTGTGGCTGCTGTCCTGTGGTAAGAGAAACTGTGCTCTAGACATACTGGCATAAATTGTTTTGCTTCCCTTCTCAAAGATCTGGCTTCAGGCAGAGCAGGAGCTGACACAGGTGTGCATGTGTACTCTCTAGTCACACTGTGCACATTATCCTTGCTTATTTTGCCTTCAGATACTAAGGCTGCTGAGGCTAACGGACTCGTGAATCCCAAAATGCTGATGGTACTGAAATAATATGCAATATCTGTATCTGGATTCTATTTCATGAAGAGACATATGATGCTGGCTCATCTCTTTCATCAGTGGTAAAAGAAATATAGCCACTTACCTGCTTGAATGTGGCCTCAACAAGATTGGCTGGAAACATGTTCCTAAAAATGAACAAATAAAAGAATAATTTCTATGGAACTGAAAACAATTTCTGTTTACTGTGTCTTGGGTCTCCCATGGTAAATCAGTTATTCACCCTACTAGAGAGCAAGGGCTAGATGGGTGCACAAGTCTGCCACTCTCTCCCACTCATGTCATACAATTGTACTTGACTGAGCAAGGCTCAACAGAGACAGTTCCTCAGAACTAAAATTCTGGGACTTCTAAACACCTGGAGTGAGACCCAGGAGCTCCAGTTTCAGTTTCTGGCTCTGCCACAGTCTCCATGTTGCAACTGGTACAACATAACTGCTATCATTCCCTTCCCCATCTGCTAACTAGGGAGAAGGATATTCCTTTATCCCACATTTTGTCTTCCCTACTTATATCATGAGCTATTCAAGACAAAGCCAGTGTTCAGGGAGGTATTCCAGAGACTCCTGGATTCTATAATCTACGTTGAGATTTCTAAGTACGCCGGCAAGATGACTCCTAAGCTGTAGTGCCTCCTGATACACTTTCATCACTAAAATTATAAGTGATGAAGACTTTGCAGTGGTTTGGCCAAGAACAATCTTTTCAAGAAAAGGATCCCATTCCTGATTAAAAGAATTGAGATTAGAGCTGCACAGTCTGCTAAATTTTATTTTAAATAGATCTCAAGGCCAACAGCTTCATCTTCACTCACAATTGAGCTAGAGGAAGACAATGACCACGTGCTCCAAGACCTGCAGTGAGATCGAGAGATTTTTAATTCCAAAAGTGACTCTTGTTGTCTTCTTTTCTGACTCTCTGCTAATTCATAACTTCTGTTTGAGCTAGATTACTACTTTACAGAAAGACATCCAATCCTAATTTGAAATGGAGAGCACACCCTCTGCAGGCTTCAAAGAGGAATCATGGTATGATTGGATAAAAAAGCTAAAAAGTCATACATTTCCATGCAGCATTTGGGAATCAAGATTTGTGTGATGATTCTATTAGGATCATTTTCAGAACTGTTCTGTTCTCAGTCCAAAGTTCTCAGTCCAAAGTTCTGAACCCATGGGCAGAAAACAGTGACAACATATGACTTTCATATGCATACATTTATGCAAGGAGAAACTCCTGTATTCTCTAACCAAAAGACTTGTTATTCAAAGTTCCCTCAGACAGGACAACAGCTAAGCACACCTTAAAAGCCCATTCTTATTCCAAAGAGAATTGCTATATACACACACAGAGTTAAGTGCATGCAGTAGTGAGACACTTTCCAGACCTGCTTTCCCCTTTGCCTGCTGCTACTGGAGCCGCAGCAAGAGCACGCTGCGCAGCACTGCCTTAATAAAAACAATTCTACTGCCATTTTAAGCGATCATAATGTGACATTATGGTTGCACTTAAAATTATGAGGTGGAATCTCTTTCAGTAGCATCGGGCACTCAGAGTAGGTCCTACAGAGAGAGAACTAATTATCCTTTTCAGGGTAAAGCAGAGGGAGAAGAATTTTAATTTAAGGGTAGTAGTACTGTCTAATGATTGAAACAGAAGATTGGAAACAAGGGGGTTTTGCTGGCCTGCTGTTTGATAGCAGACAAGCCACATAAAGACATCATTGGTCATTTTGGTAAGGCTGTTGCAAACCAGTGTGACACAGACAAGTTACTGCCAGGCAAGATCAAGGGTGATGCGCAGCACTTAAGTTGTTCATCTTTAAACTGTCCTAGGTTTTCTTCACCTCAGCTCAGACGAGACAGTTCTGATTAGGGATGTGGTTCAGTGGTGAACTTGGCCGTGTTCACTTAAGGGCTGGACTTGATGATCTTACAAGTCTTTTCCAACCTTGACAATTCTATGATTACCTTAGCATTGCTGCCTGATCTCCTACCTGGCATTCCTGCAGGGTAACAGCAGACACAAGCTGTGCTGCACACAGCAACAATCCTTACAATCCTTAAGAGCCTCAGGTATGATGGTGACTGTGTGCTACAGGAAGGTGATAGCAGAGGACAGAAAATTCAGCCGTATACAGAAATTATCATAAGTTAGGAAGGTTTACTCAAATCAATGCAGTCCCTTCCATTTAATTGGAGTGATTTATCTTAAGACATTTAAGACACTGTGTAGTGATGTGGTTAGTGATGAACAAGCCTCACTACAGTGTTGTAAGCACTGCTGTATGTCTGAGTGCTGTGCTGCCATCAACAGAGCTTTCACCCTGCTAACGACAGTGCAAAGCACTGGGTTATCTCTGCAAATCGTCTGTGCAGCTGATGATTTTCTGGTTCAAATGTTGAATGTGTAGCCAAAGCAAGACACAGACAGCAGCCAGCTGTGCATCATTTTCCTATCAGATGCAGACACAACCTTCTGCCTGAGCCCCCGGGGCTTGGTTGACACAGGGGATTAACTGCAGAACAGCTGGATGGAGCTGGACCTGGGAAGGGGAGATGTTTATAGGAAGGGGAAGCACTGGAGAGAAAAGACAGTTACTGCCTTATTGTTCTTGTAAGGGAATTCTGCTTCCAGGTTGTTAAAGATTTCATTAATACTAAATTGTCTTTGTTTCGTGATTTGAGATGATCCCATCAAAGGTGCTACAGGAGAGCACAGTGTTAGTGTGAGGATTGTGCTCTGCCCTGCCAGCTGAATGTGAATTATTCTGAAAGCACAGATCCACACTGAGGATTCCTGCACAGCTCTGAATATGAATGTCACATATAAGCCTTAGCTTTACAAAGAAATATGAATTTAATTGCTGATGATTTCCACTTTCTTCCTTAGTTCTATAGCCATAATTAGTAGAATTAAGGACAAATTAAGACTGTTTGAGAAAGGAAATATCATATGGTTAGTAGCTAGATTAAGTGTTAGATAAATTTGTGGAGGATTAAAGCATTTTGTTTCTTTATCATTCTTTATCCCATAGGAATTACAACTACCCACTTAATACAGGATGCTGGAATTCTCCCAATATTTTTTAATATATTATGCACTGTGATCCAGTCTTTGAGACTAGCCTTACCAAAGTTACACAATTTATCTACTGTAGAGCTGACCTGAATGTGTTTGCCAGAGCTTTGGCTTATTTTTTATTTTAAGCTGGTTTACTTGGATTGAAAAAATCCAGTATTAGCCAAAATTTAGTTTTGTTAATTAAAAGCATTAAAAAGAGCACTTTGTGGACGAGAATTCTAATGGACTAAAAACAAATCACGAGAAGAGAGTATCAAACTGTCACCTAAACCTGGGAGAAGACTAAGAGTGTCTGTTGGTTCAGTCAGGCCTCTCTAGAAACACTTGAGTATATTTTTGGGTACATTTTGCTGCATGTTGATATTTCCAGCCATGAGCTGGATGTTGAAGGGATCTCCTGGGAATGTTTCAGAATAAGAGACTAAAGTGAGACTGGTTGTGGAGCATTTGAGTTTTTACCATGGAACTGGGATGAGAAGGGCTGGTATGAAGCTCAGCACTGCCAGCCAGCCTGACTGCCTTGGGGCAGACCTCCTATGGGTCTGTGACCCACCAGACCCAAGCACTGGGATAGGAGCTTCAGCCTAGCACAAAATCCAGACATTTGCATTGCCCAAATGTTTTACAAAATTAATGGCAGGCCACCTATCTTCCTAGCATCCAGCCTGCAAACAGACTGGCCCCTGAAGATCTCTACTAGCTTTACCACAGTTCTGGGCAAGATAAAGATCTGTCCCCATGGATCCAGTATCAGGATCCATGAGTGAGGCTGTCTCTGTACTCAGAACAGGCACTGTGTTTATCACTGACATATACTGAATTAAAGACACTGGCAATACTTACGAAGTAATCATTCAAGCTGAGCTACTCATTGCTGTCACCACTTATAAATGCTGTTGCTTTTATTCAATTAAGAGAGGTGAGCAAATAAATGCTTCTAAATTTCTGCATTACTTTCATATTCCTTACAAGATACAGGACACAAAATAATACTGTGGGAAACTTAAAGTGGTCTAGAATTCTCTTTAGTACAAGCAACGTTACCTCTAACCTCAGTGGCACAATTCAGCATTCCTGGCAACAATAATTTCACATAGCAATAAGTAATTAAACATAGTGAATAATAGTGAGGGAGGCTGCTGTGGAATACAGATAAATTTAGGTCTAAGACAAGGATATGACTGTAAAACAGAAAATGAGGCACTCAGTTTCTGGTCACATAAAAACGTAAGAGAGAAATACTATTTGCCCTGAGGAAGAACATTTTCCAGAGCATATTCTGCTTCAGGAATTCTGTCAGAGAGCAGGAGCATTCAACACAGGCTAAAAGAGTGAATATGTGTGAAACTTCGATATCAGCTCAGTGAACCCTCTACAGACCATGAGCTATTGAGCCACAGCTGGCACAGCACGCCTGGTCTGCATTTGCTGTGATAGCAGCATATACACACAAGTGACCGACTAAACACCTTCTCTCTAAACACACTCCATCCTGCTGTAATGCACAGGTTCGTTCATTCTACTAGCAGATTCTGGAATCCTTCCCTAATTCTGTATGGGATAAGAGGATTCAGATGTAAGGATGTGTTGAGTTAGAAATGTGTATGTTTGACTAAGGCAACATGTGTTCTGAAGTTCAATAGCCATAGAATTTGAAGACTATCCTGAAGACTTGCATCAAGTATAGATACCACCTGGTGTAAGGAAAAGCTCTGAGGGCGGAGCTTCCCATTACACATAGGACTACTTAGGACCTTACCACTGCCAAAAATGGGAGGCACTCTTTCCTTCTTCATTGCCTCCTAGCAATTAACCTATCAAATAACACTTTTTGCTCGGTTTTGCTGCTTTAGAAAGCCAAATTATGCTAGAAAGCCATTTTTTTCAGCTCAGGCAGTGCCTTGGCACGGCCCCCAGGACATGAGAGCCCTCTTGCTCTCTTCCAAAAGTTGCTGACTCTTGAGTACTACAGTAATGATAAAAATATCAGCGCTGTTATACTGTTTTACTGCTCAGGCTGTTAGCTGAAGTGCCCACAGGCATTAGCCTGCAGCTACCGGGAGAGCCAGTTTGATGGCTCCTGGATAACTAGTAGAAATAGAATGAGTCCTGAGTATAACATCTGTTGATTCAAAGCATTCAGCTTTTGCAGATCTTTTTAACAAGAAATTAGGCCAGCTGCTCTAGCATAAGAGCAGCCACAGGTATGGCAGATGGCATTTCCTTGACTTGGAACACCCATTCCCTCTGGGGCACTCTGAGTTCTGCAGCAGCAATCTGGTTTTACTCTCAGGCTTTGATGTTATCATTGCCTAATCCCTGCCACACCAGACAGTCTTTGGCTGCAGTGTCCCACACTGTGGAATTAAAGCCACCAGACTGGATTTTTGCTACATGTGCATCCTTGTAATATTTTATTGGCCTACATTTGCACTGGGCATAAAACAGCTTTGGACATTCTGCTCTCAAATTTGAACTAGCATAACTAAGCTTGCAAGAACATTGTTTTAAGACTGGGTATTTCACAGCGTTCAGTGTTTCAGATCTTACCTTGTCACTGTATACAGCAAGGATACAGAGAGCGTAAAAATGGGGTCTGAGTAGCTTGACATGACAAATGTAAAGTTTCCAGGTTTTACTGCTGTGCACAAGAGTGAACAGCACTGTGGTTTCTATTTACTATAGATGGAGGTCCTTCTCAGTGATATTGTCATAATCTCAAAAATTTGTTTGCTTTTGCTATCCTCTGCATGATTTTCTCATCAGTTGTGTAGACTTCTGACTACTGTTACTGTACCACGAGCCACAAATGCTGTCCTCAGTCATGTGGGCATACATCTGAAATACCGTCCTGCTGGTGTCAGTGGGCTCCTGGTGTCACCAGGGTTTGCATACTTGAAATCAAGGGCAAAATCTAATTCAGCAAGACTGAAAAACTGACCTATCCCAGGGCCCATGGGAGGATGCATCTTGCACATCAGTAGACACCTCCAGTGCTTCATCTCATTTCATCTCATTTCTCCATATCAATCTTATTGCCTCCTGCTAAAATGACCAAAGAAGGCTTTTGCAAAGTTAATGAGGCATTTAAATCCTCATTATTGTGACAAAAGATACTAATAGAATGCAAAAATCACCGATCAGGTCTAAACCATTTTGTTTTGTTTGTCTTTTTTTGCATATCAGAGCAGAACTCATACTGTGGAATCATTTTGCCAAACACGTGGACTTTTTATCTGTCCTGAGAGTGACATTGTTGCATGGCCTTTCAGTTCCAGTAAGGGATCTGGAGGATGAACCCCCTTACCCTGCTTCTTCTGAAATAAAAAGTCCTGGTACAGCCCTAATAGGGCTATGGCTTTCTGAGAAAATCATTCTCTGGAGTCAAAGCACAAGTACACCACATCTTTAAGAATCCTGAAAAGGCTGAATTATATCAAAAGTAACATGACAGGCCCAACCCGTCTCCACTATAGTTCCAGCACAGTAAAGTTATTTTATAAAAAGTATACATTTCCATTGGAGGATGTCTAGGCTGGTTGTCAGGAGGATGAACGACTTTCCCTTTTAGGGTAGAAGCTTTCCTAATGCAGCTTTAACTCCTGGCCCCCATGCACCTCCCCCTCTATGACCAAGGCCTCCAGATCAGAGAGCAGAAACTGCTTTGTAGTCCAACTCTCCAGCATTGTTTTCATAATGGAATTATTTTTTTTCCATGTTGGTTTCCTTTTGTGCCAAATAGGAACTGCAAATTTATGGGCTTCAGAGTCCTTTGTAAATACTTGCTTCTGTGCAGCCTGAACTGCTTCAAAATTAACCAGAAGTGAACATCTGGTTACACACAGTGCAGAACAGTTGGCACCAGGATGGTTTTGTGAGATAAAATAAAACTGTCAGTCTGAAATGAGTAAAAAATGGTAGTTTGCCATAGGAGACAGATTAATATTTCTATCATAGTACACAAGGCTTTTGGAAAACGATACATGAATGCAGGGCAAAATTATTTTATAAAGTTTTTTCATAGTTTACACCCTGGATCGTTCAATGCACTCTTAAATATCTCAGAGTGTGTGTATACAATTCAGTCTTCAGCTGTAAACTTAGGTTTGTCCTGCCCTATTTTCAAGAAATACAATTTCTATAAAACAGAACCTAGCCCTTAGCTTAAAAAGGAAAGGAAATTATTTTAAAGAGTGCTCAGGATTCCCATGAAAACAGAAATCCTCTATGGTGTCTATATCCTCTTCTAACTACTAATACAATAAAAACCCTCCCTGTCTTGGTTAAGCCAGACTGAGTTTCCAGGTACCTGCTATTAATTTGGATGCAATTCCAAATATTCAGTGGTAAAATGCTCTGACTTATCCGTCCGGTAAACTTCAGAAATGTAAAAATTTGTGTGTCATGGGTTTAGGCACAATTTGATCCTGACTTTATTCACTGAGTTGTTTTATTTGGAGCTTTTGAACTGCATAAGCTTGCAATGTCACACTGAGAAAGACTGAAAACGTACGTGGATCCTACACAGAGCAGTTTGTCCTTTTGAATAAAACACTAAAAGGCTGAATTACTTTAAAAAAAATCCATATCTTGCCTTTCTTCATTTCTTAACTCACAAAAGGCTACTAAAAACTCACTTTTTATTTTTGGGAACATATTACAGAGTTAATTTCCATAACTCGCACAGGAAAAAGAAGGTAAAGATGGGAGTTGATTCATTGCTATTACTTCCATTGAGGTGCCCCAAAAGCCACATTCCTAGAACAAGGCCCCTGACAGGTCTCATAGAAGCTGGGAATATTTCCTCTGGCACACAGATTTTTCTGAACAGTCGTCAGTGAGGTAATTTCTCTTCCATCTGTCTTGGTGCTCTAGCTGTAAGAAAGGGAAATGGGTCCTTGTCTTCCTCACAGAAGTATTGCACATCTTGAGAATAAATCCAGTAAAATTCGAAAAGCACCGCGTACATCAGTACATTAAACAGAACAAGATGATCCTTAGCCCAAGGATTTATAATTTTAAATATGGAAGAAAATAAACTTTCACAAGTCTGGCAGTGCTTGAACCAGAAACTCTGAATATAATTAAGGCAGATTTGTACATCTGTCTCAATGTAGTAATAAAGTGGCAGCTAAAAAGAGAAGCTGCTTCAGAACAGCATCTCCAGCACAGCTTCAGACTCACAGCTGCTGTCTGAATTACTTGTCCTTAGCCCAGATCTGGGCACGCTGCCCATAGAGAAGGGCAAGTTATCCAAGAGGAGATTCCTGCATAGGTACAAAAGCAAACCCTCTAGTTAAATGGGTCTCTTTCGTAGACAGGAGAAGATGTATTTGGTTTAAAGCTGGATCAGATTAAAGCAAAAATTTGGACATTTAAGGCCAAAGTAGGAACAACAATTTGAGGTATAATGATGAATTGAATGTTGAAAACACTTCTGTTCTGCTGCATTCAGTGACATCTCTGTCCAGGTTGAATCTAGGAAGAAACCAATAGGGGCACATTCACATCACAAATTTTGTCCCAAGGCTCTTGGGGTTCTCTTTGGAAATTACATTTTTCAGGTACTTTGGTTTAGCATGACAAGAAGCTATTGGGTTTTGGATACAAATTTTGAGGCTTGAAATTCAGTATGTCAATGAGATTGTGTGCATACTGCTTGATGTGAGGTTCAGAGCCATTTCATAACAGCAGTACAGCACTGCTGTTATGTCCTGATCAAATCATGTGCACATGTTGATGATTTTTTTACATAACAGACAAATACACAGGGGATGAGCTGTCTGCAAAACAATGCAGAATAATACAGTCATTACTGATCTATGTTGCAGGTATTCAGGGTGACCACGAGACTCTGCAGCAGCTTTTGGTTTCATTTAGTGTTGCCAGTACATTCTTTAATTTCTGATGAAAACCACTTCTAAAAGCAAAATCCTCACCAAAAATTCCAGAAATTCGATTTCTAGCAACATCCTCCCTTCCAGAAATTCCAGACCTGACAGTATCATACATAAAATCACAAGAAAAACCAATGTATTTCACAATTTCAAAGTGGCTTCAAATTTAAATCACACGTACTATCATGCCAAGATTCATGCTTTTGAAATAAACCCCACAATCATGTCACATATATCATCTCTATGCTTGTACATTTAGCATTCTTCATTTGCAGAACACCAGATGTTTCCTGTGTAAACTTCTCTGCACATGTGCAATTGACAAATTGAGAGGAAATTAATGAATTGAGAAGATAAGCCAATCTGGGCCCAAAAAAGATGGTCTCCAGCTGTGAATGGAAGCGATTTATCATTGAGCTAAAGGATCAGCTTTTCTAGCTCAAACCAGCAGATACATCATTACATTTAATCCAGACTTCCACATATATATTTCGGAATTTTGCAATCGAGTTCAGCAAAGCCAGGATTTCACCCATAGTGTTTGCCTAGGCTGGAAGCCCATTCTCCACAGTTGTGTTACTCTTATTTATTTATTAAACATGGTTATTTCTTTAGTGAGGGAATAAAAACAAGCAGCTTGTGCACTCAAGTTAGAAAGGCTGCAGCTGTGACTGCTGCTTAGCACAGCAAAAAGAGTGCTTTATTCTCTCTTTTTAAGCTTTGGTAATGAAAGTGGCTCCTTGGCCTGTCATTGTTGACACCTGCCAAAATCTGTAAAGACTTTTAAGTTTCTAAGAGTTTCCTGGTTGAAAACACAAATACTTGAAATGTGCACGTGAACTATTATAATTGGCACAGGTAAATGTTTGTGGGAAGGGAAGTTACAGATGATATTTGTAAATGTTCAGATCAGGACATACTATTTTACCTGCAATGAGGCTCAGCAGAATAAAGTGTTCCCGCGCCTCACCAACAAACCTGTGGTATACAGGGACGAGCAAGACAGAAATGAAGAGATAAGATTGTATCCCAGACCTCAAACTGCAGTCATATAGACATTAAGTCTTCTTATGTAAAAATAATATTACAGAACTAAGTTTAAATTTTGCATGTTCCAAGTACTCTTTTTATCAAAGCCACTGGGAGATACTGATGCCATGAGTGGGCATCTTCCCATTGCCGATGAAGATGATGGTTTTGTGGAAAGTGTGCTCAGCTGCTGCTCCGTGAGTAATAGAGTTTGGTCCATCCTGATTAAGACTGATACAACAGAAAAACACGTGGGACTCACATGGCCTGGCTAAGTGTAACTTGAGGAGCAAAAAAGATTCTTATAAGCTTTTCATCCCAGTTCCTTCTGATTTGAGTTCACAGTAACTCTAATTAAAATACTGCATGCGCTGATACTCGGTCAGGGTCAAGAATTTGGGTTTTTGAAAGACAAACTGTGCAACATTTTTAATTTTAAATTACTCAAACTCCGAAGAGATCTATTCATGTTTTAGACACATACCGGGCCCAGACACCTCTGCCCAATATGTTTTGAGATCACTGGTTTGAGAAAATACCAAACAAAGGCAAAACTTGGTCTTTCTGCATGAGCAAAACAAATCTAAAGCATATACTGTATTCAGGAAACTAATGCCACTAGCACCTGAAATGTTGAGACAAAGAGAGATATTCAGGCCACCATAAAAATGCCACCAGTGCTGTAATGCTGATCTGAAAGAACAACCCTCCCTTCTGTGATATAAACTAAAACAAGAAAGAAAAAGCCACAAAGCAGAACAAACGATGTGATAAAAATAAGGAATAAAAAGATCACAACAGTGGTATTTTGAATTGCATCATTCATCTGAGACTTGCTATAAGCAGTTGTAGCAGTACTTTCAAGAATTATTTCCTCAAAAATGTGGATTGCAGGTCTTATATTTAAGGTTTTGCCTATTGCAACTGTCTGCCCTTATTTAAATTGACATTACATTTTAATACTGTCTTGGCCTTAATAACAGATGAGCTCTACAGGTTACACGTGATTAAAAAACCCCAAAACTACCGTAGTGTTGTCAGTAGTTCTGGTACATTGGTGGCCATTCATTTAAATTTTACTAGAAACAGCCCATATAAACATCTGATACCTTGAAAATCATCTTCTGAAATTTCCTTGATTTAAACAAAATGTTCATCCTTCGGTTCAGAACTTATCCTCAGGCCACAGTTCCTCATACAGCTATGTACAAAATGTTACCTCCAGAAAGCAGAAAGAATGAATGCAGTTACCGGATTAAGTCAAGCAGTGCATCTGCAGAGCTCATGATGGGCTTCCCGCTCTCTTCAGTGCTCTCCTTCTGAGCTGCTCCACCAGGGTGAATAATGGAGACCATAATTATTCCCACTACAACAGCCACAAATGTTGTCCACAGGTAGTAAGTGACAGTTATGATACCCAATCGACTGGAAGTCTTGGCATCCAGGGCCGCTAGCCCAGACATTAAGCTGTGGAAAGAAAATACAACATATATAATACCTTTGGTATAACATCAATGCAACTGAAAACATAATTTCCTAAATATTTCGGTTTACCTGCTTCTCTCAGGTTTGCTTACATATCAGTGTTTTGAGAGGCTTGCCAGTGACACTAAAGCTGCAGCCTCTGTATCTAAAGGGATGTTTCCCAACTGTCATGTGAGATCCTATTTACTTGAAGGAACCTGCAAGCTCAGGCTAAACACATGGAGACTGAATCCTATTTACAGGGAGGAGTAATGGTTTTCAGCTGAAAAGGGGGAAATTTAGATTAGATATTAGGAAGAAATTGTGAAGGTGGTGAGGCACTGACACAGGTGTCCAGTGAAGCTGTGAGTGCCCCATCCCTGGAGGTGTTCAAGGCCAGGTTGGATGGGGCTTTGAGCAACATGATCCAGTGGGATGCGTCCCTGGCTACAGTAGGGGATTTGGAACTCGATGATCTTTAAGGTGCCTTTGAACCCAAATCATTCCATGATTCTATGATCGGTTGTTCCCTGAAGCTCAAGGGATAGTTTTACATAATGTACATATGATGGCTTAGTTCACAGGAGCAATGGCAATAATCAGTCATTCAAACTTAGGTATCAACTCTACACATAATTTTACAGAATGATAGAATAATTAAGATTAGATGAGATCTCTGAAGAAAACCTGGTCAAGTCCCTTATCCCTTCCTATGTGAAGCCAAGCCACAACTTCAAAATGAAAACCACAAACCACTAAGGGGAAATCTTGTCATATAGACCATTTTTCACATAAAAGAAAACTTTTTTCCTTTCTAAATTGATGCAAAGCACAATACAGTTTTGTTTTACCAGAGGGCATACTGGGTAGTGGACTGCAATTTGGTGGGCCTCCAGCTAAGTGGAGACAGAGTCTGGCATGCAGAGCAAACTCCCTCATGAGCAAGGGTAGCTGCACAGTGGCAAGCAAAGAAATGCTATGTCTGCTTCACCCTTTTTTTTCACCTTTTGCTCCCTGCTATTGCCAGAAGCTGACCAGTAGTTATCCTCTTGCTTGTCTCTGCCAAGATGTACAACCTTGCCAAGTACTCTAGCTACCACTGGCCCTCTTTTATAGGCAAAGTAGACAGGGCACCTTTTGGTCCCTGACCTTGCTCCAGACTGCTCTGACGGAGATTCTTATGGTGTTTCCAAGAGACATGAAGTTGAGATTTGAGTTTCCAATAACACCAGTATTGCTTGGGGCTTCTGGCTTATATCAGAAGCAATGTGGTCAGCAGGACTAGGAAAGGGATCATACCCTTCTAGTTGGCACTGTGGAGGCTGCACCTCAAATCCTGTGTTCAGTTTTGGGCCTCTCAGTACGAGAAGGATATTGAGCTGCTGGAGTGCATCCAGAAAAGGAGAATGAAGCTGTGAAGGGCCTGGAGAACAAGTCTAATAAGGAGCAGCTGAGGGAACTGGCTGTTTAGTCTGCAGAGGAAGAGACTGACTGGAGGCCTTGTCATTCTCTACAACTACTAGAAAGGAAGTTTTAGTGAGGTGGGGGTCAGTCCCTACTCCCAAGTAACAAGGGACGGGACAAGAGGAAATGGCCTCAAGTTGCACCAGGGAGGTTTAGATTGGATATTAGGAAAAATTTCTTCACTGAAAGGGCTGTCAAACACTGCAAGAGGCTTCCCAGGGAAGTGGTGGAGTCACCATCCCTGGAAGCGTTTAAAAGATGTGAGGTGGTGCTTAGGGACATGGTTTAGTTGTGGACTTGGCTGTGGTAGTCAGGTTGACAGTGGGACTCAACGACCTTAAAGGCCCTTTCCAACCTAAATGATTCTATCATTCTATGAATAATTCTCTGTAAACTCTTCAAAGCACACATCTCAGAAAAACTAGGTGAAATAAAATACCACGTTTACAATTTGGTGTGCCCCATTGTCTAGCTTTCTCATCAAAATGGAACCATTTATCAGGTCTTTCCTCTTAAACAGTCATTTACTAAGCTGCACCTCCTTGACTGAGATCTCCTTGACCTCACTCTGCTGAGTGAGGTTGTCTAGAGCCAGTGCTAAAATGCAGCTTAACCTTTATAGTAGATTTAATGAAATCAAATGCGTGGGATTTAGTGCTCAGGTTCCTGCTATCCACTAGATTAATTAAGAAAATGTATTGCTTTTCTGCATTGCCAGACTCTCATCTAGTGGGTTTTGTTAACACTGCAGGAGCAAGGGGAAAAATTGATTACACTGTAATATGGAACATTTAGAAAATTAACATCTTGACAACTCTCACTCTTGTAACTGTTGTTCTCCCCTCTCTTTCATCATTGTATTTGACAAAAATTCCACCTTTCTGCATGTCTGTAAAGCCCTGTGTACAAACGCATCACTACATATTAATAAAATATTGGCAGCAATAATACTTAGTTCTTTGGCGTTTCCTTTGTATAAGTCCATACAGAAGAGTAAATGTTCTAAAACATTTTTTGAGAAAGCAGCTGAGTTAAATAACATGTACCTCAAACCAATGTGTTAGTTTTCTGTAAAACAACCTTTATGTTGTTATTAGATTTCTAGGACTAAACTCTTCTCACAGGCTGAGGTTTCACAGGTCATTGAGCCTGTTCAACAGCTCGTTGATGCCTAAAGGAGATCCTTTCATTGTATTAGACTTCAGCACTGTTCCACCCTCTGCCCTAACCTTCCCAGAAAAAAAAAATCAGGTTAATTTTTAACTACCTGGATGTTTTTCATGGTAATAATTTTCAGTGTTCTTTATAAATCTATTATGCAGGGAAAAAGACACCAGTGGTATGAAGACACCAGTCAGGTATGGTCCTGTCTGTGGACCAGCAGATCTGTAACTTGTAGATAGGACACCACGCAGAGGGATTATTTGAAGAGGGCACTACTGAGGAGACAGACAGTACGTATCTCTTCCTGGTACCGTCCTGAAGCCACCATCAATGTGGTAAAGCCACACTACTTCTGTTGTCCTTGATGTCGCTGCATTGTGTTTGTTCTATAGAATAACAGGGAGATGAACTCTCCATGTAGCACTTGAACTGTCTTGATTGTTCATCTGAGAAGTATGTCTAGAAGAACTTAGCAATAAAAATCCAAATTAAGTATGTCCAGTGGTTCATGTGCTTTTGCGGGTGCTACCTCAGCCTGAAGACGTTGGGCTCTTAAGATCTAGGATCATGTTGTGCAGCCAGAATCGAATCATACATTGACTCTTAGGTGACAAATCCTGAGGGGGCTAATAATGAGATTGCTCTGTCTTGGGGATATTCATTAACAAGATCATCACCTGTAATGAGATTATCCTGTCACCAGATAAAGTCATGCTCAGTTCATGCTGTGATGAGAAAGTCCTCAAGAGTAATTAACTATGGAGGTGCAACAGGGGTAACCATGGTGTGACAGAAACATGGACAAAGGTCTTGGTTCAGACAAAGCCCTGTATTTCTCATGGCCTCCAGTGCTCAGTTTTAAGAAGGGACCAGTGGAAGCAATTCTGCAAAGCCTGTGGAGTAACACTGGTCATGTCACTTCAAGCTCAGAAGCTGCTCAGAGTCATTTTCAGAAAGAAATGCTAGTATCAGACAGTAATCAATCATTAACTACTTTTTCAAACTAACACTCATTAACTATTTTTCATCTGGCTTCATATGTTTGATGTCAGAGAGAACATGACAGAAGACATAAAGATTAAGAGACATATTGATTACCACAGTTATTGTATGAAGTGACTAATGCACAGCTATATCACAGGAGTTCCCCACTGTTGATCTCTAGAGCTCTAATATTCATGTACTGTAGCCAAAGAATGACAAGAAAAAGTACTTTTCTTATTTCCTAGGAAATAGAGAAGTCAGGAGGAATAAGCTTCCAGATGGTTTAACTTAAGACCACTGTATCATGTTCAGGTTTTCCCTTTAAATCTAATTTTCATCAGACACTCTTGGCTACATAAAAACTTCCCCAGCAGTTTCCCAAGCTGCTTTTAAGTCTGAACAAAGATGTTCCCATGCCATTCACTAGAAGACTCTCAACTCACGAAACACAATGGCACGAAAACCAGTGTACTTTTAATTCTTGTCAAGCCTCCATATCTGGCTAGGCTTGGAATAGCAGGACAGATACTTGATTTATAGATTAAAATCATTTGAATTCCTATGTAGCTAAGTAGCTTCCACACGTATGTTTCATACAAAGCTTCCATGGCACGTTTTAATGATTGACAAATGGACAAAATAGGATTAAGACAATTAAAAAAATTCTGCAGCTTTCCTGAAGAATTACAGTACATCTCACTCATTTAATCAAAAAATTTCCACAAAAGTGTAATTTAATTTTTCAGGGACCATTTCGTAGTTTGTATAGGAAAAAAAGTGTCAAGCATAAGGCTTCCAAAATACGTATTAATGGGATTTGGATAATAAATCTTGTACTGCATGATTTAAATGAAATCTTCGATTACTATAACTTAAGAGGTTACTTGCACCTTGCTTTGAAACATCTGGTTCTCGATATAACAACATACACAATAATAAACTAAGTAGCCCCATGGCCTCTCTATCTCCTGCACTGGTTGTTCCAATTACATGTAAAAATGATCTTCCTGTGGCATTTCTTTCTGCTGTCTAGAATAGTTTGCTTTTTTTTTTTTTAATTATTATTCTAGCCTGTTTATCCCACAAATCTTGGATAGACTCATAGAACCATAGAATGGTTTGGGTTTAAAGGGACACCACGACTTCTCTGGACAACCTGTGCCAGGGTCTCACCACCCTCACAACAAAAAATGAGGAAACTGTGTATCCTCAGAGACCACACATGACTTGAAGAACAGCTCTCAAACCTGTTTTATCTGCTGTATATCTGTACTAATATCTATCCTATGGTCCTTATATGTCTGTGGCTTCAGGCCTCTTTGAACTTCTGTTTTGGTAATGTGAAGATCGCTACACAATGAAAACCTGATTCTCCACAATATTTGCAGGTTTACAGTCTTTCTAATATTTATATCTGTATTCTTAAAAAGTAAAAAATATTTATTTGGCCTGTTGATTGGGACTTAGGTCTACTCTGCTTTGTATTCTGGGAAATAACTTGTTCCGATTAAGCCCAGTCTGTCTTGCCTCTCCTCTGAACTATGTAGCCATGTTTTTACTGGAGGACAATAGCCACAAAGCTGGTAAACCAAACCCCACCATTTTGATCAAAAGCTGGATATGGCCAATAATTCAGAAAAGTTTATTTACTTGCAGCATTTTAGTGGGACAGACATTTAAGACAATCATGTCACCAAGACTTCAATTGCTTCATTGCTGACTGCTAGTAAAAAAAATTCTAGCTAAACTATTTTATCTAGGATGGCTTGATTAAAGTTTATTTATTATTTTTTTGACAGTTTCCATGTGATTTATGATAGGTTACAGTAAACTATTTCTTTATGGGGTCCCTGTTGAGGAGGAAGTTTAAGAGTGAAGCCAGTATCAGTGGACGATTGAATGAAATCTAGACTAAGTTTTTAAGGGGAAAACAGAAGGGAAGAGGAAGAAATAAACAACTCCAGGCATTATATGTGACTCATTAAAAATGTAAAGTCTGTTACTAGGTTGTTTAAAATATTGATAATGGCACAAACCAATTAAACTATGAAGTAGTATATTTCATGTCTGCCTTGAGAGAAATATTTATAAACCCCACAAAACTACTATAGCAATTTTGACATAACGAGGAAGGGAATTCTTTCAATATTTTGGAAACCAAATTAGTCCCACGCAAACAAGTAGCTAAACCCTTATGCGCACCTCTAGGATTGTTCTGGCTGTCACTGGTAAGCATCACAGTACTTATGAAATATTTTATCTACAAATAAAAATAGAACTGTCTATCTTCTTTGCAATTTTCTAGGTTTTTTTCATCGTTCTCTGACAAAAAGCATATTTTTTGACCTGTCTCAAGATCAAAACCTGTATTCCCAGAAGGGGAAAAAAAAGGTCTGTTAAGACCCCATTCTGCATGTTTATTTCGTCTTCCTCTCCACCAGAAGCCATCTGGATGTTGCTTTGAAATAGATGGATTATGGATAAAGTTATCAGAAGGGATTAGTGTGATTAGAAAGACATTAATCCTGTCAAGAAGTAATGGTCAAGTATTAACCACGAGCAGTTGTTCCTAGAATCATGTTTGTTTTCATTCATCCCATACCCTCTCTCGCATTCTCATTTTGTAATTGCATACTGTAGGAAAGACCTTCCTCAGCAAGTTCTCCTAGTGAGGCTGGGAAGCTCCTCTAACAGCCACATTAGAGATGATTATATTACAGTTAAACATCATGAAAGTGAAGTGCTGGCTTCACTAATGCTGCTTGATCATGGAGACAGACTGTCGCTTACCTTTCTGTCAAGGTCAGTGCCTTCAAGTTCCAACATGGTACTAATCTCCATTTCCACAGCACAAGCCATTCAATCATCTTAAAATGCTTTACTAATATAACCTACTATCATGCAGGCAGGCAGCATCTCCATTTTACAAACAAGGAAACAGAGAAACTAAGGTAAATAAAGACAAACAATTCACAATGAAGAAAGATATGCCTGAAGTGATCTCTTCAGACTTCTCCTCATCTGTGTCCAGCTATCTGTGTTTTCATGACAGGCTGCTCAACTCCCACGGAGGTACCATTTATAAAGGAAGAGTTTGCAATGAAGGAAGTAAGACTCATTACAGTAATGAGAGAAAGAGATAAGAAACTTTCTCTGGTTCTTTCTATAGTTTGATGCTTGATTTTGCTCTTAGTCTATACTGTAGTTAAAATTATTTCAGCAGTGAGAAAGAGGGAATAGAATGACTTAGAATGACTTTTTCTTTCCAGGACGTTCTTTTGCTTTCTTTAAATATGACAGAATAGCTGCAGAGCAAGACAATGCCATGGCTGCGATAGGAAAGCCCGCTGCCCTCATCCCATGCCAGAGTGACGGTGCTACTGGTGGGAGGGCCATCTCTGTTGCTGCTTCACCCTACGTGGTGTAGCTCTTACTTACAGTGATATGTTATAGCTTATTTTTTTCATCTCCAGATGGCATATCCCACTGTACAGGAAAAAAGGCCTCCTGCCCATACGAGGGCAAACAGCTGGCTAGAACATCTGTCAGTCTGTACCTGCACACATATTACAGACAACCCAGAGGCATCATGGCTGGCACCATCCTACACCTCCAGTCCTATTCACCTACTTTTGAGCAATGCCAGGACCTCTTCTGTGGCATGACATCATTTGTCTAAGTACAGAGGAAGATAAAATCCTGCAATAATCCATATTCACACCCTGAACAAAGCTGGATTGGGTATGTGTTGTGCACTTGTAGAAGGGCAGCCCATTTGTGGAGATGAACACTCTGTGTACATTCATGAACAGCCCAGACAGGCAATGAAATGATGCGTAGGCTGTCTGTGAATTTACTCAGACTCCAATACTTTTGCAGACTACTGGTGCACTAAAAGGCTTCCACTGATCTGAACACAACTAAGGAAATACCATGATCACTTGTACTTTGTAGAATGATCCCCGATTTCGTATATTATTAAAAGTTTCATAGTATTACAGCGTGATTTTCAAAGGAGACAAGAAGTCTAGAACCCTCCTGAAGGTCCAGGGGGTTACTAAGGTTCATCTCCTTTGAAAAAAGTAATAGGAAACAGCATTGTTAAAGTTCAGATATCTTGATATAAATGAAAATAGTGTCTGTGCTCAAAAGAAAATAAATGAAAAAATGAAAGCTGTTTTACAAAAAGAGCTGTTACAGCAGTTTGTGTATGGTAAGATTATCAGCTGTAAACAGCACTTGAAATGTGAATTAACTTTTCAGAGAGCCTCCGTACACAGCTGTTTTACTAAACACAGCTGAAGCTCAAAGGTGTCAGGCACAATGGAAAATCTGGCTCTTGATCTTCAAACAATGAATAATATGTTAGAAGATCTTGCTCTCTGCAATACACTGCTTGCAGCAATTGTGTTTAATTATACAATGAGGCTGCTGGAAATAAACTGAAATCTACAAAAGAAACCAAATCTACATTTCTAGTATGTCATTATATGCAGCTGTTTGAGATTCTGGGTTTTTAAAAGTAATGCTTTATAAAATAGTAGGAGTTTTATTTTTACCCAGAATGTTTAGCCGTTCTTTTTTTTTTTTTTGTATTTTTTTATATAATTTGTAAATTTATAGATTATACAAAATTTATAAAACTTATTATTTCCAGAAGGCACTCCTTTAAAAAACAGGGATCCTCTGATTCTTCCCAGTTCATGTGTCATCCTGGTTTTGCAAAATTTCACAGAGGATTTCTAACAATCTGTGTTCTTTCACACAAGAAAGATATCTAGGACAGCTCGAAAAAATTCATCCATCTTCCGGTTTCTAATACCATTTCCACAACCAATCCTTACAACTCCTACTCTACAGATAACAAATCACTCATAACTGTTAATGATAAACTGACACATATAGCAGAAATGCTGCCAGGAATTCAGATAATGCATTGTAGTTTCTTAGTGTGCAATAGGAAATCTGTTTTTATGGATCAATGTAAATGAGGCAGGACTTTGTACAGCACACAGTGAAGACCAATGTCCAGCTGCTACTCTGCCACTGCTTCCTGCTGAATAGGCCAATATGTGAGGCTACTGTGATACCTCTAGCAGCAACCTTCCATCACTGACGGACAAAGGAGATCTGAGACACTGTAGTATAGCTCACACAGTATTCAGACCGGCTTGTTGACTTTAGCTTTTCTGATAAATAAAAAGTGTTTCCTAAACTCAAGGGTCAGGATGCAAATGAAAATAAATTATCAAAAACGGATGTGCAGCTTCACATCTATAGAAAAAGCTGAGAATCTTAATAATACTTGATTTTCTGTTCTGCCTGTTCTTTCAAGTGTTTTTAGATGAAGAAAAAGGCAACAGATTTTGAAATGTATTTAGATTATAAAAAAGGTCACATTTATTCAATTTTTTATAGTTCATACAAGTTTCTATCCTAAAGAAACAGAGCGAATCCAGACGGCCCCTCAAGCTCCACATGTCATTGCCATTTATTTTGTGAGACATCTTAAGAGGACTACAGAAAAATTCTGCCAGGTGACAAACTGCTCATATCCAATTTGTAATCACTTAGTGCTTCCCACACACTGACTTACTTTGTGACCACAGAGGTCTATTGCACATCACTAGGTCCCTACTGATGCTGTTCAAGTAATTTGTACTGACTTGGTCCAATTATGTCATTACAACATGCATAACTCTGCAACATGGCATTTTTTACTGAAACAGCCTGGATCTCCAGACTTTTGCACAAGCAAAAGAAAAGACTAGAAGACATTATGGGATCTGGCCATTAGTCTCTGTATTCCGAAACATGGCTAGGAACATTAATAATGTTACAGATTATAATGTAGTAAAACCTCTGACAATGTCTGAGACACAGAGGAGGGATTCTTAACAAGGTTTCCTAAGAAGATAGGATGGAATTTTCCTCTACAAACTCAGGCAATCTCAAAGCATCCTTTGGAGAACTTTTGGGGTAATCTGACATCAGTTCTGCAATGCAATAGCCATATGGATAATTTAAAGTAGTACAATAGTGTCGAGTGAGATTGCTCTCTGACTAATTCTTACTCTTGGGTAATCTTTCCCTTTCAGTTTCATCCAAGTACAGTTTTGCTTTTCACTCTGGAAGTAAATATACTTATTCCCTCTAGTCTTCTCCTGAAAACTCACATCTCTACACTGACTTTCTGTATAATAAAGACCGCAGATTGCATATCCTAGGAAAGGGCTGACAGCTTGTTCTCACTGGGGTAAAATGCATTTTTACTATTATTTGCTTTACAGTGATATACCTGGCAGGTAGTTCAGAAATGGGATGTTTTACACACTTGGGACATTTACACACTTTACATAGATTTTCCCATACTAACCCAGCAGAAGGTTTATCCTCCTCTGTTTGCGAAGAGCTGTTCCTGAGTGCCAATATTTTTCTATTAGCAAGGCAACACAGGTAAAATAGAGGGAAAAATCCAGAGTCTAATAAAGTGAAGAAAAAGCCCTGTGTTTCCAAGAGCAATTTAATTCTATGAAAAATATAGCTGCTTAGGTACATTATAAAGCACTGTTCTGAGCAGGCTCCTCTGAGAGCTGTAGGCAGCTTTTTTTGCAGCTGCTCCTCAACACCTCTCTGGATAACAGAGAATGTGAATTTGAATGCACTGATTATGCTCCAGTTTGGCAGCTGCAGAAGCATAAGAACAATGACTGGTATTTAGGAAAGAATAACCAGAGGGAATAGATTAACTCATACATAGCAGAAAAGACCAAGTCAAAACTGCACGAGGCTTATGTTATCTACGCTTTCCCACTCAGTCTACTGTTAAATTATGTGAGCTTGTCAAAACAACACAGTATCTTTCAGTAGAAGGAACAGATTAGAAGAAGTACTGCACATATTGTCATTCACATCAACCAGAATTACTGAGTGAATTACTTTTGGCTGTCCACAATTTAAACTTAATGATAAATAAGGGGTAAAACAGATTTCATAGCCTTTTAGAGATCTGCATCTTCCTTCTGAACAACCATTAATATTGACCATATCAGGCACTGATTTATAATCACGGAAGAAAATTTAGGTTGCAAATTCCAGTATGGGCCTCTGAGTGTTTGGGTCAAACCTTTCATCCCTAAAAAATTGTAAGCTTAAGTAGTAAAACAGACAAATAATTGCCAGTGTGTGGTCTATTACCAGTTTCATCTACAGCTGACAGTAAGCAAAACTGTGCAGGACACCATTTGCTGGAGCTCATGGTCTGTCTCACAGCATGTTTTTAACCAAACCCTGAACTCCCAAAGAATATGCCATTGCTGTGAAGTTGTTGAGGGTATATTTGCACAGACAACTGCATGAACTCGCCCTGCCTTTGCTCTCAGCTGCCAAGGCTGCTCCGGAAGCCATACAGTCACATTAGTCCTTCGCATAGGAGCTTGGGCGCAAAGCCACGCTAATGCGGCTCTGTGGCTTCCGGCATGGATCTACAGCGCTCTGCCCAGTTTGGCTCATGGGCTAAGTGAGTTCACATCTGCTTGCACCCAGAGCATCTCCACATCCTCTATGTAATTGTCAGTTCTTCAAATGTAACTAATGAGGCCTGAGAGACATCACTTGGTATGGTCCACTACAGCTTAACAACAGCAGAATTCCATTAAAGCAGAATGAGCAATAGATTTCATTAGTGGGATGTTAAAATGCCAATGCATCAGAGAACCGTGGAAAAAAATGATATGGGGTAAAGGGCACTATAATGGAACAGTTTCTAATTAAACACTAGGCTTTAACAGCATGAGTAAGAATGACCCACTCGGGAAACTGAGTAGAAGGATAAGGGATTATCAGAACTGACGGCATTACGGACACAGGAATCCCCTTAAAGAAAGACAGTTCTATATTTAGCATATCGTATTTAATTCAGCAACAAAACCCCAACAGTAACAAATATTTAATATACTCCCAAATCAGCCTTCAAATAAATACAAAATTTTATGAGCATACACTTGCCTGCATCAGGCACAGCATACTTAGCAGAACAAACTTTATAGTTTTAAAAAATAAAGGTCAAATCAGTTTGATCAGTTAGATCTGACTATAATGGGAACAATCTTTCTTTAACAGATTCTGCAAAGGCATCAAATGTCTGCTGAACGTTATTTCTTACTTGTCTAGAAAACTGTGAGTAGTTAGAGAAAAAAATGTAATAATTATCCCAGATTAAATAAAAACCCCTGCTTTTTCTAAAAGCAATATTTACTGGGGTTACAAGGTTGTTAGAGAGCTGAACAGTTCAATTCTGCCCTGACAACTCTTTCCCACAACCAGTCTCACTGCTTACTGCTAATCAGTCTTAGAAAACCAGGCCTTATATCTATTACCAGATAAAAGCTTAATCATATAAACAAGGAGGTGTTGAAATAAAGGATGCAATATTCTATTACTTATATGGGCAGACAGATAAGACTCAATAGGTTTGGCAGGTGTAAACCTGTGTAACTCTGGCTTTAGTCTGCTTTTCTGAAGAAGCAATGCTTATGCAATCAAACTCTCTGTGAGAGCCCTTACTAATAACATTGAAATTCATTTTTCTCTCAAATTACACAGAGGGTTTGGAAGGCTCTGAAAGAGAGAATTAGGTTCCTGTAAGGTCTGTGAAACTGCATGGCCGAATACAGGCAAGAAATAGTCTGTGTGCTTCTAGCATTATCTTGCCCTAAGAACTAGGGGCTGCAGGCTGTGCCTCTTCTCCAACCTGCCTTGCTGATGTACAGCACATGCATTTTGCAATGAATCTTTGAAGGTGCTGGAGGTCTGGTGCGTGTGGTGGTTCTGCCTGCCCAGGTTCTGCAGTGCGCTGGGAGTCAGAACTCCTCCTCCCCTGTGGGCTCCCTGCTCTGCGTTGTGAACAGAGAGCTGAACTGCCTTTCTGGGAAAGCCCTCTGCCTACTGGAAGGAATCCATGCAAAAAAAGAAGCATTATAAACACCTCAGAAGCGGTAAATTTTTCCAGTCAAAATCTGCAGCTTCTTCAAAACCTCAGTCACAACAAGTTACGAAGCTGTAGCAGGTCAGGTTTCCCCCAAAATTTAAGTCAATGCAGTTACACTTACCGAAAATCAAGTTTCTGGCCTGCTAGAAGTCAATCAGTACAAAACTGGTAACCTGAGATGAAGATGATGGGGCAGGGAACAGGCCCAAGGACAAAGACACTCCAAAGGGAGGTGACAGTGTGTGAGTTATGACACAGTTGCCTGTCAGCATGGTAGGTACAGGCAGGATCTGGTTGGAGGGTTTACATTACCTCTAGCAAATGTGAGCAGATACTAAAGGGAAAGTTGAGTGTTTGTTCCTCTCCCAGTTTTTGCTTCATGCACAGCAGAAAGACATGGACATCAGATTTGATTATTTCAAGAATTTAAGAAGTTGAAAAAACAAAGCGATGCACAGGTACTCTGCCAATCAACTTGTCCTGAAAGCACCACTTGCAGGTGAAGGCTATATGGGGAAGGAGTTCATAATTAACCACAGTAAAAGAAAGAGGAGACATTAATATCTTCTGGGTGGGCAGCAGTACTAGAAAACTCCTGGGAAGAACGGCCTCCCAGTCACACAGGTCACCCCTGCACTGGAGCACCCGTAATAATGCGTGGTTCCTCTCCCTTCTAGACAGAGCCACCTCCTGGCTAGAGGGTGTTAAGACAGACTGAGCCTTCACACCCGGGAAAGGCATTCAATTGAAGGAAAGATGCTTTCACGAAATTGAACACCTCGGATCAGCTGACCAGCAGACACCTGTCTGAAGACCTGGACCATGAGTTTTTAAACATATCAGAGGACTCAGAGCAGGATGCACTGAGATTCACCACTGTCACTGCCACACGTTCGTGCCTGTTTGAAAACTTAGGATATTTTCTCAAACCTTTTGTATACAAGGGAAAAAATACTACTTGCATTGCAATTGTCAAATGAGGATCAAGGACTCTGTTCCAAAGAGAATCAGAGAACTACAGATCTGCAGTTGATCTTCCAGGCTTGTTGAGGAGATCTCTTCATCCAGTTTCAGTAAGAGCCTAGGCAGAGTCTAAGCATGTAACTATGAATTCAGATTTGGCTCCTTTTTTTCTGAGCTCTCTTAACATTTCCATTCTCAGGTTTAAAAGTAGCATCCTATGTTTATACATATAATTATTGAACATCTGGTAACTGCAGAGTCTAAAATTTGATCTTGTAACACTCCCTTACTGACCATTCCCAGGGCAGACACAAACTGTCAGACCGTTTGTTATCATTTTTCTTTATGTTGCTAACAGAAGCATCATCCTTAGTTATGTGAGTACCTGTTCTCACCACTGAGAACAGAAAACTCTAGATAGAAGAAATCAATATATACTTCTTTTAGAGTCATTGAATGATGCAATGAAGATTCTTTGTGTAACTAGATGACTGAAATAATATCAATCTCCATCCTTAACGAAGGTCCACATCAAACCAAAAATTCACGTCGGGCTCAAACTGGCAGACTCGTTTTACTGGTGGTTGGTTTTTACAAATTTTTCTGTCTGTGGGAAAACAGAAAGTAAGGCCACAAGTGATAGGAGACATCAGAAAATAGGAGACATCGGAAACAGGTAGAGGAGCTCTGGGATACAGCACTTTCAGGTTCTGGGACAGAGTTGGGTAAAACAAGGAACTGCACATTGAAGAAACAAGGAACTGTACATTGAAGAAACAGTCTCCTGCTGTTCGACTCATTTCTTCTGCATTTAAGGAACTTCTAAAACAACCATTCAGAGATACCTGACTATATCATTACCTTCTCACTCCTAATGGACACAGCCTACAAAGTTCCAGTTTTAACTCTCTGTCAAGTCAAAAGAGGGATAATACAAGTTTTTGGCTACGTCTGTTTAAGGCTGGGTTGGTACTAGTGATCTGTAAGCCCAAGATTTTCTACTCTCTTATCAGTCTTCTGAGGCACACACTTGCCACCTTTTACTTCTGCCACAACTCTTCAAGATAAACTCTGGACTTTGAGACCAGGTATTTTGTACTAAGTGTGTCTTTGAACCTTCGTTTCTCACCTTTCCTTTTCTTTGCCAGTAATTTTTTCACCTGTTAGTTCAAGGAAAAACTTGCACTCATTTCAGCTAGGACAGTAAGATTTAGAGCTTCTTTTAATGGTACTGTACCCTGGCTTTTGTAAACAACAATAATAGAGAGTAATTCAAAATATAATTGAAATGCCATTGCTCCTGCAGGACAGGTTGAGAATATTCCAAGACTGTAGAAGAATGTAATTATATCTGGAGTATTTTTTGCTTGCAAAACTCTGAAATTTCTGTATGCAATAGCAAGTAATGGTTAGTATTTTATACAGGGAGATAGATTCATAAAGTCTTGTAAGGAGAGTTAATCCCTTTGACAATCTGTAAAGTTTCTTCTCTGTCTTCCTCAGAAGATCAAGTCCAAAACTTCTAACAGTGTAGCTCAGAGATGCATCTGTAGATAACCCCGAGGCTCCTCCCTACTGTGCGATTGCTCCTCCTGACATCTCTAAAAACAACAATAGATTCGAAAGAACTGCACATTTTAGGGAAGGGTATGTGACTCCGCTCCAACCCTTTTCTGTCCTCCTTACTATATCACTTCCTCAGGTGAGATTCTTGTTTTCCTTAGAGAACTCTCCTTCCACCTCTCACAAAAATCTCTTATGGTTTTGCCATGAGCCAGGACAGAACCAGGTATCAGTCTGTGGTCATACAGCCGGTTTCAGGCACAAAGCACCATGACTCACTTGGTTTCATTCTGTGAACCGTGAGAAGGCAGATGATTTGAAGATGAAATTAGTGTTGGGCTGTGTTAATTTTCAGCAGCTCTCAGCAATCTGTGGTCTAGAAACTTAATTTTTTTCTTGAAGTGGAAGATGAGGTTTTGGTGTATGTGTTAGGTTCCAGAAGCTAAGGCTTCAAGGAAAGGCACCAAATATTGTAAGGATTTTTTTCTCAGATCTGGTAAGGTAAAGTTAGCTTTGTTATTCTTCATCTCTCCTTTTATCTTCTCTCAGCATTGGGTGCACGAGAGAGATTTTGGCCATCCATCTGGTGTTTGTTTGTGATGGTAGTCAGCTGGAAGTTAGTCAAACTTAGAGAAGAAAACCTATCCTCAGTTATGCCTGCCCAGCACAAAGCAGCCACCATGCACCATCTATCAGTACCAGGATCTACATCATTAACTCTGCTACTGATATAGAGGCACCATTAAAGGTTCTGCTTTTAACGAACTAAGAAACCACTTTCACTTCCATCTGAAGCTAAGCATATCTTACTAGTGCACTGAAGACACATATTCATCATACTACAGCACATCTCTCAAAATACTGAAGAAGACTATAAATTAAATGTATTTTTTCATCTTACTCGTATAGTGTATTATTCAATTGTTTAGATTTCAGGTAAGCTTTTGATAAGATGGGTTATTTATTCCATATAGGTAACTTCTAGTTAGCTTGAAGGGAAAAGTCCTCTCATCACAAGGAAAAAAGAAAACATCAATTTAAAAAAAAACATTAGTTTTTAAGCAAATGATACCTAGATGAAGTAGTGTGGAAATGATCCTATTGATTTTAAAACACTCCATAGCTCCACTGTAAATGTGAACATACAGCAGTCAGCAACGCTGCTGGCACTTTGACATTAGTTAGGCTAAAACTAAAACAGTGGTGAAGACATATCTCATTTAGGAAACTTCAGAAGTTATTGGAACAATCATTGTCCTCACTTACCTTGAGACAACCAGTGGGAGAATCAGCATTTTCAGCATCCTCATCAGCAGCTCACCAGGAAACTGGAAATAACTAATTTCCTAGAAATACATGGAAAAATGCTTATTGTTTTGAGATTAAAATTATCCATCTTCATGAGTCCTGCTAGAGCTGTGGATCACATAAAATTGGCAAAATCTGCAGCTCTGGTATATAAGGTGGCAAAGATAGTAGGCTTTAAACGATCATTTAAAAATTAATTAGATTACATATAGTGTTGTTATTCAACAAACACACTACACTGTTCTTTCTTTTACAAAGGAAGACAACAATAAAATGTGCCATCTCTTGAGGACTACTGTCAGCATGTTGCCCTGCATAATCTCTTCATTTTGCATTTTGTGTGTTTTCCTAGATGTGTATGAAGCCACTGCTTGGACACAAAAGTTGTTCAGGCAGCCATTAGCAGCAGGAGAACACAGAATTGGTTTTGTTTAGTCACACTTACTGAGTGCTGTATTTTTTAATTACATTTATATTTTGTGCTCAAATGATACATTCAGAAATGCGTGTTGCCTTGTCTGCTTCATCTGACCAATACAGCAGAAAGAAATTTGAGTACCTGCAAGGGGCTTAATTAAAGTATGCTGAGGGAGAAATTCCCAAATGACTTTAATAACACAGTGATGGAAATTCTCAAATTTATTAATACAAAATACCATTGGTGTAATATACACATCTGATGATGAAAAATATTCTCAGTGTTCTCCTTAGACATACATGTTCCAAAGTAATACAAAATCCAACGACTATATTGCAGTTTTTAATAGGTCTATATTAGATACTACATTTCATCTACCTTAAAAACCCACTATCATCACTTCCAACATTATAATATGGTCATGCTGCACTTACTGGGTGTCCTAAAGTCCAGAAACCTTTGCAAAAGTCTTTCTTGAGAATGTGTGAAAAGGCACAAAGAACAGTGTAGATTAACAAACAAATGAAAGTAAACAAATTTAACAAACACACATTTGTGCTTTTTATATTCAAAAGCCCACCCTGAAGTTCCACAAGTTGCTATGCCTTTTGTTACGTAAGTACGGTATTTTCTGTGCAGCGTTATGCTGCCGGGCCACACGTACCTGCTGGGAGAGCCGTCGTGTCCTCAGGAAGAATCCGAGAAGACAGCCAATGGTGACTGACAACACTGAGAGAATGAGCAAACCATTTCTTTTACAAACATCCTTGATCCGAGCGAGGATTGCATCCAAAGCCACTGCCATACTGTCGTCCTTGCTCTTTGGAGAAGAATCAGCATCCCATGGAGAGAGAATTCACTCGCTCCTCTTGTTCGGGTGGGCAGATCTAGCTCTGCATAGATCAGATCAAAGCACTTCCAGTTCTGCTTAGCTGACCTGCAAGGTCACCCCTCTGCCAATAGCCACCAAGCAAGCAGCTGGCATTATTGTTCCAAATTAATACCAACAATCCTATTATCGACTACATCATTAAGAGCCTGGAAGAAGATTAGGGGGCTCTGGAAAATTAGAACAGAATGCAGTAGTATTTCTAAAACAAGACCGGTTCAAAACAAAGCAACACTCCTGGGAGGAAGACAGTGTTTGAGTGCATTCTTTGGTCTCCCTAGTTTGAGGTCTGGACATCCAAACCTGGAAAGGGAGCAGTGCGAGCCATGCATTCAATGGGTAAAAGTAACGTTACTGCAGTTATTCTAAAGGGCAGAGCAGGTAACATTTCGAACAGGACTATCACAACAGGGCACACTAGGTGAAACTGGACTTTGTTAATTAAAGCAGGCTTGTTTTTTTTATTTTTATGGTGAAAAAGGGCTGAATGAGCAGCATGAGAGACACATTTGTAATAGAAAACAGCTCTGTACTGAAACATGCAAGGACACTTTCTGGAATTTGGCGTTTATTATCTTGGAAGTGAAATGATTTCACTTTTCTTCCAACCACTACGTTGATTAGAGTAGGGCCAATTTACTTTCAGAGGATTATCAGACTAAGCCACAGGGATTGCTTTCCTTTCCTTTGCCGTGTCCACAATCAGTCCCAACACTAATTTTTATGCTAGGGACTATCTAACAAAAACACACTGCCCCAACTGCTCATCGAGCCACGCTCCCACTGAAACACTTCTGTGACTTCTGGGTTATTCTAAAAGGATTCAGTGGTTTTATGGAAAATATCCCTTACAGTACCACATAGCTGTGCGATTACAATATTGTATTTTATATTGTAATACAATATTTGCTGTTATGTGCTCATGTATGACTGAAAAAGCTCAGGAGAGATGAAGCTGTTCCCTTTAGAGGCAGGACCTGAACGCTGCACGGTCAGCGAGACACAGGCACATGCACGAAAAAATAAAGGAAGAAATAAACGTGGATTGTGTACGCTGTCAAGACAAGAGACCACAGAAAGCTTTGTTAGTGCCTGCCTCAGAAGACTGAGCTGATCCTGCGCCGTCCCACTCCAGTTCGGATACCACATAACGTTGCTACATCGACAGCAACATGGAATACACTTCCCATATGAAATAACTAGAAAAGCTTCACGGAATCACGTCTCGCTCCCTGCCAGCCGCAGACGCCAGTCCCACAGAGGGGGCTTTCCAAGCCGGGCGGCCGCGCGGGGCGCCGCGACCGGCGGCGGCTGGTGGAAGCCCTCCTGCCCGGGCGGGACTCGGGGGACGAATCCCGACACTCCCACGTCCCCGCCCCCCGGCGGCGCCGAGAGTAAGTCGGGGCGGGGGCGGCTCCGCCGCGGGGCGGGCGAAGAGGCGGCACCATGGCAGCGTGGGGCGGGCTCGGGGGACGGGCACGGGGAACGGGCTCGGGGCGGGCAGGGAGGCGGTGTCATGGCTGTGCGGGGCGGGCACGGGGCGGGCAGAGAGGCGGTGTCATGGCAGCATGGGGCGGCACGGGGCGGGCACGGGAGACAGGCTCGGGGCGGGCACGGGAGACAGGCTCGGGGCGGGCGGTGAGGCGGGCGCGGGGCGGGCGCGGGCAGGGAGGCGGTGTCATGGCTGCGCGGGGCGGGCGGTGAGACGGAAAGATGGCGGCGCGACAGCTGGTGCGGCTGCGGACGGCAGAGCCGCGCTGGCGGCGGGGTTACAGCAGCGCGGGCGCTGCCGAGTTCCTGCACCGTAGCATCGTGCCCACCATGCACTACCAGAAGAGCCTGCCGAGGTACAGCAGCGCCGCTCGCCGCCTCCCGAGGGGCCGGGACGATGCCCGGGGCGAGCGGCGCTGCCGCCGCGCTGCGGGGGGGTACGGGCAGAGGTTATGGGGGCCGGAGCGCTGCGGTGGCCGCTGTGAGGGGCGGGCAGGGAAATCCTCTCTCCGCTCTTGTGAGGCTCCACCTGAAGTATTGTGTCCAGTTCTGGAATCCCTAATAATTCTGGATATGGAATGGGTTCAGAGGAGGCTACGAAGGTGATCCGAGGGCCGGAGCATCCGAGGACAGGCTGAGAGAGTTGGGGTTGTTCAACCTGGAGAAGAGAAGGCTCTGGGGAGACCTCATAGCAGCCGCCCAGCACCTGAAGCGGCTACAGGAAAGCTGGGGAGGGCCTTTTTACAAGGGCAAGTAGTGATAGGACAAGGGAGAAAGGCTTTAAATTGGAAGGAGGAAGATTTAGATTAGAAATTAAGAAGGAATTCTTCATGATGAGGGTGGTGAGACACTGGCACAGGTTGCCCAGGGAAGCTGTGGGTGCCTACCTTCGTGGAAGTGTTCCAAGTCCAGACTGGATGGGGCCTTGAGCAGCCTAGTCTGGTGGGAGGTGTCCTTGCCCATGGCAGGGGCGTTGGAACTGGGTGGGCTTTAAGATCCCTTCCAACCCAAACCATTCTGTGATTCTATGAAATGCCCTCCCTGGCGCCTCTGCACGACACCTTCAGGTGTGCTGCTCCGGCCTTGTTGTATGCACTCCTCCCGCATCACAGGGGAGGGGGATAGTTCTGTTCTGTAAAGCGTAAATTGACTGTAAGCCTTCAACTGAAACATCCCATCAGGTTGCAAAGTGACCTCCATTAGTGTAATAGATTATTTTAGAGTAAGAAGAACAATTTGTGTTTGGGCTGAGAAGAAGATGACAAAGGCATTCATTAGGAGATTTGCAAGAAAGAGATGTCCAGCGCCCAGCAGTGAGGGGGGGTCCCTATGCAGGGGTGGCAGCCGAATTAAACCTTCCTTCTGTACAGTTGCTTCTCTGTGAAACTTCTCATGTCAGCATGGAGACCCTTCACTGCGATACCTTTGTAACTAGACAGTCAAGGTTCTTTTCTATCTTGTTTTCCAAGAACCTTATGCTGTGATGACCTATGACTGTCCGTTTCCTTTCTTCTCTTCTATCATGAGAAACTTTTGGATAATATGCGATACAAGGAAGGATGGGGAAAAGGGGAGACAACTGGAGACTGCTGTGTAAGAAACTGAGGCTTCATTGGTAGCGCTGTTCATGAAGCGCGTATCTCTCTGTTCCTGTTCCTTCAGACTACCAGTTCCCAAACTAGAAGATACAATTAAGAGATACCTGAATGCCCAAAAACCACTTCTAAATGATGAGCAATTCAGGTATGGACAAACAACATATATGTATTCCAGTATCATGTGCCAAGTGTTACATATACAGTTATGACCTGTGACCATGTTTTCACTCTTTATTGATTGCTGTAGGAAAACTGAAGAACTTGCTCATCACTTTGAAAAGGGAATTGGAAGAGAGCTGCATGAGCAGTTGGTTGCTCAAGACAATCAGAACAAGCATACTAGTTACATCACAGGTACGTTGGCCTACGGGATATAGGAGTCTCTAGACGATCGTGCTTGATAGCAGACAACTCATAGTGCTGCCAATAAAATAGGCTGAAGCTTAAGTTCTCTGCTCCATAAATCTGGAATAACAAGCTGTGAATACTGCCTATGACTGTATTTGAGGAAATTCTGAGCCTGAAGTGGAAAGAAGAATCTAACTTGTATGTACCAGAATTCTGGATAGGTGGATATTGAAGAAACAGTATTTTTTCATAAGTTACTGTATTTAAATGAGTTTACAGGGTTTATCTTTTTTCATTGCTGTCTATTTATGTTTATGTTAATAGTGGAGCTTAACTGATAGCTCCCTTAAGGCAACTAAAGCAAACATTTCCAAATTATTTCAAGTTATTTAGCAAGAGAATTGAACTCTGGGGGATTGTCAGAGAATATGACTAAGCTTTGGGGGGTAGAAGTGGTCAGTGCACTAGACTTCAGACCCACCCATCCCCTAAACTACAAAATTGTATTCTTTTAAAGAGCAAAAGAAAAGGAGTGACAGAAAGAGGAAGATGAGAATAAAGAAAAACAAATAAAGAGAGGGAGTGTATGCGTATAGCTTTTTGATTATTCTTCCTTATTATTGCTTCCGCTGACTTCCAAATACAAGTGTCTGCTCATGAAAATCTTGGATTGATGGCAGTAGAGGTGAAAATACTCGAATACCTATGGGAGTGGAAGTTTGCATGTTTCCCAGCAAATGCACTTCTGTTCTTGTTATCTGTTTAGACTACCTGTAAGCGTGTTAGCTACCACAGATTCAGTAGAGAATACCAGATTATTTCACAAAAGTGGCTGTTTGCTTTGTTTTCTTTTACTTTCCATTCACTTTGGACAGCACCTGGCATTTTTAACTGATGGCTTTATGGTGTTTGTCAACACTACTGAGCATGCTGCTTTGTGTCTGTGAATTGTGGGGTGTTTGTATTCCTTTTTGTTTAGTTATTAATTTTTTTTAGGCCTCATAAAAGACCAGTTTGGCTTGAAATTGTTTTCTATGTATAGTTGCATCCACCCTAGACTTTCAAGTCCAAGGTTAGAAGGCTACCTGATGATGACAGACGTGGTTTTAAAACTGTAGATAAATGCTAGTTACTCACCTCTGAAGGCCTGAAATTAAAGCTGTAACTTAGGTCCTTGAGTTACTTGTTGCCTTTCTTTGTCTGATCCAGGCTTGGAATAATAAATTGTAATACATCAGCTGCCTTGAGATGAAGTTGGTGGGCACTTTTTAGTTGATAGAAAGAAGAAGGAGGTGGACGGACATGTAAAACAGCAGGTGTGGGTGGAGGAATGCTGCCATGAATGAGAGAAGCACTGGATAAAGGTGGTTCTCAAGAGAAGCACACTCTCAGTCACAGAGAGTTGCAGAAATTAATAGCTTAAGAGTAGGTAAAGGCATATTCTACTCCAGATGTGAGGTGAGCACCAAAATATAGTGCTGGGGAGCTGTGCTGTATATTGCAGGAGTTATGATTTATCCCTAAGCCATACAGAAAACATGGAGTTGGCCCCTGCTGCTGACGACATTGACAGTCATGATATGGATTGCTTCAAATGCAGTATTTCTACAATTAGCCAACAGTACCTTTCTTTATAATTGGTTGGGAGAATCTTGGGGAATTGCTGCCCATGCTTGTCTTGTTTGTATGTACTTCAGTAAGTGTTTATTCATAATCTCTGTTGGGGGCAGGACATTGACTGCATAAACTCCTGGTTTGACTCAGTAAGCTGCTTTTGTGTTCTGACCTGTTTCTCAACTCTCCCTTTTTAGGTCCCTGGTTTGACATGTACCTAAAAGCACGTGAACCTGTTGTTTTGAATTTTAATGCATTTATGTCTTTTAATCCTGATCCAAAACCTGAATATAATGATCAGCTCATACGAGCTACAAACATGACTGTTTCTGCTGTACGTTTTATGAAGACTTTCAGGGCTGGTTATCTTGAACCAGAGGTTTTTCACCTCAATCCAGAAAAAAGTGACACTGAGATCTTTAAAAAAATTATCCGGTTTGTGCCTTCTTCACTTTCTTGGTTTGGTGCCTACATGGTCAATGCATATCCTCTAGATATGTCTCAGTACTTCAGGCTTTTCAATTCTACACGGCTGCCTAAACTCAACAGAGATGAGCTCTATACCAACGAAAAGGCAAAACATTTACTGGTACTGAGAAATGGAACTTTTTATATATTTGATGTTATTGATAGAGATGGAAATATGTTGAAACCTTCTGAAATACAAGCGCACTTGAAATACATCCTTAATGACAACAGTCCAGCCCCAGCCTTCCCCCTTGGCTACCTCTCCAGTGAAAACCGAGATACATGGGCATTGCTGAGAAAAAATCTACTGGATAGTGGCAATGAAGAAGCTCTTCAAAAAGTAGATTCTGCTGTGTTTTGTTTAAGTTTAGATGATTTTCCCATTAAAGACTTTGTGCACTTGTCCCACACTATGTTGCATGGAGATGGTGCTAACCGTTGGTATGACAAATCCTTCAGTCTTATCATAACTAAGGATGGCACTGCAGGAATTAATTTTGAACATTCCTGGGGAGATGGTGTGGCTGTGCTCAGGTTCCAGAACGAGGTTTTTAAAGACAGCACCAAGGCACCAGCCATCAGCCCTGAGTCCCAGCCTGCGTCAGTAGACTCTTCCAAAGCAGTGCAGAAGCTTGACTTTAAGTTGAATGATGCCTTAAAAGCAGGAATTACCAAAGCCAAACAGAAATTCGATGCCACTGTAGAAACACTGTCTCTTAATCTGATTCAGTTTCATGGAGGGGGTAAGGATCTTCTAAAGCAGAAGAAGGTGAGCCCAGATGGTGTGGCTCAGCTTGCCTTCCAGATGGCATTCCTTCGACAATACAATCAGACTGTTGCTACGTATGAGTCTTGTAGTACTGCAGCTTTCAAACACGGTCGTACAGAAACTATACGTCCTGCCTCAATCCATACAAAGAAATGTTCGGAAGCATTTGTCAGGGAGCCATCCAAACGCAGCCCAGAAGAGCTTTGGAAGTTGATAGAGGAGTGCTCAAAATACCATGGCCATTTGACAAAGGAAGCTGCTATGGGTAAGTAGGAATATATCAAACACCCTTGCTTTTACACTAAAATGTCTATTAAGGTTGCTGTAAATACTTTACAACCAAATAATTAAATCTTGATGGAGGTCTAATGTTAATGTAAACTTGACAAGAACAGTAGCAGAAGGCTGCGGTTTAACATGTATTCTCTAAGACTTGTTTCTTGATGGAGGAGAATGCCTCTGTGCTTCCCACTTCACTGTTCATGTGTTGAGAATTTTTATACTTTAGTTTTTGTCCTTACAGCAGCTGGGGGATTTGAAGATTTGAGAAGCACTTGGTGCGTGTTGTACTCCCCAAGGCAACCAAATACTTTGGCTTTATGTCTGAGGAGTTATTGTCTCATCCCTGTGGGGTAGAAGGGCTTTAACAACCTCCACATCAAACTGATTCTTTGGCTGTGCTACTCGTGTTACTTTTCTAAATGCTTTCTTTTGAATTGTCCTTCCCAGAAGCATAACTTGTTTTTACAAAAACAATGTATTGTTTTTGTAAAATTGACTGTTGAACATTACCCTGTAGAGTCTAAGATTTACCTCCTTCCTTTTTATAAATTTTAGGAAAGCCTTGTTCTGTTTTGAACAACCTGGATATGTTCAGATAAATAGTTAATTAAAAAATGTGATATATTATTAAAATTGTCTGTTAAGATTGTACTTCTGTTTACTATCCCGATTCCTGGTTGAGGCTAGCAGTAAAACAGCAAGCCCTCATTCCTAGGATACGTGCATTGAAAGTGCAGAATGTCTGCGTTCTGAAAAACAATTCCTGCCAATACAAAAATCCCCAGTTCTATTCTCTTTTCTGGCTGAAAAACAATGTGATGTCAAAATAAATAAGTTTACTTCCCACAAAAATCTCAATTCTTGTTATTTTGTTTTACAGGTCAAGGGTTTGACCGGCATCTCTTTGGCTTGCGCTATTTAGCCTTATCCAAAGGTATTGCACTGCCTGATTTCTATCAAGATCAAGCTTATGCTCGGCTTAATCACAACATCATCTCGACAAGCACATTGCTTAGCCCAGCTGTGCAACTAGGAGGGTTTGGCCCAGTGGTGCCTGATGGCTTTGGACTAGGGTATCAGGTACATGATGACTGGATAGGTTGTAATGTTTCCTCTTACCCAACTAGGAATGGTAAAGAATTCCTTCAATGTATATACAAGTCACTGGAAGATATCTTTAATGTTTTAAAGGGCAAGAAAATCAGTAGTTAGACATAAAACTGCTGGAACACTTTACAGTTGCTTTACAAAATGCAGACTGTTTCTAATTGACATAATAATCACACGGCCCAGCTTGACTGTCTTCATTTATCTTTGTTCATAGATTCACTATGAAATTTGAACCTATTTTAAAGAAATCAAGTACAGACCTTGAATGTGTGTTTCAGGAAATACAAACATTCACTGTCAAAATTAAGTAACAGACCCATGTGTTATTAAAACACATTATTTAAAATAAAAAGGATTGTTACTGAAACTCAGAACATCTGTGGGTGTTCAGACAGACAACAGCACTGTGATACCACTCTTAAACTCTTTGATTTTTAAAGAAACATGTAGTAATTTTAAAAATGAAAGCGCGGTTTCCTTTGCACTCTTACAGTTAGCTTTCTTACTAACTTGTCACATTTAACTTTTCTCTTTAAACTTGAATCATTATTGGAACTGATTGTTCCTCAACTGCTTGAAGCCTTTCCACTGTAACAAAGAAGGAAAAAAATGAAGTGGGAGGCTTTAGGTGATTTGTAATCATCAACTGTGTTGTTAAATTGACTGGAAAAGACTGTACTGTAATAAAGCAATCTGTTAATAACCACAAAGTTCTTTTATTGCCGTATCTCAGTTATACTGTATGGGTAGTCCCTTTATCAATAAAGGTTGAAAAGAATACCACTTGAGAGCATGCTGCAGTCTTAGCTCTCCCCTTCCATACCTGAGTTCTGTCCAATAATTTGCTCTTGTGCCTTAAAAATCATTGAATTTTATGTTTTGGGGAGTTTCTCTTTCCAAACATCCTCTTACTGTGGAAAAGTAAACTCAAGAGAGCATTTTCCTGTGTCCTCCTTGTTCTATCAATCAGCTAGAACTTTTGATGTTGTTTATTGTACCAAATGCCAAGAGTCTTAGTGCCTAAAGCTGTGTCTTTAATGCACTGGGGATTGTTGGAGTTCTGAAGACTAAGGCTTATCGGAACTCTCTGAAGGATTGCAGGAGACCTCGAGCACAGACATCAATAAAAGCTGGAGATGCTGTGAATCCGAGATGAAACTGATACAGACAGTTCCTTGTGTGCAGTTCACAACTGAGGTGGTAGCAAAAGGGGAAGGGACCTTTGTCAGTTAAGAAGCCAGGGATGGTCAAAGATGCCCTTTGCATGAGATAGTCCCTTTTGCACAAAATTTGTTATGGTATGTATGGCTTGAACTCCTTGGCCTTTTAAACCCTCTTGACTCCCACTGTTTTTCCTCTGGGACGAATCTTTCTCTGGAGCTGAATAGTACATCAGTGCTTGCTTCTGCAGCTCTCTGTAAAGACCATGCAGCTCATGTCTTTCAGCACAGCCCACTGTGTCCTGGACAATAAGTTGTCACAGTAGTCACTGTTGATACCGTAGTTAAGCTAGAGTCTCTCACAACCATATATATTCCCAAAAAAGACATTAAGGAAACTGCAGCACAGTTCAGTCAAACACACATACTATGTTCAGTTTGTATTGAGGCCCTCTCAGCAGGTCGCTGTGGAAAATATTTTATTAGGACATCCTGGGGGCAGCGAGTACAACATAGGCTTCCATTTCTGGAGTACAGCCATGTGAAAAGTAACTCTGAGGACACTGCATCTCTGATGGATACAGCTCCTTCATCAATAAGCATGTCAAGATTTATTAGGGGTATGAACTTCAGCATTTTACAAATTTATGGGTAACTTCATAGATTCCAACAGATTCCTTTGTTTTTTCATCATAGTCATTCCAATCCTATAAGAAATAAGATTTCACAGTATTAGTCACAGAGGATACAAAGCAATAGTGTCTAAAACAGAGACTGGAATTCAAACTGAAACTAAGCCTTTCTCAAACCTTGGGCCCTAGATTGCTGTGGAAAGCACTGTGCAGTCACTGAGCTAAGTGTGGATTTCTGAGAGAAGCAAGAGCACTAGCCTGAAATTAAATGGGCTTCTGTCTTGGGCTGAACAGTGATTTTGGTTTGGTTTTTTTTTTTTCATATGTAGTCCACAGCCTGTAGTGCACAAGACAGCAACCACAGCAGATGTAAGGATTATTTATAATTTACAATACCCTCATCAGGTCAGTAAGCAGACAAGCAGATCCCTGCCAAGTAGGATACCAGGGAACAGATTTGACCTTGAGATTTCTGCTCACAGTCAAGGAAGATTTGCAATGCAGGAGTCATTATCCTGAGCTTTGAAGGACAGTGTCTTTATATTACTCTCTGCACAGGAAGAAGTACAAGCATCTACCTAGAAAAATCAGTTCACACTTTGAATAGCCCCAGCCATTTAGTATTGCAGGTATTTGCTCTCTGGAATTTGTGAGTGACTTAAAAGTTGCATTTCTACCTTTGTCAGCTGCTAAGCTAGCAAATGTATTCTAAAATTATGCTGTTAGTGATGCTGGTTGCTCGTAGTTGATTTAGTTTCTCTCGCCAGCTCTGAACTTCCTGTGTCTACGTGAAAGATCAAACGAGTCTCTTGTATGTGCAGGGTGTCTAGTCTGGACTAGTGACTTTAGGAAAAAATGCTAGATAATTATATTTCCTAATTAAACTAAGACAACGTACCTTTTCTACCAAGTTTATGTCATTGAAAGGTGTGCCAGATTCTGCACCTTCAGCGGCAAACCCTGCCTGCAAACACATTTGCAGTAAGGTTTAAGAATAAGTTATACCAAGAAAATAATAAATATGACCATTGAAACATGTTTAAAGAAAGTAACTCAGCACAAACTTTTATTATATTTCTTTTAAATCAGGTAAAGAGAGTGGTGAAGCTCTTTCCTCGTTGTGGGTCAGTGTGAGGTTTTGACCCTGTTTGTGAATTGGGAAAGTCTAAGCAACCACAGAATAAAATGAAGGAACATGCTCCTTTCTTTCTCCTGTCAAAAAGATATTTCCAAGTATTCTAGGTAACACTAAATCTCAGTCTCTAATTTTATGTACCAGCATCCAAATATTAATAGCTTTGTTTTCAGAATCTATACAGATATTATGTATAAAATAGCTTCAAAATAAACTTACAATGTAAGAAAACAATAGAAAGAAAATGTGGAAGAGAGTTAATAGTTTTTGCTTAAATACTGCCAGAATGCATGACACACGAGGGAAGGAACAGCCTGTTCTGGATTTCTGTATAGAAGTGACTAGCAAGCTTTATGTGAAGGAGGATCAGCTGGCAGAATGAAGAGATTAGGAAACCCAACCAGTTATTTCAAAGGGCAGAGTTCTTCACTGTTATTGTTGTTTAAAGAGCTGAAGGAAAGGACAGCACTAAAAAGGAAACAGTATAACACAAGAACAAAGCGTTCTGCTATAGGACAGCACTCATGTTAGGGCTTACAGTTATCAAGCTGTAAATTAAGTTTTATTACTTCTAACAGTAAATTTTAAAATTTCAGCCACATCTGTAGCATACAGGAAGGTTTCTTGCATCACTATTTCTAACTGCAGAATATAATTACGAAGTGGCAAAAAAGCAAAGGTAGCTTCTTCCTGGTTTTCTGCAAGGGATTATACACTTGCACTTTTGATAAAGAAATCCCCACTAATGCCAGTCAGACTTTTAACTGTGGAAGAATATGTGAAGTAAGCTGCATGAATTTAAAATATTGTGGGATTTGAGAGGAAGGTTAAACACTTTGCCATTAAATTAACGACAGAGTGTGGCAGACATAACAACAGGAGACCTGCCTTGCAAAAAACACTATTAAGGTGGCCTTTATAGAATTGTCAGAAGCCCATCCCAAGGGAGCTGCTAGGGGTGCACTGGAAGATCAACATCGTGGGACAAAAATGCAGAGCTGCAGTACAGAACAAACACTAGAAAAAATAAAAGCAGCCCTGCTTTCACCACCTGGAGATATTCACCAGCCCTCCAAGGAACAAGAAGCCATGCGCCTGGAATTACAAGCTTCTGTACTCAACAGGACTTGCATTCTTACAGCCCTGGCATCAGGAAGAGACTAGCAAGATCTATGCAGATGGGAGCAGGGCCCTGCATTGACTTTGTCTGCCCTCTGGTGACCAACAATTAAAGCATAAACACACACCAAAGCAGCAGAAAGGCCTTTTGACTTTACAACACAAGGAATTGCCACACTTGTTACCCTTGAAACTACTGGTTGTG
Organism: Dromococcyx pavoninus; assembly: GCA_033558185.1. Taxonomy (NCBI): domain Eukaryota; kingdom Metazoa; phylum Chordata; class Aves; order Cuculiformes; family Neomorphidae; genus Dromococcyx; species Dromococcyx pavoninus. The sequence goes on from JAUMJL010000594.1 coordinate 260,562, forward strand.
CCACAAAGCAAAGAAGTTTAAGAAGATTTAAGAGAAACTTTATAACATCCATGCTTTAGTTGAAACGGTCACTTGAGGGACAAGGACAGAAAAGGAGATGAACTATCCTGAAGTAAACCCAAAAACTCTGTAGATTTGCAGTAGATTTATCTATTTAAGTACACTAAAGAAGAAAGATAAGTAATTGGGAAAAAATCCATGTCCTTGCCCATTGTTAGAACACAAAAGTACTCAGTTTATATTTGTTGCTGCTACTATGTAGGAAAAGAGGGTTTAAATAAGAGAATCAAAGGATACTTTCTCTTTTTTCAGACTCAAATGATGTTTTTGAGAAAACTACCATAATTTAAATAAGACACGCAAGCATAAAGGTACTCTGAATTAACTTCAAGTAGGGTTGTATTACATTTATCAAAAAAACCAAAGAAATTACAGTTTGGCCATATGCTACATTTGGTGCTAATCAAAAGCCAGATCTAAGGTTGTGGAGGATCCAGGCTGGCTTCAATCGTGTCAAATGGAACTGCCGAAGTCTATATACTTACTCATTTAGACATCACAAAATTCACTGAAATATCTTCTCAGGGATTCAATTGTACTCTTGAACAGAATGCAAAGACCAAACTTTGAGAATATTAGATGAAAAGCTTTATTACAGCTGTGAAGTCCTTGTTCTGTAGCTAAAAATAAAATTGACAGCTAGAATGCAGAGCTATAAACATCTCCTATGTGTTGCAGTCTTCTCATAGATTTTTATTGAAGTGCAAGTTCCTAGGTCTGGCTGAAAAGCTTTCAAACAAAAATAAACTAATAACCATTCCATTTCTCAAAAAGATGGGCTTCACTTCAATAAATAAATAGAAGATCTCTCGTACAACATTGCAGTGGTGATTTTTTTTTATCCTGAATTCGTTGTAGGATTAGCTTTTTTTCTCTGTTTCTTAGCACAGTGTCACAGTCTGAGGGAAGGATAAGACAGGTTTATATTTGTCAGTCTATTTACACCTAATCCGACAGGCATAATAGGTCAAATATAGTAAGGAGTTAACTTGCATACAGCATGACCATGCACAAGCAAATGAATCACTGAAGACCGGCTTGGCCCTGAAGAAATCCTTTAACTCTGAACCTTCATGTGTGCTTTGCAAGAGTCTAACTGATGTCGATCTTCAGTCTTTGATCAAGTTTCAAAAGGAAAAATGCCAATATTTATTTCCTGTGGCTTTGGTGATGTCAGATCTCAAAGAAAACTTGATTCTTTTAAAGGCACTATTACTGAAGACTGTTCATAATGTGAACTTCACTTACTCTCTGTAACATATCAAGAAGTGCTCTCCTAAACGTGGCTCCCTAATTATGCACTCTTGCAGCTCCCCTTTAGGAAAGGCTCTCCTTTGCAATAACCTGGGCAACGAAGATCTTTCAAATTAATTCAAATGAGCAGTGCTGAGTCACCTGTAAGGCAATATCTGTATACGACCCTGAGGTGTGTTTCATTTTAGATTTTACTGACACAAAGAACACCACAGCTGTCAGTGTTAGCTACTTTTGATTTTTTTTTAGTCAAATGAAGTAAAAGAAAGAACCATGGAGAGGAAGAAAAACTGGAGAGGTCTCGAATGTTGCAGGAAGAGCAGTGCCATTTCAAACAGTGTGTATTTTTATCAGTCTGAAGTCTGTAAGAAGTATTCTTAGAAACTGAGGTACAAATCATGAATAAGAACTCACCTGTGGTTGAAAGTCAACGGGTTCCAGACCTCGGCATTCAAACTCCACTATCGTTTTGAATTTCTCACTGTCTTCAGCCTATAATTGAGTCAGAATACCAATTTTTTTTAACTAATAAGACAGACAGTGACAAGCATTAATCTGGGAATGAATTGCTTTAAAGGCAGTACTACCAACTCTGATATCCCAAGTGACAGCAAAATCCTAGGGCTCATTTACTAGGTAGTAATTAACTAGCATTTCTTAATCTGCCACAAGGAAGCCTTTGAAAGGAAGCTAATACACACATTATAAAATTGGCTTTGAGTGATATAATTTTGTAGTTTGCTTCTGAAATGTATCAGATTCTCCTACACTTGAGACTGTGTGCAGGAGTCCACAAGAGACAATAGCAGCTTTTTGTGTTCTTGGAAGGGGAATGTGATGATAAAGAAAAACTCAAAACATTATCAGTGCTTATTTAGCTTTCACTTGTTATATATAAGAGAAAACAAACTTACGTTGTAAGGCTTGATTGTCTGACTTAAAATCTCTGAAAAAAATCAGAAGTGTAAAAGTGAGTGGCATTATGTCTTCAATTCTATTCAGCACAAACCAAGCACCAGCATCTTTCCAAGAAATTTTCTTATGCAAAGTAACAAAGCAGTTCCTGCAGCTGGACCTCAAAAGGTAGAATTCAATTCTTCTCACCTCTCCTGAGAAGCCTGCATTACACCATTCTTTTACCCTACCAATGCAAAAAAAATGCCTGCTTTTGTAAAGTGACATAACAGATACGAGTTTTGTGCATGCAGAAACCTGAACTCAACAGGAAGCCTTGCTGTCGCCTTCATGAGTGTGATGACAAGTATGTACCTGTTGTGAACTCAAGCACCAGCGTACAGGGAAAACAATCCCTACTGAATGTTCTTTACAAACAGTGTCAAGCAAAAATGGGGACTAAAATATAAATTTTGGAGGAAACCGTGTAAAGTGGATGATGCCTCTTAAATTCCTAAGCACATACCAATGGAGTTCTCCCTGGAGCACAGCTTGCACTTCTGCACCATAGTGGCACTTCCTCTGCCTCCTTTCAGGGGAGCACTGTCCTAAAAGCCATGACAACAGAGACATTGTTTTTAACTGCACTCTAGCTGAGCTACTGGAAACCTCTGCAAAGGTCAATCAGTTTCCATCACAACGGTCTTTAACTTTTTAAAAATATCGCTACAAGAAAGCTTTTTTAAAATAGATGTATAAATCAGAAAGCTGTGAATATCAAAGAATAATTCTGTTCTAGATTTAAACCAAAATACACTCATCATTCAGCAGAATGCCACAAAAAGGGATAATTACTCCTGAGAACAGAACCTTCTCTTATCCCTGACAAATTTTATCCTGCTATTTCAGTTTCCAAATGCTAATTTAGCATGCTTAACTCACCTTGAATTACCTAAACTTCTCCCAAAAGATTCCATCAGCACCATGGAAATATGCTACAGGCACAATCTTATTCTGCTATCATGTCAAAATTTGTTATCAAATGACATTTTTACAGAAAAAGCGGCTTTTCAAAGCAGATGAAAATACTTTGTCACCAACAGTCAATGGCAGATTTCAATTAACAGTCCACAAATATTTTTTTAATATGCAATATGGCAGCATTTCTTGAATGCACACAGACATTAAAAAAACTGTCTTATCTAAAGTGCAAGTTGTCACATCCCTGATGCAAACATCCCTGGTGTGTAAGAGGCAGCTTTCTTTTCGCATTTCTGTTCCGGTGCAGGTTACAACAGAGAAACATACCATCAATCGCAGATACTGCCATTTTTCAGGAACTTCACCACAGTTCCCACATTTCAGCTGAAAAATAAACATGTATCAGAGAATGTAAAGCTGTTAATAATCAGGGATTAAAAAGCTGCAGGAGCTGATGCGAGCCCTCTGGATTCACCATCCCCACTGTTTTGCAGCCAAGAGGAGCTAGAGGCAAGTACTGGTTGCCATCTATCCTGACAGCTTCATGAGCTGACTTGACCTGGTGGGTATGCCTACTGCAGAGGGTCTGCCCTCAGTGCAATGGATGGAAAATGTGTTGTGACACATGGTCACAAAAGAAAAGATGGGAACAGTGCATCTCACCATCCACCCGGGTCACCTGGGATACTGGATCGCCAGCCACTTCAACAGTGGTGGCACTGATCCACACTTGCACTTAAGGCTTTCCATTACTGCAAACCAACATATAACATCATGCATGGACTAACGAGTACATATCTATACAGTTGTACCAAAACACTCCTTGCTTCTGTAGCAGCCTGCCTGCACTGGGAGGAAAACACCGCATCACTGTGAAGCTGCGTGACTCTGACATTTGCCACCACAGGCCCCCACAGCCTGGTGCCCCTCGGACAGCCTCACCTGACCCCCTTGCAGATCCCCGGCCTCTTCAAGATCCCTGACCCCCTGCAAACCCGCCGGGCCCCTGCAGACCCCCGGCCTCCTTCAGCCTCACCCAGCCTCTGCAGACCCCTCCACAGAGCCCCGACTCCTGCAGACCCTCGGCCCCCGCAGACCCTCCCCGTCCCCAGCTGCAGCCCCGCACCTTGAGGTACCATCGGAAGTCCTCCCCCTCGGCCCGCAGGCGGGTGATGTTCTCCAGCGTGGCGCGCAGCTGCAGCCCGATCCTCTGCAAGGCAGAGAGAGAGGCCCTCAGCTCGGCTCGGCTCGGCTCGGCTCGGCTCGGCTCGGCTCGGCTCGGCTCGGCACGGTCCCAGTCCCACCCACCCGCACCTACCCCCATGGCAGCGCGCGGGCTGCGGCACTGCCCTGACGCCCCCCCTCAGCCCTGGGAGCGGCGCCGCTGTTCGGGTCGCTCCTGCGCGGTTTGTTTTTTCACGCCCGCCCCGGCCCCTCCCGCTGCGCCGCCGCGCTGAGGCCTGTAGACTGGAGCCGCTGCGGCTCCGTGGCTGCCCGCGGCAAAGATGGCGCTCGCGGGAGGCAGGGGGAAAGCGGCGTGTGCGGTTGGGGAAGCGCGGCTGGGAAGTTGCCCAGGGAATGGGACCTGGGGGTGCTGGCCGACAGCGGCTGAACATGAGCCAGCAGTGGCCAAGGCCAACAGCATCCTGGCCTGTATCAGCCATGGTGCGGCCGGCAGGAGTAGACAAGGGATTGTGCCCCTGTACTCAGCACTGGTGAGGCCACACCTCGAATCCTGTGTTCAGTTTTGGGCCACTCAATACAAGAAAGACATTGAGGTGCTGGAGGGTGTCCAGAGAAGAGCAGCCTAGCTGGTGAAGGGGCTGGAGCACTGAGTGTGAGGAGCAGCTGTGGGCAATGAGGTTGTTTAGTGTGGAGGAGGCTGAGGGGAGACCTCATCGCTGTGTACAACTGCCTGAAAGGAGGTTGTAGCGAGGTGGGTTGTTCTCTTCTCCCAACTAACAAGACAAGACAAAATGGCCTCAAGTTGCACCAGAGGAGGTTTAGACTGGGTATTTGGATAGTAGGGAAAATTTCTTTACTGAAAGAGTGGTAAAGCACTGTCACAGGCTGCCAGGAAAGTGGTGGAGTCTCCCTCCCTGGAGGTGTTCAAAAAGTGTTGTAGATGTGACACTTGGGGACATGGATTAGTAGACATGGTGGTGTTGGGCTGATGGTTGCTCTTACAACTTTAATGATTCTATGATACACTGGTGGCAAGGAAGCAGGCAGGAGGGAGGGCACAGGAGGGAAAGGCAGACAGTGCCTGTGGCAAGAGAAGGTGCTGGCACAAGTAGTAGGGGTTAGACATCGTCACCTTTCAAAAAGTCAGGTAACCATGATCTTCTAATGAAGATCCGCTTTTTTAGAACAAACAGGAAGAGGTGCTATAGAAAGCAAGGGTGAAGTTTGGCAGGGTTGCCGTGGGGAATGACCATGGAGCCTCAGACCCCTGTGGAGGTCTCCCACAGGCCTTGCAAAAACTGCTGCATTGAAGCTGGGACTCGTTTGGTCCTCTGAATCTCTTAATCAGTTCTGTACAACAGATCTGCTACTCTACATTCTACATTGCTTCCAATTTCAGTTTTTCTAAAGCTGGATGGGTATACATATGGGTGAAGATCCTGGATGGCTCCGGGTGGCCTGTTGTCCATTTCTGCTCCAAAGGCAAACCAGGTAATCACCACACTATACTGTTAGGAAGCAGGCGCGTGGCTTTGTTATAACCGTTCACCACGTGTGGAGTCACGGCTTCAGTTGTTTTGCATATCTGAGCTGGCCAACAGAATATCCAACTTGACACAGTACAAAAGTTGTCTTGACAGCTGGCAAAATTCTCATTTCACAGAGGCAGACTTAAATCCGTTTTCTACTGCTGCATAGAGGAGTGAGTTATAGCTTTGTGTGATACAAATGAAGTAACATACTGTGAATATACTAAGATAAAAGTGTTACGAAGTCACTCTCACCCAAACTTATGAATTAAAAATACAGATCTCACCATTTTATTAAGACAGTCACTGACAGTTTATAAAAAAAAAAAAATTCTAACATACATAAAAGCTTCGGGCCAGAAATAGCCGCAAACTGAAACACCATTCCTTCCCCCCACCCCCCCCACCCCCCCCCCGATACTGTAATACAAACTTCAGTTTGTTTGATTTAAATTGGCTTAATCTTGAAGTGTAGTCCAATAAGACTGAAGACTAGACACTTAAGGTCCTGGACCAGGTAGTAGAACACTCTCAAGCCTTCTGGATCCCTGCAGTGCAAAACAGAAGGAAGTGAAAAAAAGGTTAGACTTATGTTCTAAGAGAATTGACCTAGTAAAAAAATCAGTAAAGCCTAGAGGGAGACTTGTCAGAGATCATCTTATACGTTAACAGGTTTGATAAATACGTTAACAGGATTGATAAATCCAAGTCTCCAAGTTTTAAGTCTTGACAAAATGTGCATTTTTATCATGAACGCAAGTAGTAACATCATTTTGGATTTACAAAACACAATATCAAGTCTTTTTGGCTTAGGTGAAAATGCAGGTCTTGGTTCTCTCAGAGACACTGGTCTGGGCAGGCTGATAACAGTTCAGTTCAGACTCAGAATGTGTCTAACAGGTGTTCCTACAGGAAGGTCAGCTGCTTGGCGAGTTTGAAAACAGCACACATAATGACCCAGTCTAGAAGCATTTGGTACGTTACATAGGAACACAGAGCCTGTGTGACCCCCAGGAACTGATTTGTACTTAGAAGCAATATAAAATGCCTAATAACCAGACAGTTCTAATACAGATTATTATGTAAAGACAACAGCAACATAAAAGAGGAGAGCACGTACTTGGATTGATTTACATCGATGAGTGAACCGATTTTTGATGTGGTAAAGGAGATGTGTTCATCACCGATTACTATTTCAAGCTCCTGAAAAATAAACAGTTATGGGAAGTTGAATTACTGCTTTATGGTATTAACTACAGAAATACTTAAATGTTGAGATAATGGCTACTCCATGTTTATTACAAGGCACAGAACGCAGTGGGTCTGTGAACAGCACTAACTCTCAGAACTGTATTGTCACTTGGCCACTGCACAGGTTTTAAGTCAGTATTTGTTTTGCTCTTGGCTAGAAATGATACTGACGTGAAAAAAAGTTCACTTATGCTTCTAATGAACTAACATATAATAATTAAAGCAGCAATTAGAAAAGACTTGTGCACCAACCTGGCGACCAACTCTGTCAGGAGGCGGCCACAGGGCATCATCCTCTTTGGTGATTTCGCTGTCATCGATGATTCTCTTCAGCTCCTCCATCACGCTCTTATGCACGTAGGCCTACAAACAGTGCTAAAGCGTGACAGAGGGGCCCGGTGCTGCCCAGCCCCTACCCTGGGGCGCTGCTCAGCCCCTGCCCTGGGTGCTCCGCTCTCACTGAATCATAGAGTGGTTCCAATCCCCCTGCCATGGGCAGGGACACCTCCCACCAGCCTAGGCTGCTTAATACCCCATTGAACCTGGCCTTGAACACCTCCAGGAAGGCGTTCCAGTGCCTCACCACCCGCACCGTGAAGACATTCTTCCTAATGTCTAACCTAAATCTTCTCCCTTCCAATTTAAAGCTGTTTCCCTCATCCTGTCGCTCCATGGCCTTGTAAAAAGTCCCTCCCCAGCCTTCCTGTAGCCTCTTCAGGTGCTGGGAGGCTGCTATGAAGTCTCCCCAGAGCCTTCTCTTCTCCAAACTTAACAATCTCAACTCTTTCAGCCTGTTCTCATAGGAGAAGTGCTTCAGCTCTTTGATCATCTTCGTAGCCTCCTCCAGACCCGTCCCAACAGTTCCATAGCCTTTGCTTTCCCGGTTCCCGACGCCCACCAGCTCCGGGCGCGATCCCCCTCGCCCCTTACCTCCTTCCGGATCATGACGTCATTTTTGTAGTTGCTGTTGTTAGCGTAGCGCAGCTTCCCTGGGGAGGACAGCACGGCCGTTACCCCTCGCCAGGGCAGCGCCGGGCAGGGCCGGGCCGGTACCGCCTCCCCCCGCCCGCCTGGTCCCGCCCGACCCTCTCACCATCGGGCCGGAACTCGAACTCGAGGAACTCGTGGCCGAACTTGCCCTTGTGCCCCACGTAGTAGCGGAGGTAGAAGTCGCTCGCCATGGTCCCGCCACCGCCCCGGCATGCACCGCGGCCCAGGGGCGCGCGCGGCGCGTCACGGCGGGGCGGGGCGCGCTCCTCGCTCCCATTGGGCCCGCAGCGCCAATCGCCGTGAGCCGGAGCGGCAGTGGGGACGGGTGCGGCGCCCTCTGGCGGGCGGCGGGGGCTGCGGGCGGGCGGGCCCGTGATGGTGGGCTCGGCTGCGGCTCCCGCTTCCTCTGTCCCTATCGCCGAGGGGCCCAGGGACATGGAACGGTACAGGGGAAGGGCGCTACGCCCCCGCCTTCCCCAGGGCAAGGGCTTTGCCTTTCCGCTGACACAAACCTGGTGCTATTCGCAGCGTTTGACAGAAAAAGAGGCCGTGATTGGAGCAGTGATAGGACAAGAGGGAAGATTTAGATTAGACATTAGGAAGAAATTCTTCACGATGAGGGTGGTGAGGCACTGGCACAGGTTGCCCAGGGAAGCTGTGGATGCTCCCTCCCTGGAGGTGTTCGAGGCCAGGTTGGATGGAGCCTTGAGCAGCCTGCTCTGGTGGGAGGTGTCCCTGGAACCTGGAGGGGTTGGAACTGGATGGGGTTTAAGGTACCTTCCAACCAAACCATTCTGGGATTCTTTCTTCACATCACAGCTGGCGCCATCACTGAAACACAGAACAGGCCGGGCTCCACCCAAGTGTGGATTTGTGCATCAGGACCCACTGTTCAGTCAGTGAGGGAGGGAAAAAACTGCTCGCCTCTCACTAATAAAGGCTTCCTGGTAATATTTAGACATCATAGTAATGAAAGAAACATGACTGCAGCAAGCCTTTTGTTATCAGTGCAGACATGAGCATTTGGTGTTGAAATTTCAAAGAATCATAGAATTGTTTGGCTGGAAAAGACCTCTGAGATCATGGAGTCCAACCATACTTGTCCTCTAATAAACCACATCCCTGAGCACCTCGTCCATCCGTCTTTTAAACACTTCCAGGGATGGTGACTTCACGACCTCCCTGGGCAGCCGATCCAGTGCCCAATAACCCTTTCAGTGAAGAAATTTTTCCTAATAACCTGTTTAAACCTTCCCAGGTGCAACTCTCGTCTTATCCCTTGTTGCTTGGGAGAAGAGTCCAGCACCTACCTGGCTACAGCCTCCTTTCAGGTAGTTGTAGATAGTGATAAGGTCTCCTCTCGGTCTTCTTTTTTCCAGACTAAATAACCCCTGTTCCCTCAGCTGCTCCTCACAAGACTTGTTCTCCATTCCCTTCACCAGTTTTGTTGCACTTCTCTGCACATGCTCTAGCACTTCAATGTCTTTCTTGCAGTGAGGAGCCCAAAACTGAACATAGGATTCCAAGCGTGGCCTCACTAATGCTGAGTACAAGGGGGCTTTTGAAGGGGTTTTGTGCCCCATCACCAGCCGAGCTGTTCCCTGGGCTGGTCTTGGCTCCGCACAACCCGTGCTCCTCACAGCAGTACAAGTCAGGAGGAGGCCTGCATCTTGAGAGTAAGTGGGCTGCTGACAATAGCGGCCTTTTTGCTCTTTGAGGAACTGCAGAGAGAGAGGAAATAACTGGAGCCATGCACTTTTGTAAAGGATTCGCATCGGAAATAAACATTTAGAAATAGCATAACTCTTGTGCTGGCCACTAGAAGGGATGCTTTTTATTGAGGACTCTGAATGGGGGAGGATATTTTGTGCTATGGTGGTATTGAAAATGGATTTTACACTGATGAACTTGATTTCATTTGGGTGATGTTGCATCACATCCCAGGCGTACACAGTTAGTGCGTGGCTAATGAAGCTTGCTCTGCTTACTTTAGAGTTACAGCAAGGTTACGTCTGGCAATATTTGCTGTTATGAACTGGGTGGAAATAGCTGAACCGATTCCAGATCTAATCTGTCCGTGGAAATAACATAGTCTTTGGTATGGTACTGTGCAAATAATCAAATAAATCTTTTGATCTCAGTTAATTTTACGTGGAGGAAAGCCGTAGGTGTCCACATCTGGACGTCACTCATACGTAAACTGACTAAACCCCCCATGGATAGGTCAGGTTGGGCTATAGTTTGTTTGTCAGAAGCCCTGTATGTTTTGTGATCTAGCTTCCTCTTCTGACTATGTAGGAACTCAAACCTTTCACTAGTGTAGTCAAAACCAAAAAATACTGGGATTGGTGGCTGATTTCTTTTAACATGAATTATTCTAGGTAGAGGCAATAGAAAAAAACGTGAATGTTTAAACCTAAGCACTTGTACATTAGGATTAAGTAACTACTTTGGATATATTTTAGGACTTAATTGAATTAAAATTTAACTTAAATTACTATTTGTTTGGATCTAAAGACTACTCACTGAGCACATACAAAATAAAGAACCATCTATTATAGACTGACCAAGAATGAAAGAAGAAAATAAAGAAGTCGTTGGAGGAAGGTGAAATAGTATATTTAAGGCTCACACTTGAACAGATAATGGACTTCTAGTATCGTTCACTGTGTGGTAATGGTCAAAATCCTTCTCCTCTGCCCAGGTTAGACATCTTTTCTTAAGTTCTTTTCCCAAAGGAACTGGAGGATATTTCAGGACTGTGATTAGTTCGCAGGATAAATCTATTTATGAATAAAGATTAAAAACTGGGTATGTACAACTCAACTAAATGATGAAGTAGAGCACTTTTTCTGAAGTCTACTGTTTGCATATGTATTGTAGTATTATTGTTTTCTATGGTGTGACATGTGACATGCTATGTTGTACTGTGTTTCCTCAGAGTAAATTTAATCCTTGTCTGTAGTTAGAAGTTAACAGAATTACATCTTTGGGGTTCCAGTGTCATTGCAAAAGTGAAGACATCTTTTGAAGTTAGATTTTTTCTCTATTAAAAAATCAGAATTATGATTCATATTGAAGCAAACTCCACAGAAGCACCTCAGAAGGTGTTTATGAAACAAGACAGAAGTTCAGTGAACTGAAATAATGTTAGGTTAAAGATGTTCACTAAAGAAACTGTGAAGGGTTTGTTCTGAAGTTTCACAGTATCTGAAGAGTTGTTTAAGAGTGTAAATTTTAAAATAAATGTTAAGTCACTTTTCTTCTTGCAATTAAACTGGCTGTAGACCACGGTGTATTCGTTCAAGAAAAGTGTGTTCTTTTGAAATCTGAAAGGACTGTTTATTATTAAAATAGGTGGTTAAAAATTACTGATTTCTTGGCCAAAGTAATAATATAAATTGTTTTATAAGCCTGTTCAGGAATATCAGTGCTTAAAGCATTGTTGTTTAAATTACTGTGTCCGAATTAAGAGCAGACTGGCATATAATTTATCCTGAGAACCTGCATTTAAGTTCACCTGAGAGGTGTCAACTGCCTTTGAGTTCTGTATTCTAATTCTAGCATATGATGAATGCATATTATGGTGAGATAAAAATGTTTTTTTGCTGTGTGTATATTAGTTTTTTTGTCTTCTTAAAATAAATGTCATATTTGATGGCATTACAATAGATAGTGCTTTGCTACCACAGTGGTGTTTGGGTTATCCTGACACATTTATAATCAGAAGGCGTGCTATGCTTGAATGCATTGGTTTAAGGTTGTATTTGTGAAAGACAGAAATGTGTGGATTGTAGTTCTTTTCGTTCTGCTGAAAACCATGTATAAACAGTAATTGTTCTGTCTCTGAAGAAAATACCTCTATATATACACAATTTTAGCATTATTATTTTAGATGCACTAGAAGGACTGTAATAGAAGAATGTGCAAATCAAGTCTTGATACTGATACTGGTTTGTAAGGTTGTGGGTTTTTTTTGTTGTTGTTTTAAGCAGATTTGCACGATTTTCACTTCTGAGCTGTGGGGAGCAGGGATCCATGGGACTTGGAGAAATGGGAGAAAACAGATAAAGATGCTCTGAATATTTCTCTTTGATTTGTTTGTTGTTTTTTTTTTTTTTCTCAAGTCAGTGAAAGCTGGCAGAAAGCTCCAGTAAATCAACCTACTTTGTCAGGTTTAACTTAGGTTGATGTTGCAAGATTTATGAATATTTTCCTGAAAACCTGCTAATGCCATTGAATTAGTTGTATTCCTGCTGATTTTTCTCTTCATGAGGAATGTTGAACACTTTGGAGAACTGGGTGACGGATTTTTTTTCACAGATTCCAAATAAGTCAGATTCTTTTCTGATATTTTTCATGTGTGCAAGTTGTGAAACTGTTGTAAACATGCAGAATTCTATGCAATTGCTTTTCCTTGAGTCGACAGAGGCTTTAATTCTTCTTGACTCCCTTATCAAAGGGACTACTTTCACTGACTAAATTAAGACCATATAATCTTTAGAAGTTAACAAATTCATAAAATGTTTCTTTTAAAGAGATTTGATAGCATTTAATGTGTCCCATGGCATGGATTTTGACTTTACACATAGATCTCGGTTGTATCCGTGTTACTTCTTTAGTTGCTGTGAAGAGAATTATATTCTGGTTTCGAAGAATGTTAATTTCTATGCCTCTGCATTGTGTGAAAGATAATTAGTATCAAAATATAGCTGAGTCGGCCGTTTGTTGTGGCCATTCGAGACAAACTGGCTATGGGTTCCTATGTTTATAGTAAACTCTACATCATAATATACTATTTAGAAAAGACATCCTGGTTTGTATCTTGAAATTGTGACATGGATAAGTTTTATCTACTGGGTTAGAAATATAGGTGTGTAAGAAGTAGCATCTGCTGTTTTGGTGCCAAATAAAATGACCTTATTACTGTCTGAGGTATGTCGTTCCCTGCTGTGCTCTGCTGCTGTTGCCAGCTATTGACTGAAAGACATTCTCCATGAACACACATCCTTCCTTGTAGGACATCGCTTGCTGATGATGACTAAGTAAGCAAAAATGCGGTTGTATTGGCATCTGTATTAGAAGAAAAAGTCCTGATTCTTGTGTGGGCTCAGATGTGTAAATGAGTGCCTGAAAATGAGAAAGGTTCATAGAAATTGATATAAAATGAGACCGGAAGGGACTGTCAGGCATTTCTGAGTTCATATTCCTGTCCTCAGACAAGATCAGCTCTCTTTCATGTGAATATTTTTGTGGATTTAAATGAGTGATTGATTTTGATTCTCTACTTTTTTTCTATAGATTGTTTTTGTCGCAAATGCATATTTGTAATGTAATTTGCTTTCTCATTTGAAAACTCAGTCCCTGTATTAATCTGTTCAGTTCTAACCTGTTTGGTAATGAAATGAGGGTACTGGAACTGCTCACGGTAAAGAGTAACAGTGTTGGGTACAGATGAATCCACCTTATTACAGTATATGTCCACAAATAATCTAAAAATATATATGTTAGTTATTAAATTGCTTTTTTTTTCTCATTGTAGAACTGTGGCTTTAACTTACACGAAATATAATTTGCTCTTATTTAAAAATAAATGTGTGTTTAATTATCACTTCGAAATTTTACAGAGATCTTTAGGAGGGCTAACATGGGGAAGCTTGTCTCAGTGTTTTTTTCAGAGATGGAGAGTCAGGCACATCTTGACTGAAGTTGGCCTTTTCGAATTGTCCTCTAAGTAGTTCCCAGAAATGTTGGCATTATGTGAGAAAGAGGTATCTTACATCGCTGAATGTTTCAAGCTTTTAGTGTAGGAATTAGCCAGATTCTGTATTCTATTAATATATTTCTGTGGAAGCTTATTTTTGTTTAAACAAATCTGCCAAACCGTCTGAAGGTTCCCCAGGTGGCAGGGAACAAAGGCATTTATTTAACCTTTAGCCCATGACCTTCCTACAGGGCTGGGTTGTGTCTACAAAAGGGATGTGTGTCTGTAGATATAATCAAAAGAGTGTTGAACATTTTACTTCCTTAATTGGAATGTCCAGGTTCTGGTCCATGTCACTTGAAAGGGTATTTTGGTAGTGTTGAGCTGCTTGAGATGATACTTCAGACCTTGGTTACAAAGTAGCTTCTGCTTCCAACGGGTCTTCTTTCTCTTCAGTAAACATTGTGTTATTTTTTTCTCTTTTGTTTGAAATGGGTTTCCAAATGCAAGTTTTGAGCGTCTGACAGAGCCTTTTGACACACCAGAATTTCACAAATTTTACGGAGGTCAGAGAACCAGAGCAGTGCATTTATAACAGAAACTTTAAAATTTTACCTTTAGGCATATGCTTATGCTGCTCTGAGTGAACCTCAGGCTCTCTGTTACACTTTGACAAGAAGCTGAATTGAATTTTTTTCTTTCTAATATTTTTACTCATGTTTCTGCATACATTTTAATTGGTTTGCATTTCATTTTTTCTCATGCTTGTTGTCTCCTCTTAACAACTCATGTTCTGGTAATGTATTTGATTCTGGTATTTGGTTCTTTGCTTTTCCCTTATTTTATAAAGAAAGAAAATAGTTTAGTAAGTTAGGAAATCCAAATGTAAGGCTTCATTAGCAAAAAAGTTGGAGACATCTGGCATGTCCTGTCTTCTCACAGAAAACTTCCAAGCCTTACTTGTTCCCTGCATGCGTCAGATTTTCCAATCTCTACAGCCATTTGAAAACTTACGTCAAGAAAAATACATTGCAAAGCAGTCTTTGATCTAGTGGATACAAAAGTACCATCCATTTCCTGTGCAATCCTTATTTATAAAACCTTTGTATAATTTTCAGGGATCCCTAGCAAGAAGCAGGCAAACCTGAACTTTCAAGAAAGCCCTTAGGGATAGAATTTATGTGCAGGTGATATGCTGAATTCATTCAGGGTTTCCATGGCAACCTTTTTCTTCTTTATCCAGAAGAAGACTGCTTTATCTGTAAGCACACCCTTTCACACTACCCTGTGAGTTTTGTTCAGGGGGCTCAGAGCTCTTAGAGGTGATAGATGGGCGGGCCTTGAAATTAGCAGTGTCATAGGCCCTCTTGTGCATCTTTGCTCACTAATACTCCTTATTCTTCTTCTGTCAATATACCAGTGTTTATTCCCTCCACCTTCTCTACATTTTTTTGTAAAAGATTGTCTCTTCCATACTGCATGGAGGCCTGTAATTTCAGATTCTGGCATTTTGAGCACTATTATTTCGTAGCTAGGTAACACAATTCTCAGTCCTGCTGTTCTCCTGCCCACCTATCCTGATCTCAAAGAGTTCTTGGTCACCTTTTCAAAGAGTGTGTTGTGCATAATTGCTCTCCTTCCCCTAGGAGCCATCAGACTGGTTCTGTTTCATGTCACTGGCAATCTTTTTCAGTGATAAAAATGAAAATAGGAGGATGAAAACCTAAACCAAGATGAAAATGATGATACTGAGTATAATAAACTAATCTCCTTCCAGAAGCGAGGGAGTTATTGCTTTGTGTGTAGATCTCATAATAAAGTGATTTGACTCAGAAAATTATTCTTGATTTCCAGTCAGTCAGGATTACTGTGACTCTCAGTCCATCCCATTAAACCATGGTCATGGTGCAAGCATTACCTTATTGACGACAGTTTAACAGAGTGGTTGACAGCTTAATGAATTAATATATATATTTTTATATATTTTCACATATGCAAGTGCATATGCCTATGCTTTTTTTCTACATCAAATAAAATATATTCCCCACAGATGGCTCTTGAGATTAAAAGGATTGGAAATAATAATACATTTCTATTTTCAATGAATAAACTTATTTTGCAGTTATCCCAGTCAGCAATATCTGTCTGTTGAACATTACTTGGGCACCACCCTCACAAGGGAAAAAATGCAGGTAGAATGATGTTTAGACTGTCATTATATTAGTAGACTATTATTACATTAATTATGCTATTATCATTAATTTACATTATATTTTGATTTCATGCTATTTATAAAATAATTTGTGTAGAGAATCCAATAAATGATCAAGACCTCATCTTACGGTGAGACAGAAAAGGAAAATTTCAGGAAATATATTTCGTGCTTCTGATTCTTGGAAACTAGCATACAAAATGGTATCAGTATTAGGATTAATATCTCAATGATGACATAATAGATATACTATCTAATAAACATATCTCTCTTCTAGTGATCTGCATTGTACAAGACGTGAACTGACACTTGTGTATTGTAGGATCCTGGCCTCTAGCACAAATACCCACCCCTGTTTTAGCACCTACCTTTATGACTTGCTAACCTATGTGGTCTTTGATCCAACTTTGAGAGAGATGTTACAGATCTCTTCTCCACAGAAGCTCCTGTGTTGAGGTTGGAAAAGGTGTGTACATTTTGTCCTCTATGGTGACACAAAACTCTGATTTAGGAAGAATGAAAGAGATTAAGTGCTTGCCCAATCACTTTGCATCCTGCAGTGGAATAAGAAAGGTCAGGCAATAAGTTATGTTCAAAAAGAAGACTCTGGTAGAATGGGTTTGGTTTATTTAATAGTAAAGAAAAGGTCATGTCTTTTGTTCTTTTATTCTCACATAAATTGATTTTGTAAAGTTGAAGTTAGTTTATGACTGTTTGTGTTCTATGGTCTTGTTATTTCGGTACTGGAGAAAAGGTCATCATCTTAGTGAGTATCTGGCATTCCACGGTCCATTAAAACTTCATTACTTCTGGTGAAGTTCACTTTCTTGCGTTTTTTTTCTCTTTTCTTTTTTTTTCCTCCCTAATTTCACCTGTCCCAAGTCAACCCTGTTCCAATTGGGTACTTTGTCATCAGTCTAATATATACGAGGTGCCTGCATATGATTAAGTCTTTGTTTTATTTGGGTTATAGAAACTTGAATGTCTTGGCTGTGCTGCCCTGATATGCCATTTAGATTCACAGAGATTTTTTCATGTTTTGTTCTCTATGGAAGAGCATGAACAGATTCCCACTCTAGTATCTTTCCTTAGGGGAGTGAATTGAATTATCTCTCTGAAAGTGAAGTGTGAGTAGAAGACAGCAACCAGGTTTTGCATGGTTTCATTGACCTCTCACTTCTGAAAATTGAGCTGCTCCAGGAACTGAAAGTCTTTCTGACATCTCAATCTATTTCTTTTTGTTTGTTTGTTTTTTAATACTCCCCCATCCCCAAATTTCTAGTAGAGACCTAGCTAAGAAAATACAAGGGCATCTCAGAAGTGCTTCTCACAACCCCATGCAATGCTACAGGCTTGGGGAAGAGAGGCTGGAAAACTACCTGGTAGAAAAGGACCTGAGAGTGCTGGTCGACAACGGCTGAACCTGAGCCAGTGGTGTGCCCAGGTGACCAAGAAGATCAACAGCATCCTGGCCTGTGTCGGAAATAGTGTGACCAGCAGGAGCAGGGAAGTGATTGTGCCCCTGTACTCAGCGCTGGTGACGCCGCACCTCAAATCCTGTGTTCTCATTACAAGAAGGGCACTGAACCGCTGGAGGACATTCAGAGGAGGGCAGCAAAGCTGATGAAGGGGCTGGAGAGCAAGTGTTAATGAGGAGCAGGTGAGGGAACTGGGGTGGTTTAGCCTGGAGACAAGTAGGCTGAAGTGAGACCTTATTGCTCTCCACAACTACCTGAAAGGAGGTGGTGGTGGCGTGGTGGGTGCTGGTCTTTTCTCCCAAGTAACAGGCAATAGGATGACAGGAGATGGCCTCAAGTTGTGCCAGGGGAGGTTTAGATGGGTGTAAGCATGTAAGGGTGCTTCCCAACCTAATGGTTTTCTGATTCTATGAAAGCATCTGGAAGGAACCAGTTTGGAGCTTGCAGGACTGGTAGTAGCTAAAACCAAACCAAATCCAAAAAAGCCAGAAACCCCAACCTGAAACCTTGCAACCCTTCCTTCTCTTGAAACCTTCATATTTTCTCTGTATACTCAGAAAATACTATCTGGAATCCCAGAGCAGAATACAAAACAGAACTATGTATTACTATTATTAGTATAATGATACTCTGTAGAACAACAGTTTAGTTGTTGTTGAGAAGCTTTTTACGTAGTATTTATATACCGTAAGAGGACTTTTTGTTGTTGGTTTAGAGGACTTCATTGCTTTAGACATAGAGGCAATACTAGCATCTATAAAGTTAATGGAAGCAGATAAAGGTATTACGCCAGTCTTGAGCAATTTGCAAACTGAATAAACATTAAATCTTTTTTTCACCAGAGGGGTGGCTTTTTCTCTTCTTAATGCAAAGTGACTACAATTCCAAGTTCTTTTTAGTTTTAAATATATGCAAGTTGGTGAAAAAAACAGAACAGTCTAGAGGAAAAGTATTTGCATACTGGAATAGAAGCCGACAGTGTTTCTGCAGTTCTCTTTCCCTTTTCTTTTCTTTGCCTCTCCCGCCACCCACAAGTACGTTTCCACCTGATTTCTTCACAGGTCCACAGAGAGGTAAGAATATCTGTAATTTGACTTGAAAGCCAAGACACAAAATTAAGTCTGTGTTAAAGCAATACCAATTGAAATGTCCAGCACAAGTTAAAACAAGACTTTCTTTCGTTCATTTAATGTTCTCTGTATCTCAGTAGTTCTCTTTTGAGGAGGTTGGAGGTGGCATGTTTTTGCAAGAGAAGGGAAATGCGTACCAGGTGTTAGTACAGTAACTTATAATCCTTATGGTGGTTGGAATGATTTACTGAAACAGAAAACTATCAAAGCTTCTGCTGCAGTGGGCCATCAGCCATGGGCAGCACATTCAACAAACTGAGAGATCTCTGGTGTGTAGCCATGGAAGAAACTGATGCAGAACAGCAGTAAAGTGTGTGTATATTACATAGTCTTCTGCTTGTGACTATGAGTATGTTACATCCTTCTCATAATGCACGTTTGCTAGCCTTGGATCTGGACTGTCTGCTGTAAAAAATTGGGTAGTAGTTCTACTGTGAGATCACTAAAGAGCTTCATGAAGGAGAGAATAATTTATCTGAAATATCTTTAAAAGCCTGTATTTCATCAGGCCTTAGTGGTATATGTTTAGAATTTTTAATAGAAATGCTTTTATTTAGTACACTGAGGCATTTCACAATTTTTAACCATCACGAACAATTCCTTAAAGTGGTAAAATGCATTTATACCTGTTTGGACTTTATCACGGCCACTTGCATTTCAGATGAAGTTATGAATCTTCCAAAAGTCTTCTCTGCAGCTACCTCTAACATGTTCTTGTTAGCATCATTAATATACAGCAAACACATTTTACTGAGAGTTAATGTAGTCCTTGAAAATTAATTCTTTATTCAGGGTAGGTGTTATCCTTGTATACTCTCAAGGTAATCATACGCTGATACCTTATTTCTTTTGCTCTGGAATACAAAATTTCTAAGTCTCATACCAGGAAAACTTCAAGACATCATTGAGCATCCTCTGAATGAAAAAAGTCATACCTGACTAGGTGTTCCAAGGTCTTAGCCTAGACAACTTATTGTTTTTAGAACTGTTGACTTGAACGTTTGTTTCTTTTCTATGTTGATTCCCACTATAAGGTCCTTTTTCATTCATGTATTGTGGTGCTTCTAGACACTTCTGTAAGCGTCCTCTCTCTGAATCTGTCAGAACCAGCACATGGAGCTGATATTGCTAAATTGGAGTACAAGCTGGTGGCTGGAGAGCATGGTTTGACATTAGAGCAAACGGATACAGTCATAAGATACCTGTAAGTACTAACAGCACATCATCCTTATTAGACCTCCACAAGTCATTATTTATTGTATCCACATTATTTTCTACATTATTCAGAAGCCTGAAACACTTAGGTTTACATTGCAACTCATCAATTCATAGTTTTACATGGTTTTAAAGTCTACAGAGGGATAATTGCATTACATTTAATAAAGAACCCTGTGCATTTTTTGTTGAGTACCTCAAGAACTGTAATGTTAGTGACGTGAAGACTTGTGGTCTAGGGTGGAGATTTTATAACACAAATTATGAAAAGAAGTTATGTGGAGTAAAGAAACCTAAATACAAATTGGTCTTTGACTAAACCAGTGTTTTTTTTACATGGAGTAAGAAAGAAAATCAAATGAAAATGTTTAAAAATACTGAGGTCTAATGTGAAATTTATAGTGGGACTCTTCTACAAAAGAAATAGCATTTTCTTTATAGCTGGCTCGTCACTGACTTCAGTTTTACTCCAATAGTCTTTTAGGTGATTAAAGAGGAACTAAAAAGGGCTTACTTCAATGTGCTCATCAAATCAGAGGTGTTAGCCAAATGAGTGTCAGTGAGGAAGGGCTTAATTTTGGGTTGTGGTAGAAAAGAAAGCAATCATCTTTGTTCTTCCTGTGTTGTCATAGTAGCATAAAGCAGCAGCTTGAGGACCTGCCTGTCTTTTTATCAGAAATTACCATGCAGTTCTTTGCACAGCTTCGCTGAATATAGTAAGTGCCAGCACAATAATTATATGTGAGCACAATTTTCAAACTGTCAAATATTTCTGCTTTATACTAAGTACTGGTACTAATGATGAGGTGCCAAAGGCTGACATGAACTCACATAGAAAAAGTTACCCTGTGTATTTTTTTTTTGTTAGACTTGCTAGCATTTCTTCTGTCAGCAGCACCTGTGTGTATGCAGTTAGAGGTTTAAACTCCTTGCTAAAGGATTATGGAATTGTTTGAATAACTGTCAGCTGTGGTCATTCTTCTCCCAGAGTTCTAGCCCAGCTGCCCTTTGCATCTTTCTAATTTCCATAGGTCTCCAATCACTCACATTTTATGCTCTTTCCTTGGTCAGTTTTTCTTTCTGGAAGCAAACTTTCTTTATATTTTTGTTATAATTTAGACAGCTTTTATTTCCTTTCTTTTTTAAAAATTTTGGTAGAGAAGAGGAGATACTTGAAGGCTGCTGCTGCAGAGGCGGGGGTAAGTAGGCAATACTGATATTGCATAAGATATCAGCAAAAAAACCCAGCAAAATTTCTGCTTGATTCAGAAAGGATAACTTAGTGGGGTCAGAGCTTCTTCAGCCCAAAAGATCCCTAGCACCTCCTTCAACAGACTGAGAGAAACCACAATGCTAAGTCTCTTGATTAAAGACAGTAGCTAGTACTGTATGAATATGATCTGACATCTTGTTTGATATTCGTTGGATCTGATGACATAAATATTCTAATAGCACTGTGTGTTGATTTTTCTCAAAGGAGAAAATGTTAGTCACAATAATATATGGCTGTAGACTCTGGATCTGCAAGAGCAGCTGTAGGTTACTCCTCTTTGACCTTATTCTTGTTACGAAGGTAGAGGGTGCTCTAAAAGGGAGATACTAAATCAAAGCTCAGGGTATTGTGTAGCCTTCATAGCACTAATAGCTATTATGTTGTCTTAATTAGGATTTTGCCTTGAATTATTGAACTGAAACTGAAAGGCCTCTGTATACCTGCTAATTAGAAGGCCCTGCTCCAGTATTTAGGATTAAATTGGGCCTTTTGTAGGCTGCTGTATAGGTAGCACAAACACTGCATAGGTCCCTCAGGAAAGAGGGAGGTAACTGTACATGGAATAAATATATAAATTTATATATTCGTGTTTTCGCTAAGATGTGTTTGACACTCTGCTGTCTGTGCTCCCTTCAGAAAGCTCCACTTTGATTTCCTGGTCCATCCCTGCCCTGTTTCATTCTGGGTGGTGGATTTGCCAGATGTGCATCTGCTCTGTAAAGTGACGCCAACTCTGAGGTGACTGTGTATTACCAGGTAAGTAGTAGAGATTTTCACTTAGTTGTTCATATTGCCTGTAGTAGTTTGCTGTGCAGTCACATTTTAAAGCAAAATCAATCCAGAACCAGTCTGGATGCTCACTGTGCAGGGAAAGAGAACTGAATTATAGTGATTTTGTAAGCACAGTTCCTGTGCACAAGACTTAGTAAAATCCGTGATGAAATTACAGCTTATGTTATTTTGTGCATGGTTATTGGGGATATGTATCTTTTGCTTTCCGTATGCCAGACACTGCAGTCTTGGTTTTATCACCTTTCATATCTTTCTTGCCAACTGATGATTTTTTCCCTTCAGTTAAATGAAGATAGCCTTCCCATCTGTGCTGTGGATCCCAAGTGAAACCATTTGCTTTCTGCTTTGAAGGCATGATGGGAAAACAGGAATTGCTGGCTTGTTGTTTTGAATGGTAACTTACAGAGAATTTAAATGTCCATCCAGGCTGGATTTGTTTATTTGTTTGTTTGAGGCTGGGGAGTTCAAGAGAATGTGTTCTTATGGGGTTGGTTGTGGTAAATTTTGACCAGTTTTGACCATTCCTAACAGATCTTAAATGCTTGTTGGTGTGTGTATAGACTGCATTTACATAATATGCTATGTGTGGGAATTTGGGAAAAGTAAAGGCTAAGATTAAGATAAGGTCATAATGCTAATGACACATGTACTTGTTACAGCCTACTAGCACCTCTGTGGTGTAATTATGTGGGACTGTCCTGGCATGATTCTTCACACAATGCATTGTTTTACCTAATAATTAATAAATAAACATTTTTTTTAATAAAATATAAGTGCTTGTGAAAGTTAATCTCCTGTCTTACCCTGTTGCAGAGACGTAGGTGTACCCGTATTCATTTCTTCCTAAACTTCCCCCTCAGTGAGCACTGGGGGGAAGTTTAGTGGGTTGAGGCCATTGTTCCTTGATTTGACCAGGCCTGTCTACAGGGTCTGAAACAGTGTGGTAAAACACCTGCTGTGGTGAACAGGGGTACATTTTGACTAAATTCAGGCTGTATTTCAGAATGATGTGGAGGAGTCCCGTTTCAGTTTCCTGCAAACCAAAGAAACGCTTGGATAAGTTCATGGTGGGGAGATATAGCTCCCACTCAGCTAGTCCCATATATCTTGTTGCTATGGGAAACCATAACTGCAGCTAATTCCTGGAATAGTGTAGCTGAAAATCCAGAGTCATGTATTACAAACAAATGCAGCAGCATCACTAGATGCTGCTGTCACAGCTTCTCAAATTATCTAGGTACACAGGTGGGCATATAAATTAGGCTTGAGGTGCATCCCTGTCTGTGTGTATTTGTATTGAGTCTGAATCTAGGTCAGTGATCATGCTTTAAGTATCGTAACTTCTCCAATTTAATTGTTTTAGTGCCTTATATATTGAATTTATATCAGCTCCTGTAAACTAGTAACATGACTGACGAGTAAACCGAGTGTTCTATATTTGGTGGTTGTCCACATAAGTTATGGTCCTTAAGACATCACTGTTCATTCGTAGTTATGTCCTGGGCAGAGAATGATAGCTAAGGCAAAGGAACAACCTTAACTGTCACTGGGTTTGTATGCCAAAGCCCTATGCTTTTGTAAGAGATAAAGCAGCTATTCATGCACGAGTCTGTATTGATAGTTCTTAGTGGGTAGTTGTTAAATCACCAATAGGAAAAATAACAAGGAAGAAACAAAGGGAGATGTAGTCTGGATGTTCATGCCTCACCACACTGGAGCCCACATCTGCTTCAACCCAAAAAGATTTGAAATTTGGCCTTTACTACGAAAATACCAGTGCTCATAAGTGACAGTCTGTTAATGGCATCTCATGCAGTTGAGAGAACGGACTTATTCTCAGACTGAACTTATCCAGCAGCTGAACTAGTTGAAATTTCTTGTTCTCACAATGCTTGTATGTATGATACAGTGATAAGGATCTTGGAAGCTTATGTTTTTGAAAATGAAAATAATTTTACACAGTTCTTTAAAATCTCTGCTGTGTGCGCTTGGCTGTGTTTTGTGATGTTGACATTGCACAGACTGTGAATGTCTGTCTTTTTTATTGCTTTTAGTAAATAGATGTTCTTTTTTGTCGAGTCATTGCTCCTAAAATTTTGCTGTTTCCTTTTGCTCTGTTAAGATTCTAATAGCGATAAAAAAGCCTTTGTGAACAACAAAAACACCTAAAATATCTATTTTGAAATTATTAACAATGATTTTTCAAAAAACTTACTTGTTTGTTAAGCACTGTCAGTTTTAGTGTCAGAGCAACTCTGCGTGTTTCTTTTTGGGTGATGTTGCTTCTGTTTTGAAGACTGCTGCTATTTCTTTTGCACTTTCACAGGACTGTCTTAATGGAAGAGCATAAGCTAAACATCCCAGCCAGGATATCTTTCTCATTCAGCTCATGGTATGATTAACAATGTGATGTAGTCAAAGTGACTTTATGGAATATTGCCATTTAAACAAGGGATATTAGATATTTATTGCAGAAAGGGGCTCCAAAAAGAAGTAGAGCAGGCAGCTGAGAGGAACAGAAAGGCAGGCACAGGAACAGAAGTGCGACTGTGGCCTTAATGACAGCCTAGAGATAAAGGCTTTTGATCAGGTGTTGCCTGAAGGAGGTAAATTGTGAAGTTTTTCCTTTTCCTGTAAATATTGAGGAACAAAGGAAGGAAATGTGTAATGGCTGGTGTGGCTCTGCATGAGCGAGCTGCCTTTGAGGTCCGTGAACTGCTTTGTTCATACAGATAGTATGTCTGCTAAGCTTCGGTTACTGTAAATTTCCATGCTCTATAGTTAATAAAGCAATGGTTAAATAAGAATGAAAAGCAAATGTAAGAAATTACTCATCTGATCATTAGGGCTGTCATACTGGAGCAGACTAATTCCATTTACCCCATCTCCTATCTGATAGTAGCTAGTAATGGTTACTTAGAAAAATATTTACATGCTAGTGCTTTCTCTGCACTACGAATGATTTTATATATAGGTATGGTGCATCCTCTCAGTTATGTCTTTCTGAGTTGAAACTGAAAAATGTAAAATCTTCCTCATTTATACTTCTTGACCACCTCAGTGTCTTTTCTAGCTGCATTAGGCCTCTTTTAAGATGGGAAAGTGAAGGCTGTGTGCAAAATTTAAAATGCATATTCACCACAAGCTTCCTCTACAGCAACAGGTTCTGTTAACTTCACCTGCCCTTTTGCAGGCTTCCAGCCTCTGATGTGTTTGAAAAAGTTTTTATTATTAACTTCTTCATTACTTTTATTGCCACTGATGCCTTTAGTTTATGAGGTCGGGATTTTTGAATGTGGTACGCTTTTCAGATATGGCTAATAATAATTTAATCTGAATTTCCAATAATTTTGTGTCAGTTTTTTATTATTACAGGAAGTCTGGAAGTCAGTTTAGCCTTTGTAAGAAAATTCCTGTCATCAAAATTTAGACCTAAACGCTACTTTCCAAGCACTGTATATATTCCAAGCATTATTGTAAGGTGCTGTCTTTGCTTAGATATTATATAGAACTGTGCCTTATTAGCAAAATACATAGATTCAGGGATTTTTCTTAAACATTTTGTCATAAGGCTTTCCATGTTTAATGGCTTGAATTAAATGAATGTATGTGCTTTTATCTAAGTCCCAGTGGGGAAATATATGCATGAAAATAAATTACTGCAGTTGAAATTAATTCCTTTATTGGCAGACTCAGCAGATAAAATCCTGACTAGGATAATCTCAAACGTGTTTGTTGTTTGGCCTCAGTTGTACCTGGCCAAGAGCTGAAGTTATAACTTCTACACTTCCATCCAACTTTGTTGCCTGTAGGCAAGTACTGAAGAAGTGAACTGATATGAAGACAAAAGTATTGGTTCAGCCATCTCTTTGCCATAATCCTGTGTAAGCCATCCACGTAACCAGGCTGGGGCCCATCAACGTATTGGGGAGATTTCATAGAATCATAGAATTGCTTGGTTGGAAAAGACTTTTGAGATCATCAAGTCCAACCATACCTGTTCACTACTAAACAGTATCCCTGAGCACTTCATCTGCCTGTCTTTTAAATAACTCCAGGGATGGTGACTCAACCACCTCCCTGGGCCACTGTTCCAGTTCCTGACAACCTCTCAGTGAAGAAATTTTTCCTGATGTCTAAACCTTCCCTGGCACAACTTGAGGCCATTTCCTCTCATCCTATCACTTGTCACTTGGAAGAAGAGCCCAATGCCCACCTCACTACAACCTCCTTTCAGGCAATTGTAGAGAGCGATAAGGTCTTCCTCAGCCTCCTCCAGGCTAAATAACCCCAGTTCCCTCAGCTGCTGCATGAAAGACTTGCTCTCCAGCCCCTTCACCAGCCTCGTTGCCCTTCTCTGGACGTGCTCCAGCACCTCAATGTCCTTCTTGTAGCAAGGGGCCCAAAACTGAGCACAGTGTTGGAGGTGCAGCCTCACCAGTGCCGAAGATGGGCACAATCACCTCCCTGGTCCTGCTGGCTACGCTGTTTCTGATGCAGCTTGTGATGCTGTTGTAATGTTTAGCTCCCTGCTAAGATTGCTGCCTTATTGTGGCTGACAAGATTACAGTGGAGTGGTTTCTGTAGGAGTGTGGAGAACTTAGCAGGCAGCTATGGCTAATCTGTTAAAATAATGTTCTCCTACTGTGGTACATTGTGAAATTGGAATGTTGCAAATAATCCGAAAAAGATTTTTATTTTTAAAATCATTAATGCTCATTCTGCTTGTTGATGTGTAGGTACAGATACAAGTTAGCATTACTGACCTGTGGGAGCTGAGACCATAGCCTTAACTAGTGCTTGCTGGTTTCCTCTGGCAGGTGCTACCACTGTTGGGCTGAGAAATCCAGGTTCAGTGACCTGCGGCAGATGGTCTGCCTTCTGGGGATGCTGTTGTGAGGTAAACTTAAGGTGAAGCTGATCTTCTGTGTTACTGTGTCTGCTGCTGTGATATCAAAAGACAGAAGTACATCTTTATGTAAAATGTGATTCTGTGAGACTTGTGTCTTGGCTGGGGAGTCTGTTCCTGAAGCCATACATGTAAACCAAAGTGTGCTGTCTCAGTTCGTTGCCTGCTGATCAAAGTGCAATGAGCTTAGTAAACTATTTGCCAGGCACATTTAATCTAGCTGAGAACAGGAAGGTAGGTCTCTGTCACTAACCCAAAGGAAGCCAAACTCCTGACTTTCTCTTACAGATTATTTACTTAAATGCATGGCTCTGTATATTTGTTCTGTAACTCGGATGATCAGTGTATGCCTTAACTCCAGCTCACTGTAGCAGCTTCAGGTCCAGTCTCACTCCACAAATAAGTGCAAGAGCTCAGATAGTCCTGTCCACGGCACAGACTCTGAGAGCTCTGGTTCACCCTAGATCTACCATAGTTCACATCATCATGAAATGAATCTTGGCTAGGACATGCTTGCTGCTGTTCCATGAGAATGATGGTTTGCAAGTTGTGGAAAACACACAGCTGCAAAGCTTCAGCCTGTTTTTGTCATCAGGATAATTCACAACAACCCTCACAACAAACTAGGACTGAAAACAACTCTGTGATGGTGTCACCTGGCGCTGTACCATCAACCAGTGTACCATTTCCAGGGCATCCTCAGCCAGTGCAAACTCTTGCAAAGTGCTCCTGTTAGAGCTTTGAATCAGAGGCCACCAGGGCCTACAAAGTGAGAGTGAGGGAGCGTGGTGTGTTGTGTTAATTAGTGTTTTGAGCTGGCCACTGAGCACCCAGTATGTTAATGTGCAAATGGGCTGTTGTTTGAATCCAGGTGTCTTATGTGTCCCTCTGAAGTCACTGTCTCTGTTGTTATCCTTCTCCCTTTGAATCCTTCCAGTGCTGACACTGCATTTTGGAGACAACTGAAATTGGCACTACTCTATACTCTGAGCAGTGAAAAAGCTTGCACTAGGCTACAGCTATGGCACCCTTCTTGCAGACAAGGATGTAAATTAGGAAGACAGATGTAAAACTGTTCCGTGAAGTTAAAGGACTGATTTTATGGAGAACAAACTCAAGTGCCAGGAAATGACACTCACACTTGCCTGCAGAAGGCAGAAAGGTAACTGCATTACATAAACACTAAAGGGATTTACATGGGCACATGTAGTTGTACAGCATCACAATAAAAGGCAGCACAGTACTTGTATGGATTATCTCACACTGTACTGTTACTGTGTGTAAAACATGAAACAGAAACTAATAGAATTTTATTGCCTATACAACACAGACTCAAAAAAAATGAAGGGGAAAAAAAAAAAGATAGTTGTTTTACCAGGCATGCCCCAATGTCCCAGATAGGTTTGGGACTCTTATGAGGCTCTTTCATTTCTCTTCCTCTGTCTAGACCCAGATGTATTCTTTTTTGGTTTTGTTTTCAGTTTTCTATTTGCCACCGCATTAACCTGCTAAAATATTCGACTGTAATGGAGAAATATTTTAAAATAAGAAAAACCTATTTTCAGTGAAATAGAAAAAACACTAATATTTACTGGCTCCTAAGTCCATATTAGTTTTATAATAACTCTTTGTGTCTGAAAAGCGTTAGCTGCCTGGCAGCGTTCCTTTAGGGAAGAAAAATGACTGAAATTACTTTCAATAAATACACTGCTTCCAAGGAAGGCTTTATAAGAACATTTGACAGTGAAAGTTCAGAACACTGATTTCTAGTGCTTCTCTGAGTATACTCTGCAAATTACCTGGAGCAGGAAAAAGAATGGTCACTCGATGCACAGGTGGCTTGTCTTGGTTCTCAAGAGGCACATACGAATGAATATTGGTATTTACAGCTACTTTATTCCTCTGGCTGATAACTTGAATTTTAAGTTATGCTGTAGATTTCTCACAAAGGTGGATCAAAGGGGACACAGAGCAATAGCTGAAAGGAGAAAAGTCTTTTTTTTGTATTTGACTGCCTGCTCAAGCCTCTCTCTGTACCTAATTTCTGACCTTCACATAGGACCCAAACCACCCATCCACTTCAGAAAATGCCGCCAGTTTGTACCTTGTTCACAATATCCTTGTTTCCTACCTAGGATTTAATTTTTATAAGAGAAGGAGAAGAGAGAGAGAGAGACAGCAAGCTAACTGCACATTTAGTTCTGACTCACTTGTGTCTCCAACTAAAGGTATCATCGTACTTTCAGTACAGAGGGTCTCGGCTTTATTTCCAGAGAAGGTTTTGTTTGTATGGCTTTTTAAAAAAAAAAAACAGAAGCAAAGATTGCCTGTTGTGATGCCAAGAATAGTGGTATTTGTGTCTTTGTTCACGATGGCAAAATAGTGCATACTTGGCTGTATCAGGTTTTTCAGCTTCAGTAGATAAGCTTTACCAGAAGTTGTATGAAGAAAATGAGTAGTTTGCAACCGGCCCTTGATCACTCTAATGTGTAATAGTTAAGGTTAAAAACTACACCAGTTTTGGTATGCACGAATCATCACTGAGCCAACATTTTCGTACGTGGGTAAGGACTGATAAATTTTGGAGTCATCCTATGCAGGGATAGGAGTTGGATTCGATGATCCTTGTGGGTCCCTTCCAACTTGGGTCATTCTGTGATTCTGTGACTGGTATACTTGTACCACTGGAAATTTCACTCTCTTATAGTTTAGTTACATCACTGATATGATGGTTCAGCTCAAGGAAACAATGAACCCAGTACTGCTTTCCATGTCATTTCAAGATGACCAAAACCAAAGCGGTGGAGAAACACAATGCAGAACAAAATGGTCTGATCACTTTCATGTAGAAATGAACTGTTTTCAGTGTTGCTAATGTGAGGCTGCAGCTACACAGCTGAATTCTACAATAGCATTCCCAAGTCCCACTTTGGATTTGGACAATTAAGGAAAACTCAGACCAAAATATGAGGCAGTCCCAGGTCTAGGACAGCATTTTAAGCACTCTAAAGTAATCAGTTCAGTAGTCCCAGATAAAAAAATTTAATCTTTCTATAGAAACAGTGCACTGTTTTACAAATATGTTCATTTGGTTTTCAGTCATTTGTACTGATGTAAGTACAGCAAATGTTACACCGAGCAGATCCCTCCCCGCCCCTCCCTGGTCCTTTTGTCCGTAACATAAGAACTGAAACACAAAAGGCACCAAGCAAGAACTCACTCTAACAGAACTTCAATATGACAAGACAGAGATCAGAAATGATTACAATGTTAAATATCATCCTAACAATCTGAACCATTACTTAAAATAATTAATTTCTTAAAAAACAAATTTGGTGTTTGACTTTTCAGTAGTTATAAATCTGTAAAGGTTGAAATCAACACTGCACACTGAGTTCATTTACAATGGTTTGAAAAAACCTGCCACTTTTTATACATGGTTTATACAGGTTTGTTTGTGTGTACGTGTTCTTAAAAAAGTATCAAAACTGTAGAACTTTCAAATATATTTACATTCATCTGTTAGTTACAGTGTTATCACATACAGCCTTTTCTCAGTGTTTTTCTTTGTGCACACAGTGCATGGATTTGTAGAAACAGAGCTTCATACCTTAAAACAATAACTGGATATCTCAATCACTTTTTCACTGCCTTAAAATCTAAAATTTGAATAGAAGGATGTTTGGTTATTTATGTATTGTCTGTGCAGGCCATGAAGTATTTTGAGAGTATGTATTATGTTGGTAGTGCATACTAGGTCTTTAGACACTTTCTTCCTTTTCTTAGTCAAGGATCCACTTCCAGCTCACTTACACTGTGAATTTATTCTAAAAGAAAGAAAACCAAAAAGGAACACCCCCAACCTATTCAGGGTGAATTTCTTCTACTCAACTGAAGACAAAAGCTTGTACTGACGTAAGAACGCTAGGAAGATTTCTCTAGGTTTTGGTACAGTCTGGGAAGGTGCCAGTCCGTTATGCAGTGGCAGGCAAGTGTACTCGCTTCCTGTACAACTCCCTGGGAACCTGACAGAACAGGATGAGAAAAAAGTGTTTTTTCTGCAAGGTGCAGGATGACCCAGCTGAAGATATTGATTAATAAGGCTGTGAATTTTTAATCTCCTTGCATAGTGCTCTGTGGTGTGGGAGATCAACATGGTGAAGGCTGTTCCATGGACAGGAATTTGGATGGTAATTGCTGCACTTCAAAGCATTCTACACATGCTGAATCAAGACATTGCCCCACAGCAGCTCCTAAATTTGGACTCTTAATCAGTAGAGTAAGGGAAAGAGGGCAAGGAGGTGAGGAATTAACTTTTGTTATTGTGTTGGGATTTTCCCGATGAGCCAGGTGAGAATGTTCACTTTGGGTTTATGGAAGTACTTAGCTAAATCTTTGTTTTTACTAATTCTAAGATAATTTGAGAGGTGCAAGATTCCCAGCAGGGAAAAGCATTTAGATTTATATTTAGAAACAAAAAAACAAAAAACGTACATCAAATTTGTACCAAGCTGGAAAAAGCCACAATACAACACAAAACCCCCTGGGTTCTGTTGGAGTTTCTCCTGACTGAAATGTGGTAAGCAATAGCTCTTTCATTAAAAGTGCTGCAGATGAATCTTTCCGGACAGATTTAACAAGCTGGTTTGGAAAACAAGCGCTCTGTTTGTTATGGGAGTGCTTCATTTGTCAGCTGTCTTACAGTACAGCTCTTTCTCAGTGTCTTCAGATTTCAAAGCAAACGTCTCAAACATCCTGTAAAAATTCAATTATCCCTAATTTTCATAAACATAGGCTAGTAGTTTTAAAATATATGTATATATTTTATATATATGTATATATTTATATGCCTATATATCTATCTAGTCTAGATAGATATATACACAGATAATCTATGCACAGCAAGCCAAACATACAAAAAATAAATACTCTCACCCCTCTACTGTATTTACAGAACAGATCTTATAACCCAGGTTTTGTTAATAAATATTTCTAAATTGCCTGTACAGAATTTGTTTTACTTATGTTGATGGATAGCCACAAAGCATAGTCAACATATTTACAAAATATCTATAAATATAGTTTTAAAATAAAGCAATAGCTACTGAACCTTCAGCCTGGCTGGTTATGTACATTGAGTTAGTAGCTCAGCTGTCGCTTATTCACTATCACAAATGGGTAGTGCAACAAGTTAAAGTGTGTATAAAAGATTATACATACAAAACTCTCACATCCTTTGGATGTTTGCAGTTCATTATAACTTTGTGGTTACCCTTCTGCAACATAAATAACGATTAAAAAGAAGAAGCAGGTTCTGTGATCCAGAGCAAATTTGTTCAGTGTGTTGTTTGGAGCAGCAACTTCATCTTCATGGCAAACCGTCATCTTCTAAGCTTAACGCTACGCGCTGTGAAGGAAGAGAAACAGCATGAGGAGAAGGTTTGTGACTTGTGAATTTGATGCATTAGAACCAAATTCTGATACTGTTGCTAATTTGTATTTCCTTTGTCTTTAGATAATACAGGGCATTTCCCAAGTGCCTGCTTATAGAAGCTGTATTGCTTTCACTCACTACTTAGAGACCTTTATGCCCTCTTCTGAAAGTACAAAGCAGTTACAACTGCTCGTGCTTCATCTTGCCAGGGCTCCTGCTTGGAAGGAGACTCTGCCACAGATGAACTGCCATACAGAACAGGTTCTCTTTCTTCTGCACACACAGGACCTGCTATCAAAATGAGTGTTTGCTTTTTGCAAAGCTTAATCTTGCCAAGGCAGATTTCCTTAACTTCTTACAGAACGGCTTCTGCCTGTAAGGAATCTGAATTTTATTTACATTGTTACATAATACAAAAAAATATTCTCCCTGGTTTGTAAAGAAACTCAAGTTATCCTTACGATACTTTAGATGCTTGGTAGCACAGTGGCACGGAATCCCTTAGAGGACAAGTAATCAGCTCTCACACACTGAGCCTACGAGATAGCCAGATTTACACCTGCCAGCTGACTGGGTGGATCGATTAGGACAGCTATTCTTCAATTGAACAGATTATCTTCTTATATAGACCATTATATTTTAAGACAACTGCATGAGCTGCCAAAAAGTCTAGGCTTCTGCCTATTCGATGATTATTAAAGAAGTTCTGTTTTTTGTCATTGTGTGGTGAATAACCAACACTGTAATCAGCTGGAGATAATTCCGTATCTAAACTCTCAACAAAATTGAGAGCAGTCTGTCAACAGTTTCCTCAGATACTTACTGCTGGGTAGACATGTCCAATTTGGGCAGTCCGTCCAATGTGGATTTCGTCTTCATCTTCCTCTTCTGTTGTCTTCCTATACACTGGATTATCAAAATTCATGCTTTTAGTATTCTTCCGTTTCCAGTTTCTCCAGATGAGGTATCCCCCCATGCAGAGCAAGCCAATGACCACTGAGGAAAGGGGAAAGAAAGGGCTGTTAGCCAGTTTTGTGGGGAAGGCATGAATCTGCTGGGATGTTCCCATAAAGATATCCACTCTTGTACAATTTTCTTGAAGCCAGGCTCTTTTTCCCCATTTCAACATTTCCTGTACTTTTTCCCACCTCCATCCTGATAGTCAGAGGAGCATATTAACTCTGTCAGTTTGGTATGATCTCCTTCAAAGGTTAAATCCAAATAGCTTACCAACAGGAATGACAATTCCAATAACAGCTGCTGTCACGGTTGAATCAAAGCCTTGGTCATTATTTGCATCTGCAATTATAGAAGTCATTATGATCATTTGCTGGTTTTAAAGCCATGTCTAAAGAATATTTTATGTTAGTAACCACGTTGTTCTGCCCATCAGAAAGCTTTTGTAATCAAAGAGTTTGTGAAAAGTTTTGTAATAAAATCATTACAGAGAAGACAAGAAACAAACACACAAATCTGGGCTAAGCTGAGCTGTTTCTCCCTAGGAATGACAAACAGCCTGGCCACAAAGTGCTACTGCCCTCACAGGACAGCAAGCTGCACAGGAGGAGAGTGTGGTCAGCTAAGGGAAGCGCGCAGTACACGGTACCAGATAAAGAAGCTCTAACTAGGAATGAGCAAGTGACTGTATTTGTGTCTCTAATTTTCAAGAACAAAAAAATGAGGCCAGTTTTAAAAAATGTGGCATTTAATGGAAATTCCGTGTATGGATCAGGGGATGGTAAATAGTGCTTTTGAAAATCCACAGTAGAACACTTTCTAATACTGACACAATTAACGATTTATTGAGCTGTCAGAAGGAGAAGTGCAAAGCAATATACACAGGCTTTCTGTTTTATTTTATTTTTGTTTACAATTAAGAAGTTAGGCTACACCTGTGTCACTCACTGTTGCAGTCTGTCTCAGCATGTGAGAATGGCCCCAAAAATCGATATCGTACTTACAAGAGAAAAAAACATAATTGGAATTTTTTTAATATACAAAGTATATAAATATAACTTTCAATTTATATATTTAAAAATGTTTGCTCTCAGCTGTCATAATAGGAGACAAGCACAGGAAATTTGTTTTAGCTAAAACACCAGGCACTGAGAGAGGAGGAACTAAGTGTAGTTTGTCTTTTGATACACCAATTCATGGAACTTAAAAGGCGATTTATCCTTCTAAATACTTCCCTGTGGCAGGCTGTTCCATTACATAGTTATTTACTTAACAATAAGCTAAACTATTTCAAATGCACCTTGCTTCCATGGCTTATTAAGAAGTTAATTATGACATTTGAAAGAAATTTGCAGAAAAAGATCTTACAAGAATGAATTTTAGAAGCCAGCTTCGGCTTTCCCACGTGCACTACAGAGTGCGCTGCATTGCTGTTCCTACAAAGAGGCATCCCAGTCAAACAGATTTATTTTTGCTTCTAGATGCAATGGAAACTGCCTATTCTGCTCAGGGGAACGTTTAGGGGAAAAAAGTATTTTAGTGTTTTTAAAGCAATCCAGTCTGTTTGAGGTCTGGAATGACAGTCCTGAGGAGTAAAGTGTTCTCTCTGGACTAGAATTATTTTCTTTTGGAACAACATTTCAGCTTTCCAGCTTTCCAAGATGGTTTTCCACTACTCACTCATTGTGTAGGGTGAACCTTAGAAGAGCCTGTTAATGTTCTTGTATGTAATGCAGAACTTCATATGCCATGGATTAGGCCAACATGCAGAGCACAGCCATGCAAAACAGACACATCTTGCCTTGGGCTGCAGTAACCCCAAATATCCAGCAGGGCTAAAGCTGACCAGGACACATTTTTCACCCACAACTTATGCTGCATCACATTAATAATTAAGCAATGAAAATAGGTGAAGTGCCTGTAGAGTCATCCATATTCTGGTATGCAGCACTACAAACAGCACTGATACTGGGATTAACTGGTATTAGGTACAAGACAAGTACTGGTATGTAATGTAGGGGCCCCATCTCTACAGCTTTATGTGTGTGGGATGAAAAACTGACAAAAGGTTCTTAACATCTTGAGCAGCTCGAATCACATCAGCCATCATAACAGAAATGTCTGCTGAAAGAGTGCCTGGTTTCTCCTGCCATGCAGCAGGATGTGCCTGCATCTGACCCTCCCTGTGACTCGGCTGCTTGGTCAGGTCTCCCACCAGTGCAGGAGTTTTTTGTGATATGGTGTATATAGAAAAAGAAGAGGAATCACATTCTCTTACAGTGCTGTGATAAATTGCTGTTTCCAGTTGTCATCTCAGAATCTATGAGGATGGATGTGGTGGAAGGCAAATTAAAACTTGAGGAGGTAATTGTAGCTTCTGATACAGCTTTGGGGATGATTTCAGTGGCGTTACTGGCACTGCCAGGTACAGTTGCCATGGTCGTGGTACCAGCAGCATGGGATGCTGCAGTTGTAGAAACCAGTACAGTAGTTGAAATAGTTGGAAGATCTGAAAAGCAAGAGTGAACATGAAATTTGGTAAATGTAGGTACGCAAAGCAAATCACAAATGGTGACATAAATCTGGGGATCACTGTTAACATTTCTTAGAAGCAGAAACCGAATTCCAGTCCTATTTACCAGGTAATCAGACTATGGATAGTTCTCTGCCTAAAGCTACAGAAACCATTTCCTGAAGTCAGGCTTTATTTATTAACAGTAATAAAGCTCTCTGGATGGAAAGTAGTTAAGAAGTTCAAAAAATCACATTTTTTTTCAGTAACTCAGAAGATACTGAATTTGTACTGGGAACTATTTGCATGTTAGGGAAAACTAAACTGGAACCACTCATCTTTTCATGATATTATTAGCAATGACTGTGGCCTCTCCAGATTCAGAATCCATAGGGCAATAATGCAGCAAATTTTAATGACTTGCTGACCGTTCACACCTCTAGTGCTGGGCCTTATCTCTTTTTCCTCTTCCTGCTGTGACTTCTTGTTATGTTTTCAAAAATAAGGAAGTTTTCAATAAAGGTCACCACAACTCTGTGTTCAGAGGCGCAAGTACGCGGAATACAAAAGCTACTGTTCGTGTCCCACCATCAGGAAATACACTCCGAGTGTGATTTTGTTGGAAGAGCGAAACAGCAATGGGGTTGTATTTACCTTTGAAGCATTTTTTCATGTCAGGGCCCAGCCACATATTATCTGGACAGGCACACGTATGTTTGGGAGAGTGAGGAGAGATCTGAGGTGCAGGAAGACACAAATATTCGCAGCCTCCATTTGGCTGGGGGCTGAGCTCACAGGAATCTGGAGCTGTTCAAGGGTGGAAGAAAAGACAAGTTATTTTTCTAATCAGTTATTTCTTGTTCTTGACAAAGGACCATCACATCCTCTAAGAAGACTCTCTTCCACTCCCTACCTCAATTAATCAAGCTGCTTAATCATTTTTAGTCTAGAGTAGTGAAACCTTACAGATTGCTATAAAACCTGCCCAAACATATAATGAATGGCAAGAATCACAGTGATAAGAGTAACTCACTGTTATCAAAGATGCTAATTAAACAGCTATTAACAAATTGCAGACTTTCAATAAATGCTGCTGCTGAATTAATTATGCAAGAACTTCCAACATGGGGCATTGATTTCACATTATTACCTGTGCTTTCTCTTTCATCAAGAACCATTGGGAAGCATTTAATTTACTAGCTCAAATAAACCTGATCTAGGGTCACAATGCCCTGAAGACATCTTACCTTTGGGCTGCTTTAATTCATGAAATACCACGATGTCATGAGGATTATTGAGATTTTCTGCCAAAATGGAGATGTCCAAGCCATTCAGACGGTTTGCACTGAAGATTGCTTCGTTCTCCAGGTCAGTCCAGAACACTCTGTCCTGCAGGAAATGCACAGGATTGCTGACATGGCCCTGCTCAAATCAACTCAAGCTGGATTAATCTCCAGTAGTCACAAAGTCAGTGCACTGGGTTCCTACCTTGGGGCACCTTCAGTTCATGCCGTTTCTATCTGCAGGTTTTTCCTTTATTTGGACACTGTCATTGCTAATGTTTAAAAGCCCAGTGATCCTACATGTCTATGAAGAGCTTAGCAATTCTGAGCAGCTATGAGAGTGAGACAAGGGAGCAGAAATTTGGTGAAGTACAGAAGAGCCACATCCATTCTGTTTCTGAACCAGTTTTTTTTCAAAAACACGGTGGATCACAAAGGCCCATACCAGAACTTTTGTTATCTCGGCTGATTTTTGTGTGCTTTCCAAAGACAAGACCTGCATCATGCAGCTATCTATGAAGAGGCGAGTGCTTACAGCACACCTGGAAGATGAGTATGTATTTATAGGGTTTTTTTAATTAAAATCTTTTGCATAGCTTACTGTAATTTAAAGTACAAAATAACTGGTCAAGGAGGTACAGAGGAATTGCAGTTATTAAACAGTCACTGGGCAGCTGCGTATAAACTAATGGCAGAAATGTGGATGCCCATTTATGTAGTAATTTCTGCAAAACTCAGCAGATCCGAGTTCTTCCCTGAGGACATTTAAGGATCTGTATTGTATTATTTAATTAAATACTGCACTGCTTTTAGTGAGGCTACAGTGTGACACTGAGTACTGAATCTACAAGACTTATAGGGTTCCCAATGGAACATCCTCAAGCAGGAGTTAGAAGCCTTTGTGAAAATAGGCTTATGTCTTTGTAGTATCACAGCTATTTTTTTTAGAGAGGGAAGTTTCTCTGTTGTGTGGCAGGGTTTGTGTGCCCTAACTGGAGCAGGTCAGACTGAAAGAGAATTATCTGACCCTTTCAGAACAAGCACCTTTTTAAGGCCATGTCCCCACCCTCAGCAATGCACTGGTGCACAGTGACTGTAGGGACAGCCCTGCGAGTGTCTTGCTGGCACTGATGCTCCCAGATGAAGCCTTGAGACTCCCAAGACAGGATGCTTCTGTAGATACTGGGATGGAAAATGGGAACAACCAGCCAACACAGCAAAATTTAAGGGACTGCCCCGGAGGGTTCTGTTGGCACCAGTAAATGCAACACACAGATGGTGTGAAACAAAGCTGCCGAGAGCAGCAGAGGGCTCCTCTGTAGGTAGAGAGGCTGCTCCGAGCCCATGCAGTTCCCCTCAAAGTCTGACTTTCAAAAGACAAGGGACACGTTGCAGTGTCACTGAGTGAGTCATCGTCCTACCCGCTGATCACAGTAAGTGGCTTCTCCCTCTCCTTGCTAATGGTTTCAGCCTTTGTATGGACAGTTGACTCAATTCAAATCAAGGAAAACCCATTATCCACTTTCCAGTTCTGTGGGAGGTGTTAATGCTGGGCACTGCCTGCCCCTCATGGATGTACTGGTGCTACATTAAGTAAAAGCATGAGGCAACACATTGCTCCTGATTAAGTGCTTTAGAAAACAATTCTCCCTGATGAATCCACACCAGGTTAATTGGTTTCTATAGCAGCAAATGCCCTCGCGGAGTTTTCTGTGTAATGCAAAAGGCAGAGCTTTTAATCAAGAAGAGCTTTGAGACCTCTTGCAGTCTCCAGTCTGTTCCGCATCCGTTTTTGACTCTTACCTCAAACACAGCTAAGCCGAAAGGATGGCTCAGATTGTCAACAGAGGAGATCAGAACTTTTCTGTTGCTGCCATTGAAATCAATGCAGGACAGTGAATGCAATTTGGAGTCCACCCAGTAGAGACGCTGATTCAGCAAATCTGAGAAGTGAAACACAATGAAGCGAAATTACACACAGCTCCTGCAACTCTTTTTCTCTTGCCCAGCATGTTTTTCCTGCTGGCAGCATGACTAATCTCTTTATTATTGGGCCTCGAGTTTTTTTTAACACTAGTTCTGATTTGGAATCTGTGCCCAGATATGCTGGGATAAGTCCCTATAAATAAGATTAAGGAGGAACATTCTGGTGTGTTTGTGTGTGGGGAATGCCTGACTGACAGCTTTGTACAATGCGGTTCCTTTGTTACGAGGAGGAGCAAGCCAGCAGCAGTTTGGGCTTCCCAGAGTCGCTCCATCAGTGCCTGAGCGAGAAGCTTCACCCATCTAAAGGTTATCCAGTCCTTGGCCTCTCACTGGAGAACCACCATGGTAATTCAAACGAAACACCTCTCTGAAGGAGCTGTGCGATTTACACATTTTCAGAGAAGAATCCTGGATCCAGAAACCCTCCTTGAGCTGCAGACTGGGGGAACACTGGTGGTGGTGACACTCCTACCACAACTCGCCAGGTTTTAGGGAGGGTGAAGGCAGGAGTGGGACGGAAGGATCCAGTGTTATTTAGAATGCTAAGCACTGAATTTCTCTTCCTGGAGCAAATTCACTCATTTTGGATGAGATTCACTAAACAGAATGCAAGTGGATGAGTGCCAACATGAAACAAGTTCTGTAGTTAAACAAGTCATTAATTAATTTCTTAATTACTAAAGGATAGCATTATTTGTTCACAGCAGTAGCACGTCAACACTACGCAGCGGTAGCAGCATTTTCTCCTAAATCCTTGTCACGGCCAGAATTTTCAAACATAAAACCAAGCAGCCAAACAAGCAGAGTTTAATGCCAGTGCAGAATCCACATGGTGTTAAACACGTATGGCTGTAACTCCAGAAGAGGCTGTCCCCCGCTGCCCCAAGAGGGCAGGAAACCTCCTGCTACTCCTGCAACCTGCTGAGGCAGCAAGAATGACCATAACTCTCTGTGGGCCAGCAGGATGCAGGACACAAGCCAAGATGGGTTCCATCTTGGTACCCCCACCCAGAGTGGCTGGGCAGGCGCGTTGATAGAGAACAGGCTCTGCAGACTGTGCTTCCTTGATGTATCATGCATAAATCATTCCAATGAAGTATCTTGACACTGCTTCCAAGACAGGTCCAGGTCCAGAGACACTGGCACCAAGGACTCACTGATGTTTCCTGGACTCACAAAGTTGCCTTAAGGCACATTTAAAAGCAACTCAAAGTTCCTGCATATGAGGTTCTGACTGCAGCAAGACTTCCTGCCTATGCCTGAAATAAAACTGCTTGTGTTGGTGAGCAGTGACAGAGTAGTTCCAGGATTTTTGTGTGCAGGTGCCTTTGCACATTTACAGTGTTGTTTTCCTATTTAACAATAAAAAGAACTTTACATCAGCCACAGTGGATGCTGCAGCTCTAATGTGGTTACTTACCAAGTGTGATGCCGTTTGGCCACTCAATGTTGTCAGTCACCAGCACTTGCCGTCCTGCGCCATTCAGACCAGCTTTCTCAATCTTAGCTTTGTCTCCCCAGTCAGACCAGTACATGAACCTGAAAGAGACAGATGCAAGAAAACAGTAAACTGGAAGGTACACTCTTCTGTCTGTACTACAGCAAAGCTCCTCAGCCACTTCGGTTAATCCTGATAGGCAACTGCTCGAGCCACGTACTGTCCCACAGGGTGCTCTGCCACAAAACTTGCACTGGAATGCAAAATCTAAAATCTCAACTTAGTAACCCCATGCGAACTGTCTCCTGGTGTGTCTGCTAGGTGTGTGGATTTTGCTTATCCATCTAGCCCACAGGCATGTCAGACAGACTGCTTCATTTCCCAGCACAACCTATGTGCCCAGGCCAGCTCAGGTCAGGTCATCGAACACGTGACCTGACCATTACATTTTCAGAGCTCTGTTTAACAGCAGTGGCCTTGCAAAGAGCTAGCTGAACCATCTTGGTAGTCCCATTCCCGTTCAACGGATTGATCTATCTTAAAAGGTACCTGAAGTCATGATGAGATGAGAATGACCCACAAGTTTGTAAGAGGGATAGAAAGAAGACTGGAACGTCTCTGTTGGCCAAGGTAGTGTTTGTGGTCTTTACACCTACCTCCGTGTGGGATCAACAGCAATGGCTCTTGGCTCACTGAGGTCGCTGTTGAAAAGTGTCCTCCTCTTGCTTCCATCCGCAGTGGCCACTGAGATGGTCTTGTTTCCGGAATCCGTCCAGTAAATATTCTTATGAACCCAGTCTATTGCCAGTCCTTCCGGAGAGTTCAGCTGGCTGTCTATCAAAATCACCTGCTCGGCGGTGTCACTCGCTTTGTCTATGTAGGCGCTGCAAAGACAGGACTTGTCACTGGACGGACACGGCACAGAGAGGGCCCTGCACCCACGCACAGGGCTGCACCTCGCACAGCTGGATGCCAGGCAGCACCACTGCAATCCCATGGAAAGGCAGTGCACATGTAGCAGCACAACTGACAGGGAAACCTTTACAGCTGCATCCTTCCGCTTTCTCCTACAACTTGTTCTTATTTCCCTCTATCTGGAAGGCAGGCATTTGCAGAATGGGGAACTCTCATTTCATTTTTCTACCTGCTTCCTGCTACAAATGCACAATTCAGCAAAGCATTTGACTTCAGCCACCTTAACTTCACTAGCAAGTCATGGGATTTACGGACGTTAGAAATATAATCTCCAGTGCTTTGCTGAACAGAGTTGAATTTAGCAAGCAAATAAATGTGCTTAAATGTACTACAGAAATAAGACCTGTGTAATTAATCACGATTCACCAAAGGAATTCATGAAGCTGTATTAACTTGGCAAGTGATCTCTCGTTAGATACAAAGGAAACGTTCAGTAAATATCAGCGTCAGCCTCAGAATCTTTTAAAATGTTAACAAAAAGGCAGCAAACTCCACATGGATGTTTCATAAGTCACTCAGTGTTGCTCCTACAAGCAAACAGGCTGATTCTGCTCTGCTGCCACTGCAGCAATATTTGGTTGTACTGAGGGAGCTGAAATGGACTTATTCTGAGTTTGCATCAATGTTTCCAATAGCTTATTCTGGCTCTTAGAATAATTCAGTACATCTTAAAAAAGTTACAAACTGCAGAAAGGTTCTCTCTCGTCCCTCCCCCCTGAGCATTTGAAATTCAAAGAAGATTTCTATCTTCTGTTCACTGCTCAAGTTGCCTTTGGGCATGGAATGAGAAGGTAAGTTAAACAGGAACTGAGCTCTCAAGTATCAGATCAGAAATGTGGAAACAGATGTCTAAACCCAGGAATTTTTAACGCTGGTTTATGGTCTGTAGCCAGGGC
Organism: Dromococcyx pavoninus; assembly: GCA_033558185.1. Classification (NCBI taxonomy): domain Eukaryota; kingdom Metazoa; phylum Chordata; class Aves; order Cuculiformes; family Neomorphidae; genus Dromococcyx; species Dromococcyx pavoninus. The sequence continues at coordinate 302,900 of JAUMJL010000594.1, forward strand.
TGGAATGGCTCCGCAGCGTCAGCCTGAATGAACAGCAACGCATGGCATCTTCACTACAAGGAATGGCTTTGGTTTCCCTCTGACCCAACACCAAATGAACGGTATCACTGAGGTTCTGTAGGGCATCTGACCATGTTCCCAAGCCTCTGTTACTTCAGTCTGATGAGCACCACACATTCTGACTACACAGCTCCAGGTCAATTAATTCCTGCTGAGTGCAACAGCCATGGTGACACTTCCCATCCACCAGCACAGTGAGCTGCCGCACTGTACTCTTGGTGTGACTCACTGCACTGCTGAGGAAGACAAGAGAGGCTCCTGTGGCTTTCAGAATGGAAGGGCTGAAATACAGAGGTGACATTTCAATTTTCCCGGTAACCAAATACTGTAAAACATCTGACACCCCAAGGGGGACATCGTGTCGATAGGAGAGGGACTGAAAAGGCAAGTGAGGTGAGCAGGAAGAAAGGTGGGGTCTCTTGCCAGTAATTACCTCCTGTACCAGAGATTTTACCTTACAACAGCCTCTCAACTACAGACTGCTTTTCCCCAGAAGACTCCTGCAGGCAGAGTCCTCCCTTCTGCTGGAAGGACATGGTGGCCCTTTGTTTAGTTAATATTAGTGACAGTATCTTAAACAGGAACATAATTGTTGAGAAGTTCTGATTGCACAGCTTGCTCTGCAGAAAAGATGGGACAACGAAGCTAATGCAAGTAGGAGTAAGAAAGAGAAAAATCCTCCTGTCTGGAAAAATAAAAGTCTTGGTAGAGGCATGTTCGGGTATGAACACTGGTCAGGGGCCCCCAGTGCCCCAGGGCACTCACTGTCAGGGAGCTGCAGAAGGAGCAGTGTGTCTTGAATAATTCTCTGTGCATGAAGACGAAGCCCTTACCCACCCCTGCCTGTGCCCACGGAATCAGACACAGTCACAGCACCCAGCTTTCTGCTGAACTATCTCCCCACTATCAGAGCCCCACAGGGCCACCCAGGGTAGCTGCGTAGCTACTTGAGAGCTTAATGCTCAGCACAGCCTGGGCAAATTTCCATGCCAATGGCATGGGAGCTACCACAGCCCACAGAAACCCTGGCTTGGCTCCCACACATTGAAACCAATCAACCTTCACCTGATCATTAGCTAAAATCCAGAACAAATCAATGTAGAAGCTGCAATAGGATGCATTGCAATGCAAATCAAAAAATACATGGGGGATTTTCAGCGCATAAATTAAATGCATTTTCGAGTAGGCACATGCTCAAGCCCCAGCACATAATACTGTGATGAATGCCATAAAAACAGCTGAAGGAGGAGGGAGAATGAGAATTACAGAACATATACTGTGGTCAAGCATTGTGAACTGAAATCCAGTCTACCAGAGATTACAGTGGGCAGCTTCTACCTGTGCTACCTCCTTGTTGCCACTATTTGCCTCCTTTGTGCTTTCAGATGCCAAGTCCTTTGTAGTTTCACATCCAGCAAACACACAGTGCAGAGCAGCAGTCTCATTAGCATCGCTTAGCAATATTCTAATGCAGCAGACAAGAGTCTATGTGCAATTGCACAAATGCAGCAGGATCTATTATTGACAAAAAGCCTTTCTGTATTATCAAACAAGCTACCTGGACAAGTCCCCGATTTCTTTCTCTGTTCCTGAAAAAGCTGAGGAAGCCCGGGCCACAACAGATAATCCAGTAAGGGAAGAAAAGCCCTCAGGTTCACTGTACCCTGCATTGTTGTCTGCAAACTGTCCTTGAGGGGAACAGACCGAACCATAGCTTTGGAAAGGTAGCAAAACACACACCCTCTGTTGCCCCTTACCTGTAGATTTTTCGGTAGAACAAATCACACCAATAGATTCTGTTTGTTGCCACCTCCACATCCAGTGCCACAACATTCTTTAGCATAGGAATGATGCGAGAGTAGTCCCTTTTCAACAGGTCTATCTTACGGACCTCATGGCGATTGGTGAAGATGAGGTATGGACTCTTGCCTACCACGGGAAATAAACGCATTTGTCACATCAGCAGCTGTCTGTTTCTCAAACAACAATAGAACTATCAGGCACTGATAGTTCTTTGTAAATAAAATTTACACCATGCCAGAAGCAAGTGTAAAGAGCTTCCAGAGGTGGAGCTATCGCACACGGACAGGGAGGAGCACAGCACCTCTGTAGTCACTAGGTGAACACTGGCTCTCAGCCTGCCCATTCTGCTAAGACACAAGTAAAACTCTGGGGAATGTCTTCACCTTTGATTTACACATCTTGGGTATCAAATACATGGGTCAGGTTTTGGTAACTCATGGCCAAGGCAAGGAAGGGATATCCCCTCTGGGCTGACTGGAGGGAAGAGAGGCAGCCAGACTTGAGGTGTGACAGAGTAACACTGAATCCAGTCAAGCCAGGACTGGTTGCCAGGGAGGAACTGCCATGTACAACGCAGAACTTTCACAGTCCACTTGGGCTCAGGCAGTTCACATCTCTTTTGAGGGGCCAGAGCCTGCAGCCTGGGTGCTTGTGGTACTGCTACTGCAGTTGTGATCCCAGGCCAGCACCTCTCAAGAAGCATAAAGCTGACCTGAATTCTTCAAAAGACAGGAGAGCAGGACACAGACAAACCCAATATTGTCCTCTTAGAAGACCACAGACAGCACCTTAGCCTCCACGGTTATTCACAGGAGGCTCCATGGAGATCAGTGTTCTGCAGCAGGAGGCAGACACCTGTCTCCAGGTTCAGACCAAGGGGTGCACAGCCTTGCCCTCTGCAAGTAGCAGAGCATGTGATTCCATGCTCTTAAGTGTCACTAAAATAGCTTAAAGTCAGAACAGTCAAAAGCTTTAGTTCACGATACTGAAAGGGAAGACCCGGGATAAGATTCTAGCTCTGGAACATGTTGTGTTGCAGGGCTCCCAGCACAGACTCTCAGGCACAACAGAATTTTCTAACCAACAAGCAGACCAGCATCCCAGGATTTGGGTCAGTCCTAACTCACTGCAGGTGTGACACTAACAAGCTTTATGAGGACAGCAGGACTCTGTGCATACTATATAGAACTAGAAAGAGGCCACATGGATGCACAGGATAACACTAGAGAGACAATTTTGTCTTGCAGGTAACTCATTCTTCCCCAGGAGATCCACTGTTTCTATTAAGGAAACCCCCAGCATGGCTAATGCTTGGTCGTGCAAAATTCATTTTTTGTTCCTCTGAGAGTAACATTCATTTTTGCAATAAGGGTGAGCAAACTGCTGGTGTTCATGCTGGTATTTGCACAAGAGGCTGGGAGGGGGAGAGGTGGCTGACCTCCTGTGCTTTAATTGGGATGTTTTCTTCCTTTTAACACAACTACCACTAAAGGTTGTTGATGCACTGTTTTTAATAACACCTGCCAAGAGACTTTCTTTTCTAGTTTCAGCTTCCAACAGTCAACCAGTGACTGTAATCTTGCTCTGTACACTGCTAAAATATTCTGATCTGCACCATCAGTACTTCTTGCCTGGAGAAGCATCTGCTATCACTGCAGCAGTTCTGAGCTCGAAATGATATGTCTTTACTGCCTTGCTTTGCTGGTTTCCTTTTGTTTCTGTTCCTCTTGCCTTAGCCCTGCAAGCGTGTTTTTGTATCGGAGTTGTGATGTTGAGCAAGCAGAGTTTAAGTGCCTGTGGGGTTGTCTTACCTACAGCTTTGCAGTTCTTGGACAGGGTGTCCATCTCATATCCCTCGTGGCACTCGCATTTGTAGTCCCCCTTGTAATTAATGCAGATCTGGCTACAAGCGTCTGGATTCTCACATTCATCTATGTCTGAAAGGAGTGTTTGAAACCCATCAATAACTTGAAATCAAACCATCTGTGATGGAGCAATGCTGAAGTGAATATAATCACGTCTCTCTATGGTGAAACACAAGGGACTGCTGTTTGCATGTAAATTACCTCCACACGTTTTTTTATCCAGAAGCTTGTATCCGGGCGGGCATTCACATTCATAACCAATCTTCAAGTCTTTGCATATGTGTGAGCAACCACCGTTATTCATGGAGCATTCATTAATACCTGGAAGGGATATACAGATTATCTATGATAAAGGAGGGCTTTTAGTTGTAAGATTGAATAAAATTATGAGAGGTCAAGATCCTCAGAAATTTCCCCATATCTATCACCTTTGGTAGCCAGGAGTTGGCCCCACACAGCATATGAGTGACTTCACAGATTGGAAGCCACCACCATATCACTTTCCTGCTCTTTTTTAATGCCAAATCAACACTGTAGGATCATTTGGACTAAAAGCTAGTGACTAAATGAACATGGAGCCCTAGGGATACAGTGTATGTGAACCTCTGCATCTCATCCCATCAGAGAGCTGCTGCTTTGAGCGTGTTCTGCCAGATGTGAGGAACTTCCAAGGGACCTAAGGGCTCTCTCCAGGAGACTCTCTTCTTCCCCATGTGAGGGTTCATGTTGATTTTTCTGAACAGTCTCTCTGAGCTTTAATAATTCATGCTGGGGGAGTCTCATCTCCCAGGGGCCAGCTATTTTGAAATACTGTACTATTTTCCCATCTAGCTCCAAGCAATGATTTATGTGAAAATTCCAGAAAGCACGGAAGTACAGTCTTGTCAGAGTTACTCCATTAGCACTGAGGTACAGTCCTCCCACAAACACCTCCCACATGGCAGTCTCTGCTGGCAGCCTGCATTAGCCCAAGCGTGCAATTTATGAAGCAACAGCCCCTGTCCTCTCCCGGGTCCCTGTCTAATCCAAGGCCACCTCTCTGATCCTGCTTTCAAGTGCTGAAATGAAAACCAGACTAAATGGATCCTTGTAACTAGAACTGAATGAGAGGTTGAGGAAAGCTGGTTTCCTGTCAGAAATAACATTTCTTCTTGTTGTAATTAACCTACACGAGGTGAAGAGAAAGTCCTCTCCCTGAGTAAGACTGCTGAACAGCAGCTGTGGGATTTCAGGGGTAGTGGGCTCACTAGAACAAACAAGACTGATCTGCTTCAATCTGTAATGCAATTTAAAGACAAATTTTTCATTTATCTTTTACTTCTTGCTTCCTTGCACACTGCAGGTGAGCAGCACAGCAGAGCCATTAAACCAGTGCTCTTGGAAGAAAATGAAAACAACCAAAAGCCAATTAAATCAGTAAGACAAGGAAAATAGAATGCCAGAAGGAACTCCATCTCAGCTCTGGGATGCTTTCACCTTTCTATCAAAGACACACACATATAGGTATCGATACATTATCAATCAGGCATGATCACTAGGCTCCAAGAAGGTGTCCACAGAATCACATTCTGTGTCATCACTGTTCAATGATGTTTATTAATTGATATCACTTATTCCTAGAGGCCACTAGCAAACTGGGTCATAAACATGCACAACTGCTCTCTGCAAAATACTACAAAGTCTGTTTCAGCTAATAAGCAAAGCCTCACTAAGATGATTCCCCTGGTTTCAGAAGTGCTTTATGGAATAGATTTAGAGACTGCAAATCAGGTGTTGGTTCACTTGCTGCACTTCTCAATGGGAGCGAAGGAGGAGCCAGGCAGAGAACTTATCCTGTTCTCTTTCTGCCATGCAGCTGCTGCCCAAACTTCAGCAGTATATTCACTGCCTGCTTAAAATAAGACATGTGATGTTCTACCTTCTGCCATGCTTCTTGGGGAATCTTGGATGGCACTGCAGTGTCTAGCACACAGCTAGACAGACCAAGATGAGGAGCATGCCCTGTACCTCCTGCTTTCTGTGGGCATTACTTGTGGGTGGGCATTACACTCACAGTGATCCACACCATTCTGTATGCTTCAAGAAATGTTTCCTCTGAGTGCTATCCTCTGCTCAAAACTCTCTTCTTAACTCAAATGACACTTCACTGCCAGCCTGGGACTGCACCACGTCACCCATGGCACCACCATAAGACTGAGCACCGAGCCCAGCTGTGCCGAGCCACTGCCCAGTCTGCTGAGACTAACCGGGCTGCCACCTCAGTTGGAAGACCTCCACAGACAGACAAGTTACAACACCCACTCAGAAAGACAGGGAGATGTGGATTAGTGTGGAAGAAAGAAAAGGCATATTGGAAGGACACAGTAAAAGTGCGCGCACACACTTGTCTGATACAGAGGAGAGACTGACAGTTCATCCTGAATGTGAGTTATTTTAAGAGGCAGACACTGAGCTCTGTGCTACTGGTGCTCCATGATGTCATGGAAAGGGATGTCTCAGACATTTCTGCAATGGGGAAGAGAAACAAACGTGTGTGAGTAAAGCTCCAGATTGGGGCTGATGCCAACATTGCCCAGTGGGAAAGGCGAGAATGGCACAGCTCTCCGGCTTGGATTTTCAGTCCCAATGCAGACCCAGCCCCTGTTGCTTGCTCCTTCTCACCAACCGAGAGCTGGCAGGACACTGCAGAGACCAACCTGCTGTCACTTCTAAGGGCAGCAGCAACAAAATGTGAAACCCAGAAATGCCTAAAGTCAACTCTCAATGGTTCAAAGCATATCCCCAAAGCTGCGTCTTTATGATGTTATCATCATGTTGTAATTCCAAGATAATTTAGGCAATGAGGATAAATAAACTGGTCTGTGCTGTGAAGCACACTTGTATCTGGGAAAAGGGGGAATTCCTGGTTCTTAGTCCCATACTTGGTGCATACATCTCTCCAAGAATAAAAGCTGAGCTGAGAAGGGCACAGTTCAAACTTGCAGATGATCAGACTAGGCTACTAATTATATTCATATGAAGGGTGATGAGAGAATAAAGGCAAAGAAAGAGGAGCAGAGTGAGAAATAGCATTAGCAGCTACATGTGGTTACACTCAAAGCTGTGAGCACCAGATGGAGGAGAGGGGAAGCAGTTACAACAGGAGCAACACGTAGAAGACAAGTACTGTACCACATTCTTTCAGAGGCTCGTCAGACCAGTCCCTGCAGTCTCTATGTGAATCGCACACTTTGCCTCCGTCAATGCACTCTCCACTCTTACACTGAAACTTGCTGGGACTTTCACATGCTGACTCTGTCATGTGGGGCAAGAGAGGAAAGCAACTAAGTTAGAGGAGGCTCCTGACAACACAAAGCCTGACATAAAGCTTCAAGCAGGTGTCGTTAGCCGAAACAGGATGGAATTAAGCAAATGGACATTAAGCCTGACAATCATGCAAGGACCTTTTCAAGACATGCAGTTTGCCTGGGTCAGCACAATCATCTCTCCCAAGCAACCCCACTGCCCGAGTGGCTTAAAACTCTCTACAGAAAGCAGCCTGCCATGGCCCGCAGGAGCAGCACGGGCCTCTTCCTTTTTCCAACGGCCATGCAGCACTCACAGGTTTACACCACAGAGCATGAGGAGCGCAGTGTCTGTACCCACCTTGGACGCAGCCTGCCTCGTCGCTGTTGTCAGGACAGTCATGCACCTTGTTACACTGCTTTGCTCCATGGATACAGGTCCCATCACCACACTGGAATTCATCCGGCCGGCAGGTCACGAGAGCTTTAAGACAATACATATAAGCATTAGCTGCACAGCACATGAATCTTTCGTGTGGTATCTTTTAGCCACGTACCTCTGACACTGCTGGAGTTCTGCATCCTCTGTCAGCACAAGGCACAGAGCACCGGCTGCTTCCACCAAAGCAACAGGGCAGCAACTGCCTCAGCCACTGACCTCCTGTGCCCCTCTGCTGTCCTGGCTCACCCTCTCCATCCATGGGAAAAGAGCCCCAAAGCCCATGTGAGCAGATCTAGTCAAAATAGACTCAGTGCAGGCAGTGAAGCATCTTGGGTAAGACACAAGAAAGCAAGTGGGCAGAAAAAAACTGGAGCCCCTCTGGGATCTTCAGTCTACACGAGAGGCCAGGCTGATCTCCAACTAGGAGCGTGGAGTGGCATTGGGTAGGGAAAGGCATCCGCTCCTCACCTCTCCTTTCTTCAGAAAAATTAAGATATATTTAAAATATATTTTCAGGCTAAGGGCATTGGCAAGAGACAAGTATTGACTCTCTCTGCCAATGCCAAGATGGTCATGCTAGGGACAAAGCTAGAACACAGACATCATCATTTGGGTTACTAAATGCCCATCAGCTAATAGACCACTGGAAGGAAGGAAGAACTCCAAAGCACTGTGACTTGGAGTTTCTTGGGTTACAGGCCGAAAAACATCACCACAGTGTCAGGCCAGGTTTCAAGCCTGATCCTTTTTTTGCCCATGTCAGATTATCACAGACTCAAAAGAGATCTGATGAACTGCAAAGTTGGGGAAAAAAACCCCCAAATCAATACAAAACCAGAACAGCAGCACTGACCGTTCTAAAAGCAGTCATGTTTCCCTCCTCAGGACTACGCTAAACGATAGACCTCCCCGGCTGGGACCAGACTTGCACTGACAAAGGGTACAGGTATTCACTACTCAGCAAAGGGCTGCAGTCTGTAATTCCCTGGCAAAATAAACTCCTCATTCCTGGGATACGCCATGCAGCTTTCTTCTGAGGACCTGTGTTACAGATGTTTTCTTAAAATCCTATTAAGGCAGCACACCCTGGAGAGCTCTTGATTGTAGCCTTTCTATCTTGCTGATTGCAGCCTTGGATCATACGACAGAAAATCACTGCCTCTTAATAGCTGGAGGAGGTCAGCACTGATGTTACACGGGAGGTAAGAGCTACAAGGCAGACCTTCCTTGACAATCTGGCTAACAGGTTCTAATACAAAAATTACTACTTTCAGATAACCCAGGAGGAGCCGCAGCCATGAAGTGAGCCAGCAGTGATACCATACAGGACTGGCTGCACAAGGCTCAACATCATTGGTGACTGCTTCCCACAGGATGCAGGATCCAGATGCACAATTGCATCACTGAACTTAGATCTAGTGCATCTTCGGCTGGTGAGGGGCACAAGAGATGGGGCAAGCCACGACTGCAGGCCTGGTGGGGGAAGGGAGGACCCCTGCCTTTAGCAATGAACAGTATTCACAGGAGGAAAGTTTGGAAATAGCACTGAGAGGAAAGCCATACGCACTATATTCATAAAAAGCTGCAAAGTGAGAAAAAAATCCCAAGCAATAAACATAGCTATGGGACCAGCTGTGTTGCCACATTTCAGCTAATAAACCTAGGCACAGAAATGGGAAACCTCAGTGGGACATCTGGGACAGCAGCTCCAAACTAAGCATGCAGGAACTGCTGCTCTAAATGGAGAAACATGAAGGAGAGGAAGAAACAAAGCTGTGGTCTGGGATCACAGACCACAGATCTGGAAGTGGCACTGAGAGCTCCCACAGGGAGGCAGAGGCACTTCTGCTTGAACTGTTCCTGCCATGTACAACCACCTGCCTGGAGAAGCCCTGATGATGGAAAGACCACCTTCCCCTTAGGCAATCCCAATCTCTTCCAAGCTAAACCTTGGACACTGCAAAGTTTTTCCTACTGTCTAGTTGAAAATGCCCTTGCCACAATTATTTCATGTCTTCTCCACAACATGACAAACAGTTTACTTCACCTTTTCTGTAGCAACTTCTAGGTGCAGAGACAGGAAGGGATGGTCCTCCATTTCCAACTACAAGCACTAGCCCCCCTCCCAGAAGTGCTACATGTAATTAAAACCAATAGGAGTCTTCTCTTTCCTGTTGTAGGAACAGGTCTCCAGTTTATCAAGTAAACCCGCATGACACCAGCTATGGATATGGAAGGCAGCTGTTGTAAAACCTATTAATTGTCCTCAATTGTAACCTTCAAAGTTCTTCTAGAAAGCACTTATACCTAGATGCTAAGGATAGAAAGGTTTCTAATCCTAAAACAAGTAACAAGTTAAAATGAAGTAGAACTTTGCAGGAACTGCAAAGACAACACTGCAAAAGCATCACATCACTGAAAGAAAAATGACAGCACAGCTCCCGGCTTGGTTGCTGCAAGGACTGCAAAACGCAGATGTGCAACATCACTGCACAAAGCTTTTGCTTCAGGAAGAAGAGAGAGAAGTCTGGAGACCAGGTGTGGTTTCCTGGCTCATTTCTCACTCCAGCAGAACTGTGGAAGTTCTGACCTTAAGCAGTCGCCCCTCAGCCTCCTAATGGACATCCAGACAGAGGAGATACAGTAAAAACTCTTACTGATCACAAAGGTATTAAAATGCATGTACAGCATTTCTCTTCTGGGGTGTTTTTCAGTAGGAGAAGAGCGACTGCTATGTTTATACCTGGCCTAGAGAGCACAGGTTTTGAGGGGAGAGGCCAGGAACTTTGTCATCCTGAAGCTGGGACACAAACCCATCTCAGCACCACTGGCAGAGTTGACAGCAGGTTGCCATCAGGGCCATTCCCAAAGCAGAGTAATATCCCAGGAGAGAGAAAAGCTGTGCTGTTTATTTGCACAATATGTTCAGAAAATTGCTGCGCTGTTTTGGAAGGTTTAAATCAGTGACATCTCAGCAGTTTTATAGCCTACTCCTCTGCCCCACAAATCAAATATGAAACAATTCAGCAAAGCCCTGCTACATTAACAGGCACAGCCAACTAGATGCACTTCCCATTTGCGAATACTGGGCACAAAGCTGCACTGCTCAAATTCAGCAGATATATTCCTGATTTCAAGTCTGAGCCTGTGTTTTTTAAGTCTTCTGTCCCCTGTCCACTCTCAAATGAACTTAAGTCTCAAGAAAACCCTAATATTTGCAAAATGCACCAACCCCATTTTATAGATGGGAAGACAGAGCACAAAAGTGTGAGGTCGGGTCTCTAGGCATCTGTTTTCTAGCTGTCAGTTGTAATCACTATTTATTCCCCCTCCTGGACACCCTTGATGTGAGTTGCAAAGGACATTTTAAAATATAACCATTCTAGATTTGGAGACTAATAAATCTAACCTAATGTTCATTTTATAAATATACATATTTGAATATATATCCTAGGGGAAAAAAAAAAAACAACCACTCAATGTTCTCACACAGCTTTCCTGAAATGACTCATTCTCTCCTATTTATTTGCTGTCTCGCTGCCAAAACCTGTTCACCAATTGTCACCCTACTCTACTTAATTTCTGCTCTACTCAGTTTTCACCCCAAAATGATTACAACAAATGACTGCTGATGGCTTCATGACTTTTTTTTAAAGCATTAGCTCCCATCCCTCTATTTTATACAATGCAACCCCCATGACTCCCATTTGCAAGAGAAGACATAGTGCCTTTATCAAGTAAGACCCTGTGCCATGCCTGTTGCTAAGGAGCAGTGTCATACACCTGTAAGTTCCTGTGTGCCACATGATGCTGATCTCAAAAAAGAGAATTTCAGGAAAGCAAAATAATAATAAAGATCAATCCCTAAACTCGTCAGTCCAACAGATGAACAGTGATGCTGAGCTTCCAGAGCTCTTAAATGTCATTTTCTTACTGTGGGCACGTGCACCAAAACAACAGCTGCACTAGGATGGGGATGCAACATTAGTTTTGACCCTGACCCAGCCCACACATCAGTTACAGGAGCACTCGGTGCTGCCAGTCCTCTCCTGGCTTCTACCTTAGAGATTTCCCTCCCTGTGGTGCAAACAGCAGTGGGCTTACACACCTCTGTGGCATCTGGGTGACTCCTACTTTGCATGAGTGTAAAGGGCAGAACCAGACACTTCGTACGGAGCAGCACTGCAGTAGGTGAAACGTGGGGCTTTGAATCCCACTGTACCTTGGCCCACAGGATTGAAAGCAGCAGAAGCAGCTCACATACTCATTTCTCCTGGGTAGATAAGCTGCACATTGTGCTGTACTGAGACTTACTGGAAAAACCCCTCGGGTGCTAAATCTCTGCTAGTCAGAGATATAATAGTCTCAAGTCACTTCTGCCACGTTTCCTCCTTCCTCCACTGGTTGTCAGCACTGTGCTGTGCTGCAGCGGTCTCCAGCTGTGTCCTCTGACCCGGGGAGGATGCCCTTGGCTAATCCAGAGGTGCTACTTGGTGGAGTTGCTCTGCAGCTGAGGGATGCTGTCAGAGCCGTGCTCACGTCTGGATATCGCTGGTGTCTGTCAGATCAAGTAAGAAGCTGGGGAACAGAGTGCTCCTTCTGCCTCAGCAAGGCAGATGGGCACAGTCCCGCTGCTCTCACCCAGCAATGTCAAAGTAAATGGGGCCTGTAAAAGATTTGAAAACAGCCCTTTCAAGTCCAATAACAGGGATTGAAATTTTAGTGGCATTTCTTCGGAAAGCACCATCTGCAAGCTGCTCCCCTCTTTCACCACTTGGAAACAAAAGGGAGCTCACCTTTCCCTCTCCAGAGTTGTCTAAACTCAGCCGTCTTCCCAGGCTGCTGTCACTGCAGGGAATATAACCTGTGGCACAGCAATCGCTTCTGCTGAGAGTCCCCTGTGCCAGACACAAGTTCTTCACCTCTGTAATGTGGGACTGGCCACTGCCTCCTGATTCGGAGGGGATTCAAGCACAACATTGTCAGCAGGAGGTCTCATAATAAAATCAGGCACCAAACAAAGAGGTTGTCCCAGCTAGCAGTGCACATCTCCACTGGACATTTTCCTGCTTGGCTTTCTTACAGTCACTTTATACTGAAACGGATGCCAGGAACCAACTAAGTCTTCTACCTCCATTGTCCCTGCAATGCCTCAGGCCCTGGAAGTACTGCCTGGGTACCTGCTGCCCAAAAGCTCTCTCAGCTCCTGTATCACCTTCTTGGAAATGAAAAAAAGATATCCTACCTAATCCATCCATACTCGGAAGTGAGTTGACTGCAATGATGTCCTTGTACTCAGTAGTCAAAGCTGCTCTCTTCCTAACAAAACAGATTTGGCTTCTCCTATTCTCTTGCCTCTTGCCTCTCTTTTAAAAGAGTCCTTAGCTCTTTTAAAGGCACAGCAGCTCCAGAATTACCTGTAGCTCATCCCTCTGCTCTCCTGCAATGTAAATTGCAGTGTTCAGGACTTACTACATCCTCCTCCTCTTGCTCAAGAAGCCACTGAATTTACAGAATCACAGAATCGCTTAGGTTGGAAAAGACCTTTAAGACCATCAAGTCCAACCATAAAACTAACACTGCCAACTCCACCACTAAACCATGTCCCTAAGCACCACATGGTTGTGCTCCAGGAATGAACTGCCTCTCTCTGCCTGGCACAGTGATCCCTTGCTCCATGAAGGGCTCTCCCACACAGCTGCTCTGAGCTCACCAGTCTGGACTCAGTGTTGTCATAGGCATGAAAAGATGATGCTGGAAAAAGTGCTAAATTTTCCTAGGTAACTTTGCAAAAATGTCAGGTTTCTGCAGCTGGTAGCTGTCTCTCTCCCCAGAGGTGGCCCAATGTCAAAGCTGCTAAATATATATACAGCTATCTAAATATTTTATTTTATTTCAGTCTTGTGATTATGAATATTTTAGCAAAACATTTTGCTCTTATTTTCTTGTCTCTCTCCCTCCTCAGGTAACTGACCAGCTTGAACAGTTTAGTGGCTAAAAAAGGATGAAACATTTGAAATACCATGCACACCACCAACACCATGTTAAATGCATAAAGCCAGCTGAAAAGAAATGCATTATTTATTAGCTCTGTGCCTTTATCAAGCCAAGCTCAAAGTGCATTTCAAACGAGATTCTTCAGAGGTGCTGCTCTTGACTGCCTTGTTCAGTATACTCTAACTTCAGAGGCAGAAAATTAATTATTTTTTTCCTGCTGATCATATATTCCCTTAAGCATTGTGGCTTCTAACCTCCAGGCTGTGACCCCATCATGCAGCTTGAAGGCTGTGAACATTTTTCCCATTTTCCATTCCTTGTCTTTCTAGTGAAACACAACTCTTCTGAGGCATGGTACTACCCAACTCTTGCACCATCCCTCTGAATCCTCAAGACAAAAACATAAAAGGAGTCTAGAAAATACCTGACCCTGCTGGGCTGGGCACCCTGCCATGCCATTGGGACACAAATGCTCCTTGTCTGGCACACAGTTGCTGCATAGACATCAAAGACTTGCCTACAAAACACAGCCCAGAGCAGCCTTCTGGCCCTCCTCCCCCACAAAGAAGCTCCTTCAGCCCTGCCCTGTGCCTGCAGACACTCACGGCAATCCTGCTCATCAGACTTGTCCTTGCAGTCTTCATCCCCATCACACTTCCAGTTCAGGTGGATGCATTCACCATTGCCGCACTGGAACTCATGCGCTGCGCAGGTGTTGAGGGCCTTGGCATCGTAGCCACACTTCTCTACGGACTCGTCCGACTGATCCTCACAGTCCGGCTGGTTATCGCAGACCCACGGCTCTGGGATGCACACGCTGTTGTTGCACTGGAACTCGTTGGGCTGGCAAGTCAGAGGGGAGCATTTTCTTTCATCACTGCCATCCCCACAGTCATTGTCACCATCACACACGAAGATGATGGAGATGCACGACTTGTTACTGCACTGGAACTCATTGGGAGAACAGGCTTGGGAATAAAAACAAACAGGTGAGCTGTAAGGTCTCAACCTACTCCCCATCCCTATGCCAGATTTAGTTTATTAGGAATGACTAAGACAGGGAAGGGCAAGGGCACAAAAGCATTACGTTGGCTCTCCTAACCCAAAACATTTTTCTTAATGGTAAATTACATGGCAAGGAGCAGGTGAAGAGGCAGTGGTCACCTCCCCAGCTGTGCCACAGAATGGACCATGGGCAACCCTGAAGAAGAAGGGGCAGCAGGGCTGCATGAACTGCTGGTAGGAAAAGTGGGGGGCAGCTGCAGGGCTGCCCTGGCTGAGGCAAGAGTAGCCAGGCAAGCCCTGGTGTATGAGGTGACAGCATGGAGAGAGTGAGGAGATCACAGGGCAGGCTGGAGGTGTGCTGGCACCCGCTGGTGGACTCGCACAGTGCTTTGCTTTGCTCCTCGCTGACATTACCAGCTTCCCGACTTTCGCAAGCACAGAATCAGGTTTCAGGATTTCACAGTGTGCCTGGTTTTGGACATATTAAGTGGGATGTGTAGGGTAAATATTTAGTGAGCGGAGCATCAATTTAGCTGCAATCTGCCAGTAAGGCCCTTTACAGCACACTGAATGCCTTCCCTGGAAATCACAACTCAACATTAACATACAAATGAGGCGTTTTTCAGATAGGAAGTTGAGTGGAGCACTCTCCTCTGAAAGCCTAATAGACAGCTGAACCAGAGAAGCCTGCTCAAATTAAACTTTCATGTACTCCAACAATGTGCAGTTCACAGTCACTCTATTTCATCAAGGTGTGGGGGAACGAAAACCCTGGAAGAAATTCTCCGTAAGTACTTTTAGGTAGTTATTTAAAAAAGAATTCTGCTTCTGCAGTTTCAGCTATCTTCGAGGAAGTTATGGCTTTGATAACTTACCAGTGCAATAAAGAGGTACAAATAAAATATAATTAAGTTTTTCTTCTTTTTACATTGCACTTGGGAGTCTTTTTGTCTTCAGAAGCAGAACTATTTACTGTCCTATCTACAGAGCCCCTGTGACAAACCACACAGTTCTGATCGTACCAATCGCTGCAATGGCAAAGGCACCTGGAAAGCAGCAAAATCTTTGTAAATGAGTTGTCATATCCCAGCTTTCAGCCAACGACAGGAACCCAGAAGTATTCTACTGAAATACTGTCTGGTTTATACCTGGGAATGAAACTATTTATCTAGCAATTGAGAATGTGTTTATTAGTACATGGATATTTATTTATATTCTAGCTTGCAGACTTGCTGGGCTCTGTTAACCTAAGCAGCCTGCAGTTTTACCATCAGTGTGACAATATATATATTTCTCCTCTCCTGTCCTGTGTTCTGTCCCAGGTTTTCCAGATGTTACTGTGTCTATCAGAGTAGGAATCAGCCTAAATACAAGAAAAAGAGGTTTGCCTTCCTTGGTGCAATGCTACCAGGCACTGGCTACAACTCAAGCTCCCTCTCACAGGGATAAATGTTCAAGAGAATACCAGCTGCACACTGCTGTGTGCCCAGCTTGACACCAATAATGAGGTGCAACAGAGTGTGGTCACCGAAGGAGCACCTAATGTTAAGATATCAAAGTATCATCTAGTCCAGGTGGATTGCTCAGGCTCCTTCTGTATTTGGTACAGTATTTTGGATATAGAAAGATGGCCTCAACAGACAACTCCTGCTATCTACCTTGGGATTAGAACTGTCCCTTGGAGTGGCTAATATTTCTCCTCTCCAAACAGAGGGAAACACGATTACACAACTAACATCAGAAGATTAATTCCTCTCATAAGGACCTGAAGTAGAAGTCCGATGGAGAAGCATCTAAAACCCACAGAATTATGACCATTAAAATGCTCTAGTTTTCACCCAAATTCTGCTCTTTTTTTTCTTTTTCATTGAGCATACTTTTCTATCCTTATCCCATAACTAGGAATAAAATAATCTATTAACCCTACTGATCAGTACACAGCTGTATAATCTAACACTCTTCAGGTGATGCACAACATAGAACTGCCAAGTGGAAACTTAAGGTGACAGTTACAATCTTACCACTCTATTTAAAAAAGGAAGCGAGAGACAGGAATATTTCTAGTGCTATGTACAGTTTCTGTAACAGATCAAGGCTGAGAAGAAGAAATTGCTTTTCTAGCATTATTTTGATGAACCTCAGAAACAGATGAGCGTGCAACATTTCACACAGTCCTTTGATCCTTAATTTTTGGGCAATGTTGTAATCATTTGCACGCTCCAAATGTGCATTAATTTTTCTTTTCCCCAACTGTAATGAGCCTCTCTTTTTTCCCTCGTTGATTTCCTGGTCCCACCTCCATCCCTCCCTTCTGTCTGTATGTGGTTCTCTTCAGAAATCTGCTGCATTAGCAAATTAGTGACTGATAAACATACGTGTGGGATACAGACAATGGTAGTTTGCACAAAAGCTCCTCCTCTGCACCTATAAATCCCAGTACTGATATAGAATTACTGATAATCGCAGACAGAAAGTAGGAGCAGTTCAGCTTCTGTAACCTCTCATGAGGACTTTCCCAGCGAAGCTTGTGAATTACTAGCTAGAAAAATCACACGGTCATGATTATTTTATTTCTTTTTAAAAATTAAGTTTAGTGTGATGACAGCACTAGAGACTACAAGTTCTCCCTCCACTGAACACGCACAGCAGACTGGCTGTTGTGAACTCCCCTTTCCATCACCACAGTCCCTAGGTGGAGATCAATCCCTGCAACTCACATGGCACCACCACTGACAGGGCATCACCTGCACTGGGAAGCAGAAGAACAGCTCTTTCTGCTCAGGTATTCCTGCTGCAATTACAGCAGCTGTAAGCTGCTGGGATGACCCGGTAAGGCTGATGGGCTGGTACCACTGTGCCACAAGAAGGCTGTGGGAGAGCCACCAGGGCGCTCACAGGGGCCACTCCAGCGCGTGTGCTAGCAGACTGGCAGTGCCAAATGGAAGCACAGCGTCCCTCAGTGCAGAGGGCTGCTCTAGGCACCTACTGTTGAACTCAAGGAATAAAAATGCCCTTTTCTTTATTTACAGACTTTAATGACCATCTCCAGGTCCGCTCAAAAGGGACAGTTCCCTCTGGGTCACACATGCCTCCAGCAGAGACCTCTGTTTCCCCGTGCAGCTGGCTCTCCTGCTGGCCAGGGGAAGGCAGATAACATCCCAATTCCTTCACCCTTTGTTATCCTCTCTGACAGCTAAAATCTGCAGGGCATGCCAGGATAAAGCAAAGTCTGCAGCTTCCAGCCACTTGAGGACTCATTCTGGCACAAACACGCAACAGAGGAGAAAAGCTGCTTACAATCCCTCTGCACCTAGGCAAGCGCCAACACACTCGTGCTCTTCAGGGTCCCTGCTGCATGGTTTGGTGCTGGTTCAAAGAACTGGATAAAAAGCAGCACTACAAATTATCTTACTCAGAACCTGGAGAGATGAGGATGGGAAGTAAAGTCCCAGGGACAGTTCACCTCACATCTCTATTCATAAATCTGTCAGGGTAGCCAGGTAGTGTCATCACTGCAGCATTGCATTGCTTTCAGAGCATTCCAATAGCAAATGTGTGAATAGTAATTAAATGATCACTGGGGTATTTTTTTCTTAGACTTGAGCAATTTGTTTGCATACTCTAATTTTGCTGCCTGTCCTATTGTAAGCTTATTCATGCAAAACAAAGGAAACAAATATTAGCTTGCTTTTCCAAGTGCCAAAGAAACTAATAAGGTGCAAATAATACTCTAAGGTGCAAAACCTACTTCAAATATGAAGTGATCCCAATAGAAATCTTGGAAACGTTTGTCAAGAAGCGGTATTTAACCAATGGTCTTCAAAGCAGTAAACCAGCACAACCACAAAAGCAGTTTTATAGAGTAGGATCATCTGTTAAGGTTCTTCACGGTTTTAGGAAGCAAAATATCACACCTAAATGATAGCATGCATGTACTTTGGCCCACATACAACGTATACCAGAGGTGTTCTGTATCTGTGTCTCCCTTGTACTATATGCTGGTACATGGAACACAACTGCCCCAGTTTTAGCTTCACAGCCTCCAGCTGCAATCTTATCCCATCTCTTGAGGGGAGTGGAGCAGAAGCAATCATTGGACAGAGGAAGTTAATAAAGACAGAGGGAGATTGCTGATGTGGAGCTAGTGTTTCAGTACTGGCTGGCTCTCTTTTGCCCAAAGCCAGGATTTAACTAGAGGCTTTAGTGAGCAGTCTGCTGCAGCAGGGACAATCTTAGCTCAGGCGCAGCACCAAAAAATAAAGATAATTATCCACATGCTTTTTAAGTGCTTATAGAGAAAACCAGAATGCACTAAAGATACAGGGCACTCAGCACTGTAATTTCAAAAGTATGTATTTGTACATAATGTTTCTACAATGGACATCTCTACCAAGCATGAATCCTTAAATCTAGATAAAATTCAAAATATGAAATATTTTGGATATCGACTGTTAATAGGAGCTGGGAATTATGTACCATGGGCTATAAATGCTGCCACCGCTAGTGTTTAATTAAAGATTTTCTAGCTTTTCAGTAAGAGTCAGATATTTGATTAATCTCCTCCAAAAAAGCCAGTTCTACTTGAAATTACATGAATGGCTTAAAGATAGATAATTATTCAGTAAAATTTTTGGTAAAGTGAACGAGAGAAATTACTAACGCTGAAGACAAGTAAATAAGATGAATTATCACACTGCACTTTTCTGACACCCTCCCCAAAGCAACTTAAGAAAAGTGTGGCTCAAAATTTCTTGTTTGCTTATATCTGATAATAGGTCTTTTAAAGAAAGCAAAGCATGACCTGTGCACACTAATATTTGCATTGGGGAACTGCTGTTGATTTCTTGTCACTTCAGAGCTGGCAGGAGAGGCTGCTGGACTTCAGAAGCTCTCCTAAGCTGTGAGGTTTAGGATCTGAGCTCCCCATGGCTGCAGAAGTGGAATGCCTGAGATCCATCTGCCCAGGTATCCTGTCTGAAGTGCACACCCAGCTACCACAGCTCACAGAAATTAATCTCTGAGCTGGAACATGGATAAGGAGGTCACAAATTTCAGACAGGCTAAATCAATTTGGAACTCCCAGGTCAGTTACCAATACTGTCATCACGTTAAGTTTTATTTAACTAGCATTCATCTTCCAGCTTCATTGTACCTAAATAATTCATTTTGTCTGCAGACAATTGGTGTGCTTACCAAATATCTGAATATTTCATACAGATTTTCGGTCAAATGCCAGTCTTTAAAGCATGGATTCATGTCTAGAAGGACAATTTTCCCATGGAAAGCTGCCCTCCAGGAAGGACAGCAAAAGAGATGGAGGTAAATGAAGATGACCTTGAAGCACATTGCTCTGAAAAAATGACAGGCCTCCCACGGAGGGAATAATGCAGCTGAATTGCAGTCTCACTACTAACAGTGGTTGTTGCTATGGTGATTGATACCGAAAAGCCCATATAGATGAAGACTGTAGAAGGAATAGTAATTCCTGATACTGTTCAAATCACTAAGGTAGCTAAGGAGCCATGTCACGCACTCTGGCAAATTAATATTTGCATGCGCTCACTGTCTTTGCCACGCTGTTCCCCTCAAACACAAATGAGTTATTTTTCCATTCTCTGCAGCAGTATTTGCATAGTATTAGTTAATTATAAGGAGCAACCAGATGCCAAAACCCCTGCTGATAAATAATGGTTGGTTCAAAAATGTATTTACTGATTTAGAATATATTTCCTGAGAATCATATATTCATGCAAAGTGGTTTAATTTTCTGAAAATAGAATTAATTATGACCCCATAATTTATGGAGAGAAGCACCTTACATACAAAAGGTAACCATGCTCTGAATATATTCCGTCTTTAATCTTACTTACATGCAATAAGGTTGTTAGCTTATACTTGAAATCCCTTCAATTTTATTTCATATTAGGAAATATATATATCTTACTATATATATATCACTATAGACGAGTTACTTAGGGACGTGGTTTAGTAAGAGAACATGTACGGCTGGACTCGATGATCTCAGAGGTCTTTTCCAACCAGATGATTCTATGGTTCTATTCTATGAAAGTGTTAGGAAGTTTATCATAGGTTCTTCTAGTTAAATAACCAAAAATGACCTCAAAATAAGAACAAATGAGTCCAGTGTAGAGGGTTTAGGGCAAAACTCAAGCAACTTGGGAGAAAAAAAAAGGATGGTCTGACTGTCTAAGGTTGATATTGTGCAGCTTTTTGCTAAAATCCAAGACACTCCATGAGGATCTCTTGGGGATAAAGAGCTATCACTAGTCTTTTATATTCTGATTGGAAGCTGAATCACATTAGAGATGTTTGGTACTAGCCAAAATTTTAATGGGGAAAACCCATGCAGGTATGTGTTCTGTGGGTTTTTTTCCTGACTTTGAAAATTGGAACCTGCACAGGACCCACTGGCTCCTATTCCCTCAGACATGACTTGTTTATTAAAATGGCAGTTTTACTAATTACACCAGTTTGGCAAATCTCTCAGAAACAGCTGATAATATCCATGAAAGTAACTGCTGCTCTAATACTGTCACACAAAATCCAGAGCACTACCGAAGAGCACTGTGATCCTATGACAGGACACACAAACCCCATGTTACTGTGTACTCTTGGATTCAGCAGGATTCCCTGTGGTTATAAGGACTGCCTGCACAGATCTTTCTGTGTGACCAGGAGTTAATTTTGTCATTGCAGGGTTTAAATCACAGATGCTTTGCCAAGAAAAGCCTACGCCATAGAGCTCATCTTCCATCCCTGGGGAAAACTTCACGTCTGTGCTCATCTGAGAGACATGAACCTGCTGTTCTCTCCCACTGCTTTCTGGTTTCTTCTGTCCAGCTCAGGAGAGAGACTTCATCAGAATCTTAAAAGCTACACTTTAGTCATACAGGCAAATTACAGCACAATTTGTTTTACTCTCAGAAAACATGCAAGCTCTCCTTTTTTTTCTGACTGGAAAATGCAAGGAATTAAAACTCATGCCTGTTGGTCCACAGCTATGGTGGTGGCCTGCCACTTCCCCTTGACGCGCACATTCCCAAGCACAGGGATGACACCAGTTTAATCAGCTAGAAAACGGAACTATTCCACCCGAATCAATCTAGCCTTCCCTTTTAACTAAAAAGGGAATCCTAGAGGTCAGCAACAATCTACAATACTTATCTTTGTTGAACGCAGATAAAGAACAAGGGAGCAGCAACCGACACTACAAAGCTACGCGCACTGCTAACGCTTGTGCTGCGACCCTCGTGTCATGAAAACCGTGCACACCTCAAAACCACTTGCAGAGAAAGGAAAAAGTCTGAGTTCCCAGGTAGAATTCTCCATGGATAGAATTGCTGCACTGGCCTATCCGTGAAAAACAGAGAAAGGAAAGCCACGTTGGCCACCCCTCAGGATCCATTTCTGAACTGATGGGCCAAACAGGTAAGGCAGACAGAAAAGCCTGGATTCAGCCTGATAATCTGGCAGCTACAGCAATGGAGGGTGCACGGGTTTTAACTCATCTGAATAACAAAGGATGAAGCAGTGTTCGTGTTGCAAGCAATGAGGTCACTGCCCCATAAAATCTCCACTTCCGCTAATTTACTTTGCTTGATGGGAATTCTCTGTAAGAGAGGGTATTTCTTCTTATTGCAGTTTGCTTCACTATTATGACTTAAATATTAATTGCATTTAAAACTTGGCACTATTAACTCTTCTAGAGCATAGACTAATGGAGGAAATGCTGAGAGTTGTCACACCTCACATCCCCAGTTTACTCAACTGTCTCTCATTCCTCCAGGAGCAGAGATCCAAAATAAGTCTGAATGTAGGAGCAATCACAGCTAAAAAGATATTTTTGAAATAAATTTGCAAGGCAACTGAAGTGAAGGGACGAGTACCTTAAAAAAAGAAGCACTGAGGAGACAACAAAACAACTGGCAGGATTCGGTGTAGCTGGATTTAAGGTTATGAACATAAATGCAGGCTGTATTGTCTAAGTCTATAAAGACAAGACCATCATGGTGGGTTTGGGAGGGGGAGAGATCAACAAACTTTTCAGGAGACAGTCAGCCCCTAAATATTTTCACTTATGTGATACGAGGTGGCACAGCTATTATTTAATATAAACAACGTACCAACATAATGTGCCCGCAATTCCACAAAAGAATGGCAACTCTTCTTAGAAAAAATGTCTCAAATGGAGAATTTAAGCACTGAATGATGCTCACTTCAATTTAAAATATAAGCTAGCTGCACTCACTTTAACAGCAGTGAGATTTCTATAGCATTAGGATTCACCCTTCAGTTTCTATGGCTCTGAAATAGAAGGCAGTGCTTTGCTTGATTTGGGATGAATGATGATTCGATTGTGTAAGATGAAGAATCGACTGTACAAGATGAGCAACTATTTTAATCCTTTTGGAAAAAAAGAAGAGTATTGAAGTGTATTTTATTATTAGCTAAGCCATCCCAGTTATAATTTAACAAAAAACCAAATGTATTTGCAAAAATAAGCAAAGTTAATCCAACCACTATATCTTCCTCTTTATGAAAATAGTGTATTTCAGCCACTAAGGTAACTTTCAGATGTCATCTTATCCATTAATGTGGCTCATAAACCAGCATTTTTTTGGTTTTGCATCAAATGTTACATGGTCCTCTCCTGCGTAGGACTTTACTGAGTTCAAGCTAACTGATTTTGATGCAGTCTTCAGATCATATGCTCAGGAAGCATAAATGTTAAGCAATCGTTAATTAGCGTAACGCATATGTACTCGTGGCCACTGAAGGATGGAACTCCTGCCCACGTATCTGCCATCATAGCACAATCGTTGGCACAGACAGCTACAGGAGATTTCCCTTAATAAAACTAAACAGATTCTTGATTTTTGGATGAACAGGCTCAGAATTATAGCTCCATGCTTATGAAGAAAGCACTTCAGAGATATAAAATACAACCATATTTGGCAGTAAGAGGTGTAATTTCTTGGCCATTTCAACTTCAAGAGCTCTAACTGGTGAAAGATAGACTGCTCAGAAGATAAATATAACTACAGGTCAATTTTTGCTCCTCTGACAGTATGACATGTGAGATGGAAAAGAAGAATCAGAGTCAGCTTCTCCAGCTAAGGTACAGAAAGAACAGCAGGACAAAGCTCTTTTGTGTGTGCACAGGTAACATGTCATCCAGTAGTATTAGGCTTTTGTTTTGTATGAAACCAGCTCTTTCACACTACTCTTGCATAACTGTGAAAAATTGTCATTTGGGGTGTGTGGGACTCGTGTGTGCGTGTCTGTGTGTGCACGTGTGCTTGCAGTGTGTTTTTTGCATCCACTCTTTTTCCCTAGTGCACCCTTAGGGAAACACTGTAAAAGAGCCAAATTCTAAACTGTCTTGTTTTCACATTGTGTTTTCATGTACTGTGCTTTAAAGAATAAATTATTCATGCCACATACTGATACGGACAATTTGTCTGTGACTGAGGGATCAGCACAGAGCAAATGTGCAGAGGTCACCACCAAAGCCCGCTGATGTGACCAAAGCACCTCTAAGTACTGGGAAACGCCATTTGCAGAACGTCTCTGTTCTTTTTAAAATCTAAGCTGAAGAGACAGCAACAGGGAAAGCAAAGTCATTTTGCCCTAACATTCTGCAGGTAGAGCAGCCCTGTCACAGCTTAGGCCACGGCTCTCACATTTAATTCTTGACTATAAAGCAATAACTATCTTACCTCTAACCTAAGCTCGAGCACTATTTTACATTTAATTACAACAAGCATCCAGTATATTAAAAATGCAACTACCTTCATTTTTCCTGTTAGAGTCCAATTAAAAGTAACTACCAATCTCATTTTTCTTGCTGTTTTGTTCTAAAGAAACTCAGGACAAATACGATTATGGGCTGAGATTTTTCCTGAATAACAATGGAGATTTTTCTGCAATTACTACTGTTTTCGAAGGAGTTCTAATACTTTAAGCAGTGATAAAGTGGCAGCTGTACATGTTTAATTTCTGAGAGCCAGGGCATAATGCACAAGCACTAATCCCTCCAGCTGTCCAGTAATTAAACATCATGCAAAGCCCAGAGGATATCATTGCTGTACTACCTTATCTTATTTATGAAGGACTTTCATTTGTTAAATCTATAGTAATTTTCTTTCCATTCTTGGAAATAATTCTGAATTCCTCCACCATGGCAAGTTTACTCAAGTTACAGCTACTTTCTATAAAATGATGGGAATTTTAGGCCAACTATGTCTCCTTTCATCACATACTGAAATAATAATGAATAGTGATAGTAGATAAATATTTCCTCTACAAGCATGAATGGAACACTATGGGCTTTAACCCCATTAAAATTGGTGTGTTTCTCAGGGAGAATATACGGCAAAATCTTATCCTTTGCGTTGATTTTCCTCTGAGCTGACTGAGGAACAGTACTTGACTGTGCACCTAGCCTGTTAATGAAGGTAACGAACAGAATTCATAACTTTGATGAAAGCATATATTAATCAGGCTGCAAACGAAGATAAAATTAGCAGTACATTATCACCAATTAAAAAGCTCTCAGTAGTATCTGTGGAGATTTGGAATGAGCAATACCAGTACGGTCAAATTCCCATAGGCAGCAGCAGCAGTGTGACTCCTGCAAAACACAGCTACCTTTTACCATGTCAAGAATAAACCGATGCTGAGATGACATGATGCTCCTTCTTGGTACAGGACAACGATGACAATTTAACTGTCAACAGAAAGGTCACTTCACATGTGTGTGCGTGGAGAAGGTGGCTTTAAATCAGCTTTGTAAATTCCCCACTTCCGCTGACTCATCACCAGGTGGATCTGCTGGAGGGATCAGACCAGCTTTAGCCTGCTTTAAATTCTTCCTTTTGCCAGTGGTTCTCAGCTCACTTGAGCACTATTGAGCAAGGCACTGGAAAGAGCTGACTTGGAAGGATTTCTGTGCTTGGACCTTCCAAGGAAAGGACCTCTCACTTGCAAACACTGCTGTATGGAAAAATAGCTTATTATGCTATCACTATACCAATGAATACATTTCACTGTATCAGACTGTTGGGAAAGGGAAAAATTGTACACTTCCAGCTTCTCATCTGCACGGGGTAGATACGGGGTAGAAGAAGTGGTCCAGGTAAGAGCCAGTAACACAATCAGAAGAGAGGGGGGCAGAACCCTTCTCTCTGCTGACCATCCCACAGTTCTGTCAGGAGGAACAAGCGATGTGTGCATTAAAGGGGTGTAACGCCTGTTTCAGGTGTTACAAAGTGGTAGCTCTTCTGTTCTAAAGCCATGCCAAAATGCTCTTTGCATTCCTGAGTGGGTGACAAAACTGCTTCATATCTCTCTTAGCAGAAATGTAACAAGTTCTGTGGTAGTTAGTAAAGTCCAGACTGACCCCAAGTTGCGATGCTTCTATTACAGTCTCTCATATTTACTTTCTCTCTTTAGTCTCAGTAAACTCATTCCTAAGCTTCTCCAGTCAATTGTGGTACAGGTCAGGTACACTGGGAGCAGAAAACCTCAACCAGAGAAACAAGAAAGCAGAAGCTAGCTCTGCCAAGCCAGCAAATTCAGGACTGCTCTTACATTATTAACTGTTGATGTCTATTTTAGAGGACTAAACATGGCCTATGACTACAACACACTTAGTACTGTTAAGATACAAATTACTTCTGCTCCAAAGAACTGAGAAATAAGGTTTTTTAATTTTTATATACTCTTCTGCTTTTAAAAAGGCAGTTATTTTGCTTTTCAAAAATTGTTTGTGCAGTGGAAGTTAGCAGTGGACTTAAAGCCTACCTGCTGGAAGTAAATTATCTAGGCAGACAAGCACTTAGCTACCTACGCGCAAGTATTAAAATCCTCAATTAATCCCTGGTGCAATTTCAGTCTGTTCAGACACAAATCTGGATCCCTAATCCCTACTAGTGCTTTATCTGCTGCAGGTTAAATAATTCACATCTTCCACTGCTTCCTTGGGAAGTACTCTCACAGGGTGAAAATAGCACCATTTTTCCTCCTTGCTCATGGGTGAACAACACCACCAAAGTGCTTTACCATCCACTGATAATGGCTTCCACGAAACATGATGGGTCAGAGCCTTGGCTGCTTATGAGAATAACAGCTTTCCTAATACTGGTACTAGACCAGGCCTAAAAAGCCAGCACAGGCTGCTTAACACATCTCTCTCTGAGTTTTTATTTTAATGGATTTCTCATATGAAACTGTTGTTCTTCACTCTAGATATGCCAAACAGGACCTTTATTTCAGATGAACACAGTTGGCTTTGTGTACTCCTAAGGGCAGGTTTGTATAGGGCTAAATTGTACAGGGAGAGATGAGGAACTTGAAAAGAAATAAATATTTCCTTATCCCTTGTTTCAGATGATTCTTTTTTTTTTCATCATAGCTGCACTCAGTTAAGTTCTGAGCTTGCTAACTGCTGCCCAGCCCTTTGTCTAAAGGGGGTTACACAAGGACAGAATACAAGACTGCAAATTCTCTCCTTCTTGAAGGAAAAATATTCTGAGCACTGCTGTGACAAACCTTCTTCAGACCACACAGGGCGCCAATCAAAACAGCAAGTCTTCAAGAGTGACCATAAGCAAAAGAGAGGGATGTGGGGCACCAGTTTAATTTCCATTTGTGCAAGACGATGCACCAAGGATCTGGCTGATACAAAGCACAATGGAGAACCCAATCCAAACAGAAGATTCTCTTATTTATATTCTATACTTTTGCCCCCACATTTCTGAACAGCAACCTTCTCCCTCCAGCTGGCTGTGCCAGCACCTACATTGACTATGCTGTGTAAAATTTACATTGATTCAAAAGCAATTACATAATTCTGAGAAGAAAAATCAATCGAGAATTATCAAACCCAGAACAGCATATGAAAAGCAAGCTGTTTGAGGCCAGAAGCAGACACAGGAGGAAGAATCACAATACACTCACACTCTTAGAGTTTTGGATGATTCTACTACCATAATCACAGTTTCCCTCTCCTGAAGTAGATCCTCCCTTAACTTGGACTCTGAACATTTTGACACAGGAACAGGAGCTTGCACAGCCTCAGTACAACCAAACCCTGCTTCTGTATCGCGATACCAGCACCATATTGTTAGTGGTACAAATTACCAATGCAGAAATGCAGTCTCCAGTAATGTTCATGAACTCCATATTAAGTCCTTTTGAAGAATTAACATTAAGAGCCAGTTATTCTTATCGAGAAATAGGAGCAGCCATAGGTAAAGTAGGTTTAAATTGTCACATTAGCTTGATGTAATAGCTTTATTAACATGGATTTAGAAAGAGCTTAGGGTTTTTCTTCTGGACGTCCTCACTCACAATATCTTCAAGTCATCCTCCACTGGATTATTGCACATGCAGGCTCTCACCATAGAAACTATTCTGAGCACAAATAAACTCCCTTCCAAACATTTATACAGAAAGATGTTATTTATAGACAAGTTGTTTGGCCCTGTGAAAGGTGGCAGGCTTGGCTATGACAGGATGCTCTTCTAAAAGGGGTTGCAGGTGACAGTCAGTCCTGCAGCTTCATTTAAAATGAGAACAAAAATGTGAGTGCAGAGGTTAAAAAAAAAAAAGAAAAGGTCTGAACCTAGGGACAGATTTTTTTTTTTTGGTGAGGATACTGTGTGCTGCTGAGATGTGAGAAAACAGATAAAGGAGGATTCAAAATGGAGAAGAAATGGGAACGTTAACAGAGTGAGTGGACAGGCTTAGTAAGGTTTATCAGACTTGGATAAAACAGAGGAGAGCTATCAATCCTCCACAAGCTCTCCGTGTTTAAACAGCTAACACGTTTGTTCTCATCCATGAGGAAGACACTGATTTGACAAGCAACCTCACTGAAAATGCTTCCACTACAGCTGTTCCGCAGTGCCTCCTTTTTCCTTCTCAAAGCAAGCTTAATGTCTCTGAAAGGTGCTGAGTCAGATTTTAGTGCTGAAGGCTTCTGATGCGTGCAACCACCCAGGAAACTCCAAGTTTGCCTGTCAGTGACTTCTGCCTGGTCCTCTGGCCAGAGAACAGCCCATCCCACAATCGGACGCAGCAGCAACCCTCGGCAGAGATTGCCGATGTGCACCCCCAGCCTATGTGGGGACAACAATCAGTCATAAGGAACGAGATGAAAGTCACTTATTCATTTCACATGAGTTACCCAACAACCATCAGAAGACAGTAATCTGTCCTTGGAATAAATTTCCATTTTAAGAAACTGCATGTACACTAAAAATGTGGAAGATAAGTAAGACTAGAGAAGCTGAAACATGCAGAAGACAAATGCTCAGCTATTTCTAAATCCATTAATAGCATCATTATGCTGAAATTATGTGGCATTTAGAACATATTTACATTAATTTTGGGGGTTACCTAGAGCCTTGAAAAAAAGACATTCAAAGTAATTTCAAGTAGATTTTCATTATAAATAAAAGACTCCATGAGATAACTCCTACTGGTGTAAGCAGTAATTTAGAGGAGGCAGCCACCACAGTAAAAATTGCTTTAATTTCACTAAGTTACTTTGGGAAAAGAATATATTTTTCAATAGCAGTTACAATTGAACTGAACTTGTCTCTGATTCAGGCTTCCCATTCAAAGGAAAAAAATGCATATGTTACAGAGAGAACACCAAGAGATTCGTACAGAAAACAAATCAAAGACATTAACTTAGAGGACATAGAAGCAGGGGGTCTAAGCACATCACCGACTTACCATACCACAATAATTTATCACCTAGAATTGTCCATGCACACGCACATAATTCCAAGTTAAACAGAAGGCAACACAAGGCAATCTATGCCTTTTCTTTGTGAGCCAGCCGAACTGGAACTGTGCTGCACAAGCTCAGCAGAAGCACAGTAACCCGCTACTGTGGACCTATGAGTCATGTGCAATATGGAATGGAGCTGCCTTGAAAACTTCCTGTCTAATTTGTACTTAATTGAATTAGTGAGTTGCACCGACCCTTCATACTGGGATTCACACACAACAAACCGCGCGCTGGGTTTCATCAGCAAGAGTGAGGCTGAAGTAGTTATTCTCCCCCAGCTGGTACTCGTTAGGTCATATCTGAAATACTATGTTGACAGCACAGGAAATGCATTCACAACCTGGGATGAGTCCAGTGGAAGTCCAGTAAGATGGTTATAATGCTGGAGAATATGATATGCAAGGAGGGGCTGGGGGAAATGTGTTTGGTTAACATGGAGAATGTTAGAGGGAGAACTTATTGCAATTTTCCAGTATCTAAAGGGGAGATATAGTGAAGCTGGAGGCCAGCTCTTCTCAGAAGTGCACAGCAAAAAGAGAAGAGGCAATGTGTATAAGTTGTAACAAAGGAAAAAATAAAAAAAGGACAAACACTCCTTATTTTTACAATGAATGGCTAAACACTAGAACAGATGCTCAAACAGTAAAATCTTTGGTAAAATTTTGTTTCATAAAGCTGAATGCAAAGAAATGAACTTGTCCAGAGTATTTTACTTAGTAACACAAAATATTCACTTAAAACATATTTCATTACACAACTTCAGTGGAAAGACAGAATGTGGATTATGAACTGGCTAGATATTAAGAGACCAAAATTTGGTTTTCCAGTGAAGAAATACCAACGTGTCCTTGCAGGTAATCAACGATTCAACTCTTCCACCAGTAATCCTGAAGTAAAAATAACATTGCTGATATTACACGCAACACCAGAAATATTGATGAATGGGTGAATAACTACACAGAGCATAAGACAGCTTCTTCATAGTCTGGGATCGTTTGCACACAAAGAGTTTAATAATGACAGAGTTATAGAAGATCAGTTTTAGAAAGGTGATTTTAGTTCTGCACAGACTTGTAAGACTGATATTCCCTAAGTTCTGGTGGTTTGTATAAAAAGAAAGTTTGAAAATCAGCTGGGATACTGAAGGGAGCCACAAAAATGAGTCAAGCATTCATTCAAAAGAAAATATTTGACAACAAGAAGCACAAAGAACCAAATATGTTTAGTCTATCAAAGAGACAGTTTGAGAAATGGCTTGATTACACAGTGTAGGAGTTTTCACAGAGAGAACACACTGTTAAAAAGCTCTTTCATTCAGTAGAGAAAGGCGCAATAAAAAGCAATGACCATTTAGGGACTGAATTTAAAACAGTTACTGTAAATAGTATATCATTCTCTCTCTGTCCAGTGAAACCAACAAGCTATTAATAAAGAAATGTCCAGACCTATCTATTATATCCCAGCAGAAGCTAGCTTTAGTCTACAGGGCTACACTCTGCAGGAGGAAGGACATGGCAGTAAGCTGCTGAGCTACCACAGAGGAAGCTTTGAATACTGTTATTTAAGACCTTACCACATCATCTGGGTATTAACCCTTATAATCACGTTTCAAACTGACTAACTATATTCTACCACAGCAGTAAATGAACACAATTCTCCATAGAGTTTACTTTATATTCTCAAGCCAGCTCCAAACGGAGAATCCTTCTTTCCTCTCTGTTTCTAAAATTCACTGCTTAAGATTGCAATGTAGACGGAATGAATTTGTTGGCAGGAAAAGTCAACCCTTTACATGTAATTTGTAATAGTCATTCTAGAACTTTTATAGTCTTAAAGAGAGATATTGCATACATATTAAGATATTACTCTAACTCACCAGGAGGGCAACCAGCCTCATCAATACCACTTTCACAATCCTTCTGCCCATCACATCTCCATGACGACGGGATACATTTGTTGCTCAAGTCTCCACAGCTGATTTTTTCAGCTGGACATACTTGCTTGGCTGAAAACACAAAATAAAGAAAAAACAGAAGAACCAGATTAAACATACTTCTAGATATTGCTAACATTGTTTACATTTTAAAATTACTTACTTTGTATGCCTCAATCCGGAGACATATTGTAATGAAATCCCAAGTCAACATCTATTTTGAGGCACAGCTGCTTACATGTCCCATACTTGTTTTCCAAAAGAGATCACAATACTATTACAAGGAAAAGAAAAGTGCCACTGTTTATTTTAACAAAATCTGAGAAATTCCACTTTAAAATCAAAGAAATTAGGAGAGAGGAACAGAAGTCAGATTCATATGGAACTCCTCCTACCTACCATTTCCTTGCATGCAGGCTCTTGCTTCTGGCCACCCCAGTGACCCTGAGTTGCAATGAACTGTGCATAGGCTCCATGGCTCTTTACACACTCTTGGGGTTTGGTGGCCCTTTCCCACCTTATCCTTGCCATCTCAGTCTGTGCATGGGCTACAAGTACCCAGATTTCTGCTGTGACTGTCCTCTCTGCAACATGCTCCTGCCTCCTGAACCAGGTCTCCTAGTGCAGGCTTTCCCAGAAACAAGGACTTTCCTGTCCTTCCAGCCTGTGCCTGACCCAGCCAATCCCTTCCGAGAACACGGAAATAAAATAAATACCACCCCTCACTCTTATTTTCAAGCGTAACTCAATCAAAATAACCTGATTGGGTTGCTTCAATAGATCAACAGGGATTTAAAGGAAGAACCAAGAGCTAGCTGAAGGACTAGAATCTTCAGCTGGAGTAATGCTCAATACAAGCAACAGCACTGCCTGTTTGTGACTGCCTCAAACCCCCACTACACTGTGCTTTTGCTATCAAAACACTGGCACTCTGCATGCAGAAGCAGTGGTACTGCACAAACTACTCTGAAAATTGCCTAATTTTAGTATAAGGGTTTACTTATATGTTTGGTATTGCAAGACAATTTATAAACTTAATGATCTAGGCAGATCGTGGTCAGTAAACCTGGGGAAAAAGCGGCAAGGACAAGCATGAAGTCATGTGTTAAACAAATTTTACTCCAACTATCTAAATTAAAGGCAACTGTGATCTAAGATACGGAGACACAGGAAGACCCACAGAAGCAAACCCCTAGTACATGCAAGAATACTCTGCCAAATTTATCTGGAACGAAGTAAGCTGTGAAGCGCCTTCTCTTATAACTATTTTGCACTGCCAAAATTCCCTTTTTTTTCCATCATAGTGTAAAGAGCAACAGATCTACATTTATTGTGACAAGGCTGCTTGAATGCATAATGTTCCACAGTTTCAACAATTGTTTAGTATTCTAGAAACATCATCCGGTTTGGCAGGAATTGCTTATTAAACAGACCAATTTCTCTCTTCAAAAAATTATGTTTTCAAGTATGTTTCTTTCATTGGTATTAATGATGATAATGTTATATATAGCTGCAGGTCTACTGAAAACAGAAGAATCAAAATTCTGAATTAAAACTGTCTTTCATATTACCCTGCTCTGGTAAAGGTATTTATACAAAGTCAATCAGCTTCAGTACTGAGCAAGAGAGGATGAAAATTACAATTCTCCCTCTTCACCTGCACAAGAAGGCTGCAGAGGGGCATTTGACAGCCCCAAAGCATCAAACAGCCACTTAAAAGCAATGCAATTTAATCCCATGACTTCTCCATCTCAGCACCTTGAAGTGCTATAAGAAGCAGTTTTCTAGAAGCTGTGGGCAATCAATACATCAAGAAAAATTAGGTACTGCCAGAGACAGACAGCTTGTAACAGTTGTAATGAAGTTTTAGAACCCCGAGGCAAGACAGCACTTTTGTTGAAATTTGCTCACTGCATACCTAAATAACATTTATGAATGTTGCACCATCTACAGAGTTGCATGATCTGCCAGTTGAGATCTGTGTCCTGCGTTTTGGCTCTAGTACCTCTCAGCTACAGCTTTCTAAGGCACAGCTGCAGGGATGCTCCATGGAGATGAGCACTTGCATCCTACCACAGAAATCAGACAACCCGTCTGAAAACTAGATCACTTGCCAACTGTGCAAAATGGTGTAAAACAAGATGCTTGCCCTCACCCTCGAGGAAGCTGGCATGCCTCACTGCAGCCGAGTGGCTCTGGACACCGTCCCTAGAGTCGTATGCCGGGATGCAGCACCTTTAAACATGCCCAAGTAATTCATGGATACATAAGGATAAACCGAATTCCGTGGCAGCTGAATTCTGTGGGAGCTGATTGGAAATCAGCAGCCCCCCAAACAAGAAAAAGATGGAGGTACATCAGTTCACGTGGACTAGAAGTACTGCAGCCTCTCAGTACAGAGAGTTCATACTCCAAAACCAGAGCTTCTGCTGGCCTTACCCAGCCCTCACATCCATAGGTGTGAGCCTGCAGAACGCCGTGTTGAAAAATTGGCAGCCTCACCTCACTGCCATCAGTCACTCGGAGGAGAGAGGTGGTACGATGAGAAGATGGCAGCTTCTGGGAAAGGGACAGGGATGGCCAACAGTGACGTGCATGAGGCTGGACAAGAGGCTCGGGCACATGAGAAGGGCACAGCACCTCTCTGTGGGGAACAGCACTCCAGAGCTGCCTTGTTTTCTGAGGGACCTGCCAAGTCGTGTCAGTGAAAAGAGGGCTTTCCTGCCACAAATACCATACAGAGGTATGACGTGGCTGAGGCCCTCAACAGCTACCTGGGTTTTGCACTCCTCCACTGAGCCCTTTAAAGCCTCTCAGCTCTAACGTGTGCAGCTCTACAGCCACCAAAACCCAGGTGCCCTCTCCCAAACACATTCACCACCAAACCTTGGTTGCCGAGGACCTCTTCAGAAGGACAGGCAGGTAGGAATTTTCTGCTGGGCAAGGAGGGCACAGCTGGCCCTACCCTGTGCATCGCTGTGTGAGGCAGAGCACTCACATCCTGCTGAGTTCCTCTTCTCACCCCCATTCCATTCAGGGTTGGGCTCTGTGATGAGGTTTGCTTCTAGGCTGTTCCATGCTCTAAACCAAGTTTTTACCACAAGAAAACATACGCTTGGAATACATGAGATAAGAATAACTTTCCTTCTTAGATTTATTACTCCAAATGGATTTCCATGGTCTTGGCACTTAGTAAGTTTGTCTCCCGACTGCATTTGTGCAGTGCATTCAAGGAGGTTTGTATTGGACTGGCATACTGGGAAAATTGTAACACCAAAAAATTCACAAAGACATTTCTTAATCAGGGTATTGATCCGTGTCTCAAAATATTGTTCTAGTTCTTCTTGTTCAGGCTACAGTGATAGAAAAGAAAATTTGTTTTGATGTCAAACAGGACCATATGTTCACCCTCACAGTAAATCTCCACTGAATAGGTCAAGATGGATGAGAACACTTTCACAAAGCTGGTTTTGAAGAAGGTGATATATAATTATAAAAAAGTATCATAGCACAGTGGGATCATTAACCAGCAAAAAGATTATTTATTCATCACAGTATAAGTGTGGGCATTATTTTTGCTTGGTTGTTGTGGGCAGATTGTGAATAGCTTTAGGAAGCTGAAAGGTTGGGAAAGGTATGGACAGAAGACTCCTATTTATGGAAAGCAATCTTTGTGTTAATCATGCTGCTGACAGAGTAATTACAGACATTTTAAAAATGTAAATCAAAGTTTGAACTTGCAGTGATGCAGCAAGTGAAGCTGCTGTTGGTCACAGTTCATCGGATCTCTGCGTTCCAGTGGTTTCTTCATCCAAGCAATCATTGCATGGAAGCCACCAATGTGTAAGCACTGGCAGATAACACGTAAGGAATCCTGTACAATACTTAAACCAAAATTTTGATTAAAATAATTCTGGCATTATTTCAGCAAGTTGAGTTTATTTTCCTCTCCCTGAGATGCTGCAGTAGCACAAGTGGATTCAGAGTTGTTGTCCACACTATGACACATGCTTTTAGCAACTGCAATCCAGACTTAGCATTTCTGTTTCTGCACACTGCTTACACAAATCCAGGCCTTCTGAGCTGACGTGACCAAAATGTTTATTCTTCCTGCTTTCCTCTTCATCCACCCAGACAGGAAAGGGTTAGTGCTGTATGTGACGGTGAGTGCTCTTACCCTGGATATATTCTGGGCCAATGTGAGTCATAGCAAGATCTGCCTTTTCAGAAAAAGGCACCATTAAACAACTTGGTTGAAATGTCAGAGACATCAAGACCAATTTATTACAATGAACTGCAAATGCTAAGGATGGACAACAATGGTTTATTTATAAGGAGACAAGAGCAAAGGAGACAAGAGCAAAGAAGACAAGAAGGTTCCATTTACTCACTACTGCCAATGGCACATTCTTCTTTTTCTATACAGGAGGCTACAAAGTCTTTCAGAGAACCATAGAGCCTAACTGGCGCCCCACTGTTTGCTTCCTCTTGTGCCACTGCTGTGCTTTTCAGGCTCCGGACATAATGTATATTCAAGAAAGCCCAAGAAAACAGAATTGATTTACTTTCAGAAGACCATTTGTCAGGTTCTCACCAAACAGGTACTCTAAGAGCATACACAAAATGTAATTAAGTTGCTTCTACTGGTGGGAAACACACAAGACTTTTCATCAATAGCCTGAAAAGAATGTTGAAATAACTCCCCACTCTCTCCAGACTGCCCCCGTGTTTTTCCCAGGTTCTTCAGAAGAAAAATCCCAACCCAAAACTTCATTCTACAACAGAGAAAATACCATTCAGAAATGGTTTAATTAATTTTTGTTCCTACAAAACTTCCACTACTGCTTTTATTATGGAACTTAAAACTCTTACCATCCTCTTTCCTCTAGCAACAATTTAGTTCTTGGCTTTTTTTTTTTTTAAATATTTTTTAACAAGGATCTCTCCTCCTCAAATATTGCCCTTAAATTTTCTTTTTGTCATAGATGTCAGTCCTATCTCAGAGATGGCACAAGAACAAAATAGATGTTCATACCTGCCCATGTACAGGACTAGTACCTCTACATTTCCAGCAAAAAGAAGCACAATTGTTAAATGAACAACTATTCAGAAGAAAGGAAGGAAGCTGACAAGCAGAGATTGCTTAGGGAAAATCAGAACTCAGAGTTCCCAATTCCTGGAGGTTTAGGATTCATAAAAATATTTCAGTCACAAATTTGCATTTTTAGTGTTTTTTTTAATATATATGTGTGTATGTATGTATGAATGTATATCCCAGACTACACTCACTACTGACTTACCTCAGATACTTTCCCACTGACGCATTTAGGGTGCACAAGAAACACTTCAAAATCTATTTGTGACTTCAATTACTATCATGGCTGAAGGTGTGTCTGCATTGCTATTTTCCTTTTCTTGCCTCTTCTCTCACCTCAGTGTGGTTGCTAGAAACACTGGCTTCTACCTGTTCACCCACTAGTTCACTCAGTAGCTCAGAACAGGTTGCTGTTGCCTTAGTTTACTTCACTTAACCCTGCAAGTCACATTAGATTTTCTTCTAGAATATATTATATAAATCATACTTATTTAGTTAATCTCCCTTAACTCCTCCTTGTGTGAAGCTGAGCCCCAAACAAACAATATCAAACAAGAGCCTCACTTAACAGTGAGAACTGTTTGCATGGGGAACAGGAACATCCACGGTGGATGTGTCTCAGGAATTGCTTTGGCACTGGTGTGCAGAGCACACAGTGTGACTACACAGGAACTCCCCTTGACCCACAGCTTTGCTGTGTGCCTGTGTTTGGATCTATGCGTTAGCAATACACAAAGACACAACACAGAACAAGTTCTGGGGAATGCTAATCAAAGAAGGTTAGGATTCTGCAGTGAACTTCTCCTTCCGTCATGTAAAGCAACATGAGGAACATCAGTCTGCTGACATGGCAAGCTTTAAATAAAATTGAAACTTCTAAGGCCAGTGCAACAGCCAGTAGTTGTATTTGGTTTGCTCACCATATCTGTAATATGCATGTGCTTGAGATCACTGAGAAAATAGAGACAACTTTACATTTCCAGCTGAAACCAGACCAGACCAAAATGAATGTCACGATTAGAGGCTTAAGTGAATTAAGATTACAGCACTCAGAAACTTGGAATGAGACCAAACCACCACAACAATTGATGCCTTTGTTGACAGAGGAGGCTGACCCATCCATCTGCTAGCACAAGATGGCCTGTTCAGGTCGGAATTGGGGCATACTGACAACACTGATCCACAGAACCTGGGAACTTGGACTGCTGCTACCTGGTTCTACATTTTTGGGTATGTAAGAATATATGCAATAACCTTTGCAGGAACATACAAAGGCAGAGAAATTGTGAAAACATATGCGTTCTGCACAAAAAGATATTTAATTTATGGCTGTTACCTTTAAACTCTGTGACTCAAAAGACAGATTAGGAAAGGCTACTGAGAAACCATATTGTAAAAGTCAAGATCATACCATAAACAGCATTAACAGTTGATACACCTGATAAAAAGTTAGATTTTGACGTGTGGTTTGTTTGATGGTGACTTCTCTTCAGAAGTTCACATGGAAAATGAAAAAGGATTTACACAGATTTAACTCAGCTGCACTGAATAATACAGCCCTTAAGTACACTCTCATATAATTGTAAGAAAGGCTACTTTACCACAGCACGGGTCAGGAGTCTTCCATGAGTCTCCAACACCTCTACCAAGAAACTGGACTGATAAAATAATCTCAGGGTACAAAGGGTTTGGCATATCTAAAATAGATAGCATGTACCTTGCTTTTGTGCAGATTATCACCTCTGAGATCAGAGTGAAATAACCATGAATTCAAAATACCAGGATTAATCCTAATTACTGAAATACAGACTCACTATCAGAGTAAGTGCAAGGAAGCTTTTACAGAAAAAGCATGATTCAAACAGACACCAAAAACGACCTCAGTGAGGAAAATGATTCTCAGGAGTAGAGCCAATAGTTTTAATAGGTAATATAAATTGTATTTGAGCACAGTGTAAAGAGATAACATATCTCTAAAGAAGGCTGAAAAGACAAATGGCTTCAAGTTTTATAGTAACGAAGCTTCATGTCCAACAATTTGAGACACCTGCATGTGTCAGGAAGGGATTCTCTACCCAAGTTCAGAGCCATCTTGGCACACTTGTGGTTTGTTTTTAAACCTTTCCCAGAACACTGAATATTGACAAAGCTAAGATAGCCTGCTGGACAGAAAGAACTAGTACTCTTGGGCTTCCAGCACATCATTTTTATTAGATTCCTGATTGCTATGTCTTACTCACCCATTTTAAAAGTGAAAACTACCATCAAAATTGGATAAGAAAAGCATTTCCTTCCCTCAGTCAGACTGGCAGGACTTCAGCTGATTCTGTCTTTCTGTAAATATTGCAAATGCTCACTTGCTGCAATCATCTGAGCAGGCCTCACCTAATTAATTCCATAGCTTTTCAAGATACTGTTTTGATGGCACTTCTGTTCTCTAGCTGATATGCCCAAGAGGCCCTGCTGATGAGAACTAAAGTCCTTTAACTCCAGTCACTTGGCTCATTTGGGGTAAATCCAAGTCAATGCTAATGGCCCATGGTAAATAGGAGGTCAAACTGGATGATTTCATGATAATCCTTGGCCTCAAACTGTAAAAAAATTGGGAAGAAAGCTTTTCGTTTTTAACCTATCCTCGTGATCATGGCTCTCAAGTTTCAGAATTTACAAATTTAGATCAAATGTTTATCAACATTCAGGATATAGGTCGTTGAGTCTCATTAAATGCATTTTTTTCTCTTTTAACTATCTATCACTTGTAAAATGACAGTGTTCTAGTGGTGTCTGTACAATACACAGTGACA
This sequence comes from Dromococcyx pavoninus, assembly GCA_033558185.1. Lineage (NCBI taxonomy): Eukaryota > Metazoa > Chordata > Aves > Cuculiformes > Neomorphidae > Dromococcyx > Dromococcyx pavoninus. The sequence goes on from JAUMJL010000594.1 coordinate 342,012, forward strand.
TTCCTGCATTGTCAATTCTCAGAGCAAAGAGAGACCAGTTTCTAAGAGATCACCAGGTTAAGTGAAAGATCTACATGATATAACAAGGATTTTCTGCTCCAAAACCACATTTCATTACCTGCCGTTACACACATGAGAACTCAAGAACATATTGTAAAGGCTCATTTCTTGCAGCAACTTATTACCAAACAGTTCCCTTCTCAGAGGACACAACATCTCCACACAGAGGGTTAGCAAGCCCTCAACTAGGTCAGATCTTGGACTGTCTTGGCCTTTATACTCGACTTAGCTCATTCAGCCCAGCTTCTTATGATCAGTAGCACTCGGATGTCTCTTAGACGCCAGTTAAACATCTCTAAGCACTGATTTGGTCAGAGATGCATGAATCCTTTAATAAACTTGAATGAGACAAAACATAACTCAGGGATTCTAATCCTTACCACCATTTTATATAAATTCTAGACAATAGTAACATGGAAAACAACTACAACCCTCACCTAATGGTGTTAGAAGGTGTTGATCTTGTTGTAGACCTGAGCACAAAGGGTAAGACTGCACATGCCAAGGCCCAAGAGTCGTACAATAGAAACAAGGTTGGTGAAGTCCAACTTCATCTGAGTGAAACGTTGTTATAGTGTGCATAACCACATGAGATACCACAAACCACTTGCCGCTTTTAAACAATAAGAGTTTTACATCTTTTCTGACACCACAGCCATATGGTCACTAGAAATGTTTACTCAGATTAACCCAGAGAAGAAATTAATATAGACCTGCAACGACAGACTAGTGCCTAGCTTATCACTATGAAGCACAGTCCTCACTGTTTACGGGAGCAAAAAGGAAATGTTGGTATTTATGGGTATAAAAGTGCAGAGGCTTCAAACAGGCTTGCGCTACAAATGCCACCGAAGCCCATCATGTAGCCAAGCACAAGTCAGAGGGGCTGGATGCTTCACCTCGTCCTGTTGAAACCCTAACATCGTCCCTCCCTGTGACACCACCAAACACCTTTCTTGCCCTTCTCTCTGTTCCACCTCTAATCCAGGGCAGAACTTGTCTTCAAGAGAAGACATTACTCGGGCTAATGAAAACCTGAGTTTCCATATTAGAGTTGTTCAAATAATTTTACACTACTTAAAACTTTATTTTCTCTTCACTGATGAGTGTTTCTGATCTTGCGGATCTGCTGTTCATGCCCTTGACTCGGCAGAGAGGAAAGGAGAGAACACATCACTAATAAATCCAGGGAAGAACTTAGACATCATAGTAAGAAACAAGAACAGCTGAAGAAACACCTCATATTCCTACTTTAGGTACACCGATGAGCAACTGCTGATCTCAGTTTAATAATTTAATAAACTGACAGTTCACTTAATAGTTAGCAAACACATAGGTCTGTTTGCAAAACCCAGGACTCAATTTTCTCTAGAGATAGTTTTATAATAGCAAGCTATTAAATATTTCCTTTTGTGCGGCATTTTTTTAATGCTCAATCAAAACCAATAAAGAAATGGCTTTGTTTAAGAAGGTCAGTTAAAATACTCCCCTATTTTCTATCCTGAACATAACATCTTCTTTAAACTCTATTGTTTTTAGAGCTATTTTGAAAGTGAGTGATGTACAACATGGTCCTGCCAAACCTCCCATCCCACCACTGTCTACATCAACAATTACCCTGTCAGTCTATGCACATATTGCCACTTGCAATGCAGTTCAGTCTCCCCTCCTTTTTGCATTAACAGCAATGGATGAGGTCAGGAAAAAAGAAGAAGCTAAGAAAAGAAAGGGGTGGAGGAGAAAGTAATTTGTCTTTCCTATATAGCCCACAAATCAAACTGAACTCCAATCTTTGGCATGGTTAAGAGGAGAGCTCTGTTTCTCAACACAAATCCCCTACCTCTGCTTATATTCAGAGATGCTTACCGTGAAAACCTAAGTCTGGCAACAGTCAGCCTTTAAAATCTATCATGATCCGCTGTGTTTCCCCATGATTAGTGATGCATGATGCTTTCAAGGCAATTCTGATTAAGACAAGCCTTACGAGAATAAAACACTCAAAGGTAACAGCTGACCCAGCACAGACTGGTAGCAGCATAGCTGGGAATCAGTGGAGTTCAAACACAGACATGCTAAGGGAAGAAAGAAGAATGTCAAGGAAGAAATGAGAGTCAGGAGGTTAAGGTGGCACAAGCTAGGAATGAATGGAAGTCAGCTAATTAACCCTGAGAAATGCAACTTTTGAAAGGAAACTTGTTCACTGCCCTAGATCAGTGATTCTGAAGCCTTGTGGGCAAATAGATTTTTGAACAACTTTCTCACGCAGCCACAGAGCTGACAAACTGATGCATTTAGCTGAATACAGCTCTCGGGGCCTGCGGTGGCCTTGGTGAGCAAAGGTGCATCGCTGCGGAATGACGGCTTTGGCCTTCCTCCAAAGTGTGACTGACTGCAAGTCTTTTGTCATCCTTTCAGGAATGAGCCTGGCTGTGTCAGTAGTGTGCCTAGCAGCACAGCCTAATCCCCATTACCTAGGCATCCCATGGGTACACCAGAGCCCACTATCAAGCCTTGACTTATGAAGCACTGTCTTTGTGGTCTGACTTAGCAGAGACCACAGAAAGAGCTGTTCTCTACAGAAACACAGGTAATAACGATATTCTCCTGATCTGTAGTAGTACAGTAATGCTTCTTTCTTCTTTCTGAGGCTTTTGGTCTACATACATTGCTGTTTTATTAACATCAACCTTCTTCACTAAAGATTCAGTGATAAAACACTCCAGATTGCAGTACACAATAAATCAATCATACCTCTCCGTGTGATTCGTAACTGAGCAGTTTGAAAGCATCTTGGAACAATTTCTTCACAGATACTTTTAGACAAGAGGTACATTTACTTTCTATTGAATCAAATGGTGTTTGACTGGTTTTGGTTTACAGATACAAATGACAGAGGGTTTTCTAGACTCTCTTCAAATATGTGGCACTCTGGCCCTGAACTGTTAAAAATTAGTTTCTAAAAAGAATTAATTTCTTCTTACTAGCAGTATTTGCGCTTATTAAAAGCCTACCAGCCACAATCACCTTGGTCACTTGTCAAATTCTTATACAAACAGCCACACAGAGCACCAGGATCAATTTATCTATTTCTCTTCGCATATATGAATTTCTAAATTCCCCATAACATGCACATCAGAGCACTCCATTCCTATTGCATTAAATACAGATACAAACTCCAGAAGGATTCTTATTTCATACACATTCTGGCACATTTAAGCTCTCAACTTCTCCACTTCTTTTGAAGCAAATTAACATTCAACTAAAAAGTAAGTTTCTAAGCACAGTCTAAAAACCAGTTCAGCAGACTGTATCACAAAATCAACAAAAATCAGTTACCAGATGTCAGTCCGAAGTTGAAGAGAGAAAAAGCATCATATTTTGTATGCACTGAAAGTAATTACAACACTCACTTAAGTTAGAGAAATGCCTCTACAAAAGTGGTTCTGTTTTATGGGACCAGTACACAGACTGGAGCTGAGAGCACTAAACAGACCAAAGCAAACATCCAGTACAATACCGGGATGAACCAGTACATTGTTAAAATGGGTGTTGTGCCAACAAAAGATATGAAAAAAATTGTAATGATCCTCCCATTGCCCATTTAGCAAGCACATAAGCCAAGAAATATGCAGGGTCAACTTCCATCTCCAGTTCTTCCCAAACCCCACTTCCACCAAAGCAACGGGACAGTATGTAGCCTGTAAACTGAGATGTAAAATAATACATGTATGAACTGGCAGATAACAGATATGTAAACTGTATTATATAAATTTTCCTATGGCAGCTCCTGTCTCTTGTTCTTATCACTGAAATAATAACTAGGAAATTGTCAGATATTCTAGCACTATATTGAAGATAGGCATAGTTTGATATCTGATGAACTCCTAATGAATATACTGTTAATTGCATAACCTTCCTTTAATATAGTAACTGTTCTTTTCATCAAGGCCATGGATTAAACAGCTTCTCTGCTTTAAAGCATCTTTGTAATTAATAATATATTCTTCCCACTTCTAAATATAACCTATAATGAGATGCTTTAAAGAATCCAAGCTGCACCTTTCACCAAGTACTTTTGATCAGAAGTAAAAGAGCCAGAGTTTGTTCAGATAACAGAGCCTGCTTTAACTGAGACTGTCAGCTTCCCAGCGGGCCCAATCCTGAAAGACAGCAAGCCTACTTCAAGCAGGTCACAGCAGCAAAACCTGCCAGCAGTAGAAAACATCTTCCTCTATCTAAATCTTAGTGTCTCTTTGTCCCTGGGGATATTCCATGCAGATCAGAGATGAAAAAAATAATATATAGATATATTGGATATAGATAGTAAAAATAAGATAGCACATACAGAGATCTATTAGATAACGTCTGCTCAGTGAAGAGTAATTAACTCCTTGAAAACTCTGCCATCAATTTGTCTATCAGGCAGTGAGCTAATACACTGTGCAAAACCTCACCAATTGTATTTTCCATCCACTTGACATTTCTTCTCAGAGGTTTTTCTTGGTTTCCATTTCTTGAGGAGAGACAGATCTCCAAGGATCACGGAACAGAAAAAAGGTTTCCTGATACCTGTGACTGTCTTTTGGAGATCTATGAACAACAATCCATGGCCGGGGAGAAAGAAGTAAAGTGGCTCTCCCCTACCCATGAACGGACTGTTTTCCCTTCACCGAACAATGCTGGTTTTGCCATGAAAATTCCCTTCTAGTGATCTGGATGCCCAACTACCTTCCAGATGAATACCTCCTGGTGTCAGAGCTTTCTGCAGCATGCAGCAGCTGGGCCAAATGTCTTTACCTAGGAACTGTGCAGCTGCACCAACATTTGTTTGCACCCGGCTGAGAGAACTTCCCCCGTGTAAAAGCTGCAGGACCATTAAAATCAGCCGAATGTTTGTACAGCAAAAGGTCGTAATTTCTACATCAACATCCCATTTTAATGACAGTGTAGCTTTAGGATAGGTACCTATCTTAAAGACTTCAATTGGTAAACATTTCTGGACAGCAAGGCATATTTTCAAATTCTGTAATCACGTGGGCCTTGTAAGATTGTTTACCGCCCCTTGTTTAATAACCTGTCTACTTTATAGCTACCCATGCCTTTTATGACCTCTCACTCTCGATTTCTTCAATTTAATATGGCCTCTAATTGTTTTGTAAACTACATTTTTATAACCTTTATGTTTAAGTCAAGCCATACCACAAAAGACACATAGTAGCTTATTAACACACATAGCATCTTACTAATAAGGTCATGACTCAATCAAGAAAGTGAGAAGAGAGACAGCTCCTGGTTTCCCTAACATGTTGACACTTTTTAAATTTTATTTTTTGGCTTCTTTTTGTTTGTTTGTTTTTTCAATCTTGATGTATTAGCCTCCATTATCAGCCTTTCTACGTTTTTGTCCAAAACTAGTAACAACCTCAGCAGCATGTACAGCTTAGTAGCAGACAGATTTGCATATTTAACAACATAGCTTCTTCCTCCTCTTTCTGAACAGAAATTAGAAATACTCTTAGTATTTTCTCATTTTCTGCCACTGTAGCTTACTGTTTCACTCTCATTGACCAGTACAGACCAAAGGTCACATGGAGAGTTCCTGTAAGGTCAATGAAAATACCTGACTGGGCAGGATGCTCTGACAGAACAAAAGGCTGCCATATAAGCTCAGCCTATACCAGAGGACAAAGAATCCATGAAGGCGGAAACTGGGGATAACTTTTAATTGGAATTCTTGCCCTCTTATGCACCAAAAAGTCAATCAAGCCCTGGATGTTAATGGAGGGGAAAAAAATTCACCATCATCAAACCACAGCAGCAACAAAAGCCTCACAAACTTCACTAGTTCTGGCGCTCCTTAAGCTATTTGCTAATCCAATGACTGCATTATTTTTATTTGCAAGAATCTGACCCGTGTACCAAAGGTGGGAAAAGCTCACAGAAATGTAGTGTAATGCACTGGTTCTAAAGGGGTTTTTAATGTTTTCACAGCAGTAAGATTTTCTTTTCGCCCTAGCACAACTAGAAGTTAGAATAGATGTCTGAGACAAAGTTCTGTCACCTGCATAGTAGCTAAGATTGCATGTGGTCTAGATAAAGTAATTTTTATGACTTTTGAGTTGCAAGTACACCTTATTTCCTATGCAGGTCAGCTATAATTGTCTATGCAGCCACATAAGCCTTGAGGGAGTCTGATGTCAGAACTTTAAATAACTTACTGCACTCACAGTGTCTAACCTTTCCAAAACCTCCTCTGACAACAAGACAAAGTTGTCTTTATGTAGGTTTCTTCCACCTGCCAACTGCATGAGAGAAGACACACAGAGCTCAAGGGGAAAGGATCTAGCAGATTGTAAGAGCTTCACTGTAAGAGTCAAAGCACCTGCCCCAGCCCGGCTTCACACTAAAGACGAGAGTAGCAAGAAGCCACTGTTCCTGTCTGCTAACATCAGGGACATGGGATGACTGGCAAGCACACGCACACCTTCCATTGATCATCCTACGCCCTGCAGAAAGGTCAGCTATACCGCTGTGACTCAGTTCCTCTGCAGTATGGGCGTCTGTGCCATCCTCCCCAAAGAAAACAGATGTCCGTCTGCTAATCTGCTTTTAAAAGAGGGTAAAGACCTGGCAGAGATTCTGATCTGTGTCACAGTTACAGTCTAGCCCTGGAACAATACACACTTCTGATGATCCTAGGCTGAAGTTAATAACAAAGGCTGAGCTGAACCAGCATAACCTTCAAAATGCAAAGGAAATAATGTCTTACGTTCCCCCTAAAAAGCAACTGGAAGTAAGAAAACTGTCTGAATACCTAAACCTAAAGTGAATACTTACTTAATTTTGTTGAGTTAAAAAAACAACTACAAACCAACCAAACAATAGTAGCCATGTGAAATCAGCAAAATCAAATGTCCATTTCTTATTGTTTGAAATAACCCAACATCCTGATTGACTGTGCCTGGAGAAGTGTGCTCATAACAATGCTCAAACTTATTTCGTGATTACATCAGCCTTTTAAATGAAGGTAACACTGTGAGGCCACACAAAAGACTAAAACCAGCCTACAAGTCATCACAGCATCTAGATTGCAGCACTACTGTCTAATAATGCCCAGCCTCAATGAACCAGGGTATACAGAAAATCAAAAGCAAAATCTGTGAGCAAATTCAAGATGATGATAGAACATACTCTGGTTGACTTCCAATTAGCAGAACCTGCTCCATCCAGCATCTCTGCTGTTCAGGTCCCGTTCCTAATACGGTTTTATCTGACAACACCTACACACTCCATGATGTGCAGGAGCTCCAGGCACAGCAAAAGTTTTTTTAAAAGACAGATTTGTGCATCTATAAATTGTGTGCATTGGCATGTGTCATCCATGGCTGCCATAACTGCTCATTCAATCATCGCACTCAAGAACTGAATGTTAATGTTCCTCCTACTCCTCTCAAACCTCTCCATTCTCTCCGATCCAGTCAATATTCATCTCTAAAGATCTCTGGCATCTGGGAATATGGTTAAATAATTACAATCCAGAGGAAGTGCATCAGCACATGTGTTGGTCTAACCTAACAAAATTTTTCCTTTGGCTCAGCAGGAGAGAAAATGTGTCTCGAAAGCCAGAAACATCAGCCCTAGTTCTCATAATATTTGATGAGCAGATAGGGTTGTATTCACTCCTCTGGGACATGTTACACAACAGCTCCCAGTGGCAGCTGCTTTACACTTTTTGGAAAAAAACACTTCTTCCAAGCCAGGACCACAGAAGATGAATGAAAAAATCCAAGTGATGGAGAAGACTACGCATAAGTGTTTGTTAGGCTATGAAAAGGCAAGAACTGATCCCACAACTGTAAAGTTCCTGATTTTGCATAATCACTGAACACACTTTTCTCAGGAACCCGAATGCTAGACATTTTTTAAAAAATTCTTTTGCACAACTGTAGAGAACTCTCCTCTATTTATAATGTGTAATGGTGATTTCTGTTTTTATTTAGTTTAAACTGGCCTTTTTAAAACATCAGTCTATAGCTTCAAGCTATTTCCCTTTGAAATGTTTTCACGGCGGTACTCTCCTTGGTATTTAGAAATCACCATTACTAACTTTTCATAGCTTCCTTAATATATGTAAAAAGAAAAGGACTGTGATTTGTGTTTCTAAATGCATCACACCACAGACTGTTTCCTGAAGCAGGGTTTTAAAAACAATAATAAATATTTTATAAGATATGATGAAAAAATCACAGATCCCATCTCATAAAGAAAACAGTCACACACACGGAAATTCCTTGCTCACTAGTCTGTGGAAAGAAACTGCAATGCAGAACATAGACACATGTGTGTTTAGAAGTTGGTCTGCATAAGCACAATGCAGTGGCCACTATTAGACAAATGGAAAATCTTGCACATTAGGAACTGTACTAAAAACTGTACTAAAAACACCAACGATCTGAGGCCACCAACAGTTTAGATGTGTTAACTTTTTCTGTTTTTCATTGCAAGTATTATTTAAAAGGATAATTCTGCATTTCAAATAAAACAGAATGTAATGTTTACACCAGCACAGTCTGGCAGTGAAATGAAGGAAAAAGAGCGAAAAACAAATTCTGCTTTGTCTCCATAATTCTGACATACAGTACCACTCAAGTATTTCTCCTTAAACCTTCACAACCAACATTACTGGCTCATGAAAAATAACAAGAAATAGTTCAAAATACACTAAACAATGGAGGGGGACTGGTACTGAGACGATGTCATACTGCTCTTCTGCAATGATGGGCTGATTTCTAGACAACCCAAGAATCCATGCTCCCAGTCCAACAGCATCTGGAAGTTGCAATAGTGACTTTTAAATTTCAGGACAATAAAGTCCAGCTACAGCATGCATTACAATAGCAAGATGCAGAATCTGAGAGCACATATGGAAGGGATGATTTGTGGCCTGAAGGCCACCCAAATTCAAAACTGTCACTTTTTTTTTTAAAAAGCTTTCACATGGGTGGTTTGAAGAAGTTGCTTTAGCTTAGTTTTTATCAGAGCCTGTGCACCTCACTGCCCTCACTAAACTACTGATGCATGTACACACGACATTAAAGCATGGACATGGCCAGATGCCCCCTTCCCACTAGCATTACAGAACCAAAGTCTGCAAAAGAAATTGCTTCCTAGAAGCCATTAATTTAGGGCATTTAGCTTAGAAGAAAATGCCTACATTGAAGAATCAAAAAAACATTCACTTAAAATTGCTAATCTTTTTCAAAAGTCTCAGCCCAGCACCTATAAATATTTCCTTGTGCACTTCTGAACTTTACTCCTTGTCTGCACTTCTTAGAAAATGGTAACTTAAAGCATCTTACTAAAGAGGTGTGCAAAAAAATTTAAGGATTGTGTAAGACTAACATTTGACTAAAAATGTCTCCCTGTACTCAACTTTTACTCAGTTAATAAAAAAAAAAGAAGAGTACCACAGTTAAGAGCTTTCAACTCCATGGTAAAATCCAACCATAACTCATAGCCCCTTTATTAACTGGTATCTATCAAAGAGGAATACAATCAACAGGCATCCTCCAACCACCTAGTAGATACAATAACACCAGTGTAAGTAGCTTTGACAGCACTACACCACTCTGTTTTTGCAGATGGTGACACTTTTAACCATTGCACTCACTTGTCCCAACATGAGGCGGCAGCAGCAGAGCCAAAAAAAACCCCAGGTTTTTTGTCTGCCAGATCTGCATCTGGGCAACTTTCCTGAGCAATGTCATGCAAGTCCCATGAGAAACATGTACCGATATCTTAACTTGCTCCTACTGCTTCGATGTGGAAAGCAGAAGCAGTTGTGCTCCACCACTGGCACAAGACTCCTCTTTCTCTTTGCCCTCCTACCTCAACTGCTGTTCACTCTACCCTTTGCAGAGCATCTGCTTGTAATTCTGGCTCAAGCCCCTTCTCTTCCTCAACTCCGTCCTCACAGGCTACTTTTGCCAAATCTATAATAATCTTGTTAATAGTATTATATATTTATGTATATATAAGGGTAAAGGTCAGACCATGCTTGGCTTCTGATGAGGGACCCCTTTGACCTCATTACTACAATTCTTGTTCCACTCTTCCTGCCATTACTCTGTTTCATTAGTCTCCTTGCTTTACTTGAGTCTGTTCCCATCTAAAATCCACTCTGCAAGACCCCATGCGAATAACTTCACCACAGCCATAAGTTCTGTGCTAGAAGGCAGCTGCACAGGCCTGGGCAGAACCCCACTGGCTTCAGTTATGCTCTGTTGCAAACACAATTACTTAATTATAAAGGAAATGGTGAATGCTATTTACAGGACCTACGTTTGAGCTGCATTTCTGAAGCACCTCACGTACCTTTCAGTGCTAAAATAACCATCAAGTTAATCAGGGCTTGTAAAGTGCTTGGTGGTTATTGGATAGAAGTACAGCGTCAAAGGGGCTCATAGTAAAGTAGTTCAGTGCAAAAAGGATTTTAAAATGTGATTTTAGGGTTGACAATGGGTTTTTTTAATCCCTTAAAAGCAAGTTTAGTGCTGTCTGGTTTGAATATAATGGCTCAGTAACCGTTTCTCTGAGTTTCATATCAGATAAGCATTTAGGTAATTATGGAAACAGAATGGAACTTTAATTATACGAAAAAACATAGATCGTTCTATTGTGACCTTCCTCAGCATTGCTGTTTCTTGTAAATGAACATATTGTCCAAGCCGGGAAGAAACCATTGATTAAGATACTCAGAAGCCCTGCTAGGAATTTAGACATGTTTTTCCTTTATAAAACACAAAACATTGTATGTGACTGATTGAGAGATTTGAATTACCTCTTCCAAAGTCCACTTTAATTTTTCTTCACAGAATAATTTAATTAAATCTATTATTACAGTATGAGTTTTTTCATTTTACATAAACTATATAAAAGCTTGGTGTACTCTGATAAATCTAGAAGATAAAAAGCTATTGGTAAAACTTTCTAATCTTACTTCCTCCCAGTTGTTTTCAGCCGAAGCAACCTGTTCCAAGCAACCTGGTTCCAAGCATGCCAGCAATCATATATTTTATAAGTGAAACATCACTACCTGCACTTACAGGTACCTGATAAACAGAGCAGCTTTTCATTCCCCGCTCTCAAAAGCTGGAATATCATTAAACACAGAGAGGTCAGAGTCATAGGAGAAACCCCTAACTGCAGTTATCTACTATGTCAGGCTACTAATTGAACACTCACTGCCTTTTCACCAGACACCTGTGTTTTGTCAGCTGAGCAAATGCTCTGCTGACAAATGCCAGCCCAGGACAGCCACATATGCACCAACATTTCAGGGGAGATGGGGTCCAGTGGAGGCAGCACAACTTCTGCAGATGCTCAAGCACAAACGAGCCTGAGGGGCTCACGTACAAGTGCACGTGTGCGTGCCGGTTCCTCTCCTTTCTTTCCGTAGCTAATCAAGAAGCCATTCTGTACCCCGGGCGCTGGGAAAACGAATGCTCACAGACCGCACATCGGGCTCCATCGAGAGCCTGCTGGTTGCAAACAGTGATGAAAACACAGCCTCTTCAGAAGTCTCTCAACTGTGGCTAAGAGTCCAGCACACACGGAGGGGCTCTCTGACCCTCTCTGTATCAGCAGCTGCTGCTCTTTCATTTTCCCTTTTCTCAGGCTCATTTTCGTTCTGTCTTTCACAGGGATTACTCTGATTTCTAATCAAAACAGGGAGGAAAAACCCCACAGAACACTAGGGGGACAAAATTATACAAAAGATAAAGGAGTTGAGCAGCATTGAGACCATACCCATTTGTAAAAGAGATTATGGTCGCAAAAGTGCTTCTTATCAATAGGGAAAATAAAGCCACAAAAGGTCCCCAGATGAGCAAACATAATGAAACCTGCCAGGGTAAGTGATAAAAATTATAGAAAGAAAAATTATACAGGTCTCCAGGAAACTGCCAGAATTAATTGTGGACCACTTTCTCCTGCTACCTGATGTCTGCACCTTTTTTCAACCCAAATTAAAAGCTTGCCTAAACATGCTGCAACATCGGTTATGTCACCTTGTATCTGCCATTACAGCATATCCTCTCTGTTCTATCAAAGGATGCAGTGTAACAAACAGCATCCAGAACTTTTTAAAAATTCACACCACAGAGGGGAAATGGAGTGCAGTGTCACACTCCACGTCACGTCACGCCACCTCCAGCAGCCACAGCAGCTGAAGGAAGCCATTCTGTACCACTTCTGGTAACTTCTGCGTGGCAATTGCTTCATCAAGATCCGAACTCACACCAAGTGAAGACACTGCTTTTTCACGCTAAGGTGACAACCCTTCCAAGGTGTTAAAGGTATCAAAGAATGAACTGCTGCCCAAAGGCACCAACAGAACATGAATAACTTGAAGCAAAAAAGGGATTCAGTAGATGAACATAGACTTAATTTCTAATATGTCCTTACTCTTATACGTGTAAAAGAAAGTAAGTCTGAAAAGGGTCTGCTGCAGTTAAATAATTGTGCTTCTTATCTTTGGAGTGAACATTTTATCTTTTATATACATACAGAGAACCCCCATCTGTTTCCTTTTTTCAGAGAATAGAACAGGCAGCTTAGAAGGCAATTTTAATTGAACGCGTTCAGGCTGTTGCACAAGAACAGTGCTGTGTAGACCTGTGGCTGAGGAGAAAAGGCTTCCCCTTGCCACCTACACCTTTACTTCATTACAAATATCCCTGCTGGTTCAAATAACTCAGCTACAAGTTGGACACATGCAACATGTCTGGAGGCATGAATTGAAGCAGAAGCTACAAATTCTAGTGGAATTCAGTACGTTTATTGCTATTTCTCATTCACATTCCATACTGGGCCAATATACCTGCTGAAACACTTGAACAAGAATACCATAATTTTTTGTGTCTGTGTGAATGTTTATTTCTAAATATACATGTCTGATTTTACCCATATAAGTGCACACCCAATGACTAGAAATGAAATTGCTGTCAAACATGCTAGACATACTTCTCCCTCTACAAAAAGAAAGGGAGAAGCATGGTTATGTTTGCACTAAGATGACTAGTATCTGCAACCTCTATGCCAAAACAGAGAATCATAGTCTTTGTAAGATAACTTGTCTTGTACAACAGTACACTCAGAGAACTCAAATAACATGGTAGGATGACTACCCTAGCGGTGTAAGCCAGAAAAATGGTGCAACAACTGGCATGAATCCATTCATATGGGAATGTATAAGTATGTGAGGTCTAACAAAGCTACTAAGCCAAGTCCTCTGTATTTTAATGCAAGGGATTCTTAATGTATTTTAATATGTTAAAATACAAGACAGAATGGGTGATCTTGAACTCTATCACTTCAATATAGCCACTGAATACAGCAACCCTAGAAAGGAGGCTAGAGATTATTGCTAAAGCAAAGCTGTGATCAAGGCTTTCAGCAGCTATGGAAGCTCACTGCATCCAAAAATGCACAGGGTGAAGATCCACACTATCCTCACACGTGCAGACAGCACTGTCAGTGACCATGCCTCACGCCAAACCACAATCTGACAGAAAGCAATTCACAGAATTAAAAGTCTCCAGTGCAAGGTTTAAATTACATAAATTATCTACCAAAGCATGCAGAGACTGCATATTAAACCAGTGTTAATCATGATCCTAATCCTCAAGGAAGCAGGACACAGTATCACGAGACCCTTATTAAAAGTGCAAATTATTTCAGAGGGAGTTTGTCCTGAATGAAAACATGATCTTACAGCTGTAGAAACTGAGAAAGAGAGGAAAAATACCTATCAAGGAAAAGATGGTGGAACTAGGAATCACAGCTTCAACGTACAACGCATTATGATACTAAAACACAGAAGCTATTTAAATGTAAAAATACTAAAATAATGTCATTTCATAGTCACTTATTTTCCTCACACCATAATTCACTCATTTAAAAAAGGAGCAAAAGTTTGCTTCCTCTGGTTTTGCAGGGCAATACTGCTTCATTCAGTTAGCAAAGCATTTCAATTTTCAAATTATGTTGTGCATTTGATTCCCAGAAATTATTTCCTTTTCACAGCAGCCATAGTAAATAAACCAACCGTGATCAACCCTAATAAATGAGCAATAAAAAAAAATAAAAATCAGGTAATCAGAATTTCAGAAAGCAAGCAGCAACAGAATGAAAAAACCCCAAAGCACTAAGCAATGAAAAGCTGCTTGAGTACTTCTGAAAAACCTCTTCAGTTTTTACTAGTTCAAAGTTTATAGCCTGTTAAATAATTACACATACAAGAGCTTCACATGCTCAACTTTAATTTTCCTGCTATTCTTTCCCATTGAAGTAACTGCTAGATTAATTATAGTCATAAAAAGGCAGCAAACCCTTTCATGACCATTCCTGTTTATGAACAGCGTGAACGCATTAGACCAATTGGAAAAATATTTAAATGTCAGCATTTAAATCTTTGCCAGCAGTCAGCTAGCAAAAACTCAGTTGGTCTAAGGTACAGGAACACTGCAAATGTCAAAGCTTGTGATGCTAAATGAAAAAGTGACTTTCTGTCAAGGTAACCATTGCTTAAGAAGAGAGCAATAAAAACATCAGAAAAGACCCCAGAGGTATTTTCTCTTGGTTTTTTTATAGGACCCAGTCCTCTGAAAACGTCACATCTGAGATATAAGCTCTGAACACCTTCCCTTAAAGGAAAAACATATTTTCTTTTGAACAGATATTACTTAAAACTCGTTAGCACTGGTAGAATCAGAGCACAATCATTACATACCCTAAATTCATCTACATCTCTAAGTCAGTAAAACGCTGCAACGACCAAAGCCATGTAATCATCAAAAAGGAGATGTAATTCACTGCCTACAAGCCACAGACCAAGTTATCCCACTAGTAGGGACAGACAACTAGGATTTGCGTTTGCTGAACTTCCTTTGATGTAAAAAGGATAATTTCACACTTCAAGAAAAGGAACAAGATGCAGGAAAAACTGGATTTAGTTCCTTACCCTGTCAAGGACTTCTTCTGTTAGTCCCTATGATTTTGTAACCTTTGGGATACCAAGGTCAATTTGAGGTTGCTCAACAAGGACACACCTGGATGCAATCAAAGCTGTTACAGTGGTTGAGAAACCACAGGCACTTGGGAAGCGAGTATACACTAGCTGAGATAGGAGGATTAAATGAAGAGTAAAGGTACATCTGTGAGAATTTGTTGTACACGCTTAGGACAAAAAGGACTTTTGAAAGTCTGCACTGGACTATACACCATGATCCTGCTAATAGGCCTCAACAACTCTCATCCATAATCTATCTCTAGTGTACCATTATCCACTTCCATGGAAAGAAGTTTTCCAGAGTCTGGAACCCTCTATTAAGTAGACCTGGAAGCTAAGTAGCACACTAAAGACACAAAAATGAATCAATAATTTTAAGTTACAGTTTGGATGCGGTAAAGCTTTGTCAGAGGTGAGTGAACAATGCAAGAACTGTATCCTGGTTGTAGAATTGTGTCATTTGCAGTTATCTAACAAAATAACCTAAAATGAGTGAATATACGCAAGGAGAGGTTGGGGGAACAGCATCTGTTCAGTCATCAGAAGAGAAGGCTAGAGGAAGGTTTTACTGCTGTCTTTACCTACAAGATGGGAGGGACTAGAGAAGGTGGAGGCAGACTGTTCTCAGAGGTGCACAGTGGCAGGATTGGATGTGACAGACATGTGCTGCAACAAAGGAAAGTCTGACAAGATGTAGTGATTTTTTTCATTAATAAAAGTGGTCAAACATGAGGACTGTGTCCAATTTGAGCACGGGATTGAACTAGATGACCCCCTGAGGTCCCTTCTATCTTAATTATTCCATGACTTCATGGAGAGATGATCACGGGCTGGTTTCATTTTATTCTGTCTCAATAAATTTGATCGCATTGACAAATCAAAGTTTTCATCATTAGCCCTACAAACCAGTCTGGGCATCTGGAAAATGAGACTGCCTCTTTTGTGCCTTGTGACTGGGAGGACACTGTAGAATGGTCTTTAATTTACATGTTCCGCTGCATTTACAATTCCTCTCCCTCATCTTATCACATATATACAAACATATCTGCTCTTAACATTGGGGGAAAAAAAACAAATCAGAAAAAAAATCCTCTCTGTTACTGCCCGAGATCCTAGAATCTGATATCTGGCTGCACTTGGCTCATTTGGCCTAGTTTTGTTTTGCTATTTGAAGTTCAATGGCCTGGTGTACATGATGCCCTGAATAAGACAGGCTGCCCTTCTCCAGGATGAATTCTCCAAGGGTAAGAAACAGTTTATTAAGTCACTTTCCACAAAAGTGCAGTAATGTCTCCGAACTCACTCAGTCATGCAGGAGATCTGCATCAAGGAAGAGTAACAGAGCTGTAATATCCTTTGGGGTGAACAAGGAGCTAGGAGAGGGCTGTGCATTGTGTGGTGAGCAACACCATCAGCACCAACAGTTACAGAATTTTGCATTAAAGCAACTTAAATAGAAAACGATGACAGAACTGATCACTGCTGTGAGAGATCAGCATACATAGCAGCAGCAGCGCACGAAGTACCCAGGACCATGGAAAATACCCATTAAAAATGTAACTGTCAAGTTTGGATATGTCTCCCTAAACAACTTGTGACATGTACTTCAAAATAAAAAGGACTGCATGAACTGGTACTGTATTTCAAAGCAACAGTGAAGGTTTGATTTTATATTCCATTTCCATTTAAAAATCTATTTCCAGGACTGCTGCTTATTAAACCTGCCCTATTAAATCATTCCCCTATTAAATGCAATATGAATTCAGGTCTCTCTTCCTCTTTTTCTTCCTTGTAACACCCTACTATACCTATCTGTATAATAATTTCTGCTCTTAACTAGGAAAATGTCGCGTATCTGATAAAGAAGTGGTGAGATTACGCTGCCTGCATTCCTCGATCTCATTATATATACAGTGTCCTAAGGCAAGAGTTTGCCAGCTCAGATTTTCACTTGCTCTATCCCTTTAATTTGTGCTTCCATCAGTGCAGTTACTGTTTGTTAGCATTTGTTTTTATTTTTCTCAAGAGATTTTTATTTAAGTTGGTAGTTAAATAAAATACTTCAGAAGGAAACTTAATTTCTGTAATAAAGCAGAATGATTCAGTACTTGTGCTGGAAACAGCATTAGGTGAATAACATTCATTTTGCTGGAGGTCTGCATTAGCTCAGAAGAAAAATCTCTTCCCTTCCCCCACCTTCAGCTTCAAGAAACTGGACAGGAAAACAGTGAGGAATCTTTTCTTATGCATATGCAAAACCTGCATATATCAGCTGTGACTGCACCACAGCTCTAGGGATCACCAAGTCACACTGAGTTGTTTTCAGCAAGAGCAATGAAAAAATAGTCCGGGGCTCTGGCGGTGGTAGGGACTTCAATGGGAGAATACATACAGGCTATGGAAGATCTACCTGCAGTTGGCAGAGACACGCTGCTATATAACCTTACAGCAAATCATTACAAGATTCTCAACATCCAAGCCTACTTTGAGGTCAGAAATATTTTCTGTATCTCAAAACAGCTGCTGGAGAGGTACGTGGGAGTCGCAGGTTTTGGGTCAACAGAGGCACTAACTCTACTCCCACTATTTCCAGATACTGTGCTATCCTTTTTAATGATTTGTGGTGAGCTCCTTGCATACTAACAGGCTGGCGCGATGAAGATGAAATCCATTATCCTTTCAGAGCACCTTCCAGCAATGGCAGTTTTGCACCACTCCAGGCTCTCCCTCACAGCGGGCAGGGAGAAGTAGCAATGGCTGATGTCAAACAGGAGGACAAGCCTGCTCCTCCCATGGCTCTGTTCTTGGCATGTATCCTGCAAGGCCAAACTGGTTCATTTGCTTTATGTACAAGCAGTCAACCTTTCCTGAACAGAGGCCTAGTTCTAGCAATTGCTAAATCCAAAAAAGGCTTTGTCAAGAAAGACGAGGCTGGAAGTTGGTATGCCCAAGTACAAGCTCCTCCCCTTCCCCACCAGCAGCACTGCTGCAGCACAGCTACATGGTGTTTCTTTGTTCCCTCTCGCCCGCCATCCCATTTCTTTTAATTTGTATGTTTCTCAAAAATAACTGTCTCTTCCATATTAAATTTGTCCTCCCATTCCTGCCTCTCCCAGCCTCAGTCAACACTACTTCTTACACTGTGAACTCGGTCCCTTCTGCCCCTTTTGGACAGCACTAACTTCTGAGCTCACATAGTTTTGCTTCTCTTCATCTAGAGGCTCATTCTGCTTCTATACAGACACATAAAATGAACACAACTCCCAAACTGACAATATTCTTAATGATGACTTCAGAGAGTAAAGATTCAGCCCACAAGATGCCCCTGAATAGATCAGCTCACAGAAAAGGGTACACATATCTTTGAAACCTTAATATAAATTAACTGAGACAAAATAAATTCAGCAGCCAGATAAAAGCACTGAAAAACTGACAGATGGCAGAACATTGAGGTTTAGTGGCAACACTCACATGTTACATGAATAATTCACTTGAACAAACCTATGGATGTGAAATTATGTTTAGGTTACAGATCTGGCTCAAAGAAAAATGAAGAAATATAAGCAGCTTCTTATTCATAATGATCCATTTCAAACCAAACGCCTGGATAACAATCTTCTCCAAAATCAGCGCATGCTAGAAAATAATTGACCTTCAACTGGCATGAAAACTCACAACAGGGAGAAGTCCTATAGATCTCATTGGCTGAGAATTCAACGGGACAGAAAGATATCCTTAACTTACCACACCACATTCAGTGTCTTGAAGAAAACATAGTTTTAAAAACGTAATTGCATGGACAGCAGAAAAGCCCCTAGACATCACAGGTCCAACAGAAGTTGGGCCAGCTGTGATGTCATCTTACTTATCTGTCATGTTGTCCTGAAGACCTGGGTGGCACCCCTGGAGAGGATATTGTTAAGTACAAAGCTAAGCAGTTTCAATGATTTGGGAAACAGAAAAAGTGCTTTGGTTTTGCAGCAGGGTTATCTAAAAAAGATCACAAGCTGTTACCTTCAACTAAGCATTAGAGATAGAGACACAACCTCCCTAACTACCAATCAGAGAGCACATGGCTAGATACTGAGAGGAAGTGCCTTGTTTTCATCCCATTCTAAGCTGGAAGTACACCTAAAATGCAGCAGTCAGCATTATCAATGCTCTCAGCCTGGCTAGCTCGAATGGGTTGTGGACAATGTTCCAACACTGCAATAATCGAGGAACAACCTTTATTCCTGGTAGAGGTGCTGGCACCTACATGGACTGTCTGAAACCAGTTTGATCTTGTAAGAGGTGAGAAATCTCCATTTCCAAAACTGCCTAACCAACCCTTCCTTAGGGAAACTCCACAACGCAGACTTCTCCAAAGCCCTGTGGTGCATTTCTGAATAAGAAAATGAGACAGACACAGGGGCTTGCAGTCACTCCTCAGCCACAGGGAGAAAGTTCAGTCTTGCTTTAATCAAGGAGAAAGAAAATGGGACTGGAGGGAGGGACCATACAGGAACATTCAAGTAAACATTTTGCTCTGGCTATGTTTTCTGTCTGTCTTTACAGCCTTACATCTCTTTACCCTTAAATGAGATTTACACACACAAAGAACTGGGCCTTTTAAGTTGAAGGTACAAATGAAAAACAAAGCCTAACGCTCTGGTTTTTTTTGTTTAATAGTCCACCTGGTTGGTAACTCACTACTGTCTTGACCAGTGGTGGTAGGAAGATAAACATATGTGAATTAACCTTACAACCAGCACAGTGCTTATGCAACACCAGGTTGATTCCTTTTCCTCACAGAGCAGATCGGATCAGCCTTTGATACGACACGTATTTTGACGAGGAGACAAAACACCTGGAAAGAATGTCTTTAATGGCGAAATTAAGGCCTATATTTATCGACAGTTGTAAGATTAAAATCACTTGATCTTTATCTGATTAAGTGTGAACTTCAGATCTGGATAATCCTATAAGGAAAGTAAAGTTCCAGGTTCTACTTGCAGATATTTTTAAGACTCGAAGGCAAGCTTTTAACCGGTACAGACAGAAACATTGGCTTCTCTTGTGAGTCAGCCACAAGTCAGACGTAGGCTTGTATCGAGTATCTGTAAATGCTGAGACACAAGTCCATGCATCCACCATAAAAAATTGTGGCTAAAACCCATAACAAAACCTAAATTTCTGATGCTGAGGCAAAGCACGGTAAATCTGCTTGAGACATATGGCATACTTACATGCTGTGGATCTTGAGCTGGTTTCAAAGCCCTTGTATTTAAAAAAAAAATTAAGAATTGGTCCGTACTGGTACTGCTAGTGTCACAAGGAATTCACAATCCACTCATGAGGCATATACAGCAGAATGGGAAGAAACTTCTCCCTGTGTTGAGGTGACACTGGCCCACCACTCTCATTAGCACCAGGGAGATATTCAAAAGTCATCTATTTTTATGAACAGAAGAACCACCACAGAAATGCAGACTTCAGTCTCTTAGATTGTTCCAAGCAGAAAAAAATCACACAAAACTGAAGAAATTACTTTCCTCTCAGGATGGCAGCCCCATACCGTAACAATCAGAGGCTCAGGTCAAGTCTCTTAAGATATTTAAGTCCTAGGAATGATTTCCCCAGAGGATGAACATAAGTGGGGAGGAAATGGAAGGTAAAATGGCTAGAAAAGGAACGAAAGATGATTAAGAGAAATCGTCAGGGATCTTAGTGGTGGATGGTCCAGACTATGGCCTCTGCCAAGAGATTTATAGACAGTGACTGCAGGCAATGGAGCTGCTTAGTTATTCAGTTCCCCTCCATGCAATCAGGTAGTGGAAGCAGCATTAATATGATCGTTTTTGACTAAGGAGCATGCAGGGTGAAAGACAACATATACAATACATAAATATGTTAATGCAGTTACAGAAGGAATTTTTTCTGTAGCCTGTATATGGCTGCAAAAATTATTGATACATTTTATGCAAAAGAAGTGCATTAATCTTTCTTAATTAGGGAGAAAACAGGACTGGTACTAGGCTTAAAAATAAAAGTATAGTTAATTTTCCAGTCCTCTATGTGCCTCATTCTGGTGAAATCCGATAAAATACTTCCTCCAATACTGCTTCTGACTCATGGGAATATATTTGTGAAGTATGTGACTAGAAAGTCAATAGAATGGCTTGCACTAGTTTCTTGTTATGTCCAAGAACAGATCTGCAGACATAAGTAAGCACACAAATGCAAGTAGTGTTTTCATTAATATTCCTGGGACTCCCTTCAACTCAACATCAGACAACCCTTCAGAGTGCAAATGGACCTCCTCAGAGAGTCAAAAGAACAAGATAAAATGCGCTACACTAAAATCAAGCCTGTCCTTTTACTGACGGAATCAATGGGTTTTTTTAAAGGTGTTACTTGCAGTTAACATCTGTCAATACATAATTTCAGCTTTGTTTATTTTATATTGCTCAGCTTCCTTTTTCTTTTTCTTCATTTGTTCTCGAAAGAAAAAAAAATCAAAAATATTGGAGCAATACCCTAACATTGTCAAGTTCCTCTGGAATGACAGAAGTGCTGTCTGCAGTGACGATAAATCCCAATATGCTACCATGCAAATGCTGCAAATCTGAGTTTCCAAAAAGCCTGATCCCAGATGAGTGTGGATCTTTGTGCATTGCTGCTGATCATGAACCCTATAACCAGATAAACTGTAACAGAACTAGAGATGCTTTCAATTCTGTTACAGAAATACATGCCAGATAGTGCTGTCTGCATTCTAGTCAGTAAATCTGGTACATTTGAAAGTCTGGAAACCATCTGATTTGAATGACCTGAATCTTTTGTTTCTTTAATTTCTTTTCTCACAGAATCAAAAGTTGACAGATTATCTTGCAAGTGTTGGGAATATATCAAAGCACAAAGAAACTGAAGAAGATAACAAGTCTGAGAAACACCCCTTTTCCGTGCTACTCACTGCATGCTGCTTCTGATTCGTCTGACCCATCAGGACACTCCTCTTCACCATCACATTTCCACCTGGCTAGGATGCAGTGGCCATTGTCACAAGTGAAATCTGACTCAGCACAAGTTTTCTTTGCTGCAAGAAACAAACAAAAAAAAGCACTGGGCATGAATATAATCAGCACAGAAGATCTCCATTGCATTCAGTCCTACTAAGGATGATAATGATTGCCCTGTATTGAGAGAATTCATTCCATGTTCAACACTGCTTCTTCATGGCAGAGGCAAACAAGTACCTAAGATAGGTATTTCTTCTCTCTAGAACTCTTATCCCTCTACTATTGAACACAGACCCACTGTTTTATGCCTTATTTTAGACATTAAAAAACTAAATAACTATCTGAGACTCTTACCACAAAAAGCTGTTGCCTACATGGAACTGAAAGCATGCTGCATGATTTACAGAGAGGTAAGACAAACTAGTCTCACTTTTGGAGTAATACAATCTAAGGAGAAATGTTTTTATCTATGCATTCTATTCATGGCTTTTTAGCATATCCGTCATCATAGTAGATGATCATAAAACACTCCTCCAAACACTAAAGATCATTTCATTAAATGTCAACTACTCTGCACAATTTGCTTTGCTTGCATCAATCCAGAGCTTGAAAAAGATGCAAGACATTAACTCAAGCAATTAATTAGCCTTTTCCTATGTGCTGGTGGCACAGCACTACCAGTTCCTTGTAATACAAATCAGCATCTTCCCACTGCAGCAGAAAAAGTAACCTATAGCTATCTGGTCCCTTTGGTCCTCGCACCCAGTGTCAATGTGATCAGCAGTCACTCACTGCTTTTACAATGGTGACTTAAGTGGCTTTTCTGCCAGGAACTGGACTGAACAGTCATGCCATGAGAGTCACAAGCAATGGCTCTGGTTCACTGTTACCACCCTTGAAGTGCAAGACTAAGGCTAACTGGTATCTACCTTTGTTAGGGATCAATTTACACAGGAAGTGGTGGCAGGGAGATTTGTTTCTTCCCTCTGCAAAGCTGCTCACAACCTAATAGGATCACAGGAAAATTCAGGTAGGAAAGGACTTCAGGAGGTCATCAAGTCCAACCTCCTGCTCCAGACAGGGTCAGCTTAGAGGTCAGACCAGATTACTCTCAGTTTTATCTGGTCTGGTCTTTAAAACCCCCAAGGTGGAGATACTGCAACCTCCCTGAGCAACCTGTTTCAACTGCTCAGCTGCCCTCACAATGAGGTTTGAGCTTGATAGCTATTTCCCTGAAGCAAGTACATCAGTATTTCTTCCAGCAAACGTTTTCAAAGCATTAAACACAATAAATAAGCCTCCAGGGTTTGATTATTTTTTCCTTTTTCTTACATGAGCTGCTCTCAGGGAGGGAACAATGTTAAATATCGGTCACGTGCCCACACAGGAAACACCAGGCATTACTGTGTGAGGTGCTGGAGAAATGAAGTACTTAATTTCTAATACACAAAACATGCAGTTTGCCTGAATAGGCATCCAGCAGGAAAACACTGCAAAGCATCACTAAGCAGTTGTACAATATCTCAGGATGCACTTTACAAAGAGAACATACATTTTGCCCTCTTCTGTTGTTAAATGAGCCAGATTCGGAAACAAACCCAAATTTTTCTTCAGTCATTCAGAGCAGATATTATGAGCTAGGAAAAAACCCAACCCATACAGAACAAGAGCTTTACAAGAGACCAGTCATACAAAGAACCCAGTCTGATCTTTGAAAGACATTGTACATGCGTTAGCAGAGAGATCTGACTTTCTCCTGAAAATTTCTGGTTAGAAAACCAAAACTTGTGAAACTGGCTATCGAATGCCACTTCTGATTTATTTAATGTAACACGATTTAATTAATCTGATGTATTTGATGATCAGAAACTCTGACCAGGTACAGATGGGATATGCATGCATAAGCAAAGTCAGAACATTCCGCTGGTTGCTTTGAAGCTGAGTAAAATGTTGGTATCTGCTGCCAGGGGAAGGTTATGGCATCTACAAATGAAACAATCATGTCTTCAACCAGAAAGCAGACAACAATATAATACTGGATTCATAAGGCGCTTTAATTTTAAAATATATTTAGTTTTATACTAGGCTCTCTCAATACCATAATGTCTTGATTTCCATAGGAAAATTATCCTTTGACTCATTCTCTAGAGAGCCAGACAGTTAACACAACTACTTTTCTACCTCAAAATAACAGCCCCCCCCCCCCCCCTCTTTTTCCATCAGTCTAATACTCTGATCACGATTATTTCCGGGACATGTGGACGCAAGCGCGAATGAGGGGGTCAGCCACAGAAAGGAGCATAACGGGCATTCCCTTCAGCATGGCCAACCTGCTCGCAGCAGATGGTGGCATTGATTGCTTTGTTCCCCTGACGCTGCTCTTCGGCAGCACAATTAATGGATTGCCAGGATTCACAAAAGGGGGAGCGAAGCATTACTGGCAGTCCCGGGGCGCCGTTTGGAAGGTGTTACGTGCTTCCCGAGTGTAGCTCCTCTTTGCAAAATGAAGCTGGGCACAGCCACTCACCAGCAGCAGCCTCCCCTGTCTGCATGTCCACCCAAAGGTCCAACCATCCCCTTTTACACAAATCAGCAGGATACAAATGCATTTGGTCCTTTGTTTGAATCTAAACTGCCTAATCTCTTAAAGGCGTGGGATTAAGGGAGGGGGAGCTCAAACCTTTCTATGCTTATTATATTTACTACTACTATTTATTTTTCCCCTACTGTTTTTGCTTTTTATTATTTATATTTTACATACTATATTTTACTTTTTATTATTTTTTACTTTTATTCCCCAACACACTGAGAGACTGTCTTAATTCCAATAAACTCTGCTTTGTGTTGCAAAGAGCAACCCAGGTTATTCAAACTGCAAGAATACAGAAACACCGTACCATTTCCCACCTCTAATACAAGACTGGAATCACTTTCTTTCCAACCAGATTCACCTTCTGGCGCTCAATCGCCATGTCTCTGGGATCAAAACACAGGCAGGGAGCCGTTAATTAAAATATCAGCTCTCTGCCTGTTTCTTCCTTTTTCTTTCTCAAGACCAATAACCTTTTCTATTAATCTCCCATGTTATACACCTTTCTGCTATCAGCTGTCTATTAAAAATTTATTGAGGCTCGCACATAAATTGTCAGTGGTGCATTAAAATGCAAAATAAATAAATACATCCATTTCAGACAATGGGGAGGATGCAGGTTCATTTTATGGTTTCACCTGGCTCAGAAATAGCCAAGCAAAATTAATTGTTCCCCCGAGATCCATTTCCTTTGCCGTAAGCAGGAATCTCCACTCACACGTCTCTTCAAAATGAACATAAACAAACAAGAGTAAGTAGCCACAGCATCCCTATGCCTCTGCTCCTCGGGGGGTAAAACTGATACCTCGAAAAAGAAAAGGGAAGACTACTGAAGCGCCTACAGAGCCTTTCATCTTCTCCCTACTCAGATGCAGAGAGTGACACCAAAGAGATTACCTTTCTTTTGACTCGTACTTGATTTGCCTTTGGTACTTGCTTTTCTTTTCTCACATCTGCAGCTGTACAGATATGTCAGAAACCCCAGGATGGACTGGCATCTCTGTGGCCACGGGGCTCAGCGCCCATGAGGAACCAGCCCTGGCTTGGACAGCTTTCCAAAGGAAGGCTTGGTCAAAGGAAATAATTTCTGCATCTCTTCTCCCAGGAAGAAAGGCAAGGGGAAAAACAAAGGTTTCAACTTTATCCACCCATGACAGAAAAACACTGTAAACTGCATCAAGCCAACATGGTCTCTTATTTGGCATAACCTCCTTTCCGTTTTCATTAGTCACATCTATCATCCTGAACTGCAAGTAAGGATCCAGGGTTCATCCTTGCAGCAAATTAAAAACAGAGAACCCAGGGAGACGGGTTTAGAATATGAACATTTTTAGAAGGAATTCATAAAAAAGCAACCACTGGGGACATGTACAATCAGACTGAAGGAAATAAATACATACTGAAAGGAACAAGTCTTGCACTGGACAGGAGCAGGGACTGGATGATCTAAAATTGACTTCTAACTTCCAAAAATACCTCTCTCTGTAAGGTCAAATCCCTGACCCTAAAGGCAAACAGGATCTGAATCTAACTGAAAGGCCCAGAATTTATTCTTTTGTCCTCTTTCTAATAAAATTCAACATCCTCCCACCACCCCAATAAGCCCAGAGTAATTTCATTTAACCTCACTTAACTTTTGTTTCAGTTCTAGAGGCTTTATGGGGCAGAAACATATCTACAGTTACTCTCTATAAGATACTAGGCCCTCTGATTCAATTTCCAATTCACGACCACTGCTCATTCTTATTTTGCACATCTGTAATACTAAATGATAAACCACACCACACCAGTTTCATCTTTCACGACTCACAATTCACCCAAACCAACCGTTCAGTGAGCAAAGCTGTAGTTTTTCAACAGCAGCGCTGATGTAAAACCATATACAAAAGCACATTTTCTGATTACAACTTGCCTGTAAGGGACAGTTAACACACCAAAGATATTTTTTCTCCTAAGAGAATGAACCTTTATGCAATAGTTAGCAGACTCAAAACACAGGATTTTTAGATTAAGGATTTTGTTCAAACTCTGGGTAGTGTACCAAAACAGAAAACCAGGCTGCTGAGAGCATCCTCATTAACCCATAAGGACAGCACAGACTGTGCTCTCTCCCTATTCTCCCCCTCAGTCCTGTTGGCCAGTTTCCACCAACTCTGAAAGGGGGGAAAGATGTGAAAAATAAGCCTACTCCTCCACAATTTCATAAAATTGGTAGCTGAGTAGAGAACAAATCAAATCTACTGCCTAGGAAAGGGAGATGAGGGCAGAAAGTGGCTGTTGGGCCAGTATGCGGTGTGTGCTGCCAGTCAGCTGGGACTGTACTGCATCTCACAGCAAATGTAGGTTTACTGCAGAAGGAAGAAGGTAATTAACAATTAAAAAACAAATGAGCAGAAACCCCAGACACCAAAACCACTGAAAACTCTGGTTTCATTTGTTCTTCTATCTGCATTCCTTTACACAGATCCTGCTCCTATTCTAACTTCTGAATCAACACCAGGTCTCCATCAAACTGCAGATCTGTTTTTGTTTGCAGTCAGTGGTCAGCCTTCTTGCAGAAACTGGTTTCACTCAAGCAAGAATAAGTGGTCAAACAATGGAAGCTGTGCTGTGATCCTCCTGCAGCAGTAAAATAGCACAACCCTGTAGGACGTGCAAATGGGAAGGTAATGGTAGGCCAGAAAGAGGAACTAAAATTCATAAAACAGGTTTTCATTTCATGCTGAGAAACTTCAGTGGCAACTTCGATCAGTGGCTTATCAGAGCCACTGACAAAACTCCATATGAGAAGAAGAAAAGCAGCATCACACTAGTCCAGGAGCTTAACACGGACCATCGCCACCACTCAGCCCCAAGAGCTGCCAAAGGCAGTGTAACATTGGCTGCAAGCTAGCATTTCCCAGAACAAAACACATAATTATTATGGCTCACTCTGTGCTTAAGGACTTCAATTAATCCACTCTCACCACGAGCAAAATTCACCACAGTTGAACCATTTGCTTGGCCACATGAGTTTTTCTGCTTAGTCAGAAAAGAGCTGCTTGAGAGAAATTCTGGGCTGTACAAAACTTAACAGCAAACAAGTGTTTTAAGCTTATAACCTCAGACATCTCCTGATTGCAAACACAGCACCCATGACATGGCAAACTCCACTCCCAAGCAAAAATTCCCAGCCATACAAGAAACTAAAATATATAAACAAATAAATAAATAAATAAATAAAAGGGAATTAGATTTGAAGCTATGTTCACTACAAACTTGATACATACTCCCAAACCATAAAACCCTTGGAGCATGAGTCTGAGCCCTAACCATGTACTTGGTCAGTGTCCCAGCCTTTTAAAAATGTTTTGTGGTACTGATTCCTAATCCTTGCCAGGTTAAGGACGTCTTTGTCCTCCTAAGGAGATCTGAAAATGCTAACCTACACCTGACAATACTCCAGCCCCGTACTCTCAATTCCCGCTGCTGCTAAGGTGGAGTCAATTTCACAAAGCAGGAAGACTAACAGGACAGCCCACCCCGGGGGTGGTTTCCTGGTTACTGCAGCTGGGCAAACCGAGTTTTATTCCTGTCCATCAGCCACCCCTGCTTCAGGTGCCCAGCCCCTGCACACTTGGAGCCCAGCCCCACCAGCAGCACCTCTGCCAGGGTGACAGCAGCATCTCTGCCGGGACTGGCTGCAGGCGGCCATGCACTCCCAAACCCACAGCATGGGAAATCCCAGGAACCGGGTTGTTTTGCAGCTATAAAACATCAACAGATAAAATCTGAGAGTTGAAATATCGGGAAATCCTAGTGGATGTGGACTGTTGAGTCCTTTTAACTTTCAGACAACTAAGGACACCCTGAAGTAATGAAAAGGAATATTTAACCAGTCACTGAATCTGACCACTTTTTTTGATGCTGTCATCTTGGCAGGCAATTACATTTATAAAGCAAGATTAATCGGATCACCTCAAACAGCTGGTGCTCAGACACAGACAAGAGTCCCTTTGATACTCTACATGAAACACATTTTAAAGAAACTCCTCCCCAAGACCCCCTGAACAGCCCCAGAAAACAATACCCAACAGAAACCTCAGCAGAGGGTTTGAGACTGCTTGGAGCTGCTATTACAGTAACCAAAACATCCTCCTGCTGAGACTAAAGTAGCCCCTCTGATCAATCAAACAGAATCAATCAAATTGAAAGGAGAGACATCACCTGTGATTTTTCATTACTGTCAAAGGTACCCACCTTTGTGCATTTTAAATAGTAATATGTATAAGCCTCCAATTTAGAATTATTTAAATACATTTTCATGCTCAACACAGATTACTATGAGGAAAATGGCAGCATCTAATTGCAAGTTATGGAAAGCAATGGAAAACACAGAACGCTGAAGGAGCATTTTGTTCTCCTATATGAAATTAAAGTCACCTCAGCTAACAAACACATGCCTTCATTGCTAAATTTACCTACGTAACCAAGGCAAAACTGAACAAAAATTTTTCCCAACCCGTCCTTAGGTTGCTGCTGCCATTTCAGACTTCAGGAATGGGCTGTACGCTCAGAAGTTGCTCTGTTTTTTTTGCCAAACATACCAATTGATCTAATGAATACAGTGTTTGTCCCTACAAACCAGGCTTCACCAGTAGGAAAATCAGGAATCCCAGAAGAGAATTCAAGGACAAAATGACCACTTAGACTGCTGTAGTCCTTTGAGGGCATTACAGGTCGGTAAAACATACTGCTTGGGTATTCAAGACAAGCTCGGCTTTGGGGTTTGAAGGTTTTGGCAGGGCTGTGGGGCTTTGTCTTGGTGAGCTTCACAGCAGTGAACAGCACAGGCAGAGAGCTCAAGTGCTTCCTCACATGCTCCTTCAGGCACAACTCCTCCAACATCTGCTCCCTCCATTTTTCCTTTAGCGTTTCTCCTTTTCCTTTTTTTAAAGATCTGCTTGAAAAGCATCAGTGATCTTTTAAGCTGTACAAAATCAGGCTTTGTGACAATTTTCTCATTGCTCTTCTCCAGAAACCCACATCGTGTCAGTGTTCAAGTCTGGTGTTTAAAGAAACAACAAACCAGCCCACAAGAAAACCAACCAACCTCTCTCCTATCCTACTTCTAAACTGGAAAACTGTGTCCTTATGCAGAGGAGGCGGGGAGGAAGGGACAGATTTTCCTACCAGCATCTTAAACACACCCTCAGCTTTGTGTAGGAATAGGCTGACGAACCTGCCCAGCCTGCAGTCACCTCTGGATGCTACCAATCAACCTCACTGCACTGTGACAAGTTGGCAGGTGCACAAAGTACCTGTCATTCAGCCTCAAAACAAGCCCACCGACAACATCTCACTGATGCTCATTCTCATACAGCAGCAACAGCGCAAGGAGGCTGGCAAGTGTACAGACAAGATCAGGCTTCAGAAAATGTAATTTTTATTACAGCACAGATTACGTGAGTACAACATACTCTACAAAATGACTATCAAAAAGCTTGCTCCTCTTAAGAGATCTGAGGACTTGAAATGAACAAGTCATACGTGTCCTGAGTTACAGGTACACGGACACAACGACATTAAATGACATGGCAAAAGTCATGCCACAAATCTGTTACATAGCCAAGGATCTGATCCCATGTCTTTCAGCCCCATCTGCCTGTGAGGTATCTTAAGCCTAAGATACAATTTCCTCTTTTCGGAAAAGAGCAGCCATCACTCTGCTGTGGAAGTTGAACGTGTTTCCAGAACTCCATATTGCTGCAGTCACGACCTCTTCAAAGGATTTGGTATGCTCTGAATTACCAGTTTGTTTCTAAATATTTCTATGACTGAAGCTCATCCACGCTGACTTTTGCTGACAGAATTGCCAGCTTTGTCTGTCTGCTTTGGAGTTTGTTTTGCTTTCTTTTAACAAGCAGCAAGACAATGTTGTAAGACACAAGCTCTTGTGTGGCACCTACATGTATGTTATTTGACAATGAAGGACGTCTGCAAATTCTCCAAGAGACACTTGACATTATTCAGTCTTCCTGTTTCTGGGAATTAAACACTAGGGGCCATCTTCTACCCTGATGAAACCAAAGTCCATGAATAATCACTGGTCTCAGCGGCTTCTGTGCAAAATTGGACACAGATGTTTTTATGACACCCTATAGGTCTGTTCTCAATATAGGTTTTAAACCCCTCAGCCTAAGTTAGGGAGACACCTATAAATACTGCTGTTTGACAGGATGGTAATAGAGACATGAAAATGTTCATGGACAGAAATGTGAAAACAGTGAAAAAACCTCATATTTGGAAAATTGGGAGCTATCACAAGTGTTGAACTCTTCAGCCATGTGCTGCAGTCCCTGGAACTTGAGATCTCTTGATGTCCCCAATTTATTAATGGCTATCCCCCTCCAGAGAGAGGTCAACCAACCAATCCCCTGACGAAAAAAGCCAGGTTTCCTGAGGACAGAACACAGTGAAGGACATTTCTGCCAGCAAATATATTACAACAGAAAAGCAGAAGTTATTAATTTAAGTTAGTGGAACAATTTTGGTTTGCATCTAAAAACATGCTGGTAGCTTGTCAGACAGGTACCTGGGAAACAGAACAGCTGTGCTTTAAGGCTGAATTTGCTTTCAGTTACTCAGAAAAGGAGAGGAAGTAGGAGAATAATGATATGTGAGTGCAGACCCTTTCACTTAACAAAACTGAGAAGAGACATCAGGAAACGAATGACCTCCCTACATAATTAAGATTTCTGCTCTATTTGATGTTTTCAAGGATTATTCTTTGTTCATAGGAGGTGGAGACAAAATCTCTGAGGCCACTGGAGAAAATGGTAAAGAACATCCCCAAAGCCTGAAGGGCTACTATTTCTTCCCTGGGTTATGCTGCTGCATTGAAACATTACAAGATGAGTTTACAGGGAAGATGCCTTTCACAGCTTGGACACATTAAGTTCTCATTGTCTGAATTTAGTATACATATGAGGTCCAACACAAAAAAAAAGATGAGACTAACCCTGCAGCCCAGGAAGAAAGAGTGGAAGGAGAGAGAGAAAGAGATTGTTATAAAACACTTTCTAACCTGTCACAGTGAGACAATGCTCAACTCGATCACTCCACTCAGTATGTGTGGACGCATGTTGAAATAGAGATGTTTTCTTACTCTCAGTCAGAAAATGTCGGTGTGCACCAGCCCACACCGCTTTGTCTGTGAAGTAGTTTTTAGATGAAAACAACCTCTTCCCAAAGATAAAGTCCATGCTCAAAGGAACCTGTTTTTTTGTTGATAGAAGATGTGAAAATAAAAACGATGGAGATCCTCAACAGCCTTTCAGAAAATGATCTGTGAGATTGCTTAGAACATTGGCAGCATCATATGCACCTGCATGTCAACTCAGAAGAGAACTGTTTTGATGGTGATCATGGTTGATTTTATTAATTTGTTAAACACAGTTCCAAGCAGACTCATTTTGTGTTGCACCTTGTACTATGCGGTTAAAGCACGCCAAAGCAAAACATGGCACCTTCAGCATAATTTCATGCTGAGTTTGCTAAAAATCAAATTGCATGTGAGAGTTAAATCCAGGAGTTCCAAACTCTGCACAGATCCAGTTATGATGACACTCTTCCCCCTGCAGTCATGCTCTCGCTGCAGCTATGTAATACACACTGCCTTCAGGATTTAAATCAGTGTGAGGCATTTCTGGCAATCCTCAACCCCTGGCTCCACGTTTGCCACTTCACTGCTAGAGTCTGCCCTTGCGCAGCCATGCATGTGTTTTGCAGCCCAGGTCACTAGGCCAACACAGGTTGTGACAGCATAAACCACATCTGCTGGGAAGTAGGAACAATTTCAGCAGTCACCTTTGCCACCAAAAGCAGAGCAGTGTGATCACACACTGTGAGTCCCTAAAATTGCAGGCAAAGTCACTTCTCTGCAACTCAGCCTTAGAACAGCCAGAAGGGAAATATATGGCATTTAAGCCCTGTTTTGCAGAAACTGGCATGGGTCCAGGCTGCACACTGTCACTATAACTATGCAGAAAAACAGTAACCCAGGATTAACACCTACAAGCTCTGCATTTGTAAGCACAGTAAAACACACACAGACAACACTCCTATGAACAAGCATTATACATTCCCCAAAAAGTGTTCATTGCTTTTAGCCCAGGTATCTCTAACCTGTAATATAAATTACCCCAGTCTAATGATACACTGGAAACCCAGCAGAACTCAATGCAAAGCTCACCATCCCTAACAATCGAAAGACAAGACAAAAAAAGGAAAACAAACAAAGGCTCTTCAAGAGCCAGAATCAATGACCTAAATCACATATTTGAAGACAGTCCTTTCATTGGCAAATGGATGCCTTCTGTCAGTAGGAAACGGAGAGGGGACAAGAGAAGCATTAACAGATCTGGGATAAGTGAGAAGGTATTGCCAATTTTGTGCACAAATCCACGTGGGTGGCCGATAGGGAAAGGCGACGCGGTTCTGTGCTCCCAATTAGGAAATTACTTGTGTAGTAACACACCTGAGCATTTGGTTTAGCAGCCAACAGCAGTGGATATGAAGCTGTTACTCTGCTTGATTCTGCTGCATTCATATATTTTTTAATTAGAAAAACAATACCACATGTAACGTCACTTCTACATACGGTCCAGTTGCTTAATACTGGATCAATGTTTGCTTTTTTTCCCCTGTTCCTAATTTAATCAATAAGTTGCAGGGTAAACAATGCAAGAAATGCTCTACACAGCTAAAAACCCCCACATGCCAGGGTTTACTTTTCTAGGAGGCTAATACACTACAATTAAAATATCCTTTGCACAGTCCTGGAAGAATGTAAGAGTCAATAACAATAAAAGGAACGGGGATTTTTGTAAAGACAATCCAGTGTTTTCAGCTTTAGCCTCTTCTTCCATTTGCTTTGTTTTTAGCAAAATTATGGCACTTTTTGGAGTAAAAATTTACTCCTAGTACATCTAAAAAGAAAATTTTCTCTTTCTGACCAAGCATTCATTGTCCTGAGTTCTTTAACTGCTTCAGACACCAAAAATAGAAATGGAAAATAGAAAGCAGTAACTGGTATGCTACATAAGAAAAAATATACAGAGAAAATCCCTATGCCATAATAAACATTACTGAAAAGCATTCTTATGTCACACCAACATTTACAGTATAGGAACCTGCACTGATTTAACTGGGTAGCAATAAACCAAGAACATCCAAGATGATAAAAAAAACTTTAGATCCTGGTTCTTTGTGATCTTTAGACAGATTAGGGCCACAGATGTCCCTGTGTATGTACCTGTGAAGATATCTTTTCTACAGCTCTGTTAGCTGGCCTTTAAAGAAGACATGAATTGCATCCAATGACTAATTTGCCAGGAATCTTGCTTTTTAGGACCAACTAAATCAGAGCTCTAGGAATTGTAAGGGATTGCACACAAAAGCATTTTCAAAAACACCTCCAAAGCCAGCATCATTTCAGACTGAACAGCAGGTTCATCCTCAGATCCAAGTCTGTTACAGCGGAACACTGCCAAACAAACGTCTATTAATATTCTGCTAGGAAGCACGAGCGGATGGGCTCTTGCATTACATTAAGTGAAGCAGTCAGGTTAAGAGTTAGGCATTGGTCACACAGTTCCTTCACTCAAGCACAAACCTCTTCACCCATCATTGTGTGTTGTCAAATGCTTTTGTGTATTGCAATATTAAATACCAGCACCCTGGGGACAGGAGATGAATAGGCACAACATGGAAATTATGATGCATGCAAAAGTACCCTTTAACCTATTAACAAGTATGACCAAACTTACTTATTCTGAGCCCTCTAGTCATCAAGGCAAGAAGACATCAACGGCTACTGTGTCACATTGACAGGGTCTTCGATGGCAAGTGTGATTCAAAGGTCCACAGGAAACATAAAAAGGCTTTGTCTTTTGATGTAAAGAACAAAGCTACCATGTGGCACACCATCACACATGTAATTAGTCCGGAAAGTTAATACAGTAGAAGCAGATGGTGGAACCATGTCAACATTTTCAGTGGGCACATTTCCCCTTACTCTCAAGTTGCAGAGAACTGAGGTCATGGGGAAGCAGCAGGCAGATTGTCTATGAGGTGGACCACACCAGGGATCTACCCATCTGAGGTACCTGTGTACTCCCACCTCTATCATAGCTCCCATCTTTCAGACACCTCCTCTCCACTGCATTCCTATGCCACAGGGAAGCATCATTAACCTCACTACACATGGAGGGAAACGAAGTCAGAGAAAGACAGTCTCTAACCCTGGTTGTGCTGGCAGATGCTGACAAGGAAAGGCATTAAAAACACACCTTCTGTGGCCCTTAAGACTACTCATTTTGCTCATTTCTGCAGCCAAATGAGTTACCAAATGCTATACAAATCACTCCTACAGCACAGCTACCGGAGATATCACTCCAAAGCACTTCATAGATTCCTGAATAGGAACTGCTCCGACAACAATTCTCACCTGCCAGCCCTGAAGCTCAACTAATGCAGGACAGGAACAAAAGGCTTCTTGTTCACCATCAACTGCACTGAATGTGCAGAAAATGTAAAACTCAAACCACAAGAACTGCACAAAGAAATACAATACAGGAAACGTTGCGATTCATGTGACTTTGAAGTAACAGCCTGCAGAGCCTTCAAAGTCTCCTCTGCTGTTATTGTCAACCAGTTCTACCCAATTCCCCAGCTCCATACCTCATGGATTTCAATGGCACCCAGGTGAGGATGGCAGGAGCTTTCAGATCTGTAAGTCATTTAATTAAAATAAAAGGAACAACCAGCAGTCAGTCAGCCCCACATACATTCCAGCCGCTATAGCTACCAAATTCTGCAGCCCTTGGTCCAATCCTATTTCCTTATAAGCCTCTGGCAACCCATTAATTAAAATGGGTTATTTACAGCTTCCAGGGGCTTGAAACTATAGGATGCAATTGATGGAATTTATGCAATTACGTACAGTCAGTCCTAGTGGCAGGCTCCATTCTTGTTCTTGCTCTCCTCTGCTCCCACACTCAGCTGTTTCCACTTCTGTGCCCTGTCCACGCGGCGCCGTTTGGCCTGGGCCTGCCATGGCACAATTGGCTGCCATGGAAATGACCAGAAGGCAACAAAGGAACTGGGAGTCTCTCACTGCAGATGGAATTATAAGGCAATAGTGCAGGAAGGCCAAGACAAAGAAACCAATTTGCCTGCTGCCTCTGAACACAAACAACCCTCCCCCTTTGTGCAAGATGTTGATGAATAGTTTTCCCGATTTAGAAAACTAAGACCCTTCTAGCCAAATACAACCAGGTCTGGTGGATGGAGCATCCTGTCTTTGGACTTATGCAGCAGTCTATCCATTAGTGCTTTGGGGCAAAACATCAGTAATGAGGTGTTTCCCAGCCAAAAGCAAGCCCAGAGGATGTGTAGTATAACAATTAATAAGCAATTCCTGCCTCACTCACACAGTAGCATCAGCTGCAGACAGATCTTTTCTACTTTCAAGAGGAGTTTTTCTTTTTTTACTCCATTATTAAGTAGTCACGTTCATCGGCAATTCCCTTGACTTTGTAAGAAAAAAGCATTTTAAAACACACATTACAAGATATGACTGACAAGCATAACAGTCTACTGTGTCTTTGAACTGATTTCCAAAGGCGTTTTACGAGAATAAAGGGAAAATAAAGTTCTATGGAACCATGAACTTTTTACTACTTAAGGAGTCCCACATGAACACTGCTGAAAGATCAAGTACCATAAGCCCAAGACATCCACATACACAATCCTTCCAATAATTACTACTTTTTTCCTTCTATGTATTTCTCACATTTTTTTTCATGAGGCTGGTGACTTACCTAAGTAAAACCTATGAAACTGTCTTTAAAGAAACATAAAAGGGAAATAACCCTGTGAAAATAAGCCATTATCAAAGCCTAATAGCTTTCTTCCAGCAATACAAAAGTGGATTTTGGCCTTATTCTCCCGTGGTTCATTCACAACAGGGAACAGCAAAAAGTGGAGAAAGCATTTCTTGCATGATGCAGAAACAGCTCCACAGATTTCAGGCTGTAATTCCAAATACCCAACCTGCCCACACCATGCCCTCCTCTGGTGTGTGAAATGGCTTATCTGCTCTGAAGTCACTGTAACTACTCCAATTCAGATTAGCTCTAAAAGCTGCTTTCATCAAGACGTATTGCAATAGTGCCTTGGCGTTATTTAAGCCCAGATTTAAATGTACTACAGAAGAGGTGTTTTTCACCACAAACCAAGAAACACATGAGTTTGTATCAATATTTAGCTCCTTATTAAATCTTTTGTCACTATGATTTTCATAAGAACAGCTATGAAATGGATTTATGGGAGATCAATGATGACGAAAATGCCTCAGAGATGACCGTTTTATTATGTTTTCCCTCTTTTCCAACGTTTTCCATTCTGTACTGAGTCCCTGTCAGTGATAAAATACCTATACTTTCTATCCAGGACACCCAGAATGCAATGTCAGACACTTTTCAACAAGAAAGTAATCGATAACTTTTTAGACTGTTTGAAAGACCAGTTTGTAAAAGTTGAGCTGTTTGAGCATGGAGTGCTAAACTCGCAATACTTTAGTAATTTTCTGGGTCCCTGGCTTTAACAAACACTAAAGACATTAACCTGTGTGTTCAATTTTAATTTAAATGGATTTTTTTAAGTCTCTTATATCTCATATACTGGGCGTATAACGTGGCTACTACTGCAGTACAGTGAATGATCTGCAGCCCCCTGCTAATCAGCACCCCCTAGAAGCTAAGAACCATCAGAACCAAAAAGTGAGGTTCAGGGGAGAGAATTCTGCCTCCCCAGAAGAAACAGCATCCAC
Organism: Dromococcyx pavoninus; assembly: GCA_033558185.1. NCBI lineage: Eukaryota > Metazoa > Chordata > Aves > Cuculiformes > Neomorphidae > Dromococcyx > Dromococcyx pavoninus. The sequence goes on from JAUMJL010000594.1 coordinate 379,607, forward strand.
AAACTCAGCATGTCAGAAATTACGGAACCAGTAGAGGAATCATTTTCATATGTTCCTCCAAACTCTTCTCTAAATAGCAGCACAGGTAAGACTCTATAAGATGACTACACCTACAAAGCAAAGTTAAAAGGTTTCATAACTATTAAATACCATCCAGCCTGTCACCACAAGAACCACCAGTGAGCAATATCAGAATTAAACTTTCCCTCTGCAAATGGTTTCCAGTCACCTAAATGTTACCAAGACAACTCCAGCGACCAGAATACAAATTACCTTTGGGGTACCACGGTTAACTCCAGCACTTACCAACTCTGCATGCAAATTTAAATCACAACAATTTAAATGACAACTGTGTAAACAGCAGAAACTATTAAACTATCACTGGAGTCAATGGCACTATAGTCAGGAAAAATGTTGCTGCCTCCAGCAACAAAATGGAGCAAAAGGAGGAGGAGACACACACATAAAGTTCAGCCTTGTAATTCATGAGTGCCAGGCGAGGGCTTCTAATTCCCTAGGAAACATCACTTTTTCTTTGATTTCTTCTTGTCCTGGTTATCAACTATAAATAAGTCCCGAAGTTGAGCAAAACTTTACGTGTAAGAAAGCCAGGCAGCTTTGGGTGCCAAGAGATACCCAGTTATAAACAACTCCAGAGCTGTGCATTTAAATTGTTTTATTTCCGACAACTGCAAAAATAAGGAAGAAGAAAATAAATATACCTGCTTTTGCATTTGGCACTGATGTGTGAGGCAACCTTAAAACTCATTGTTAAAGAAATGCTCTGGATGCACAAAAATGCTGATAAACCAAGCTCAGCAATAGTTACATTATTAGCCTGAAAAATTGAGTAAATAGCTTCAGCAAGTGCAACCATAAGGATTTAGGCAACATAATTAGGAACTTTAAGATTTGTGACAAGCTAAGAGATTGAAATCGGAGAACGAGGGAGAGGTGGAAAACACTGAAAGGTGCACTCCCCATTAAAGCTCAGTAACATACAGTAAATTTTTTTTATCCCGTCAGAACATTTTTCAACGGAAAGACCCGAACACTTTACTTAGAAACAGATTTTCAGGAGAACGTTGGGGGTGTCCGCAATTTTAAGCTTCCATTGGGAGGTAACTTCACTAGAAGCTTCTAATGACCAGTGAGAGTCAGGAGAGTTCTGGCCAAACTCCTTCCTTGCCCTGCTGTTGCATCCTTATGAGACCATAACAAAACAAACAAACTAAACAAAAAAAAATAAAAGCCCTGGATCCCTCAAGAGCAAACAGTGGGGCAATAAGAATGAAAGATAAGTGAAATAAATCACTCAACTACCACAGAGAGCATCAACAGCCATTTAAGTTATTTGTTATGTTAGATATATGTAATAAATAAAATGTATTATTAGGCTCCATACTCCTCCAGCAAGACTCATGAAACATTCCTTACAGGAGGTCTGGACCCTCTGGCAGCTTTGCAGATCCCACACACAAATCAATGCCATCTCAGAAGTCCTGCTGTCCACAGCTCACAGAACTGCTGAAGTGTTCACATGCCTTTATTTTTTCCTCTTAGTGACACTTCATCAGGTGCTTGTCTACAACAGGATTTACTGATTAAAGCATCAAGTACAAGCAGCTCAACTGCAGAGAAACAAAACCAAGGCAATGTGAGTCTGCCTGCTCTGTCCCACCTTTCCTTTTTCCTGAAGTGAAGTCCTTTCTATCAGATTAATAAAGTGCAGCTTTTAAGTGAACACTCACATTCTCCTGCCAGGTTAAATTATTGTTGTATGGCCTGTATGACTAGGCAGGAGCCTCTGCTAAGAGTATGACAATTCATCCGGTGAGACTCTCTGTGCAGCTACAATCACTTGAGATGTTGATCATTCCACAGAAGATGACATGGGATATGACCTCCTGTTATTAGGCCTTTCCTTGCCCAGGTGGGACCAACCGAGTAAAACTTAGAAGAGTTTATTTCAAAAATCACAAGAGCTCTCTTCATGTCTGTGCATTAAAAACCCTCATTCTTTCTAGTACATGAACTTTCAGAAAAATATTTTGTAGAGTCTACCACATACACTGCTGGCTGGCCCCAAGATGCAAAATTATGCTAATCAGAGAGGACTCCAAGGGGTCATGGCACATAGTAGTTAGAAAATTGCTGATGTTTCGGATCAAAGAGTTATCACAGAGATTAAAAAATTGGTTTTCAATTAAAATCCAGCTTATTGAAGGTCCTGTGATCTGCTGAAGTTCCTGGCCAGCCAAGTGAAGTGAGACTCCCTGAAACCTTCTGGCCACCTAAAATATAGGAGAAGACAATAGACACTGCTCCAAGAAACAACTTGTATTCAGAAATACTGTACTGCTGGAGTGACTACTACGAGTAGGGGAGCTCAGTGGCACTGAACACTGACTGACTCTGAGAAAAGGCCATTAGACGAACAGTAATTCCCACGAGACTCCTTAAGCCTGAGGCAAATCGACTGTAACTCCAACTTCACTAAACCACAGCAGGACTTAAATAAAGCCCTACCTATGTCATCCCTCCAACAATCATATCTGCAGAAATAACTGCTAAAGACTGGCAGTTCATTACTGAATTCAAAACCCCTGGTTTCCTTAGAGTTGTTCTTAGTTCCTTTAGAATTAGACATTTACAGTTTAAGGTTCTGTGCACTTTCCCATTGCTTGTTCAACAGCCTCAGATCACAAAATCTGAAGTCTCTGTAGCCCTGAGGAGAAAACAAGCTGCTCTTAAGTAGTCAGCTGGAGTCCCTCATAAAGTAACCAAAGCACTAAAACCAAAATAAAAAATAATTATTTCAGCATTGCCTTGAGTGCAATAATAAAACAAAATCTGCTTTCAGAGTACTCATCATAGAGGCCAAGTGTGCGCTGGCAGCTGGCACTGAAGTCACAGCAATGCAGTAATTAAACACTCAAGAGTGTGTGATACAGTGATGTGGAAGAATTCTAACCAGAGGAATCACCTCCTCCCCCTACGCTGGCGAGTCCTTCATTCTCTAATTGGAGGCATAGTAGAGGCCTGAGGCACCTCTGTTGTGCATTCCCTCTACAAGTCAGTGCGTGGGAACAATACGGAGTCCCTCGCTTCTCTGTCAGTCCTTAAAAACTACAATCATCAAAGACAAGCAGGAAGATGAAAGAGCACTACGCTCAGCCATAACTTTCCTGCTCACCGGCCATTCCATGAAGGCAACGATCCCTCTGATTATGAGTGAGAAGGAAAGATTTTTCCTAAAGATCCTGCTTCACAATATGGGAAGAAAATACTTTTTCTTCACATGCACAAACCAAAGACACTTCTAACTCACTGGGAGTCGGACAGGGCTGTGAGATGGTGCAGTAAATTAACCTGGCCCTGCTCCTAAGCCAGAAACAAGGAAATGACCAACTTTAGTACAGATTGGAATTGAAGTACAAAAGCACCAAGGGTTTCCTGCAAACTGACAAAGGCAGGACTTAACAAAATGAATTAAAATCTTTGTTCTGAAAAGAAAAATATAAAGGGCATAAAAAGATCTTCACGATATCCTACTACACAACAGGTACAAGGAACAGCTTCTAAGGAAAAGCAGTGTGATGCAGTTCATCTCATCCCTCCACTACCAAGTACTTGTCTTCCCAAAAGCAGAAGTCTGGGAAAAAGAAAACCAAGTCCCTCCAAAAGCCTAAAGAAGTTGAGAACTACAAATCACTGTTGTTAAAAATAATTTTCTTCCAATGAGTCTGTCCCACAGTATTTGGCCTTGGGAAGTTCAATCCCAATATCATTAATCAGTGGGTGACTTCTCTGTTTTCACTCCGTGTTCACATTTCTCCATTAGTTGCCTCTGGGAAAGGAAGGAGAACTGGAACAGGAACACAGAGGGAAGGGTCCATCTGCATGGGGGGGGAAATAACCGCATGCTGGCTTTGATGTTCTTCACTTCTCACACATTTCTTTGGGTGTTATTGGCAAAAAAAATAAGCAAAATATTAAAACCATTGCCAAATCAATAACAGCTCAATTCCAGGTCAGATAATCACCTAATAGGTATCCCTGGACATTCACGGGTAGTTCATCATGAAACGAATTATTAATGAGGACAGATGTCTAAAAACAACCCGACACATCTTCCCTCCAAAAACTAACAAAAAAATCAAGCCCCAGCTGACATCAAATAAAGAGGAAATGCAGCTGGAAAATTTAGAAGGTAGAAGATTCTCCAAATGGCTGCATGTTAACAGTCCTGTTCCTTGAAACTACAGCCACTAGCCAGCAGGTATTTCCCTTCTGATGGATGGAGACATGCACAGGTTCAGCAGAAGCAAGTGATGCACAGACTGACCCGTCCTCTCTCCTCTGCCTTCAGCTCTTTATTGGGAGAGGGAGAAGTGGGTTGGCAGAATAATTATTAGAGAAGGGAAGGGACCCATGTGTGAACATACACCAACTTGCAAACTTCCTTTCTTGTGAAAGAATAAATGATTCAAGGATGTGAAGCTGTCAACAAATAGGAGAGCAAAATCACTTGCAATACTTTAGTAAGAAAGCTTCTATTCCCTGTGTTGTGAAAAAAAGTTTTGATTCTCAGAGCTGGTTCCATTCTTTTCCTTTTTCCTTCTCGGCTCCTGGTCTGTAGCAGTTCATTATGAAGATACGAATGATTCACTTTGTTCCTGGGTCAGCTAGGTCCTGTCATACAATTCAATTGGCAGGTGAGTTTTAAATGGGTCAGAAATGATACTAAACTGTTAAAATAAAAATAAGCTGATTGTCCCTGGGAATAGAAAAGAATGAGCATCTGTGTCTCCAGGTTACCTTCATTATGCAATGGAGATGCCTTACACTGATTTTCATTTTTTCCCTTTCTTTTCCATGGAAGCAATCAAGTCAAGGTCTGCTAATAGTGAAGCAGCTGATTATCAAAGGGTAAAACCTGGTAAATGCATATAATGCCTGGAACCACTTTAGGACTCCGGGTCCTGCACCCACAGGGGCTGTGCTCCTTGCATGTGCAGGACAGGGCCCTCTCACAGTCCCCACAAAGCTGCCACACAGTGAGCAAGGACCAGCCACAGGTCTAAGGCTACAACACAGAGGTGCCCAAACCCAAATTATGGACTAACAGTGACCTCTCTTGCATAGCGAAGATCTGGTTTGTTGGCAGTCTCCTGAAGACTAAATCCTACTCTCCCCTAAAGCCAGATACACTATGTACAAGAGTAAAAAGTTATTTTGAAGACAGAAGAATTTATGAATAGTTGCTTAGAGATCTTCAGGCTCACACCAGTTTTCCCTGTCAAGAAATCTTCTCTGATCAAGATCCAAGTCAGAAAATAAAACCTCCACATATCCCAAGTCATGCCGTACTTCCAAACATAGCCTGGAAGAGCTCTCCTAATGCGTTAATCTGAGTTTATGCAAGCTCAAATGGAGAATAAAATCTGGTCTTCTGTGTTTTAGCTGCAGTAAAACCAAAATAAAAGTGGAAAGCCATAGACACCGGCTATTGCCCTTGCAGTCACAGTCCAGTTTTCTCTGGACCAGCTTTTCTGCCTTGAGAGTAGAACAGCTGACAAGTTCTTAAATAACAGAGCAATAGAAAATCTGCAATTATTTCAGCTTCAGAAAGCTGTCCTTAGAGATTCAATATTATCTAAAAACTAATAAAAACATTCAGAACAAGCACATGTAACAAAATTACAATTTGAAATATTTTTCCATAGTCAGCAATAAAAGACTACTTAAATTTGATATACGTAAGCATAAAATTGTGAAAAATACATCCCCTTCCCAACTGTCACCTTGAAAAGTATGTATTATTTTCTGCTTTATTTGAATGAACTTTTAAAACTGGATGTTAATGCTAGTTTTTATTAGTTGCTTTCACTGCTATTTCTCAGTGCAATTTTACTACAAAACTTGGTCCTTTTATTATTAGCCTACGTTTTTGTGATCTTTTTGTAAATCTATAATTTTATTATAATAATGAAGGTGAAAGAAAAAATCTCCATCTAAGCTTGCAAGGACACAGCAGAGTCCTAAATCAGTGACACCTGAAGTGCATGGCATTCGGTCAAAACTCCATCCTGCGGCTGCACTGCCCAAGTAGAAATGCCAACTCAAGTTGGAACAAGCATGTGAGCATACACACACCAGTCCACAACCTCTACTCTTCTGGTGCAATGTGTTGCCAGCTCCAAAATAAGCTGGGAGATATACAAAAGAAAGGGAGTCAATCCACATTCCCTCCACACCTCTCCATGCCAGGATTCACACATGACCTGTTGGTTATATAATTTGCTCTCTGCAGGGACAAACCTCCTCTGGAGCAGCTACATCCCAGATGTCTCCAAGCTGGCCACTCTGCCAACAGTCACAGCCCCACTCAGCAGCTCTCATGTCCCAACCGCATGCTGCACGGTGCTGGACTGAAGCAGGGCGAGATGCCAGTCCTGCACTGTAGTGCTTTGCAATCTATATTATGACAAGATAACAAATCAAGACCGTTGTAACAGTGCATACAAACAGTGACAATGCTCTCTACCTGCCCCCAGGGCACTTATAAATCTCAACTCCTCTTCCAGAAGGCGTGCATCTGTAATTTTACATATTCAAAAGGTCAAAACTTTACCTGCACTTTCTTTAATGCTACTCATACATTATTAAAACCTTTTAGAACTCACTCACTTGCTCCAAGCCCCCCCACAGGGCTGGGCGGCAAGAGCATGCTCACTAGGGAATTATTATATAGTTCACATCAAGGACAACAATTCAAAGTCAAGCACAGAAAAGAAAGATGCTAAATAAGGTAATGTCTTAATATTTCTAATTTAGCTCTAGAATAACTATTTTTATTTAAATTTGTGTGCATTACAAAACTAACACTAGATTCTCTCATTTGTGTGCACAGAGCCCTTTATCCAAAAGCAGTGAGATGTTCTAGAAACCTTCCCACATGAATTGTAAGAAGCAAGCAAGTAATCAATCTACTTGCACAAGAAATCTAGCTGCTTCTAATCTATTTATGAGGCCAAAGCACCAATCAGCCTACAGAGACAGAATAATACCGTATTCACCTGAAACACTGAGAAAAAGGTCAATCCCAAACAGTCAGACCTCCTTCCTTGTTCAGCTCTATGTACTGGAGAGCCAACACCTGCCATTGCTTTACAACCTATTGCCAGAACAAAGGAATATTGATTTTTGCCCAGGGAAAAGGATAAGAAAAATAGAAACATAAACAATTTTTAATAGCATTTCATAAAGCATTTTTTCAAGACTTGCCTTGAAGATTAGTAACTAGTTCATTCCTGACTAGTTTGAAAGATGGAATTCAAAACACAGCAGAAGGTGGGATGGCAAATCAGATGTTGAGTTTAAACAAAATAAATGAAAATAAAAAAGATGCCAACTTTTCAGGCAATGTCTCATCCAAAAAGCCTTATACAGCTGCTAACACGTACAAAGGATGGTCAGTGTTTTGTATGACAATGCTGTCTGTCTTCACCTTAAAAGAGGAACAATTCATAAGCAGAAATCATAATACTATCTGAAAAGTTTTAACCCGCCTGCTAGCAATCAGTCTTCTAACATGTGTGTGCCTGTGCCTCATACACAAACATAATTGTTAGCACCTTACCTGTCTTTCCTTAGTTATTCGGAAGGTATGAAACTCTTAAATTGCTACAACCACCCATCTAGCAGAAATATACCTTTCCAAACATCCTCAAAATCAGGAATATTACTTACATGGTTATATCTCCTTGTTTTCCAGGAGACGGGATTTACTTACAAGCCAATAAGCACATACATGGTCACTGTTTATAATGCTCTGTTCCTGCTTATTGATTCAAAGATTGAGTAAAGAAACGCACCCTTACGACCAAATGACACACATATGATAGGCAGAGAAACTCCCTGCTACTTCCCAGCTCCCACACCTTGGAAGACCCTCTTAGCCACTTCTGCAATGTCATTCTCTGATGAATGGAAACCTAATGCTCCACTTCGAGTTTTCAAAACTCAAAACAGCTGCTCACAAAACAAGCCAGGACTCAGCACATTGAATAGTCAGTGTTTTTGACACCCTATTAGAAACTTTGCTGGGGTCATGCCATCCTTCTGCAGCACCGAAGGCAGAGAACAGTCTGATTTTTAACAATACAAATGAACCCCAGTAAGACATTACATTTTTAGAACTCACTTTTTAAAAGGCCTGTCAGAAGCATCTGCCTACTACTAATGGCAGCAGGTATTCGAGCTCCAAAGGAACCAGATTTCACTGGAAATCTAGGGAACTCTGGGAAACCCAACGTTAATGCTTCGTCCTCTCTCACTCCCATTAATGGATGCACACTGGTAGAGCACCAAGGACAAGGACTGTCAAGCCTCGCTGCAGCTGTGGGTAGCACTTCACATAAACAAGTAACATCTGAAACTAGTTTCATCCATTTGAAATGGATGTGAATGCTTTTGCTAGGTAAGAGAAATCGTTCTGACAACAATGAGGAACTGGGAACCATCTGGTCTCCTTTCCCTATCCCAATCTCAGGGGAACCATAGCTACCACTCAGTAACCTGACCTCTCGGCTGGGTTGTGCTTGAATTATTCTGGTAGGATCACCCTTTCAACTCAGTTCCCGCTTTCAGTTCATCTTAATTTATTGCTTACTCCCATAATGTGCTTCTCTGGTGACCTGTGGATAAACTACAGTCACTTACACAAATCAACATTTTTTTCATTTGGTTCAAATTTAGATTATGGGCTTTCATATTTACCCGTCACCTGCATAGTATTTTGAACTAAAAATATCTCACTTCAGATATCCCAGGTCTTATCCTAATGTTAAATTTAATTTTCATTTGCCTTGTATCATTTGCAAGAATGAATAGTGAAATAAATAAACCTGTTCAGTTACAATGCTGCTTATATTACTGAGCTTGGAATGAACAGACCTTATCATCACAACACGCTGAGTCACCCTAACAGCTGACAGGACATCATGAACTCACCACCATGCAGCATCACACATCCAGTTCCTGAGGTTTCTCCAAAGGCTGAAAACTCCAAATATGCTTTATTCTTTAACTTCCCTTGAGATGATGTTCTGGAAACACTTCCTATGAACAGTCATCGCCAATAACAAAGCCAAACAGGTTTAATTTCGTTCCTAAGAACATTCATTGAAAACATCCCTCAACTTGCAGGTCATTGAGTCATTCTGTAGTGGACACATTTTCAGTGATGGATGCTGCCAGAAATGAGTGATGTTTAGACTTCCATGCTATACTAAGTACTAATATCAATTATGAGTTGTGTACACTCACAACTGATCATATTCACTGGTCTGTATTTGTAAATCAGTAAATTCATCATTAACTTGGCACCAAGAGTACATTCATATCTTCGCTGTGAAGAAGGGCAGCACAACACCTCATATGAAAGCAATAAAAATCATTCTCCAATTAAACCAAGCAAATAAACACATTTCACAGAAAAGATCAGACACCCTCGTGATCCAGCTTTATGGACCCATATGAGCTCAAGTTTGAAGTCACTCACCTCCCCCTCCTACCCCATTGTCACACAGTGTGTATAGGTAACACCTGTGCATAGGCACCAACAGCTTTATGATACTGTGCATGGCAATGAGCAGCTGAGTTTACAATACAGTCACAAGAACCAATAACAAATAAACCACAATGAAATTTGGGGTCTGTCAGGACGAGTGCACAGATTGTCTCAGGTTGAACCACACAGGAAGCTTCTGTATTTTATCTTCTTTCTAATAGGAAGAAAGCTTAATTTTATCACCCACCCTTGAATAACTATTTCATAGAATCACAGAATTGTTTAGGTTGAAAAAGACCTTAAAGATCATCAAGTTTTACTGTGAGGGTGGTGAGGTACAGGAACGGGTTGTCTAAGAAGTCGTGGATGCCCTGTCCCTGGAGGTGTTCAAGGCCAAGCTGGATAAAGCTTTGAGCAACCTGGTCCCCTGATCCAGTAGGTGTCCTTGCCTATGGCAGGGGGTGTGTGGAACTGGATGATCTTTAAGGTCCCTTCTAACCCAAACCATTCTATGATTTTATCATTCTACGATCAAGGCTGCCAAGGGAAGTTGTGGAGTTTCCATCCCTGGAGGTGTTAAAAATGCACGCAGACATGGCACTTTGGGACATGGTTTAGTACGCACAGTGGTGTTGGGCTGATGGTTGGACTTGATAATCTTAGAGGCCTTTTCCAACCCTGAACCTAACACTGCTCCTTGGTGCAGCCCGTCAGCACACGAATAAGACTAAGCTTACTTCTAGTGAATCTCCACTGACTTCACTAAGTTTCAGTACATCTAGATCTCAGACTTGCAGAAGTGTGAACAGGCATGAATCTCATGTTCTAGGCCCAGGCAGCCCAGGCAGTCTCCACACTAATCTGGCTCTAGGCCCAACAACTTCAGCTTAATCACTTAACCTCTCTTTCTTTGTTTGCCATCTTTCATCTGGAACGTTAATACATACTTCACAGTCCTTTAAAAAAATCCATTATTTAAAGTATACACTGTACTTTGAAGATGAAAAGAGCTATGTTTTGTCACTAGAACAGCTCCAATAGAGAGAGAAAGGTGGTTTATTTTTGCTCAGGAAATTTCTGCCATTTAGTTCTGTTTGAAGAATGCATTTATCTGGAGAAAAATCTACTTTATATGAATAAAATGTATTGTATTTAATAATATGTCTGGGAAAAAAAATAAAAAAAGGAAACACAGCACAACAGGAAAAGAACCTGAACATTAAACATTGGCTGGATCATAAAGCTGCATTGTCTCTCCAAAGCACCCTGGAGATTAGGGGATCCCTGGAGTGATCCTACGTGTCCATGACACAAGCCAGAGCAGGCAACTGTATTGCATCAAAACTCTGAGAGTCTTCAGCTTCCAGAAAGGTTTGCCTTTCGCTTAGTTCTCTCTCAATTCACACTTCAGATAACAGCAAGGCAGACCTTCAGTGTGAAGGCAGAAACTTACCTACTGGTGCCAGTTTTCTGTCTGGAGGAGCAGTTCTTGCTGCTTAAGTGAGTTCCACTTTGTCAAAGCTGTGTTGGCATGTACTGCCATAACGAAGCACGTGTTGCAGAACGGGACCTAAAAGAACATCTTATGTTCTTCCTTGACTTCTTGGTGGTCAGAGGCATAGGACAGCTGGGGCCTGGAGCAGGGAGGCTACATGGATCTAGACTTGTCTGATGTTTCCACACACTGACCCAATCCTGCTGCGCAAACTGCCAACTTTATGCTACTGCCACAAAATATGACATCATGTGATTTTTTTTTTCTCTGTTCTTTCTTTCAAAAAGTGGGGTTGCTTTTGTTTTGTTTAATTTGTTGTAGCTGCTGGCATGTGTGAGGAGAGCAACATCCCAGTTACAATAGTTTTCGAAGCTGGATTCATTGTGTTGTGACATTTTTCCGTTTCCTTGGCAGAGCTGGAAGCAGTACAATGTCAGAAGACAAATTACAGAGGCATTTACTCAGTTCTAGGCTTGTCGTTTGCTATTCAGCCTTGACCAAACTGGCATGATGTACTGAGTGCGCTCCACTGCTTGTGGGACAATTTTCTTGGCACTGTAGAAGAACTTGTCATCATATTTTGGACAAATGCACTGTGCTAAACTGACCTAAGTGTTTTAGACCCCAACCTCAGCTGAAGTAAACGAGTATAGTTTTACAAAAAAAATACAGCTGTTTACATTCACTGCTGCTAAGAATTTGGTCCTTTAATGTCATATCAGTTTGAGAACAAGGATTTTAAAACATACAGCACTGCAGGATTTGTTTTTGTTTATTAATGCCCAATGTCACAAAAGCTTCCAATACGATAATGAACCAACATCATTCACACAAAAGCAGTATGTGAATTTTGTCAGCTTATAAATAATGAGCATATATATTATATGTGCTGTGATGCATTTACAAAACGGTCCACCACTCAGCAAGGGTTGAATTCACAAGGCAAGTTTACCAGAGAAGCCCCCTCCATACCCAATAACCTGACTTGCTCTCACATCTCGCAGGGTGTTAATTCTCCTTCAGTAGCCTTCTTGCTGGAAATGCTCCTTCCCTTTTACCACCAAAGCATTTTTCCTCTATCACAGACATTTCGGACTCTGACTGCAACTGTGTCACCTCGAGAGCTTCTTTTAATGCACTAGTTTCTGGCTGTCTAAGGTACAGGCAGGTACCTGCATATTTAATGCATAACCAGCCTGGTCACCCCTCCCTGGCAGTTCTTCAGTCTCATGTTCTGTCTCGAGTTTGAGAGAGATTCACTAATATGTTAGCCAAAGTGCTAGTGCTTGTTCATGGACTCACAGCTTTGCAGGAAGACCTTTAAATCAAATAGAAATCTATTTTTCACTTTCAAATGAAATACGTGAGAAATGAGACAGCAGAAACAAAGGCTCAAAGTCTTCCTCCTTTCACATCTCCTCCAGTTTGACCTTCCCTAAACAATCACAAGAGTGCTGCATCTAAGGCTGGGACAAGGTGCCAAGTATCAGAACAAGGATTTAACTGATTCTCAAAGTCAGTGGAGCTATGGAATTTCTCCAGGCAGTTACTGTTATTTCAGTTACAGCTCTTTCATCCCTAAAACCATTCAAATGCAAAGAGAACATAAGCCACAGTTCTTCTCTCAAGGAAGAGGGGATTCCTCCTCTTCTACTGCTGTGGAGTCTCCCTAACCCAGAAAGTGCTGTTTGCATTAGTTGAGAAAGGAAAATCCCAAGCAAAATCCCTTCCACTTCAGGAGAGAAGACCAAGCAAATAAATGAACTGCAGTCTAGATGCCAGGATTCCCTTCCAGTACTAAAAAAATGCATTTGAGAACTAGACCTACTTCTGATACAATAACAAGGTTCCTTGCAGAGCCCCGAATGCCACCCACAAGAAAGGTTTGGGTGAGAAACAAAGTGAAAAGCGCATTTGTGGAGATGCAATGGGTCAGATCCACTGGGGCAGGTAGAGTTCAGAAAATCTAAGCTGAGCTATGCTACCTTTTAGCAGTCCTATGCTCATACCCAGGTCAAGAAATCTCATCAGGCATGCAGCCCTGATGGAAGGAAAACACATTTTCTCAAGTCTGCAGCACACTATTATTCACTTCAAAGCTTTTTGTAATATGCTATGAGGTTCTGGAAATTATTCTTTGAACAGGTTGTTTCATTAAATGGTTGGAATACTTTCCATTCTTTGCTTACACAAAACATTTATCCTGTGGTTTTGCTTTAATGATTATTTGTATAATCATTAAAATATATTTGTATAAGGTACTAAGCTGACTAGTAATAGACAATTGAAAAAATATATTGACTAAATTTAAGTTAAACTAGGTTTCTGCACTAAACATGGAAACATAACACAATTTTACTTCGTTTCACCACCACTCTGATGGACAGTGATATCATGATAGGCATATTACAGAGGAGGAGAAACCTTGCTTAGCACAATACAGCAGCACATAAAGGCTTCAAAAACAGCTGTATTGCTGAATGTGGAAGTGAAGATTAGGAGCTGATCTTAGAAGGAAGAGTCATTACAGGTTATATGAAGTAACAACTTAGGTGGGCGTTCAGAGGAAGCATAATGGCCACTGGGTTCATCTCTTGGCTGCCTCCTCCACATGGAGGACATTAGCAATGTCTGCATTACCTTTACACCCCCCTAATACCAATGTAGAAACACAGACTAGGAGAGAAGTCAATTTTCTGTTCTTGTGTTCTGCACCCCACCCCCACCTGCCCAAATTATTGGTTCCTGCCCTCTGTCCCACCCCAGCACAGTCACAGCTCTGGGACAAAGATTAACTTCATCACATGCCTGCACGATGCCTACAAGGTCCTAATTCTTCATGACAGATCCCTTGGGGGCTGCCGCCATAAGAATAGTTATTAATCACCAACAAATCTATTAGGTTTCTAGATCCCATGTGCACGGGCACACACGTGCGTGTGTACATCAGAAAGACAGACTCCAAGAATAACATTTCCTAATTTTGTTCTCTGCTGAGAATCAGCCATTGGAGATATTTCTGTTTGTCTGGGCAGCACCAAGACAAAAGATTGAGTAATGCAAACATGCCAGCTCTTCTTAGTTTTAATCCTTTCCCTTTTCTTTGTTTTAATACCTAGTGCCATTTTGAACCTAAGTGAATCCTAGCAATGTCCTGGAGTCTCTCTTGCAGAAAATGTTAAAGTCTAAATCACAGAATTTAGGAAAGAAGTGGTGAAGATCAAAAGAGGGAGAATTGCATCACTGCCTCAACAGCCCAGAAAATGGTTCCTGAGACTTCAGCAAGCCCTAGAGGACTTCATCAAAGTAACACTAACAGGGATGCTTTCTGAATCATCTGAAGGAAAATAGCTGAAAACCAGAAGTATGGGAGCACTGAGTCTCTATCTGAACAAACCTAACACCTGGGATATCTTCTTATTCCATGAAAGAAGTAGGGGAGGAAAAAAAAAATCCTACTTTCTAGGAAATGACAGCCGGAAACTGCAGTGAGAATTATGCTGGTTTTTTGTCTCAAGGGCTTAATTTTCACACAGAACAGTTTGCTTCTAGGCAAACTCTTCCTATGCCAGAGATCTCCCAGACTTCCAGGGACCATCTCCATTGCCATTGCCATAAAACAAGGACCATCACTTATGTGTCACGTGCATCCAACAGTGAATAATAACTAGAGCCAGGCAATCTTCCTCCACCAGACTGTGTGCATATATCCCAGGTTGAAAGTCTCACTTTCTTGTCAGAGTCTATTTCCCTTCAGGCTAAATCCTTCACCATCTTTTCTCTTGACTCCTGCCATATGCAAAAGTCAAAGGGTCATACAGAAAATAGCAAGACTGAAAGGAAGGAGGACAGAAACATTTACTAACAAGAATGGTGCTGCCTGCAGACTCTCAGTCCCGGATGAGAGTGGTTTTACTCCTTGCTGTCTTTCAACATAAAGGAATAAGCACTGTGCAAATATACAATGATAAAGGAGATTGAGACACAAAAGGATTTTAATGACTGACAATGCTTTGCTTGCCTTGCTTGTCTTGTTTGGAATAATGCTGCATCATTTTCCTGATGAAGAGAAGAAATGCTGCTGCTGATCTGGATTTGCTGATTCTTAGAAAATACAGATTGTTCCCTTCCAATTCAAAGAGCCTCAATGACAAATTTCCTAGCAGTTATTTGGGGACTTAAAAGAGCGGTTAAGCTTCCACACTGAAATAGATCCCTTTCCCTAAAAAGAATCTGTAGACCTCCATACCATTTGTGTATTTGGAATGGATTTTCATACTTTTGAACTGAAACAGATGGCGATCAAGTGACACGCATAAAGGACCCAGAAAATTTTCATTCAGCAATCACAGATTCAAGAGGCTTGAGGACTAATTGAAGTAGTACTACAGGAACCATGACAAGGCCAATGCTGTTGCTGTTTGTACTGGATAACACCAGAGCTCACTGCTGAAAGTCAGACATCCTCCATGAGACTGAGCTTCCTAGTTTTAAAGCTCAGGATCATTTTTCTCCTGGACTTCCTCCTTTCCTTTTAGCTCCAGACACATACATGTTTACACACCAGACACAAGCAAATGTGAGAGAGAGCCTATAAATTAACAGCCGTGCCTTCCAGGGGTTTGAAAGGACAGAAATATTGATAACTGCTCAGACACCCTGGTCTCATGGGCTGAGACACGGGCTCTTTTCATCGCACCTTCTATTCTACCAAGATGGGTCAGACGAACAATAGCCTGTGTAACTTTACCTTGCTTCACTGTGATCCTAATAAAGCTTCAATATTTATACCCAGTCTCCACAAACACCACTTCTGAAGACTCACAGTCACTCTGCAGCTTTTCTGCCAACCTTGACACTTTGCATGGGCAGGTTTTGCACCAGAGTTCTGCACTCACTGTTGTCCCCTCTTTTTAGTGCCAGCTTATATTGCAACATCTTTCAAACAAAATGTAAAGGCACAGAGGAAGAACCTACACTGCAACAGGAGTTTCCCATGTGGGAAACTGGCTGGTTGGCTGCCATCACCCTAAAAGGAGTCATCTTCTTGTTTGAAATAACATTGGGTGAAGAAACTGCCTGGGCAGTAAGGCTGCCTGGGCTCTATGAAAGGTCTCTGAAAAACCTTCAAAGATCCTTGTGAAAATTACCCAACATACACACGGCTCCAGCTAAGAGATAACAGCAGCTGCATTAATGCACTAAAATTCACTGTCGGTGCTTAGGGCTCCTTCACTGATGCTTAAGCCAATGCTTTGTCTCACAGGAGTGGCAGTGTAGACTTACACACTAGGAATCATCCCACACACAGACGTGCAATGCCAGTGACACGTTTGTGGCCTTTATTCCTCAAAGTCTTCAAAGGGAGAGACAAACACAGCGAGACTCTAGTTCTTGTATCCTTACGGAGGAACAAGGAACCTGTAGATCCCGATGACCTTCATGGGAATCCCAGGCGTGGAAAAGCAGCAGCACTCCCAAGCAGAGTGACACAGAGCTGGCTGCCTCTCCCAGCTGCCTAGGATGACTTTACCTCCCATGCCACTGGCTCTGAATAACATGACCGGGTCTTTTTGTCTTTTTGAAAGAGTCTCCACAAGTTTAAGATCAAGTCGGGCTGAGAGCAGCTGTAGAGAAGAATAGAAGAAGGTCTATTTCTCAGGAAGATCAGCCTCCTGTACAGGAAGGACGGGGTGCCCAGTCTGCCAGAGACGTGTTCTTTGCCAAAACACCGAAAAGAAGCAATAGAAACTGTAAGTCAGACTGCCAGTTCCACAAGCACAAACTGACCGGATTACAAAGAGTTACTTTGCTGTTTGTGTTAAGCATCCCTCTTCAACAACACTGAAAAAAGCCCACTATTTAAGCAGCAAGTGTTGAGACTACTTCACAATTATCAGCAGAGACGACAATAGTTAAAATAGAAAACAAGTATTATTAAGAAGAGGCAAGCACTTTGGTTACAAGTTCTGTGTTTCCCTCCCAGAAATAGTATGTTTTCTACAGAGAGAAGCAAGTGTTCTGGTTATGGCATGCATTAAGCAACTGGGGGGAGGGGGGAAGGAATAATCAGAGCATGAAAATCACAAAACAAGTTAAACAAAAGCAAAGAATTTTCAACATTCTAACATGAGAGGAAGTATTTAGAAGTTTAGTTAGCACTGACCACTGTACTTTAGGGTTGCTATTTCCCAAGGGGCGTGACATTTTGAATGCTGCAAGAATACTGAGAAATATCAGCTCCTGCAGAAAGAAATGTTGTTAAAAATCTAAAAGCCACTTTGAAATACAGAGACTATTTGCACGGCATTAAAATAATAGCCGGAACTGTCAGTCTGAGCTCAGTGAGAGTAGAACTACTCAGAGGAAGCACATGAAACTGCCAAGTGATGTATTGCAGAGATTTTTACAAAACACTGCCTCACATCCTTGCACCTCTAGTTGAGACAACCGACAAGCAGAACTGCACCTACTCCAGGGCAGCCACTATGAACTGACCCGTGTTGCTCTCCTACCTTCAGAAAGTCACCACTACAATGCAGTTGGCCACTCGTGACCAACTCAGACTTAAAATCTCCTGCAATTCCCAAGACCTCTTCCTTCAGGTCTCCTTCTGTTAATATCTCCTACAGAGTCATCTTTGCAGGTTAAACAAACCACCCTGCAAGCCACAGCACAGCCACAGCTGGTCTACAGACAGGCAAGACATAAAAATGATTCTCCAAATCTGGAAGCAGCCATTTCCAAAGGATTTCCTTTGGAAGGCAGCTGAAACTGCCATCACCCTGTGGGCCATCTAAACCCTCCTGATTCCTGGTGAAGGATTTCTCTAGAGTGAATGTACTGGATCATGCTGTATTTCATCCCAAGTGATGCACAGTCTCTTCCTCTCTGATCCATGCTGAATGGAGGCACTAGTGCCTCCACAGAAGTTTTGCTGGCAAAGTCATCCTTTCACTACATTTTGGCACCATGCAAAAGTTTCCTGTCCTGCCTTTAATGCTCAACTATCAGACAGTTTACTGGCATTTCCTGATCTCTCACCTGCTCCAATCTGCCAACAAGCCTAAGGATCTCAGGCACTATGTTGTGTGTTTCCCCATTCCCAGACAGCCCTTCTGCTATCGTACTTTCATTCAGATCTCTCCAAAAGCCTCAGCTCTACCACAGCACTGAAGAGAAACTTGGTAGATGCCACTCCAAACAAGAGTTTTCACCATGAACAGCAAACTACTGACACTGAAGCCAAACTCAGCACCAACAGAGATTTTTTTTGAGGCACTCTTGACAGTAAGTGATATCGCCTTCTGAAATAAACATGGCATCAGTCATGACAAATGCCCTCAATGACCAGATTCTGTATTTTCATGTAAATAAAAGGGGGCTGTTGATCTGCTTGAGGTGAATTCCCATCACATTGGTTTATATTTGCATCTTTTTTTTTGTTTTCTTACTAATTTATTTCATTTGCCTTGCATCCCTAGAATTCAAGGTCTTCACAACAAAGATTTCAATGTCTTTTTGATACAGAAACAAATAGCCCAAATTCTGCTGATGCAAGCACAAAGTCATAGGCCCATTCATCCAGGAGAATTTTTCAACACCATACAACTCTCCACTGTCACAGGGGGTCTGTGGGCAGTCATTACTCCTGTGTTGATTTTTAGGATCCAGAGATCAAGAACCTGCTTTATCATTTCACTCTTTAATGAGCTCAGATTCCGGGGCCCCGGGAAGTAATGATGACCATCTGTGTTTGCCTACAGTTATTACAGAGTTACACTGTATGAACCAGAGATCACTGTGAAGGTTCATTGACTTCAGAGCCTGTGTCAACATACACCAGGTGAGAATTTGACTCTTTCTTTACCCAATGGAAAGACGAAAGCACAGAGCTTCTGCTCCTGAGCCCATGAGATGGAGATTTATGCACCTTGGCTCTCCTGATATTTCCAGTTGGCTGAATGAGCTAAATTTGTGTTTAAGAACAACCAACTCGCACCTGAAAACCAGTATGTGTCACATTTATCACAGAAAAAAGGGTCAAGGTATAAACACATACCTCTGCCCAAGGCAGCACCAGTGACAGCCACCGAACCACCTGATCTCAATATGTAGAGTGTCAGATAGATACTGTACAAATTTCTGACTTGGGCCAAATGCAGACCCAAAATAGCTGAAGAAAATCTGCATGGAAATGATACCACCTTGAAACTTAAAATGTTTTCTGAAAGCAGTATATGTCAGTGCAAATCTTCCCTGCATGTTTGCAATCAAACATGGAGGTCTCAGACTTTGAGCAGATGAGAGGCGCAGTGTTTATTTATACTGCAGTGTCCCAGAGACTTCTAGATTTCTCATGGAGCACCAAAATTGCCAGAAATTATTACCATGTGATCCCTCCATCTTGATCTGGCGTTACTTAGAAGGGAGGGAAGAAACAAACTTGCTATAAGGAACAGTAAGGAATTAAAGACCTGCTCATGTAGACGTGCAAATGTACTGTAAACAGCTAGTTGGAAAGCTCGATGGTTTTCATTCAGCCCATCTCACTACCACCAAGTCTTCAATATTCTAAAATCACAGAATGGTTTCAGTTGGAAGGGAGTTTTAAAGGTCATCTATTTCAACCATGCCTGGTGTGAGAAAAGGGTGTGCTGTCTGAGTAGGTCTTGCCTGTCTCTGGAAGAGCCAGCATAGCTGTCCCAGCTCAGGGGCAGACTCTGTTGCTGAAAGCTTTCAGGGTGATATTTGAGCTCCCTACCTCAGGCCATTCCACAGCTGCTAACCCTCCAGTTTGATCCCAAATTAGCCTTTTTGGTCCAAAAAAAATTCGCGTGCAATTCCAAACGAACCCCCCTCCATCTTAACAATCAAATCGAGTTATACCTGCTACAAAGAAATCTAGCAAACTCAAATCTCTTTCAGCCTTTCAATCACTTGGACGCAAACCAAACTGGAAGGTGCATTCATCAAAGGGCTACAACATGTGCCCAGCTCTTGTTGCTACAGGCTTACAGTCTGTAACTTTGATTATTTTTAGTGTACCGTTTTTGTCATTTTATAAAAATGACTTAAACCAAAAGTTATTGGTTTATAGCTTTTTTGTTACTCACACTGTAATAAATATATAAATGCATATTTTTTACCATCTCAGCATACTGATGCCTTATGATGATCTGATACATTACATAAAGACCAAGAGAATTAAAATGCAATAGCACATTCGTGTCAAAATCTAATACAGACAGCTGCATGTAGTGAGTGCTGTTATATTTATGTGGTCTTCACAAGAAGAGCCAAATCTTCGTACAAAGTACAGCCCTTGTTTACAAGTCTGCTTAGAGCAGTGTGATTAACTTGACCAGGCTTGGTAAAAGAGCACCACTCTTTAGCCCGAAGAGTGAGATATGATATAATTACTTTCTCAGGAGAAGACTAAAGGCAAGCCTCAGAGCTGACCTTCTCATACGCTCACGTACAATTTGCGTCTTAGCATTTAATTAGCCTGATCTGACCTGAAAACATCTGCTATCACATCACCTCTGTGAAAGAATGTGCAGCACAAAGCTGAAGTGGCAGTGACTGAAAACAAACCCAACCTATCACTGTAAAATAGAATTAAATATATGTAATACATACAAATCAGTGTGTCAACAGTTTTTAAAATCACTAAGCATTGTCAAATATCCACCTCTGAGAAGGATCAGCAGCATTGAGCAGAAGACACTGAACTACCTCTGGGTCCCACCAACTATGGAACTCCTCATTAAAAATGCATCCAAGAAACAATTTTCTCATGCTGCAAGTCAAGTTTTATTTAAACAAACTAAAAGCCAGCCAACTAAGAAACTACAGGGAACCAGGCACCACATGCATCTCAGAATCTCTGAGGCTTTGTGTGGGAGAGCAATCACTCAGCCCTGAATGCCCAAGCTGGACTCTCTGTGAGAATATAAAGAACTTTTTATTTCACCCAAGAATCCTTAATTCCTCAACCTGATAGATTGCTGTTGGGAGCTTAAATGATTGGCATTTGAAGTCAAATGCAAGTTGTTCAACACAAAGAAAACAAGGTTTTCTAATACTTGGTTTTCGGTCTTAACTCATGCTTCACTTCCACAGTGTCATGACTTAACCCCAACCAGCAACTGAGCACAATGCAGCTGCTTACTCACTCATGCCAGATGGGATGAGGGAGAGAATCAGAAAGGTAAAAGAGAGGAAAACTCATGGGTTGAGATAAAGACAATTTAGTAGGCAAATCAAAGCAAATCAATGAATTCAGTCACTTCTTTCCATTGGCAGGCAGGTGTTCAGCCATCTCCAGGAAAGTAGGGTTACTGGGAAGACAAACACCATCACTCTAATCATCACTTCCTTCCTCCTTCTTCCCCCAACTTTATATGCTGAGCATGACATCATATGGTGTGGAATATGACACATATTCCATATAGTCTGGGACCCGGACAAGCTGGAAAAGTGGGTTTGTGTGAACCTCATGAAGTTCAACAAGGCCAAGTGCGAGGTCCTCCACCTGGATCAGGGCAATCCATGGTTACAATACAGGCTGGGGGTCGACATGATCGAGAGCAGCCCTGTGGAGAAGGACTTGGGAGTGTCAACTGATGGGAAGCTTGACATGAGTCAGCAATGTGTGCTCGCAGCCCAGAAGGCCAACAATATCCTGGGCTGCATCAAAAGAAGCATTGCCAGCAAGGAGGGAGGTGATTCGGCCTCTACTCTGCTCTTGTGAGACCCCACCTGGAGTACTGTGTCCAGTTCTGGAATCTGCAACACAAAAAGGATACGAACTGTTGGAACAGGTCCAGAAGAGGGCTATGAAGATGATTTGAGGGCTGCAGCACCTCCACTCCAGGACAGGCTGAGAAAGTTGGGGTTGTTCAGCCTGGAGAAGAGAAGGCTCTGGGGAGACCTCATAGTGGCCTTCCAGTACCTTAAGGGGCTACAGGAAAGCTGGGGAGGGACTTCTTACAAGGGCAAGTAGCAATAGGACAAGGAGGAATGGCTTTAAATTGGAAGGGGAAAGATTTCGATTAGACATTAGGAAGAAATTCTTTATGATGAGGGTGGTGAGACACTGGCACAGGTTGCCCAGGGAAACTGTGGATGCCCCCTCACTAGAAGTGGTCAAGGCCAGGTTGGATGGGGCCTTGAGCAGCCTGCTCTGGTGGGAGGTGTCCCTGCCCGTAGCAGGGGTGTTGGAACTAGGTCATTTTTAAGGTCCCTTCCAACCCAAACCTTTCTACGGTTCTATGAATATCTCCTTGGTCAGCTGGGACCAGCTGTCCCAGCTATGTCCTATCCCGGCTTCCTGTGCACCCCCGGCACTCACTGGTGGGGTGAGGTGAGAAGCAGAAAAGGCCTTGACTCTGTGTAAGCTCTGCTCAGCAATAACAAAAACATCCTTGTACCATGAACAGTTTTCAGCACTAATCTAACACATAGCCTCATACCAGCTAATATGAAGAAAGTTAACCCTATCCCAGCTAAACCCAGCACACAGATACCAGCAGATATCAGCATGTTATACTCAAAGTCCAGTATTGGATGGCATGAAGCTACAGTGCCACTTCTCACCCAAAACGTATTATCTCTTGAAGCTCCTCTGATTTTCCTCCATCCGCTGACTGCACTCACCTCCTAAGATGTGGCCCTTTGAGCATTCATCCTAAATGATTAACAACCCCAATTTCAAATTGCCTGCTCTTGTTCCTTCACGCCCTAAATTTGCTCCTCCCCATGGAGGTTTGTGCACTTTATTTTGGATGTATTTAGCCAGCTGTATTACAGTTCTCACATTGGCTGAGAGCTAGGCTGAATGCTGAACAATTAGTGAATAGGGTGGGAAATAGAACACGGGAAGCACGTGTGTGGGAATGGAGGAATCACAAAGCTCCCTATGGTGAAGAAGAATCAGCTTCCTTCTTGGTTGCTCCTTGCAGATGTTTGGATTTCTACCACAGAGTCTGTATGTCTAAACCAAAACTTTGATTTTTACCCTGAACTCCCCACAACCCCATTTCTCAGTCAGTAACCACCCTCCTTTAGTCCATGCCTTATTTTTCGACTGATACCTTTCTGATTTTCCCCATCCAAATAGCACCTCATACACCATGTGCTCCTCTCTGCTTACAGGTACAGGTTATGTCTAGAGTCTCATCAGTCCCAGTCACTGCAGGATCCTTCTCTTTGTCCTTGAAGAGATGGCAGATTACTTTTTCGGCTGTCTAGTTCCAGTCAAGGACTGGTACAAACAACAAAAAAACCTGATAAGCACTTTGGAACAGCACCCCTCCACTGATGAACACTCACCCCTCTCGTGTTGCAGAAAAGCACAAACTTCCAACTTTTCTCCAGCCCATTTTCAAAGCAGTACCTTTTTTTTATTTCCCTCCTACCGTCACGTCTCAGAAAAGCTGTTATAATCATAAGGAACCACAGTGTTGCTTTCAGATACTTCCTTGAAGATGTCACTTTCTACATCACCTAAGAAAAACTACATACAGGTAAGTTTGTAATGTCTTCTTTCCAGTAGTCAGTGCACTGACCTCTGCACAGTAGCAACTCCTCGTATTTCCCCGTGTGTGGGCTTTAGAAATGGTCTTTTTGTTCTGCAGTAACATGACAGCAAATACAACAGTCCCAACCACACTAATAACAAAAACGCAAACAACATCAATTATGTTGCTATAGGCAAGATAGTCCTTACGTCTTTCACCCCGCCTGCAGGCCCCTCTAGGTACCCATCTCTAATACTAACCCAAAATTGCAAATAATATCTTTTGTACTCGCTAAAATAAATACACCTATCAGCCCTACTATGTTTGCACCTACCATAAGCTTAAAGAACTTCCAAGAGCAACAGATGAAGCCAGGACTGATTGAAGTCCCATATAGTGGGGCATGAAACCCCAGGTAAGTTTCACTCTGCTTTTACTTTTGCATCCTCATTGTGGTGGGACAATCCCTAGAGATGTCTATTCATATGCAATGTGAGGTCTCCCTTTTCTTTCCCCATGCCAAAAATAGTTGTGAACAGATGGTAATGCATTAAGAGACATGAACTGCTTCCACAATGTTCCTGTGTAAGAGTTGGAAAACTCAACGCCAATCTGCCCAACACAAACACACGCTGAGACAAAACTGATGAAAACACAACAATGCCACCCCCTTAACCATGCACATCCATCCTCCCTCTCCTGTCACCGGCAGAAAGACGTGAATTAATAGGAATTCTGCTTCCCAAGAGATTTGTTGAACTGAAGAAAGAATAGATCTGTCTCGTTCTGTTTTATTATTTATAACACCCCAAATCTCTCTTGTAACCAGCCAGTGCAAAGGCAGTGACAAGAAGTGAATCTGAATGGAAAGCTTCGTAAATATACAAGAAGTAATGCCAAAAACCTACAACAATTTCTTAGAAATGAGAACTAAGAACTTCAAAGTCAAGTCAACCGAAAAGCAACCTGTCAGGGCAGTAACAAAGGAAATTGCTGTGCACGTGGCACCACTATTTGATCTGCACATTCTGCTGAAGAGCAGAACTGATGATAAAAACAATCACATCTAGAAATGAAGGGCCCCCCACCCCCAACTCAAGTGAAGGAAACGCATTCTTCCAAAGACAGTATAAGCCAATAAAAGGAGAGAACTAAGGGAATAGAACAAAAGGAACATCTCAAAATACTTCTTATAGTTAATCTCCTGATTTTACGTGCACAATTGAGAGCCACCAGAACTGCAAAGTCACTATTTCTGCACGGTCATCATTAGCTCAAAATGTTTCTTGAAGTTACTTGGCTCAGAAGGAAATTAAATTGTTGTGCTGCGGGCATCAAAATGCTGAAATAGAAGTAGCATATAATAAGAAACTTTCTTGGTATACACAACACTGCCAGAAGTGGAAATGGAAAGAAAAAGAATTCTATCTAGGGTTTGGGTTTCCTATTGATTTTAAGCCCTATAGCAAATAATGGCAATTATTTTGACCTGACTTCTTATGAAGCATATACTCCAGCATAGGTCTAAATCTATACTAATATGACAAAAAAACAGCTTTTTTTCCTAGGATCTAAAGGTATACTGCAACTCCCTCACACAATCACAGGACTATCCAATGAGATTTTTTGTCAGAGCACTGATGACCTACCTTACCCCCACCCCAAATTAAAAAAAAGATGGAGATAAAATTACTTGCTACTACTCCAGATAACAGGAGGACGCCTGTAATACTTGCAAGCCTGCCAGCTGGCCTCTGCAGGTTTCCACTACAGACAGCCAGGAATTTCAAGGTGTTACCTGACATTCACTTGTGGAAAAAAAAATGAATAATGTGGTAGTTTCAGTACCTTACCCACTTCTCAGACATTGGCTGCCCAAGCAGTTACCCTATTTAGCACCTATTAGTGCTTAAGTCAGTGCTCCAAACTGAACTTCCAAACACACCCTCAAAATGGAAGAGAAAGAGCATCACCTCTTGAGCTCCCTAGTACCTCTGGGTCAGATGGAAGACAGCTGGCAAAAGAGGCAGACAAGTGCTCCTGAAGAGTAATTGTGATTTACTACATTGAGGTAAGCATAAGGAGAAGCAGTGTACAAACCAACTCTTATTCAGGGGTCTGCCTTGCTCTGGATGCTGGGATTTGAAGGTTTTCTTTATTGTTTCCTATCCTGGAGGATCACTAGCAACCACCAGACAGTTCACGGACAAAAACGATGCAGGGTAACCTGCTCTGTTTTTAAACAACCTTATGGAGAATTTTTATAAGATCACCTAACTCACAGGGAAGATCAACAGTCTGTTTCTCAGCTGCCATTACATCTAAACAAAATAAGGTTCTTTTCCAGATTGAACTGATAAATTCATATCCCTGATGATGCAAGTCAAATCACTCCTGTTTACTTCAGCTCTCTCAGGTTTTACATTAATACATTCATGCCTCCATCACCATTTTTGCTTAACAACAATGACTTTGATTAGGAAGTTCACATCTTTTTGGGAAGGCAATGGAGGGAAGATTTCCACTTAATCCTGCATATATTGATGTAGAAATTGGTTCTTTTGCTCCATGAAAATGAATCTTCAAAATACTAAAGTTGTATCTTTTTCTTAATTATTCCTGCTGTTGCAAAGCTACCAGCACATATGTCACTGGAATAGAAAGATCAGTCTCGTAGGTAATAAGTTTTATTGAGTTCTCGGAACCATATCATCCGTCCACCAGACTTTTTAATTTGCCACATGAATGGTTCACTGTAACACCAACTCTCGGAGTACTTGGGTAGGATAGAGTTCATGCTGAGTGCCTTCCTGAGCCAAACAGAAGGATTCTCCAATGCGTACACAGATTAGAGAACTTTTTTTTTCTCCACAGTAGTATTTAGGCGACTTTTTATCACTTTAGGAGCAGATGGCTAATTTATATATGGTTATTTTCATGCAAACTTTACTTTGTTTGACCACACTAAGAACATAAGGAAAATTCTTCAGGGTTGACATTCCATAGATTGAGCGAATTAAAAAAAATAAAAAATCCATACTGCTAAGTGAGAACAAGTACTGGGGTGTTCACACTACAACCTTGTAAAAACCACACTCCACTTGAAAGGAGAGTACTCAGGGCTGAGGGCCAAATATTGTACTTAGTGAACTCAAAACAAAAAGGAAACAAATTAAGAAATTAAACTTAGTCTAAATGAAAACAGAGTGAATACCAGAACCCCGCAGTTTGGCAGATGCTAATTCTTGCAAAAGCCTTCAGCATTTTGATTTTTACCTATTTCTATGAATCACTACTGCATAATCACGACAAACTCCCGCTTAGTACTCTATGTATCTCTGAGCACCACAAGAGGTCCTGGGGTCCAACAGTACAGCAGGCAATGGTAGAAGGGGAAAACAATTATCAGCAGTTCTGACAAACTGAGGTACCTTTGGAAGTATTAAATCCTGGGGACTTGCATATCTCGTATTATTAAGAAAAGCCAAGCATCCTCAGACTCAAGTGACATTTGAAATCCATATCTGGTTTCAATGGCCACTTCTTAGCTTTACTTTATCACCCCATGCCTCCCAAAACTGTACCCCAAAATATAACCAAACACAAACATTAGGAAAAAAAAAGTGTAGTCAACCTGTCCTTCCCAACATCAGTAAAGCCAGCCCACTCAAAATACCTGAAGTCTTTAAGTAGTACTTGCTATTCAAAACCTGAGTAGGAGCCTCTTCCTCCCATCCCCATCATCTTCAGTTTCAAAGGTTCTCTCTTTTTTCGCTGTCTTAACACATCTTAAAAGTTTAAATGAATCTAGTATCAATATCTCAGTATAAAACTCACAGGGGAAACCCACTCAATTGGACATTCATAATCTTGATTTTGGAGTATTTTATTTATGCTCAGCAAGGAATTTTACTAAACTCCATCAATATAAGCCATATTAAACTCAAATTAAGGGCATAAACACAAAAATCTAAAACAATTGGCTAGAGGGATTTAATTGAAATTGATGCAACTTCTGCCTCTGTATAAGCCTAGGGTAAGTAGAACACTTTTGTAATAAGTCAAATATTTATCTGGAAAAAGGAATACATTTAGTAGCATTAATCCTAAAGAGATGACGGAATTGTAATTGGTTTTATGGAAGAAAGAAAAAGGCTATTAATTTCAACTTAACACTAAACAAGATACATCAGGGTAAAATATTGACAAAGCTTATGATTCTGTTCCCCTATGCAGAATGCCAACTGGCACCCAGTTTCAAAATGCCAGTTTAAAAACCAAATCAAAATAATAAGAAATAAATCAACCATTGAAAAGACTACATTGCACATAACTGGATCAACAGGAAATTACTTTTCGCCGCAGGAATATGAAAGGAGAAAAACTCCACTGCCATTAAGGGAAGAACCACCTACTTTTTCAAAACACATGTATATAACTACACGAGTATCTCCATCTGTAGGTACTTCCCCTTTGTGGCCAAGACCAATGTGACCTCAGAGACTGAGTAGCAAAGTCAGAAATCTGGATAACTGACTAATCCTGTGTACAAAAGACACAATAGCACAATACCTGGTGGTGGAACACTTCCTTTGGTGTTCTATGTTGTTCTGTGGTAACAGAACTCAGTATTATGAATGACTTTAAGAGCATCACTCCTCGCTACCCTTCCACCGAACAGGTGAAGGAAACCTATAAAACAAGACAGGGTAGCCTTTAAACATCCCACATAGTTGCAGCTATCCCAGACAGTCCTACATACCTGTCACTGCAGAGCCCTGGAAACAAACCAGCCAAGTCTTTGTTTGCTGTCCAGAGACATTCACACCAGGGAGCTGGAGCCAACTGCTGCACGTACAGATCTCTCTGGGCTCTGTAAAGCCATGTCTTGTCAAAGCTGTGACATTAGAAGTACCTTAAACTGCTCCCTTCATGCAAGCAGGGATGATCCAGGCCTCTGTATTTTATCCACACCATATTTTTAAACATCCTCCCTGTTGATAAGGCAGCGTCAGAAGCAGCAGCTGGACTATGCTAACCACCCGATTGCTGCAGATACCAAAGGTCTACACAGCAAGTCCCTTTCACATCCACTTTCCACTCCTAATACTGCCTGCAAAACACAGGCTTGTAAGAATAACGTCTTGCCCGAGGTTTCTCTGCTCAGCAGTCATCACGTAAGACCATGGAGCTCATGACGGGTCCTCTCCCAGTTGCCAGAGACCTACACAAGTCAGTGCTGGCTTTAGACATACTGGCCTCCAGCACAACTCGGGCTTCTCCATTAGCAAAATCAGCATCTTGTGAGAGCAGCCCTCACATGAGAGGAACATAACTCATTTCTTGCTTGCAGGTTCCCCCTGAAGAAAGTATATTATATGCTTCTTTAGAAAACACACAGCAGTTTAAAAACTACTGTTCTAAAAGAGCATTAAATTTATAAAAATAACTCATTCAAAGCAAACCATCAAGCAAGATTTCCTGAACAACCTTAATTGAGCTCCCTTGTGTATTTACAGTATAATATAGGCTGGGAATATATAAGTCTATTTTCTTTCCCTATCAGTTGAGCCTCATTTATAGAGCAGGAGTTACTGAACATTTCTCTTCACCATTTTAATTCTATACCTGGTTATTCAATCTTCCACAAACATTACCCAGTCTCTCCACTGAATGCAAAGCCTGCAATTCCCTTGTGACATTCTGAAGTGTTCTCCCAATAGCCTCTAACTCATTTAACTAAATATGTATATGGAGGAAAGAAATAATAAAACTTTTGAAAGCACACATCAGCTGCACACAGAAAAGGTCAGACCAGAAGGTCACAGTTTGGCAAATGTCAAAACACAGGAAAGCTTGTCATATAAATTGGAAGTGTCAGACAAGCCCTTGCTAAAAAGGTACCAAACAGCTACGTGTAATTTTAAGAAAAATTATGACTTGTGAGACTTGATTGATTAATCTCTTAAGGCAAAGACAATTTCAACCTTTACTGCAGCTGCCTCTTGGGCACCCTTGCCCACCTATGTGGCCATGTCCCATGCCTACTGTGCTGCTGAGGAACCCCTATCTGCCCTCACACCCAAAGAGCCTCTCAGTGTCACACAACAGCACAATCCCAAAACACACCAAACAATGTGTTGTTTCCAGGCAATTTGCTGTCAGCAGTTCCCACAGTCGCTTGGGATTCGTTCTTCTCTTACTGCCTGGGCTGCAAATAAATTTCTTTGTGCTTTATTTATTCTGAAGTCAGCAGTACGGTAATCCTTGGAGAGTTACGAAGCTGCTCATTAGGGAAGTAGTTTAAAAAACCCTTGTCTTTGGCAAACAATATTCTTCCTATCGATATTTAAAAAAATCAGAAAGTAATTTCTGTAATAAATTCTGAAGAAAAACTCTATTGTTGTGAAAATCTAATCACATTACTGTGATTAGATTTGCAAGTATCTCATGTATTCTGCTTTAAGATGAACTGTAAAAAGATGAAAATTTACTACTGCATCCTTTTCTTCCTTCTTCTTGATTTTATGAGCCACAAAAAGTTTTCTGACACAAACCACATTTTTTCTACCTTTCTTTTTAAAATTAGACATTCAGGTCTCATCTCCCACTGAACATGTCAGAACTGGCAAGCTTATTTTATCATGGGTGGCCACCAAAATCTGATTAACTTAAATGGAGGAAATTTCTTTTTAATAGTATTTAAACCCATTAGATGGCAACAAGAAACTTCTGTTTTATTAAAAACACTTGAGAGAAAAAGCTTGTTGCTAAGTATACAGCAGCACTGCTCTGTCAGTAATGCAGTGAAAGCTCTTAATCCATACCCATGGATCACAAAGAAACTCTCCTGCAAAGATGATCCAGCAACAGCCCTATTAGTTCAGGTGACAAGAGGGGGAAAAGCTGCATAAAGTCAGACAATGAAAAGAAAAAAACATATAAAATATTCAAAAGGTTGGTGTTTTGGTTGTTGTTTTTTTCCCCTGCCAATCACAAGCAGAACTACACTAATTTCTATTCTCTAATGTGCTTTCCCTTACGGAATGCGTTCCAACTTTATCTGTTTTCAACAGAAGGGCTAACAGGCTGCATAGAGAGTGGAAGTGCACATGTAATTTAGATACAATTTAGCAGCTAAATTATCTTTGTGGTAAAGGTCTGTTACTAAATCACTTCACTGGAAAATTAATAATAATGAAATAGTTATTAGCATCCCTTGGACATATATGCCATCCTCAGCACGTTTTTGATAATGAAGTGGCCTTCAGTCCTGTGCACACTAACTCAGTAAATACGTCTTAACTTGCTTCAGAATACAGAAGACACTTTGCTCAAACATCTTAGAAAGCAAAGACGAACTGAAATCCTTGCCTTACACTTAAAGGGTGGAACATTTTATCTGACTCTCATTCCACAGTCAATGAGTTTTTCTAAAAAAAACCCACCACCTATATAGAGGAGTGAAAAACCAAAAAGCAAAGCTGAATGCAACTTTCAGACAAGAGGATACAAGAAGTACTTATCTAGGCAGGAAAATTAAAGACTAAAGAAATTTTTGAATACAATAAAAGTGTCAGTAATAATGTAGAAAGTGCTTAAAAATAGCTTCCATTCCACAGCAGAAGATAACAAAATGCTTCAAGTTTTACAAGCAACACAAGGCTGTTAAACAGCAGTTATTAAATTTAGACTTTCTAAGGCAAGTACTCTGCAATCAACAGGTAAAGAGAGCTGGCTGAGGGGAGGCAATTAAAAAATACTGTTTATTTTCATTAAATCTTAGAATACTCATGTCATTCCAGGAGACTCAAAGAAAGCTAATGTTATGTCAGAATTTAAATACAATGAATGAGTGCTTATTGACCTGTCAACCTAATATCAGCTAGCTAACCTAAAGAGACTAATTACATTCATCTTTAAAATTAAAAACGATCAATGTAAGCTTATAAAAATGAAATCCTGTCAAATTAACCACTTGTTTTCCTCAGCAGACTATGAGCCTTACAGAAATACAGTTTTTGTAGCTTACGAAAGCAGATGTGAAGAGCAATTGATTACTGACTAGGAGCAACTACCTGGCTAGAAAAAAAAAAACAACCAACCAAACGGTATCGGAAGGTTCATTTGGCCTAGCAGGCAACTCTACTGTGCTCCAGTGACTTTAGGCTGAAGGCAAGCTCAGACTGGAAGTCTAACATTGTTTCTAGGGGGTAACGTATCTCAGAACAATGTTGCAGAGTCCACTGTCAGTTCTGTAGCAATAAGCAGCTAAATCAAATTCTGATTTTTGAAGGGATGAAAGAAGAAAGAGGAAGTATCTGTCCACGAAGCAAAGAGCAAATGTCTGGCAATCACACAGATGACAGCTCTGCTCTTACCTGTGCTCAAACCCATTTCAAAACATAGGAACAAATGTTCAAGAAAGATTTATACTTCCATATATGCTTCCTCAGTAGGCTGTTTATGCCCTGACTCAGGGCAAGAACAGGCCCCCACAGACAGAATGACACATGTTTCAATGAGAAACAGATGCTATTGTACCACTGGTGCCAACACACTACTGGTATTAACCTTCTAGAACAGTTATTAAAGCAATAAAATGAAAATGAATAGTTACCTAGCTACTGCAAATTGATATTATGAAAATGAGTCCTGAAGTTACTACAAAATTTTGTATGCTTCATAACCCGTTAAATACTGAGATGTAACAAGGTGGCTCTCAAAGCAGTCTGGAAATACATTAGCCAACTATTCAGCCCAGGCCCCGAGTACACAAAGCAGTGACTGGCTAGCCTCATCAAGCAAAAGTCACTGTCTATCACATCAAAATGCCCAAGGAACATGAGCTGGAAAATAAAGAGGTGAAAATGCATCTCCATGGGCATCACATACAGTTGTAACCACAGTACTTTCTATCAAACATTATCAAGCAGAGCAGCACTGATACACCCTACGATGTTTAGAAAGGCAGAAGCACTGGGCTGGAGTCATGCTAGGCTGGGCAGAAGACAGAAAGCCCCCGCAGCAGACCATGAACCACAAAACCAACTGAGTGTATCAGGCTCGAAAAGCATCGCATCCCAAGCGAAATGAAATCTGTGGAGGTACTTGTTGTCCAATGCAAAACGAGCACCAATACTACTGACATGAGAGAGGGGGTCGAGATCTTTTTGGGAAAAGAAATGGAAGATGCTGTTAATACAAATAAAGTATTTAATTGTTAACATCTGACAGTAACTCAAGACATGATGCAATTAGCTTAGTTATGCTTTCTGGATTACCCTTAAAGAATACAAGTTTCCACAGGACTGGCAGATTTTTGCTTTTGCTGAAGCCACCAGAGTATTTGCCACCGAACTCAGCAGGGCAAAAGGCTCAAAGCCGCTATCGGTGAGCATTACCTGCCTTTTGTCTACTTATAACAACAGCGATTCTTTTGGTTGGACATAAGCAAAAAGGATCATCTCTCTACCACCTCTCAGCTGCTCACTGCCCCTCTTTCAATTTAAACCACTTGAATCGCTCCAGAAGATCTGTGTTTGCACCAGGTACGCCAGAAAATATCCTCATTCACAAATCCTAGCAGAATTCAGGGTATTTTCTTGGCAGAACAGGCCATGCAGCTCCAGAACAAACACCAAACACAGCCTTCCTAACTACTAACCAGGTAACTTTGACGAATTTCTGGGGAAAGGTAAAATAAAGCTACCTATAGGTATCAATAGAGCCCATATAGACACACAGAGCCCACAGTATGTTTGAAGCTTTGCTAGCTTTGGGCTACATTTTGCTTCATCTTTCAATTTTGTTTGGAACATTAAGATGAGGCAAAATGTTCTCTGTAACATATATAAAAACTTGTGAACCCAAGTGGGTATCTTACAGCATAGAGTTATTTTTACTTGAACTTTTTTGAAATGGCCTATATAACTTATGGCTAATGGATTACCTAGTGTAGCTTTCCCAAAGACACGTTGATAAAACCTTGATGCCTCATCATGTGCAGCGTTACGTATTGAGGTCTGGACTTACCATAATTTACAACTTTTCCAAACAAATAATTTCAGCTCCTGTGTTCTAATTATGATCTATCACACAGGTTGGCCAGTCTATTTCCCCACCTTGAAGTGAGACAAGATAAATATAAGCTATACCAGTCTGCAAAGCCAGAGGAAATGTGGTTCTCCCCATTTAAAAATGTGGTTTTAGTTCTAACATTTAACATCCAATTTTAAAACTTTTTCCTGTGGGTTTACAACTACTTATGAAACAGCAAAGGAAGAAAACCAGATTTTCTTGCTTCCACTCCTCTTCTTGCGATAGCAAGGAGCAAGGAACCGACTCAGGAGATGTTACAATATAGACAATTAGGGTCACAAATATTTGCATAATCTAAAAGGCCAGAGTTCAGTGTGCAATGGTGACTCAAGTTCCATTATTCATAAACGCTCCGACAGCATTTCCACAAACACCCAGTAGTTAATGAATCCTGAAAGCTTTTAGTTCAAACAATTATTCCTCATGAAAATGTGTACCAAAGCATATTATTTGTTACTCTATTTGCTCCTCCCCATTTAAATTTCAATTGCTGAGCAGGAAGCAGAAATAAAACCTTCACTGTTGGGTGACAGCCACAATGGAACAAATTATGAAGGTGAAGGAGCTGATGAGCATACGCTAAATAAAAAGTCCTTCAAAGTACACACTGAACACTACTATAAAATAAGGGTCAGCTTATGAATTACTTACAAACCAAAAGGGGAATATGACTAATTAATATTATTTGTTATTTTCAGTTCAAAACTGCAATTACCTGTTCAGGTAATAGCAAAGGCAGAGTTAATCTACAAAGTATTGACATGAGGGAAAAACTCAGTGATGCCCAGTTGCAACTCATAACCATGGGAACTGCATTACAAGAGTCACTTTCAACAGCATTTCTAACCCTGCCTCCTAGATGAAAAGGATATTTTCTGGGAATGCTGCAGTTCAGGGCTAGCATCAACCATGTATCTTCACATCTCTCCATGCTGCTCTGGCCAGCAGCAAAGACATTCAGGAACGCTGAAGGCAGATGCTCTTCATCCTCCCAACTGCTCACAGAGGGCAGCAAGTCACGGCTTGATAAGAAATATGTTTTATGCTCAGAACTTGAAATGAAAAAAAGAGTGGAGAAGGGCAAGTCAGTCCAACTGCCTTTGAAGTCCAACCTGCCTGATAAAGGAGTTTCTGCCATGCTGAATAACGGGCTGTGCTCCCCCGGGAGATAGGCCAATCTTCACGCATCGCAAGGGAGAAAAATCTGGTCACAGCGCTTGCAGTCCTCTCCTCACCATGGGTGAAAGGTGCATTGGGACATGTTACAATCTGTTTCCATCTGAATTACTTGAACTGATAGGCATTTTCAAGTGCCTGAGTTTCACCTCCCAGGGAGGATGGATCTGGGAGCTGCCCCATTATATCTGCATGCTCTCTTACACACATACATCCTCCCTCTACAGAGGAAACATTTGTTGTAAACATATGGATAGGCTCTGCTGGAGGCCAGCATTTAATGCTCTAGTTAATAACATTTTCGAAGGAAAAAAAAGAGGGGGGAGAAAAAGAGAAAAAACCTAAATTCAGTGGGATGTGAACAAAAACGGCAAGTACAGTGGCCCTCAGGTGTAACAAGATTTGCCAAGGTTTAGGCAATCAAGCTTACAGACATGCCAGGGCTCTAATAAGTTGTATTGACATGGCCCCCATACAATACATTAAATAATTGGCTGCCTATACATACACACACATAGAACAAAAGGGTGAATCTCCCTTTGCCTGTCCGTGGCCATTTTGAGGCATGCTGACAGCAATTTGCATCAGGCTGGGGCTTCTTAACAACATTCCCAAATACAACAGAACAGTTGTTTCTAAATGTCAGACAACATTTAGCTGACCTGCCTTGCATAGTCCCCCTCTTCTGCACAGGGAGAAGCAGCCGTCTGGCTGATGCTCTGGGTTGTTTTCCTCCTGGCTGGATTTCTTGATTTAGCTGCCAGCATTTTTGTTCTTTGATGACTGGGTTTTTAAGCTGGTACCCACTGTTAATGATAATGGCTAGTCAGGTCTATTACAGGCCAGTGTAATACTGACAGCCTACATCCCAGAATGGGGATAAAACCAAGAGGGCTGGATCACAGAGAGGCAGAATGTTTGAGTATGGATTTCGCTCCAGGTTCAGCTGTGCCTTCCTTGACTAATTAATCTGTGATATTTGAACAGTCGGTAGAATAGAAAAAATGGGTCAAGTTGGCAGCATGGGACTACTTAAACAAATAAAAATGAGATATTAGCTTCGATTGTACATGTGCTTGTCCAGGTTTGAAAACAACACAATATAAAAGAGAGTCTTAGAAAATGAGAGGCACTGATAACAAATCAGATGAGGATGCACTCCATGAGGCCGCTTGTTCTACACACAGGAAAGACAGCATCAGTGTCTTTACAAAAGACCAGACCATGACACAGT
Source organism: Dromococcyx pavoninus (assembly GCA_033558185.1). Lineage (NCBI taxonomy): Eukaryota > Metazoa > Chordata > Aves > Cuculiformes > Neomorphidae > Dromococcyx > Dromococcyx pavoninus. Next base: position 415,714 of record JAUMJL010000594.1, read on the forward strand.
TAGGATGCAGAGGTAGACAATGAACGCTTAATGTATGAAAATTAAACAGAGAAGGGTAACACCTAAATGATAACAGCAGATCTACAGTTTTACTTTACATTAAAAGTTACATTGTACGTGTGTTTCTTTTCCAAAGGCTGGGAAGTCTAAACAGGCAATCCCAAAGGAAGAAGCCCAGCACCCCATCCCTGTGTGTTACTACCTGTTCCACTTACTCAGCTTGAGATTCGTGGCAGAGAGCCGAAGGACTGAACAGTATGGTGAATCCTGTCATTCCTTACTGCAAAATGAGCTGGTCTGACTGGCAAAGCTGACTGCTCACCATTGGGACATGGCATCAGTGCTCAGGAACAAGAGTTTCAGTTGCGGAAGGCAAGATAATTTCCTGCGCTTCTTGAAGCTCAGTTTTCAACAAATCTGACATAGATGTTCAAGAGATGAATGAAATGTTTTTTAAGATCAGAATATGACTCCTCTGTGTAGATTCTGTGATGTCCCATACAGTTATGTAAGATCCCTGCTCCAGCCCCCTAAAAAAACCCCAAAAAGACAGAGGCAAGAGACCTACTTCCTTACAGCTTTGAGACCTCCATCCCTCATTCAAATGCTACTACAATCAGTCCACAAATAAAAAGACACCTATATACAAAAAATAAGTGTCTGAAAGTCTTGTTTTTAAAGAAAAGTGAGGTTGGGCAACTGAACACGCCTCGTGACAAACTGGACCCAATTCTAATCAGATCCATAATGGATAGCCCACTTCTCCCACGAAGGAAGGCTGTAGTGTATACTGAGTCAGAGGATGCCAGTTATGTTCATGGCACTAACTTCTGCTACCTCTCCCAAGTGCAGCACTGATTTAATCTAAGGTTTACAGAAAATAACTCATTCTCGCCTTTCTTCACAGAGTATCTCTATCCTACTTGCCTCTGCCTACTCCCTTCCTACCCTTAAAGCACGAGCAGATTTAACTTAATCTGTTACCAGCTCTTATCTGGATAAATCTTGCCTTATACGAGGTACCAAATAGTAAGAGCTGGGGCTCAAAAATGTTTTGAAAGGATCACTGAGCAGGACAACATTGCAACACAAATTCTTGCTCCCAGATATATGCACATAGACAACTGAGCCACCTGCCAACATTTAAAGCAAATGAGGAGAACAAATTTCCTTCTGAATTTACTGACCAAGTTCCCTCCTCGTTCACAAATGGTATGCTGTGCTCTACCCCTGCCCTCTTTGGGCAGCTCACTCCCATCCTCCACCCAGGATTTTACTTTGGTCTTGTAATTGTTGTCTGCTACAGAAGTTACTTACAGCTACAGAAGACAAATGACAGGCAAAAGCAGCTAAGAACCACCGAATTTGTCCAAAAGCATTACATGGTATATATTTCATTCTGTAACTTAACCAGCCCCAGACTTCTCTCCTTGTCCAGAAGTGATTCAGACCCTGGGGAATGATCAGGAATAGTGGCTAATGTGGGTAATGTCATCCCTAACGCAACAAGGTCAAAATACATAATTAGCATTTTTCTCTCAGGGTTTCTTTCACTTGCTGTAGTTTTCGCTCAGCTTCTTTTCCTGGGCTGGGGGCCATTCTCACTTGCTGCAGGGTAAATCAAGAACAAACTCCAGTGAAGACAACAGTGATACCCCAGTGAAAGAGAAATCCAGCTCTCAGTTTCTAAGGGTATTTAGCACTCACTAGTGCCATCGCAAATGTTACAATGAAAACTCAATTTATCCACCCATGAGGCTGGTCTTCCACTCATATTGGATATTATTGTGTCAAAATTTACAGCAAGAAAAAAAAACATCCCACGCAACCTTGATCCACGTTAAAGCAGAAGCTACAAGCCGAGCACGTAAACTGGGTGAAGGGGACCTCATAAGAGCCGTTAGCATACCAAGAACACAGCAATGAACTTCCACTTACCAGGAATACAGCAATAAACTTTTACTGGGCTCTTTGAAGTTCCACTGGAGTCTTAAAGACAGTAAAAAAGAGTTGCCATGACAATGAGAGAGAAAGATGCATCTCTGAGGCAGGGCTTTACCAACTTGGGTGGAGGGTATTGGCTGCTGGTTCTATGGGACAATGACTGTATTCACCTCCATAGCTAAAACACTGCTCTCCTTTCTGTACACAGCATTAGTAATAGCTACTCATTTATCTATTTCATGGGCATTGCCAAAGGACAGATTCCAAATGGAGCGTGCTGGGGATGCAATACACACTTTACTGTCTAGCCTAGATTTGCTCTTCATATGGAGGCCTATATCTTTAGCAGGCTCAGGTTCTTCTCTCCCAGCACGTATATTGCAGTGCAGCCCTTCCACCACACTCACCCACAAATCTGCTGTGCCCCTTTCAGCGAGGTCAGCCTGTTGGGTGTATTTTGCTGTCAATTCCTTGGCAGGAAGGGGGCAGCTGGGAGGATGTGCCCATTGCACACAGTCTGTAATGCATTAACACAAATATTCCACATTGTTGCCTGAAGCAAAGAGCACATCCTTAATTCTGTCTCACAGTAACCACCACAACACCTGTGATGTCTCCTTGATTCATATGTCTCCTCCCACTTCCCTCCTTTGGCAGCTTTCTACTCTTTTTCCTCTGCCTGCAACTTACAGCACACTTGAAATCTGTCAAATGATTTCCATTTGTATCCAGGAATCTCAGTATTAATAATACATTTTTACCCTATTATTTCTACTTTCAGTGAAACTTCACAGCAAGCTGACAATTTCTACTTTACAAACACTCCCATGACATAATTTCATGAAGGCTGGATGGCACCTAAAGCTGCAATAGGAACTGCAATTAAGCCACACGAGCTTCTGCTTTGAGGAAAGATGCTCACATCCTTCATGGGAGTACTTGAGCTTTGTTGTCATCAAGTCACCTGAAGTAGCATGAAAGGTGCACACTTCAAAGCCCAGCCACTAGGGAAAGGCAAGCTCAGCTCTCCTCTGCTCTAACAGACAAGGAAAGGAAAGCAGAAGTCACCTGCTTTACTTTCCATATAACAAACAAAGCAATAAAGTAGAACAATACTGTCTCAGGAGTCAAGTAAGATAATCATGTTCCCTTCCTTTCCAGCCCCACAAAAGAGTGCAAAGTAGCAAAAGAAGCAGCAGACAAACCTGCAGGACGGTGTAGGGGAGACCCTCCAAAGCACACAGCTAATGAGGTGACTGATCAGGCATCACAGCCCAAAGACTGCTGAGACTTTGCAGTGGGGCACAGAGGCCAGCTTTCCATGACAACACATGGAGGTTTCTCTGAGGAACAGAGAATTGATTATATTCAGTATAAAGTTAAGGGATTGTAAAAAGCAAGCAGTCTGGAAGGTTGGTTTCAGATTAAATCCAATGTTCAAAAGATTTCATTTCCTTTTCAAGTTTTTTCTTCTTGCTCTTTCACAAAGCCCCTCAATCTTCACAACCTATGCCTCTGCCTTCCTGCAAATCATACTGATTCCATTTCACCCCACATCCCCACCTTTCTTATTGCTCCACCCCAGTTCTTTAGCCCTTGACAATCGTGCCTGATGGGGACATACAAAAAATCTCAACCTCTTCTCTCTTCCTCACCTGCCAGAGCCATTACCTTTGACAATGCTACACTGGGATTATGCAACCTGTATTCACTCTGACTGTTCCTGGCAACATTTCCTTGGCTGCTCCTGCACACAGTTGGTCACTTCCACTTGCATAAACTGTATTCTCCTCTCCTCGAGTTCACCCGAGTCCCTCGCATGCACACACTTCCAAGCAGCTCAAATGCACACCAGCCCCAGAGCCATGTGATCCATGACTCATAATTCAAGTCAGCACTTAAGCTGCTTTCCCAAACCCAAATCCAAATCATCTGACCAAGCATGTGGCAGAGTATAAACAGAATCCACCTTAAAAATCAAGTTCTGTGACCAGGCATCATTTGCTGAAGGAAATTTCTCCCTCACTACTTCAGAATACAGTAGAATTTCTAGACAATTACAGTGCTGCAAAAAAAGCCTCTCTAGTCCAAGTCCATCCTACTTTTCCAGCTCTCCTGCAATGGAAATGCTTCTCTTAGCAAGATTTATTACTTCTAGTATCCCATGTGAAATTAAATATAGCATGGAACAAATTAATAATAATAACAGTAGATAAGATATACAAATAAACCTGTTACTGACATCAGAAGTAAAAAAGACAAAGCCAATTGTTGCTGGCAGCCAGATTTGACATTTAAGCATGCTTCACGCACAGCTAGAGCTGCTCTTTTAATATGAGTGCAGATGAGAAATCCTTATCATGTGTCAGAAGTGTTCAGCAGCTCCGGGGCCAGATAAAATCCTGAACTGGATTTTGGTGTGATCCCACACTGCAGCAATGACAAGGGATGCACAGAAACACATGGTAAAGCAACAGGAATACCTGAACAACTGGAACATGGATAGCTGTGAGGATACCAGCAGAGCTAAAAAGCTGTATTCTGGAAACATTATTTCATCACAGGGGATGTAATTTTGTTCTCAACTACAGTAATATAAAAAGTTACAGTGGAATCAGAGTAATCACACTGCAAGAAAAAAGTGTTAATAACAGAATCAGGTTTATGCTACCTGTGAATCAATGGGCAACAGCATTCGCTGTGCTCCTCTACCTTATTTTGCTTCAAGATTTGTAGCTTCCCTATACTTACAACAGGAGGTACAACAAACAATTGCTTCTGTGGGTAGCAAATGATACCCTCTAGCAGGTGCTGCAGAAAATCTTATGAATAGCTGTCTCAGTGCTTCTCAAAAAGAAAACAAAAATTGTATTTCAAAACAAAAAAAGGACAAGAAAAAGCCAAATAACACAATAGCCTTGTTTAGCCACATCCTTCGTGAACAATTACCAGTCAAAATTATATGAAGGTGATGTTCATTGTGTTCTCTACTTGAGGTTTTAAGTAACCTCATCCATTATCAAAAAAGCAAAGACTGAATTGCTTGGACCCAGTCACAAGGTTTTTGGACTCCAAGCTCATCTCATTATCAGGCCAGAAGCATGAGCTACTTACTTGTTCCCAACATGCGCTATCAGAAGCTTGAGGTGAGTTTCCTTTTACAGTGTAGTTCAAGTAAATGTCACCAAAAATTTCTACTGTCTGTTTATTCCCCCTCCCCACCAAATCATCTGTCATACTTTTTCCATTCTAGCAAAGTACAATTTCTCTTAAGGAGCCAGAAATTGTGGAACTCTGTCTCCAGGTTCAGATCACATTTAAGATATTTAATGTGCAGGTAAAGAGTTAGATTAAAATAGTATTAGAGATAGCAAAATACAGCTCCTATTGTCAATTCTGACAATATCTGATTTTTAAGTGCTTGACTATGTCTTCAATGCTCTTTTAATAGAAATTCTTGAAGATTATTCTCAGATTTTGAAAAGAAAAAAATCACAGAAAAATTACAGCTCCAGAATGGAAGCTAAATATGTACCTACAGAGATTTGCACAAAGTTTCATACCCAGCCAAATTTTAACAGGTCTATTAAAAGCAAATCCTCAACACAAAGGCAAAGCCATGACAGATCTCAAGCCCCTTAATAACTCAAGTTCTTCAGTGAAGATCAAACAAACACACATTAAATGAGACTATCTTCCTTAAGTCTCTCTGATAATTAGCTCATTTTTTGCTTTATCAACAAAACTTGTCCGAAGCAGATGCAGAGTATATTTGGGTCTAGACAGCTGAACTAGAACAACTGAAATCAGAGTGTTAAACCCAGAAGTTTTGAAAAGCATTCATCACAACTGTGCTGCTTCTAGATCCATTTTACTACAATAGAGTTCCTATGGCAGAGATAGTCTCCAAGCCAAACCCTACAGAAGAGAAGGAGAATATATGTCTTTGTTTAACAATCTATGAGAAGAGAAAGAGTAAATTGAAAGGTAAAGAGTTCTTATACCCTTTGTGAATTACAGCTGCAAAATGCTGTGAATAAGAATGGAGTATCCAGCTACCTTCATTACACTCTCATTCCCTTCCTGCAAGGGCATGCAGCAGAATGTATGCAGACTGCATATAAAACCTCAAACTTTTACAGGCAGCTGTGTATTTCATGAGCTTCTGTAAACACCCAGCAGGATAACTCAACGCCTCTCTGTATAGCGTGCATCACCTAGGAAAAGTCACCGTCCCTGGGAAGACAGACATCTATCCATATAGCAAACACCTGTACTCCTTTATCCTCAGACCACAAACTATGACTCCTAAATACTACCTCTCCTCTTACCTTAACCCATTAAATCAATGTTCTTTGCAGCATTGGATGATTATTTCATTTACACAACCTACAGTCCAAATACTGTTATCAGAGATCTCACATGAACTCATGGTCTGGCATTACATTTTCTTCAGTGGTTTCTTTAAAAAGCAAAGAAAAAAAACCCCACGAAACTAAAACCACACAGTCATCATGATGATCCAGTTATAACACTGCCCCAGAGTAACTGCAGCAGCTCAAGGGAACATACTGTGGACCCAAGTGTGGGCTTAGCACAGTGGTAGGGAACCTGGGAGTACAGGAAATTCTGAAGGCAACTTTTTTTCCACCTGTGAAAATGTATAACAACCTTTAATTTGCCCATAGATTGATTAGCCTCCAGTGTATTTCACACACAGAGTGTCATCACCTCAAGTCCTAAACAACATCTCCCAAAACAGGGCAAAGGCACCCCCACAACCACATCAAATCTGAAAATCACCAGAGCCATGTCTTTCTACCCTTCCCCTTCCAATTTATTTAGTGTCAAAAGACTAATGAATAATCAGCAAAACTCCTGTTAGGCTTATCTCTCAGTCCAGTGGGATCTCTAAATCCTTTATCAGCATTCACAATGAAAAATAAGATAACACCCACACTGGTTTAGCCCAGATTACTACATACTTTGATAGGCATTCACTGAGTGACTGGAATTTATGTCTTGCAGGAACCCAGCTTCCCTTCCTGCACCCTCACTGCACTGAACTGTGCGTGCGAGCATCCAAAGGAGCAACAGCATCTCTCATTTTTCAGAGACTTTCAGTGACTTTTTCTAATCTGCATTTCAACCTTTGGTGTATGACACCCCCACACTTCAAGATAAATATATTAATGGTCTATAACTTGAGAACACAAACTGCCAGGGCCATGAGGGACTTTAGTATAAAATTTGTATTCGGGGAAAAAAAACCCCAAACTAAAACAGTGGCACGTAAACTCACATAAGATTGTAGCTTCAGTGGGTGTCACCGATGAAGTATCAGCAACTACTGCAGAGGTGACGCTCCATTGCTGAAAACAGCTGCATCTGTAACAAAGGTTGTCCCAGCTCAGCTGATGAGTCATTCTGACTCTGCAGAGCCTTAGTCTGAAGCTCCCAGATGGCCACAGATTAAAATTTGTTATTCAGACTGGTATTCACATGCTCAGTGACCTCTCTGAATAAAATTGAGAACTCTTGACTCTAGTGCGCGAGTTCACCATTACTGCTGACACCAACATAGCTGAATAAGCAAGCCTTCCATACAGCTGAAGACAGACTCGGAGAAAAAACAAAATTCAATGCCCTGCAATCTTCCAACATCACGTGGCGATAACAGCTTCATATCTGTACAACAGGAAGGTAGAATAGTCACAATCCTAAAGGAACTGCAACCTTCCCCATCACAGACCATGTACGTGGTGGAGCATCCCCTATATAGATGGATACTGCCACGAGGAAGAATGCCTTGTTCTCTTCATCCTTTTCCTACTTGCCCGCTCAAACTGAGAGACCATACAGCGCATCCCACATGAACCAAAATTCAATTTTAGTTCATTAGTTTACGCATCTCTAGATCAGAACTATATAATTAGCTGCCTAATTAATCAATGCCTAATTAAACAGAAAGTAACAATATTAAGAAAAAAACTAACAACCTAAACCAACCTAAAATCATTAACAAAAAATGCAAGATTATCTGCAAGAGAAATAGTTACCAGAAAAGGTGAAAAGGAAAGAGCAACAGGAACATAAATACCCTGGAAGCTCACCACTTAGTCACCTCTTGAATGAATATCCACTAGGAACACGAAAGCCCTGAAAGATCTGGAGAAAACACAAACTTCAGGAAACCCTGCAGAGACCAAGTCTCCTGTTACAGTCAGGGGAAAAAATAAAAGAGTTCATTCACCTACATACCTGTCTAAAAAAAAAAAAAAAAACCCACACCAAAAAATCCCCAAAAAAACCAAACAAAAAAAACCGAAAAAAGAAGTCCCTGAGTTAACCTGGGCCACAGCAGAGTGAGAGGATTTACGTAGGAGGAATTACTCTTCTGGACACAAACTGCCTTCAACAAAGCAAGAGGGGAAATTGTTCTGTAACAGTCTGTGTATATTACTCTGAAGGTAAAATGAAATATATTATGCAGTAACATAACCAGCACTGGCTACTGCTGGAGGCGGGATGCCAGCCACAAAGGGCCAACAGACTGATCCCATGTGACAGTCCTATATTTCTGTGTACTTAACCTTATAATAAAAACCTCCTGCTGCTGCTACACATACTATGTAGACGGACAGCATTTATTCCAGCAGCCAGCAACCCTGTGACTGACAGCATGGCAGCACCGGGTGACTACAGCACCAGGCAAATGCTTCGCTCTTTGGAGATGTCAGCACTGGCTCATCAGAGGACACCTTGGTAGGGCTGGATGGGGACCTAACACACATTTCCACTGGGCTGCCTAAGTATCCTTAAAATCACCAAAGACTGATGATTCCTGTAACCATCTTGCAAAGAATCAGCAACACAAAGCCAGATGCCAGGGAGCATCCACAGAGGATTCTAAACACTAAGCCTGAGAAGCTGTAACTCAGGTCTTTAGCTAACCAAAGTTTCGCATACCTGTTTCCAGTGACACTGCAGTGTCCACTTCTGATCATTTCTATAGACAGTGCTATTTGCAGTTTGGTAATATGGCCTAAAGCAGATCAATCAATGCAAAGGAAAACCTGCACTGATTAAAGAACACAACTTAAGCTGATATAATTTCTCTCCCCCCTCCAACAACGGCCTCCAACAGCACAGGTCACCTGTCTGCAACCAAATGTGGAAAATTCAATCTTGCCTCCAGGTGCACCTCATTAAGCATGGCCCCCTTCCACCCACCACACAACCTCAGCACCCAGGGCAAGACCCTCCTGCAGATCTTCAGCTGGTCTTCAGACCTCTAATGGGCACTGATGTTTATAATTAACACTCCTGGTTCCCAAGACAAGACAAAAACCACTTCCACGTATGAAACAGTAGCCACAAATCACACAAGAGCAACATCTTCTGGGTTGCAGAACTCCACAAACATCCAAGGCTCTGGGAAACTTCACCACTCTTGCATGCCTAGAAGCTCACAAGGTAGTACCCCGCCTGAATAAACAGTTACACTGACCACACGCATATATTTACACATCATCTGTTAAACTAATTGCTTTCTGCACACAGTAACAATTTTCCCTTTGAATTTATCTCGAACCTCATCTGATCAAAACAATGCACAGGCCACCACAAATCCAGTGGGCTGAGGCCAGACCTGCTGTGGCTTCTCAGGAGGTAAGTCAGCTCCATGCTGTAGCACAACCTTTGGCATTAGCGGCAGTACAGTTGCCTTGCTCCTGTTAATTCCTGTCACTTCACTGCCTTCAGGAAATGAATGGCTGTAATAATCACACTGTCTTTTAACTGAAAAAACAGTGTTAGATTTCATCAGCCATTTCACTGTCACACTGCATTGTCCGCAAAGCATAATGAGCCCAAAGGCTCTGCCACTCCAACCACTTTAGTTTGATAGCAAACATATTACTTCACGGCACACAATGACAGGCAACTGTCCTGGAGCACAGGGAAAGCGTGCAGATGCTTCCAGAGACAAGGCATACCTATGTCCGCTCGTGTATTATTTTTTCTTGTAGATTTGTATTGAGGCTTGGGCTTGAGTTTTCCCAATTCTCATAGCAGAAACATGCAGCTGTCATGAAAACAAGGGCATAGCACCGTTCTTTAAGGGTTTCTCTGGCTAAATAAACAATAATAATAAAAGAGGAAAAAAAAAATTGTGGTGTTTAGGAGGAGCTTCTGCATACCTGCAAGGGAACTAATTTTAGATTTTAACTTACCCGACCACATCTTACGTTTTTCACTTCTTTTTGGTTCATCCTGGATATTACAAAATTGTGTTGTTTATATTCTACACTCATTTTCACATTCCTAAGACATGCTAATAGCTGGGCTATAAGAACTGCAGCGAAGTGTTGACTGAATTTTTCCAGCACCTCTCTTCACTTTTCCACTCTCCACAGAGAAACTTCTTTTCCAGATGAGTTCAACAAACGTGCATTTCTGAGCAAAGGCAGCAAGACCCCACACTGAGCCACAGTGAGTTTAGGTATAAACAGTTCCAAAGCAGAACAAACAAGCAAATAAAGCCAACAACATCACCTCAGATGCTCATGTCAAGCTACAAATTGTTAATCTAAAACACTGGTGCCAACTAGAGAGCAATGGTGTCAAAACATTTGTGAAATATTAGCAAAATTTACATATGGGGATACCAAACTAAACTATGCACAACCACAAGGCACTCCTGAGATAGGTTCAGAGCTCACTGACACTTGAATAAATTCAGTCTCAATTTACAGCAGCATCACTGGAAAGCTCTGCCCTCCCAAATCTATCCAACAGACAGCAAGAAGAATTTTAATTGCAGAGAACATGAGTCAAGGAGGACACATCCATCTGTACCCCATACCACTCCTGCCTGTTCTGTCTGGATGCAGTTTAACTAGACAGCATCCTTTGCATACCGCAATCACCCCCTTTTTGCACCACAACATAATATTACAATTATTTAATCCTACACTATGTCATCTTGAGCTCCCTGCCTACACATGGCTTCTATCATAGAAAGCAACTTACATGTAAACCACACATCAACTAATAGTCCACACATTATGTAAGTAATAATCTGGAGAGAAAAAAATAGAACAAACCCATAACATTAGTAGGATGGCTAAGTGCCCTGGTTCCAAATAAATGAACGTCAATTTGCTGGTTACCTGAACAGCACAGGGCTTACAGATTTCACCCTTGCTGACAGATGGTATTTTACAGTTTTGATCCGTGACACACTTAAAGGAATGCAAGACTCAAGTACACAAGGTTCGCTCTGCGAATGATCCCATTAACTTCCATGGGGACCGGCATTATTTACTCAATTGTAAACAACCTCTGTGGATGAAGTCCCACAGAGCACCGCAGTTTAAACACGGCAGGCTTCACCGGCTCTGTCAGGGCCTTCCCCCCACTTACGGCCAGGTGCACACTACAGAGATTTGCCAGAGTGAGCCATGGCGTGCTCAGAGAGGCCATCAGCGCCGCTGCTCAGCTCCCACATTGGCCAGGCTAGTCCTGCTTTCACTTTATCCAACTCCTTATCAGAAGTATTCTAGGGCGAATAACGTAACTTCACTTATGATGTCGGAGCAATTAACCAGCACTTGGTCCAAATTGCCCAGCTCACTGGTTAAACAAACACAAACCCACGAGGATCAGCATAAATACAACACTGTATCTTAACTGTTCCCTAGGCAGTCAAATATCCCAAGAGTTGTTCCTATCCAGAGGTGGGTGTGCAAGGGCAGACAGAAAATACAGCACCATTAAAGATAAAGTAAAATACATGAATAAAAACTGTGCTCCTGAACATCACTTCTTTACATGACAAGGAAAATTTCCAAGGTTCCTGTTTGAAAACCAAACAAAACGCACCCTTATTTGCACTTAATTTCACTGTCTCTCCTCCCTCTGTATTCTCAACAACACTACAAAAGCTGCTGGTTAGAAACTTTCTGCTCTCATGTGCACATTCCACTTACTGACTTTCACAATAGTTTAAAATTTTGTCAATTTTATTAGTTTTACATAAGCCACAGTGATCAATCATGAAGTGAAGGATATGAAGTAAAAATGCAATAAACATTATTGCTTGGCAGCTGCTTGGTGATCCCTGTGAGACTGGCTGACAGCGTTGCTCCAGTATCTAACAGAAGCAGCTACCTTCAGACTAACATTAATTGGCAACGTTAACAGAAGCATGAGTAAAGAGGCCAAGAACCAAATGGGCCACGAAGATGCAGCAAACGACTTCTGCCTCAGCTGAAAGGGAGGCAGCCTGCAACAGAGAAACTTCTTTGTTATTCCCAGGCAGAGGCAGATACACAGAGAGGACCCTGACAGGTCTCTGCAGAGGGCAACATGATTTCACAGACAATGAAGTTTTAAACAAAACAAATAACAATCGTATAAAAGACAGAGAGAGCAGATTGCCTCTGATGTGACCAGAGACATCCTTTGAGGTTGCTAATGGAGTAGAGAACTGATTTTAAAGCTTGCCTTTTTGCACCACACACAGTAAGAATAAGCATTTGAATCAAACATGAGCATGCATAAAGATCCCCTTCCCTGAAAGACATTTTTAGACTGAATTTTTGGCAACAAGATGTGCAAAAACACTAAAATATTTATCAAGCAATTTTGAGCCAAAGACCCAGGAAAAGGCACTACACTGTTTTGGCATGGGCCTCTTGTGGCAGGCCAGGGAGCTCTTGGTACATCTGGAAAGATCAGCTCCTCATAGACTGGACTCTTTTTGTGACACTAAAACTAAAGATTTTAATTGTCTTCACTGACAGGATTCATTGTAAATGCAGCTGCTAGGAAACTAAAAACATCACTGATTTCTTCTTCTCTGTTTATTTAGAGTTATGAGGAGGTTTGGTCTCTTCTCAGAAACCTCTGGCAGCTTCCTCCTCTGGACAAGAGGCAGCAGGGTAAAGTGTGGTCTTATGCATCAACACAAGGGCATCATACGGGATTTCTCAGAAAGTCAGACCTTCTCACACAAAAACCTGTCACCCTTCCACATACACGCACACACCAGCCTTGTTATTAATATCTCAACTCGTTAAAAAAGAAGTTTCAGACCTCCTTAAGCTCTCAGGATCCAGGTCACAGGGAAACCATCACACCATTTAAATACTCAAGGCAGGAGCCTGCTTGCACCTGCTGCCTTTTTCTCTCCCTTCACCCCCTCACTATCCCAGAAGCAATGCCGGATTCAGCACTGTGACACAGAAGCAAAAGGCATCTTTTCCTTGGAGCCAGTGCTGTGTCACTGCTGAGGATGGATGGGTAAAGCTGTTAGCGATATAATCACTGACTGGGTTCGCACTTCACAAATTAAGTTAGAGCTATTAATTCAGACCTCTGACTCACCACAGTTTAAACTGAAAATTTTTACATAACGCATGTTCCCTGCGGAGGCCACAGAGCACGGGCAGAGGTGGCACAGTGGGCAGCTGCTCCCCTCCACACCTTTCTGCAATCAGTTCGCTAGCAACACAGACAACACGCAAAGAAAAAGGGGAGCACAAAAGAAAGGTGTTGAACACAAAGCAAATTTATTGCAAGGAGGACGCTCAGATAGTCCTGGTATTTTCAGTCTGTTCACGAAGAGTGGGATATGTTAAAGAGTCTTGGGTTCAGTGAAGGTAAGATACATTAACCAGCTGCTTCTAGGTGTAATAAATGATCTGAGGGAGACACTTCAGCAGCCTTCTCAAGCTGCACAAGCGATACCATCTCAGCCACCACCTCACTGTGTTCTGGTCTTGCTGAGAACAAAATGCCACTACGTGGGTACAAAGCTGCAACACAGGCAACAAAGGAAGCACACAACACAGACATAACTTATGACCAATATAGAAGTGATCCTCATTACCTAAGAAACTAGGTTACGTGTGTCAATTCAATCAAAGAAATAAATGCTGGCCAAGAATCATTCTCCAAAAAACACTTCACATGCAAGTGTGTATCAGAATCCAATTAATTTAGGAGATGGAGTACATCTTGAAAAAAAAAAAAAACCAACAACAAAACCAAAAACAAACAGTCCCATGGGTAATGATGCTAGTACCAAGAGATCAGCAGGGGACATGGGGAAGGAAAGGGGTTAGGGATTGCTGCCAGGCTGCAGTTCAAAAAAGCAGGTTTGATCTAAGACAGAAGGAAAAAAAGCCAATCAAGAATCCTTTTAGACTATATCAGCACAGTTTATTTATCAAGGTAGAACCTATTACGACTGTACTGATTGTTTTGATGTTCCCTGGCCTATGTCAATTGTTTATTTATGATTCCATAATTGAGTTTTGTCAGCAGTGCCAGCCTGGGAATTAGAGTGCTTCCTAAGGGACAACGAACATGAGTATGTTTTAATTCTGCAGTGCTTCAATACATGCTGTCGGGATGCACAGGTTTCTGTTCCAAACAGGGCTTCTCTTCCCTAAGGGCTGAAAGATGTTGAGTGCTTCATGAGAATGACACTAATGACTTGATCAAGAGAGGAAAAGACTGCCACTGTAAAAACCAGCTGTCAGACTGTGCAAAATTAGGAATGCCCATTTCACCCATGATATCAGGAACATATGGAGGCTGCTGCCACTGGTCAAGGGTGGGAACTGAGCTCCACCAGAGTCATGATAACAAGAAGTGGCAGTCAGAAGTGAAATATTAAGTATTTAAAGAAAAAAAAGTTGCCTAGATTTTCTCCTCCTAACATTCTCCAGCCACATGGAAAAACAAACAAAACCCCAACCTACAAAACAACCTCAAACTCGCCCCACAGCAAAACTCATCTAAACTGAGCCTCCAAATGATTTGTTTCTACATCTGTTTCCATCAGTGCTGGCAGCTCCGTACAACACATCCTAGGGCTTTTCACACTCCAGCTTCTGGTTAAGTATTTTTCAAGTATGCTGTTCTCACAGACCTGATTTCCAGCTTCTGTTTTTTTTTCTTGTTGGCAATATATTTATCAAATATAACTCCATTGCTATTAATCTAATATTCTTGTGCACTTATGGAATAGTCTTTCACAGCACACCCACACTCCTTCCCTCCTCACAACATACTTATACACAGGCATTTTCCTTCTGATCTTCTCCTCCTTCTCCCAGCTTTCATAGCGCAATCTGCCTCCATTGCTTCCCCTTCTCCATTATGTACTTTGGCTGAAAATCTAAGTATAGGAAACAATACTTCATCGTGCAAAGTCATCATTATTTCCTTCTTTCTCTCTTCATCATACTTAGGAGATGCTGAACATTACCAATAGGTCCCAATTTTATTTTTCTTTTAATTCTGCTCTCACTCTTCCCTATGCAGTATAATTTCCAGTTCTCAAAGTATAATACCTTTTCTGTTTTAAGCATAATATTTCAAATCAAGTTTTAGAAGCCTAGTTTTTTTTCTATTAGAGGTCATTATGAACATGGTATAATGGATTCACAGACGCTAGTAACTGTGCCCCACAGCGCTCCTGTGATGCAGAGGCAATGCATTTAGTTTCCAAACAAGGAACGAGGGCTCAGGGAACAAGGTACCCGATTGGTGTCTCACACACACGAAGGCACGCGGGTCTGTAGTCTAAAGAGAATGTTTAAAACAAACAAAAAAAAACCCCAAAAACACACAATAATTTTCTTTTAAGCATTTTGTCTTCACTAATGATAGAATAGTTAAAATATCTGAATTCTAACTAAATCTACATTTACCAATTTTAACTAGCTTCCTCCATCAGTGAGTAGATGGCTTCTGCTCCATTGAGTCCTACTTCCAAGGTACAACATCATCAGGGCATTCAGAGTCACTGGGTATCACGCTAGTGAGGGAAGCTGAACATGGTAAATGTAGCTCTTAATTTTGTCTCATTGAGTCTTCAAAGTCCACATCAGCTGCCAAATGCAATTTCTTCTGGGCTTTGAAGCACTTACAGCCTAACTTCAAAAATATCCCTGCCACAATCCTTCTTTGTCAAATCATGGCTCACCAGCAACAAACGTCATTAACCTGGCCCTCTCTTCTCCTTCAGGTGGCATGGCTAAACACCATGCTTGGTTTTAAAATCTGCAATATGCGATTTTAGTGGGCATACTTAAAGTATTTCAATTTCTTATCATTCCTTTTTTCCATACACCTTCTATTAACACACAACATTTCAGTACATCAACACTTTTCTAATTCATCCTTCATCAAAAAATAACTCCACCTTCAGCCTATCTTTCTGTACAGGAGAAAGCTGCCAGTATTTAACAGCACTCTCTGCTCTCAGCCAGTTTTAAGAGTATATTTGATGAGCACTGGCATGTCCAATCCCAGCATAATGCTCTGAGCTTGAGACATTCAGCATATTCTAGACTGTAACCTTGAGTCCCACAACCCCGGGCATCCTAAACCTCATGTTTTCTGTACTAACAGCTGGGTTTCTAGTATTCGTCACCTCCTTTCATTTATCTTTGGCACTAGAAACATGTCTGAGAAAACTGCCTTTTTCTTAACCATCTGGATGACATCCCATTGTTTATTTCCACAAGCAATCAAGGGAAGTCCCACTCAACCATCTCTCCCTTTCCCAGACTCATGAGCGGCTCTGTGTCGCATCTGAACACCGAGCACGCGATTGTCTCTTCTGTTTGTGATTCAGAGCACTCAGACATGGCTCTGCTCTCTGGGGCAGTCTTGCGGAGTAGAAATGGGGAAGAACTAGAATTCAATTATGTAATGAGAAATTGCTTTAATTAGCCAGTTAATTGACTCCTCAATTGCAAAAAGTAAAATCACTCATTTTTACAAGGCACAATATTTTTTCCTAAGGGCTCCCAGGATTCAGCTCTGCATTTGGCTTCCCCTGCACTCTGACTAACATGAAAAAGGATCCAAGAGTGCTGACATGCTGCTGGAGGATCACCAATTTGATTATTGTTTCAGAGCAGCCCAGAAAAAACTACATGAGGTGGGCAGAGGCTCACAGAGTTGCACTAAGGAAATGAACCAGTCCAACTCTGATGGAAAAAAGCCTGAGTCTGAGGCAGGATGAAACGTTAATGAACTGAGCTGCCTTAATATTGCCATCATTTTACTTGTATCCAAAGTGTTCCAGCTGAGAAGGGCATGTATTTTTGAACACCAGTGAGATCCAAGATCCATCCACGTGATCAAGAGCTCTGCTCAAATGCCAAAGGAGTACAGAGTGCCTTAGCAGATGTCCCAAAGACACAGTTCAGGGCCAGTTAAGCAACAATGTAGTTCCAGATATCTCAAAGATGAGCATGAAATGCAATCTAGGTCACTTCTGCAGCACACTGAACCCAGTGCCTAGTCTGGAATTAGGATCCTGCAAGTCACGACCCAAGACTGGTGGCTGAATTTAGCCAAAGAAAGCCAGCTTCAGTTTTCTGCAAGTTTGGATTTGCCAACTCATTTAATGGAGATCTAAAATTCTTCTCTGAAAGAGAAAAAGAGAACATGACTTATAAGTTAGGCAGTATATTAGCGCAACAGCAGGTACCGCTAGTGCAATTATTCACCAGACTTCACAACAATGACAAGAAAGAAGAGATAAAGTGTTAGATTGGAATGAACCATCAGTCTCTCTGTCCCAGGACCCTACACTGGGCAGAATCGCAGGTGGGATCAAGAGTCATATAAAATTGAACTGTCGTGGAAGAGTTTGCAACAGAGAAAATGGGGACACATGTTGAGAAATCTGAGAGCCACTTTCATACAAACTTTCCAGCGATAAAATAAAAAATCATAGCTCAATTAAAAAAGCTAAATCCACCAGCTTTTGAAACATAACTCACTGCAAAAAGCCTGGACAACTGGCTTCTCAACAAAGCACCGGATTTTAAATGAACCAGCCAGCTAAGGGAAGAACATCTTGAAACGGACAGCACACCAAACCAGATACTTTCAGGAGCAGCACAGACAGAGGGAACAGATCCTAGATACAGAAGTGTCCAATACTTGTTCGATTCCCTCTCTTACACCACTGTCTGGGCATCTGGCTTGCACCAAAGAACAGGAACTTTCTTCCTGGGAGGCTGTCACCAAATGCCCAAAACACATGATACAGCACTAAGATGAGTAAAACAGGCGTATTTACAAATTACAATTAAAACATGTGGCAGCTATTAGATATTTTTCCATTTTATCTGATGACATTCCTTTGTTTGACAACAGGAACATAGAATTTCCATGACAGAAACAGTCACTACAGTTTTCCTTCAGCTGTGCGTATACTGTGAGGACCAATTCTGCACTAAATCAGTCCTTTAACCTTCAGAATACCAGATACTCAAGGATGGAACATGGCAGCCTTTAAAAACAGAACAGACATTGCCACAGAAAAGTTAGATACTGGAATAAATGTCATGCCTGAGGTGGTCCAACAGAAATTTAAAAGAGACAAAATTAAATTACCCATGAGACACCCAGCCTGAAACTCTGACCTGAATTTGGTCAGAAAGTTTGCTCTGACTAACTTTCTCAAATCAGAAACTACACATTCAGTGCAAGAGTGAAAGCTAGGACTGTTGAGAGGATACAAATGACAAAGGACACAAAGTAAAATACAGAAAGCACTGTACCAAAATGCAGAAGGTGCAATACTGCATCTGCTATAACCTAACACGGGATCTCTGCAAGAGAAGGGTGTTCCTAAGAACCCTGCAATAACTTGGGAGACCAAAGTATCCAAAACAATCGAGATTAACTGGGTAATCATAAAGGAATTAACAAAACCATTGCAATTTAACAGAATTAATAAAGAATGGAAAAATAATCTTGAGAATCTCAAACATGGTCAGATTTCTTCAGTAATAAATGTATGCATGTATAAAAGCCATAACATACAATAGAAAAGCTCAGGCACTTTAGCAAGAGAAAACTTATTAGATGATACGTGCTTGACTTTATTAATAGCTCTGTGGTACAGCCAGCACATGAGGCAGGCCAGTCCTCATCATGCTACTAAATAGAGACCCATCAGTTATGGGACAAGCCACGGTGTTCAAACATGCACGGCCCAAGGCCTTTGTCCTCCCTCGGTATAACCCTACCTGCTGTTTTGTACAGAGCACGCGATCTCTTCCCACGCGCACGCTTCTCTGCGTGTGTTTCAGGCACCCAGCACACACGGGGGCAGCTCCTCCTGGCAGACCCTGGAGGCTTGCTCATCCATCCTGCCCCTGGCACTAGGGCACAAATAGGCAGCAGCAGAGGGCCTGAGCACTGGGGAAAAGAACTAACTGTGTCCAGTTTCCAGCGAGCTTTTCTAAAGGAGTAAATACGCTGGGTGCACAGACGGTGCTTTACAGTTCACAGCAAAGCTCTTATCTGGGAAAGGAGAGTTGACAGACGGCATTGTATGTACTGCAAGGGGCCACAGTCACAGAAACAAGGAATGAGATGCAAGCGACCCCTCCAGAGCCAGCAAGGCCGTCTGTTCATTTCGCTGTTTGTTTGCTCTTTCAGACTTAAACGCTTGAGCAGATTTACACAAGTAAGTGCACTCAAGAAGTGGGCAAACTGAATATGAATACTAGGCCAACTGGCTGCAGTGTCCAAGGAACAGAAAGTGGCATTAATCCTCTGAACTGGATACCAAAGCACCGCCTGTGCCCTGTGGAGATTCCCAGTGGGGTCCCCTGCCCGTGCTCTTGCAGAGCTGCAAGGCAGGGATGCTGCGGGCTCCGGAGCCGGGCAGACTGGCTGCAGTACCTACCAGCTCTGTGCATTGTCCACCCCCCCTGCCCCAAACTGCTCTTCCACTTGCAAGAGATGGGTAATTGTTAACAGGAGCCTAAGGCAATTAGCGAAGAAGGAAAATAAGATACTCAGAACTAATCTGCACTTGGAAGTTGACCAAAAGAGCTCTCCCAAAATACTTATGCCAGAATTATGGAACAGATCTTTTAAAACACAGCCTGCCCCTAACCTGGGCAAACTCTGGGTTACCTCAAGAACTTGTCTCTTCTAGAGCCAGCAGTGAACTGATACGCCTGCAGGCATCTTGCTGCTTAGGGTACCCCTATGCTACAGCAAATCTGACATTGTTTGAAATGCAAACAGCACAACTTTAGACTTCTAAACAATCAAAGTTGAAAACTAGTTTGCAGTGGGGACGCTGCTTTCATGGGTATTTGTGCATGTGCACACAAAAGAAGACTGAGTCCAGAAATGAAAATGAGATTTCAAAAATGCTGAAATCTTGCAGCTTGCATGTTCTCCTCTGTCTGTCAAACAGAGTTTCTTAGGAATATATTTACAATTCCTAGACAACCGCTCATCAAACCCAGAGCGTGTTTTTGCAATTTTTGACAGTTAGAAGAACATATATTTGTTCAAGTTTATTTTTATAGTGTTCAACACTATATACCAAAGACTTGGTAGTATGGAAACCAACAGCATTTTCTTCTACTCAGCTGTAACTTTTACCCTGCCTCAAGTCTGCACAGGAGGACAGAGAAAAAAGATACCTATTCACATCTTCACATCCTTCTGCTTTCTTAATGCAGTTTTCACACCAGCACAGAGAAAAGAACTTCTGTCCAACCAGAGAATGCTAGTTAAAGATGAGCTGTTCTCCAAATGTGAACCATCACAGTTTTCTCTTAGATCAATGAAGTTAACATGATAGATCATCACTGACAGAAGCAGTTGCTTGAGGTTAGTTACTAATTCATGTAAAACTGAACAGAGCTAGAAGATAAAGCACCTATACCTGTTATTCACCTTGAACCACAGACTTCCTCATAATCCACCAGCATCTTCCAGATCTGTCAGTGACAGTGAAAAACTTGTCCGTTTCGCCGTTCCTGGTAAGGATGCAGTAACCTTTCCCTTTTGTACATGACTGCTTTCAAGTGCCAATATCAAGGGACGTCAGGGTCTACCCCTCTCTTGTCCCTATCATTCTCAGCTCTCTGTGTCAGCAATGAGACTTACCACTAAGTGTAACAGATTTGACCATAACTTCTACTTTTGCATATTACAATCCACAAATTCTGGTAACTCTTCCTGTTTTCATTGCTCCAGGCATAATCTTGAAATATTTCTATTGCCATAAATAGTAAATGTTCCATTATTTAGACAATATATTTTTTTAAAATAGTTATGTGGCAGCATCAAGCACACAGGAGTTGTACAGTCTTAGCTCTGCCCTCTGATGTGCCTGACACATTCACCAGAATACTGGAATTTTATGGGACAGATCAAGACATACCATTTAATAGAAGAACATAATCCCAAAGCAGGAGAACATGTAATTGCAAGCAGTATTCACAAGCATACAGACATTCTTGCATATGTGTTTGGCAGTAACATAGGTGAGCACTTTAGAAATATCCTGCTAGTCTTCTGAAATGACCCGACAAAACAAAAATACAATTTTTATCTCAACAAAACCTGAGAAAAAATTTATAGTTGAACTTTCTTGGTCTGTAGGCATTCTTCCTGTTAGATTTCAAGTGCTTGCCACAAACAGAGGAAGACAGAAAGGTCATTAGCACCCTTCCCACAAACCATGGGAATCCTTTACATTGAGTCGAAAAGCATTAGGCATTTGGAACAGAGGAACTACTGTTGGGTTTCCCCACAGCAGGCTTGCAATGTTCTGCAGATTTTTTGTCCAGCTGTTACAATAGTTTCTCCTTCTCTGCTCTTACAGTTCAGCATCAGGAAGCCCTCTGTAGGCCACAGCTTGAGATATGCTACACCAAGCAATCCAAAAGCACCAGGTGTTTCACACTGTCACTGTTACTGTCTTCACCTGTCTGGATTTTCTTGGAATAAACCCCTTCCAGTAAAACCTCAGGCTGAGCTGTGACTGACAGCAAACAATAACTCAGTCCCAGAAATGTTAACAGCAAGCACGTTCCCTTTGGCTTTTAATAGCTAACTTGATACTGCCAAGAGGTTTTATCAATTTTGGTTCAGAGTTGTACCAAACACACAGTACCACAAATGCAATTTTTCTAATTCTCCAGGAACTTCATAACAAGGTGGAACATCAAGATGCATAACTAATACCTGGGGGTGTTGGCTGACAACCGGCTGAATATGAGCCAGCAGTGTGCCCAGGTGGCCAAGAAGGCCCATGGCATCTTGGCCTCTATCAAAAACAGTGTGGCCAGCAGGACAAGGGAGGTGATTGTCCCCCTGTACTTGGTACAGGTGAGGCCACACCTCGAGTACTGTGTTCAGTTCTGGGCCTCTCAGTACAAGAAGGACACTGAGGGGCTGGAGCGCATCCAGAGAAGGGTGACAAGGCTGGTGAAGGGGCTGGAAAACAAGTCTTATGAGGAACGGCTGAGGGAACTGGGGTTGTTTAGTTTGGAGAAGAGGAGGCTGAGGGGAGACCTCATCGCTGTCTACGACTGCCTGAAAGCGGGCCATGGGAGAGCGAATGTTGATCTCTTCTCTCAAGTGACAGGTGATAGGACAAGAGGAAATGGCCATAAGTTGCGCCAGGAGAGGTTCATACTTGATAATAGGAAGAATTTCTTCACCGAAAGGGTGGTCAGGCACTGGAACAGGCTGCCAAGGGAGGTGGTTGAGTCACCATCCTAGAGATATTTAAAAGAAGGATAGATGAGTTTTTAAGGGACATGGTTGAGTGGATGATAGGTGCGGTTGGACTCGATGATCTCAGAGGTCTTTTCCAACCGGAAGATTCTAGGATTCTAAAGCTGCAGACACTGCAGTGCTCTACCAATCCTGTTCTCTCCAACATGAAACACCCTCTGCTCTTTCCCCACCTCCTGCCTTGCTGTGTCTGTCTCCTCTGATTTCTTTCTGGTTGCCAAAAACAGTCTCCTTGACACAGCCAGCTTCCATTCTCTCCATCTGTCACCAATCCAATGTGACCAATTCCACAAACTGAAACCAAGGCTTCCTCTTAACTTTTCACTGAGCTGCGCTTTATGTCCTCTCATGCTGCTCTTCCAAAACCATCATTATCCCATTTCCAGGCAACTAGGTTCAGTCAAAACAGTCAAAACCCGGGTTGCGCCCTAGGGATGCCCAGAAAGCTGCTGCTATCTCCAGAAACAGGAGCTGGTGAACAAGGCCATGAAATTCCCCTAGTTTTTCTCACGCCTCCGATTATCATGACAGCTGTGTGTTTACCCTCCCTGAAGGGTCAACAGAGAAAGACAGCTAAGGGAAAGAATACCTAGTAAAGACCAGCAATCTTGAAAATACACTATAAATACAAGTCTGCGACACAGGCTACAAAACTCTGCCCATCCTAAAGCAACATTTCAGCTGAGTTACTCCAACTTATTCCAGCATGGGCTGAACATGAACTCTCAGGCTGTAAGACAATCCCATAACTTGCACACCCACCTTTCTTTGCAGCTGTGAACACACAGCTGCTTGTACAGGAGTAAGGCTTTCATACCCTTCAGCCAAGCAGAGTTTCAAACTCCATGGCTTTTTTTCCCGAACAAACAAAAACTCTTGGCTTGACTACAATCTCAGCAATACACATCAAAAATGACCCAGCTGCATTGAACATATTCCAGAAGAACACAGACTATACAATGTAGGTATGAAGACCTGACCAGAGAAAGTACAATAGAAAAATGGAACAAAATAAAATCAAAACAACAACAAAATCAGGTACTTTTTAATAATACATTTGAAGCCAAATTCAGTAGTTACTGATATGTTTTGAAGCACTGCTAAAAGACAATGAGATCCCAAAGCAGAAGACACCATTTCCAAGACCTCCACAGCCTCTGAGTTCATACAGTAAATGGGTACACATGTGTCTAGGATGGGGTGGGGGGAGCCTGACACTGAAAAGCTATTTTTCTGAATATGCAAAAACATTTGAGAAGCTACACAAAATCTAGCAGGACTCCAAACTCTTACTAAAAGCTATTCATTTTTCTAGTAGCTCCCCAAAGTAAAAGCTTTTTAGACCAGGAGCATGTTCTGCAGCATCCATAGAAAACAATGCATCACACAGTACGTTTCTGGAACTTAAGCAAAAGTTTTTTGCCTAATGGACAGCCAGGAAACAATCTATTTGCTAAAAGTTGTCTTTTTGTTTAACAAAAATAAGCAGCACACAGAAAAGACAGACCTTACGATACAGTGGGCATTGGGGTCCAAGACAGAACTCTCCTCCTAGGATCTCAAGTCACTGCAAATTTTCACACAAGTTATTTTTCCAGCTCTGCTGGTTGCTTGCCAGGTACAGACTGGGAGGCACCTTCACACTGTCATGAGTCACGGTGCTTTCCTAAAAGCACCAATAATTTACTTCACAGAAAAGAAAAACTAAAAACGTTTCTGGGATCTCAAGACTCATTGGGAATTCCTGCAGTGCCCCATTGATATGCCATTCCTCTGTTAAGCTACAAACTCAGTTTACTGTGTTAATGAGCAACGTCATTATATGTCTGCACTTTAGGATTCAAGTATTTTTTATAAACAAAACAAGAAAAAAAACAACAACACAAAACAACATTAAGCATACTGAGCCTACAGGCAGCAGTAAGGACTCCTGCTAGAAGAATCCGACAAACAGTGTCTGATGTGAGACAGCTGCTGAAAATAACTCCTTTATTTTTGAAAAAAGAAAGAGGAAAAAAAAGCACAATGAACTAAGACTATTTAAGAGGAACAGACCGTTGTCTTTTCAATATGATGACCCATCAGAAAAGACCTGTGACTGTTCCTGTCTCAGTCACTCACAACAAACATCAGCAAGGTCCTTCTCGGGAATTACCGAAATTTTGGATTTGTCTTTCAAGGATTTGATTTTCTGTGTATCAACTCTAAAAGCCTCAGTCTCCTCTTCAAATAAGACGTCAATCACAGTTTGGTCCCAGAAAGGCACAGAGCACTAGGGTGGCTACACAATTTAGAGCCATCTGTTCCCATTCCCTCTTCCTTTTGCTTATAACTAGGAAGAAGCTGCCACTCCCCTCACCTTATTTCCACTTGGCTTTTCTAGCCTTCTCCAGCTTACCCAGCTTTGTAACTTCTCAGAGTCCACCGTGAGCCTCCTATGCCTGTGGGCTTTTATCTTTCTCTTCATCTACTCCCACTGATCCATTTTATTAAACACACCTGTCTGCCCCTCCATCCAACTGTTATTTCCCTTCATATTCCTACAAACACCCAGGCACACAAGCTGCTACTTAAAGCTAACTGTACTGGACCGCTACTGATAGATGCACCTGTCAGAAAATGGTGAGTAGGAAAGAAAATAGCATTGTCGAGCTGGGATAAGGCTTACCAGCCAAGGACTTTGAAAGCAGGGCATCAGCACTACATTCACAAGACACCTCTTGGGAATCTGGGTCACCCTGTCACTGCATGCTGAAAGCACAGCCTCGAACAAGACAGGAGGAGAAAAAATGGGACTCAGCTCCTCACCATCACAGAGCTCAAGGCTGCCTGAAATGAAGCAAGAAAGAGGCATAAATTATAAAGGCAACTGCATAGTGATGCCTCCACAGAAGTCATTCTCTCCTAGATGTTTTCAAATGAGAATACATTCTCTCAGCATGACGCATTGACAGCTTATGCCCTAAGGTAAAGAAATCTGAGCATGACACAGAACCTGGCGAGACACTTGTTCAGAGATTTTACAGACCCCCCCAATATTCTCTTTTCCACAAAGTGTATAATAAAATCCTATCTAAAGAGCCGATTTCTCTCCAACATGTATTTGCCTTTGCTTCCCATTATCTTAAAACACACTTTCCTTCATGGTCTTAACTAGAACTAGGAAAACTGTGCTATGCATTCTTTGCTGTTAAAACCTATGAAAAAGTAGAGAAACTTCATGTACCAGCTCCCTCTTAATATTTTAAGCATCAAGCAACAAGATTAAGTAAATAGTATGATACAAACAATGGGTACATCAAAATTCCCAGTTTCAGGAGAAACTGACAGAGCTGAACTAGTCTTTAAAAACAGTGAATGCCAGAGGTGTATAAAACTGTGGCTATACTACATCCAATAAATGTGTGTGAAGACCGAAAATTAAGCTATACACAAGGTCTGGGAAAACATTTTGCATTTTGTTATATATAAAATTTAAGATTTATTTTGTTAAATACAATCATTTTTTTAAACTGCTTTAATTTTAAATTAATTCTTTCCTTTAAAATATATTCCTGAAAATCCTCCAGTACATTTACAACATAAGCATCAATTTATACAACTTTTCCAAAGATGTCTCTAGATATTTTTAATATTTATTCAATGCTTAGTTGTTCAAATACGTATTACTGTTTTGAAGGATTAAGAGTGTTTATTCCCATTACATTTTAATGGTATAATCCACTGCAGAATCCATGAAGGATTTCAAACCTTCACTTTGAAGAATCTGAAGTCTCCAGGACTTCTGCAGTGCTGATAAGCACTGCTGTTGGGCAAGGTCTTGGAGACATCAAGCAGTGACCAGCTGCCCTCAGTGCACCGAACAGCCCATTACTCTGTACCTGAGTCCCCTCTGACAGCTTCCACTGTACCAGGCCACATTCAGAAGGACCATGACAGATAACTGCACAGCCAGATGGGAATCATCTGCCTGTAAACAATGAATAACACAACTTCACAGGGGTGGAGAGGTAAAGTTTAAAAGGGGCATCTATAAACATCTCAACATCCTTGGCTGAATTACATTAACTGTGTGTGGAACAACCAGGCAACCGCCCTTGCTCTCCTCTGCCTTCATTCAAATTACTTACCTTTCATCTAGTATTTATTCCTCATTAAGCTTATACAACAGAAGAGGTTTTCAAAACCTTCAATTTATTGCCACCAGTTTATAAATTCAATATATTACTTATGATAAAAATGCCATCATACCTGGAATTCATTCTATGTCTTTTGGCATATTTTTCTCATTGCTTTCTACTACCAGCAAAGACATTTGCACATTTCTGAATGAACAGGAGATACTGTCTGTATGCATCTCTTTTGTCCTCCAGCTCCCATGTTATGTTACATGTGTGAATACAGCTGAGGGACACTTGCCAGTCAAAACAGATGCTCAACTTCTACACCAGGGAATGAAGCACAAATACAGGATTTGCTTTAATGTATTCACAGAGCATCCAGCCTCATCTACTTCCCAGACTTTTTGGTATAAATTGTAGCAGAAAATGGTTTAGCAATCAAGTTCCCACTTGGAAGCCCGCATATAGTGAGGTACTTCAGAGGCAAAAATCTGTCCCCTTAAATACAAATCACATTCTGCAGTAAAAGAAACATCTAGGTAGAGAAACAATTCTTCATAGTGACAGTCTGCTCTGCCAAACTTTATAAACTAAACTAGAATGAGTCACAGAAAACAAGCATTACATCTTGAAGCTGGTTGTGTCCAAGCACAACTCAATAACTTTGGGGTTGATGTATACTATGGCAATGGCTGCAGAGTCCCTTCAGGAGCAGGGGATCAGCTGGGGAAGGAAAGACCACAGAGTACAGCACAAATGTGCAAGGATGACATTAGACAGCACTCCTGTGATTTCTGGTCAGCAGACTGATGATTCTAGATGGCTCAGAGCAGAGCATCCCTCACCGAGAGGTATGGCAGGAGCCAGCTAGGCTCTGGAGTCACTTGAGGACCAACGTAAAGGATAAATCCTCCCTTCCCAGAACATGAACACAAGTGCTCTAAGTCAAATCCAACTTTTTCACCCTGTGCTAGAGGCACTTAGAGGAACACATTGAGAGGTGAGAATTCAAAACCAAATACCATGATAATTTCTAATAAGTATCTTTTTCTCATCAACAAATTATGCCAGCGCAAGCCCACTTACTTTAAACCTGGCATTTCTAGAATAAAGGATTGTTATCCTTTCCAGACAAGAAGATTATTTTCCTCAGAACTTCTTGCACATTCCTTAGATTAAAACTAAGGTTAACAATTATTATCATTCTATGCTTTGTCCTTAAACTGGTGAATACACTACAAAATCTTGTATTATACAACTACTACTATCCCTGGGGGGGAAGTGGACAGCACTAAACACCAGCTAGGATCACCCCTGTTCCAGCCATGTTAACAGCTCCAGGATACAAACCTTTGCTTTGTCTCCAAGCACAACTTTACAACAAGCTTTATCTTACAAAGCACAGCAGCCAGTGCCTAGCTGATGCTTTTTGTAAAACTGTTATCATTAACACTTGAGAGCCGTATTAACAATGCAAGCTAAGTCATAAGAAAAAAAAAGAAAATCTTTTGATTCTAGCAGAAAACTTGCAACGAAAAACAAACGCTTGATTCACAAGGGCTATAGTTCGGGAGTCAAAAACTAATCTA
Organism: Dromococcyx pavoninus; assembly: GCA_033558185.1. Lineage (NCBI taxonomy): Eukaryota > Metazoa > Chordata > Aves > Cuculiformes > Neomorphidae > Dromococcyx > Dromococcyx pavoninus. The sequence continues at coordinate 443,966 of JAUMJL010000594.1, forward strand.
CCATAGTAATTGGATTGAAAGATTCTGAGTTGGTGGAATTCAGTGGCTGTATTAAAAAGCCATCTCCTCTTCAAGGCAAAGAGCCAACATAATGAAGAAAAGACAGGAAACTAGTTAGGGAGTGCCATCCAAGGTTAAATGAAGACTCTGTTATCTTCAAAATGGAAGGGCAGCCTATTTCCATGAAACTGAGTTTCTCCATTATTTGCAATCTAAGGCTGTTTTTTATTACCAAAATCAGCAATTGGAAAATACATTTACCAGAGTATTATTCCCATCATTGTAATAATAAAAGGGTCAATTAAAACTCAGCTAAGTGGTAAATCTGCTGTGTAGCGGACTGATGTTAGAAAAGATTTTCTGTTCTTCCAACAAAAACTAAGTCATACTGGGCATAGCATTGGTTATTTTCAACATTTTGAATCTCTGCTGCTTAAGAAAGTCAAATCCCTTTTTGGATCCTTGTTCCTGCCCCCAGAACAACCAAGCAATTCTGAATCATTTCTCCATTCAAAAGTGGTATGTTTCCAGAAAGAACTGATTTTCCAGAATAATTAAATAGAACTTTAAAATGCCATTTCCTATTTGCAGCAGGAAATAACCAAATGTCTCTGGTTACGAAAATGAAAGAGAAAGAACAGATTTAACAAACTGGTGTTCATATTACATCTGTTGAACAGAAATCAACAGTTCTAAGAATCTATTGCATGGCAAAAATAGCAGTGAGGGCCCCATTTTCGCACAAACAGATTACGTTATAATATGCCAGCCATTGCTGCAATGCGCAAACAAGTCCTGAATTCTCATTATATCTGAGCTGTATTTGGAGCTCAGCTTTGTACACTCAACTTTGTACACTCAACTGTCTAAATGAAATTAAAGAGAAATTTCATGTGTTACTTAGGACTCATCCTTTTAGCTGCTCCAACACAACTTTCACAGCCAGGGTCTATGTACATATTTTTCAGCGTATTTTTTCTTTCCTTTTCTACTAGCAAGGATGAGAGAACAACCTTTGCAGGGTTAGAGAAGGCTACGTAACATCTTAGCTCCTTACAAAATATGATAATGACACAGCAAGTGTTAAGAACAGTGACAGAAACACTTCTCTTGATCACTTCAACTAAATGGTTAATAATCATTTATTTCACATCTTACCACCAAACAACAGTCCTAAAATTTTTACGAGGAAGAGTCTGCAATACCATTTACACTCTAGACTTCCCTTGCAGGAAGTAAAATTTCCTTTATTTCACCACTTCTTTCTTTTCTGTTTCAACACTGGAGCTGCTCATTGGCCAAAACCCAAGAGCCAAATACTGCCAGTTTCAGGAGGACTTAAAATACACACACAAAACATCCTCTCAACCCAAGCCCACATTCTGTAACGTGGGTCCACTTTTAATTAAAAGTAGCAGCTCAGTTTATCCCACCCAACCATTAGGCAGTGTAATGAGTTTTCTCAGTGCCACTTTAATAGCCTGCTTTTTTAAGAAGCTTTTAATTCTGTTTTCAGCTTCAACACACCAAAAGCTGCCAGCACTGTCTGATCACAGCATGACAGCAAAAAGTAACACTAGGTCTTTGCTCCAGTAGCTCCAAACATGGCTGAAGAAAATTATTTGCCTGGATTATGAGGCTAACAAGTATTCCTCAAATTAATGATGAACTGCATCCATTTTATTTTTTGCTCTTCCTGGTAAGAAACCACCAAAGCTTTCTTCTAAAAACTCCTCTTCAACCACAGCAGGGATGACTAATTATAAGCACCCTGTCTGGGGTAGGAAAAAAAAAAGAAAATAGTGTCTAAGCTTATGGAAATGTGGCTGTGTGCTTCACTTTCTGCCTTTTCTTCTTGTCAAGCAAACAAAGCGGAAGGGCAGGAGGGGGAATGGCAACACAAGCAATGAAACAGCCTCAAAAATTCAAAGCTGAAAAAATGTTCCAGACAATGAAGGGCAATGAGAGGAGGCTGCTCAGTTCTTACTCTGCTGCACCAGATAAGAGATCTTAGGACAGGCAAAATCTGTTCCCTAAGCATGGTTCATTAGGGCATATCAAGGCTTCAGAAACACTATTGCATTTTTAATAATTCAGAAACCTGCCTGTGTCCCTCTTGATTAACGTCTATGTAGCAATTGTCCAAGCTTCAGTGAGGTTGTCATTTTGCTGTCTGGAAATATCTGTAATTGCTTATACCAGTTGAACTGGTTATTTGAGCTTTTCAGTGTCTTTTAAAGTTGGTATCTTAATGAAGGGGCATTTTTTTTGACAGCAGAAGCCAAAAATGTGCCTGAAAAAAAGAAAAACAACCAAAAAATCAGGAAAGTAGAAAGAACAAGAAGAAAACATAAAAAACATCCATATACATGGAAATGCATATTGTACAGAAGGCTTTGAGAGTATATACTTGCCTCCTTAGACCTGTTTGCAAGAGTGTACCACGAGCAAGACTTTGCACAACCGTTTTGGTTAGTTCAGCAGTAACCAGCACATGTACATGCAGGTTCCACTAAAACCACAGGAGAGGGAATGAATGTCACAAATTCAGGGCATGTTCCAGTTATTTTAATGGCTGCAAACAAGTAGAAAAGATTATTATTTACCAAAATTAGCAGGGGAAGGGAGACCATTCATTGTTCTGATAAAACCTGCTGGTCTAAGCCATACATACCTTAGTGCCTTCAGATATGCCACCACGGTTTTCGACACACTGTAGTTCACTGCTGAACTATTTAGCTTTGAACGAAGGTCTTCTGCTAACTAAGGTCTGCTAACTGAACTAATAAGCAGTCCAAATCCAGAACAATTAACTTAAGCTCATTTCTGACACTCTCTAAAGGAAAATCCCTCTCCTTAACAGATTTTTATATTCATTCAGAGTAGGTGATCACATTTTTCTGCTCACTGCATCAAAATTGTTTGGTTTATGCTTAGGCAAGACCATAGAGCAACTTTGTCACTCTAAATAATATATTTTCCTCAGACTGATGGGTAATCAGCGCTGTTTTTTCCATGGCAGCCCAGACAAAGCCAAGACTTGGAGCCATGAAGATGTCACACGCACAGAGATGGTTGGTTAGACAGCTTTCAGATCAGAAAGAAGGGCAGACACCATCTATCCTCAGCAGTCTGAAAAAACCCCATATATTCTCTTGCACTGGCTACAGCATTTTAATCTGCCCTGCAACATAAGGGATGTGGCAAGATCCCTGCATTCTCACCAAGAGGTTTTGGAGGTCTTGGTGTCTCCCAGGAAAAAAAGGATTTGTGTTCAGTTGAAAACTGCACAATGAGAGCAATAGGAGCAAGACGTGTGGTAAGCAAGTTCCCCATGATACTAGTCCTTTACATTCTCCTGAATCCTTGTGATTACTAAGGGGGGGACCATGACAACAGCAGAAAAGCCATTCACTGCTGACACTGGAGACACAATAGCCAACTAGTACTCTGGGTGAAATAAATCACCCACTAGTTGTTTTATTAATGATCCAGGCAGAAAGCTCATACTTCATTGCAGAAGATGAAAGAGACAAGTAAACCAAGTTGCTAGTTGACAGGAATGCATTAATATTCACTTAGCTTCTTATATACTGCTGGTCAGACCAGAAGGAGAGCTAGGCATTGCTACTATGTCAGCACTTAGTAGGTTTCAAGTCTTGATTATATATTGAATTCCCATTTAAATTCAAGATAAGCAAGTGAAGCCAGAAAGACGGACACTGAAAACCACATACACACCAGACTGATGACTATCTGCTAATTAACCCAAGAACAGGAGTCAACACAGAGGCATCCTGAAACTCTGTCTGTACTTGCAGTAATGGGAAGCTGATACTTCTAAAAGGAAGCCATACCATCCAAGAGTATGTATGTACTTCAATAAGCTTTTCTCTAGGAAGTAAACTTTCCGAGATAGCCTGGTCCGCATCCTCACATGTATTTGTGAAGATCTTGCCCTCCCTGAGAATTTATTTCTGCAGCTATTCATCCATAACCAAATTCTCATTTCACTTCTCCACAGTATGACTGCAAAATGGAGGACAGGAAAGAAAAATGCAGCAAAAATGACATTATGGCTACATTATTTCTTTCCTTTTCCTGCTTTCCTAGCATGCTTCCACAGGTACTCTATACACTCTTCAGTGCACATACACTACTTTTCTCCCTCAAAGTATAAGTAAACAAAGTCAGCATCAGAAATTCACCAGAGATAAAATTAAAACATTATCATGATGACTCAAGACAGTATCAAACCTACCCTGTTTCCCACCTAAAACTCCAGGACTCAAAATATCAATGGCTCAAACACCACCAAGTCTGTCAATGCTGAAAAAACAATACTGCAGTGATGCATAACTTAATTACCTGTCATACAAATGTACACACACCTAGTACTGTTCTTTCCTTTTGAGTGTTTACTTTTTTTACACACTTAAAGAAAACATACCACCTTTGATTTCAATCTCTTCAGGACAGAAGCTTCCTATAAAGTCAGTAAGCTTTTCATTGAACAAAGTTACATGTGCAGATTTGCAAGTCATGATTACAATGCAGCACTGCTGGGGTATAGGTTTATAGGTTCATTCCACTTCTGGCTTTTGGGGGTTTTTTTTAAGATGTAATATATTGAGACCCATGTGAGATTTTTCAGAGAAATAGTATACAAGAACCAATATGTTCCAAAAATTCTGTCTAAAGAGGTGAAATCTTTTTCCTTTAAGACAATGCATTGCTCATGAAATGTACCAGAACAAAGGCTTTGAAAATTTAAGGTCACAGGCTAAGAATACTGCACACAACAGCAATTCACGTATCTTCCCTCCAATAAGCCTGAACTGTTTAATGGACAGAGGAGAGGAAGAAGAGAAAGCATGGGGAAGTATTTTAATAAAGGAAATGGCAGAGAGAAAAAAAAAAGGTAGAAATTCGGTAGGCTCTTACAATGGACAGATCATGGCAGACTGGGAAGCTGAAGAGCCATGAATAAATCAGTGAAAGATTTTAAACATCATATGGATTTCCAGTAAACATGACCATATATCCCTATGATTTGGGATGAGAGGAAGGAGGAGGTTTCTGCAGAAAAGGAGAAAAGGTGATATATAATTATTTTGACCAGAAGTACATTCACGGGGTTTTTTTCTAATGGGAATTCTAATTTTAATGGGATGTAATATCTTCAGTTTCAGATCCTAAGATAATCACTGAAGGAGAATAGGTAGCAACTTTCACTGATGGTTCTCTAACTAGCTTCTGGCACCATTCCCTTAAGCCCACCATACCAGGTTCTTCACAGAATACCGAGGATGGGCCCCTGCGGCAGACTCACTGTCACAGATCCTGCATGCCGTGCACTAACCCTAGAATGACCACCTGAAGACCAATTTTTGTGAGCACAACTGTTCCACCAGTAAGAAAAACTAATAAAAATAATAATTAGAAAACAAGATTTACACGGATATATTAAATTTCAAATACTGGTATGTTTTATTTTCAGTTTAAAAATTATTTCTAGGCATTGGAAAGTAAAAAGAATTCCTGCAAAAAGAGGCCCGTTTGATTCGTTTTCCATGCAGTTCTCATCACTCTATTTAAAACCACCCATCCAAACACAAGGTATTCTCAGAGGCACTATTGATAAAAGACGGAACAGAAGCCAAGCGCTGCCAGCAGCTCTTTTTAATTATCCAAACTGTGCACTGAAAACATGCACGGCTTCACAAGCGAACTTACGGCCGGAGAGGGAAGCAGGGGTTAAAAAAAAAGAAAAATTACAGCAACAAGCTACATGCTAAGAAAAATCTCCCTACAGAACCTCCATGTCTGGCCTAGGATTGTAGATCAGTCCAGGTGAAACATTTTGGGCTATTGTAAAAATGAAGATAAAACATGTTGGCATCTGTGTGACAGACAGGGTCACAAATAAATCAAGCAATAAACAGCACAGCATGCTATTTCTGGCTTTGTGCCTCCTTTTTGTCACATTAGGGTAAGAAGGTGCATTCAAAGACCTCAACTGCCTCTTGAAACAAGAAGCCTCCCAACACCTCCCTACCACCTAGGCAGAAAAGCAGACAAATTCAAGTGTCTGAAGGGATTATGGGATAACAGGGAAGCCTGCTAACAAAAGCAGACAGTCGCTGTGGCTTAAGCAATCAAACTGAACATACCAGAATCTTCCTCCTAGCTTAGTGCAAGGGTTTTGTGATGACAGTGCTTGGCATAAGACACCACCACTAGCTACTGATTCTTTTCTGTTCCGACCCTTCCCTGTTGTTCTTCTCTGAGTTCTAGGCAAACCTTAACAAGCTTTTGAGGGACAATCTCAGACAGTCATTGCCAGTCACAGCTTGAGTTACACCATATTTGCCACACAAAGTTTTTCCAGCAGTGAGGAAACACAGCTCTACCAGTACGTCCAAGAGACTCGAAAAAGAAACAGCAAAGGGTCATACAGACAAGGAGCTAGATTGATAGCCAGACATTTGTTCTGCCCTTGTTGATTCCCCCTCTGCAAAACACTGTATCTTTGTGCTTCTTCTCACTTCTCAGCTATCAGCATCTAGTAAAGAATTAAACACCTCAGAGTCAGATCTTCGTTATGCTTTTGTAGAGTGCCTAACACTGTGGTGCCCTGGTCCTGTGCACAACTGCCAAGTGGTACCGTACAAGCCAGATTTCTCAGATGTGTTGGTCCAATTCAATCTCACTAAGCTCCCTCACTGGCCTCTGATTTCCAAGGGCTGTTTTGGCTGGGAATCACACACCATGCATTTTTCCAGTGTAACTGCCCCAAAGCAATCCCACACGTCACTCTGAAATAGTGACAATCCAATACAGGAGGAGGTGTCTGAACAGCACAGCAAACAAACATTTCATATTAAGTGTCCTTTTTATGGTAAAGGCAGCTAAAAAAAAAATCAGATATTATACTTACAGTCACTATGATGAAAATGCACAGGAAGAGTTTGCTTAAAAATAGAAGGCTAAAGACAAAGATCCAAGGAATTCAACAAATAAAGTAGATGATGGGTTATTTGGAAGTATGGCTATATTTTCTCTCCCTCTGCCTACCCAGGTTTGCTCATGACAGCTACGTTTGTCAGTGTACATGTTGTCATCTTTCTAAACAAGTTCTGAAAGCGCAGAGCTTGGAAAGTCTATTACAGAAAGGGAAGTTCTGCATCAAGGGAAGGTCTACATCAAGCTTCAAACACTAAATAAACTCTACTTAAAATATGTTTCTAGCCCAATCTTAAGAATTTATAGGTAATCTTAGTTTTGGGGCTATCTTGACTCAGGTAAATATGGTAGTTCCCCTCTCACACTTTTGGCATTTGTGAGACCTCAAGACATCCCAGCTGCTTTGCAAGTAAACAAGATAAAACACACTGTAAATGATGCTTACACTTTATACAGCAATTTTTATCTATTAATCCAGTGATAGCTCACAAAGGTTGCCAAGAATATTGACATTTCCATTTTAAGCAATGATGCCCAGAGAGGTTAAGCAATTTGTCCAATGTCACAGAAAAATGCAGCTGAAACCAAGGACTGACCAGTTTCTGAAAAGCAGCGAAGCACAGACACCTCGCCTCAGTTCACTGAAAGCTTTGTCATTACATCACAGCCGTTCCCAGACGGAGTCCCATTTCTTCCAAAACTAGTAGATAAATCATTTGCAATGCGTGTACACCTCTATGTCACACAGCACATACTGTTACCTTTCCCTGGCGTGCAGACCTGTAACAAGACAGTGAGTTATACAACCATCAATCCTACCCACCTGTGTACCCACGCTGAGTCCTGTTGATTTTTCTCATTGATTACATGGACACAACACAATTTTGTGAACACAGCCCAGCCCAGCAGAGCTTCAACTGCCTGATAGTTCAGACCAATCCACAGGCTACTATAGATTGTGTATCCGAAATCCCACTGTGGGATTTACCTTGAGCAGTCATATGCAGCACAACGGTACAGTGCTACATTGACCTCCTAAATCCTACACGAATTTATGGGAGAGGTTGCACTTTGGGTGATTTTGTGAACTACAGAATGTGTAAAAGACTGGACACAGTCATATATCAGATTGACTCAACAGAAGCTCATGAACAGATTTGTTTCCTCTAAGGCCACAGACTGGCTGCAAACTACTTGGAAGCTCGTTGTCTTCGGCTATTTGTAGGGCTGAGTGTCCAGATTTTCTTTAGGAAATGCATGCCAATCTTCAGCAAAAAGTCAATAAAAAGAAGTAATCTTTGCAGAATAACCAGACGGTGACAATCCTGCATGTGGACGTCTGACACCAGCACCATCTCCCTTAATGAGCACGTTTCAGCACTGACAGACAGCAGGAAATCCCAGCATAGAGTTAGCAGCCCCTTTACACAGAGCCTAGCAGCAGGCAGGCACAGCCCTAGACTCAGACCACCAAACATCACTACCAATCTGGCCTTTCTTTCAAAACTCAATTAGGGCCAACTGTCTTTAATTGCCAGGGCCTCCGTCTCAGATTCAAATACATCTGTATTTTCTGTTCAGTCAGCAGACTGGACTTTTACATTATTACTGCTTTTTGTCCTCCAGCAGCGAAATCTGTCTCATGCACGCTTACTTTCCGAGACTACTGCAATTTTAAAATCCTTGCATTTTTCTCCCCTTTGCCTTGCTGAGTACGTACTCCTAATACATCCCTATCACAGAATCCAAGCATTAAAAGACCTAATATCCCTGATTCTCCTGCTTTTAAGACAGGAGATTGACTCATCCTCCAGATTCCTGGTGAAGAGAAGGGTTCTGAGAGACCTTACTGTGGCCTCTCAGTATATAAAGGGGCTTATAAAAAAGATAGAGAGGGACTTTTTATCAGTAACAGGATAAGGGGCAGGGGTTTTAAACTAGAAGAGGGTAAATACAGATTAGATATAAGGAAGAATTCTTTAATATGAGGGTGGTGAAACACTGGAACAGGTCGCCCAGAGAAGTTTTGGATGCCTCATCCCTGGAAACCTTCAAGCTCAACTTGAACAGGGTTTTGAGCAGCCTGAACTAGTGACAGATGTTTCTCCCCACAGCAGAGAGCTGAACTAGATAACCTTTAAAGGTTCCTTCCAAGTAAAAACATTCTATGACCTCATGATTATGTTCTTACAGCTGGGATCTCTGAAGCTTGTGAAGAAAAAAATATCTCGTATTTATTGTAGTGTTTAATTTGTTTTGTTTTTTTTTTTCTTTAAACTGAAATAGAGCCATTGAAAACACTGTGTATTTTATGGATATCTAAGACTTGGTGTGTTTTCCTGTGTGCATATCTGACAAACTGCAAAACTCATTAAAACAGACAGAACAATTGCTGCATCTGAAGAAGAGTTGCACTTATCATTGAGCAAGCAAGATTACTAGGCAGCTGTGGCAGAATAACTGCAACCTACGAAGAATAACAACTCTATTTTAGGAAAGCATCTCCTTCCCACACTGGGATGACCAGTTTTGCGACTATTCTTTTTATATAAACAATTGCTCAACGAAGAGCAAAATAATTCATCCTCTCTAAATTTGGGCAAAAAGAGGAAGAAATTGGAAAATTAGATAGCCACACCTTCCTTTCCAGTGAAGGGAAATACATTACGTAGGGCAGAAGGGATCTTGAAATGTCCTCCACCTTGAACTCTTCTCCCAAGGCAGGATCAAATTTCCCTGGACCACTCCTGAAGGAAGTTTGTTTGTTCTTAAAAAGTTCCAGTGACAGACATAAATAGTTCCCCTAAATAGTTTATACCACAGCTCCACTGTTGCCACCCTTTAGATATCTAATCTAAATGTCCTTTACCAAAAATATGAATACCCAGTACTTATCTCAAAGTACTTGAAGCTCCACTAGCGGAAAAGTTCCCTTGCGTGTCACAGAAGAGACACCATTATTCCCACACCAAAGTGCATTTTTTATTGCTGTGATCACAGCCTTCTATCATTTTCTTCAGTAATTGTCCACTACCTTATCTACTTCAATTAATTAAAAAAAGGAAAGCATATAAATAAGCATTTCTTGCTTAGTCCTAATACCAACTTCCAATATTTGATGAATGTCAGACTGCATCTGCAGGTCAATAACAAAGAACTCCAAGAATTCATTCATCTGTCAGTCTCACCTTTGGAATAACCACATGCAGCTTTAATTCCTGCTGTAAGAAATCACACAAGTTTTCCCAGTCCAAATGAAACAGCTAAAAGAGATTAAAATGCAAGGGCTAGCGCCCAAGGGTTTGACCTTTGTCATTTGAAACTAAGATATTCATCAGCCCACATGAAAGGAGGAAGTGTTCAGCAAATCAGACAATCAGGACAAAAAACAATTTAAAACATGGAGATCCTCTCTACCTACAGCTTACACATCCCAGCCAACACTGTGGCCCCAACATCAAAGGCTGTGCTCGTATAGGCCTCCAGATCTGTGGAAGCTCATCTCCGCAGTCAGGGCAGACCAGTGAGGCCTTGAGCAAGCATGCACCAAACCAAGCACAGGGGACACCGGGTAATGAGGCTTTTTTGCACAGTAAAAAGAAGAAAAACAGCTTGAAGAAATCAGATCAATAGAATCAAAGAAAAGAAAATAAATTATACCTTTACAGTGGACTAAACTAGTTAAAAGGGAACACTCACAAGCCTGAGCTTTCGTACCAATGAAATGGTACTGATTTTACAACCATGTCAAGGCCTCTTGTTGCCCGAGAGGCATCAGACACCAAGTCTGAGCATCACTGTTCCAGAATTAAGGCCAGAAACTGCCTAAAAGCTGCTCTCTCCAAAACCGAACATAATCAAATCTGATGACATCACAGCATTCTGACACGTGTCCTTGAGCCTATACGAGAAAACCGCACTTCAGGGATAACCAAAATCTCATCCAAATGTACATTTAAAATATCTATTATGAAGATAAAATATAACGTGAAATCAAATCAGAGGAAGAAAACTCTCTGTGGTTTACAGGAAGTTGAACAATAAAGGGATATCTGTAGCCCCATACAAACCAATTAATAACTCATCCCAAAACCTCATCACCTTTCTCTGATGCTGAACAGCATTTCTTATGTCACCTTAAGCCCTGAACTTATCTGTCTTCCTCTTTATAATGAAACCAAACAACGTGAACAATCTGATCCCACTGGCAATCTACCAGCTCCATGGATATTACATGGGATTTCTGCAATGATTCCCACTCTGCAGAAAGCAACAATGTGGACCTATGAAGCAGGTCCAGTTTTTCATTATTCTGGAGCTGCAAGCATCAATAGGCCTCAAATTTTGGAAATATCTTTCCTGTATGGCATCCACATAGAGCCAGAATCCGCCAGTGGCACCTCTATTGGCAGTACAGTATCCAGCCACCTGATGTCTATAGGATATATCTGTAACTTACCCCAGTACTGCTAGGGATAAAGCTGGAATGCCAGCCAAACAGAAGTCTCATATGTTTGTAGACTGTTTTTTTGAAGACACAATGATTACGTGATCATGCTGTTCTTCTGCTTTTACATCTCTTGTTAATATCCCTTAATCAAACCGACTGATTAATTTCAATCAACTCTGAAAACAAAGTATAGGTCTCCAAGATGATTATCTTTATAGCAACTTTATTAAGATTCAGAAAATGACAGCCTGTGTGTGAGAGCTCTGAATCAACATCCTCACTGAAGGAAAGCAAATCTTAGCCTGTGCACACATCTTGTTGGGTGGTGGTCAGTGATGCACTGACAACCCAATCAGCATATCCATAGCTTCACACAGAGTACGTGTCTTTTCCTGTACTCTTGAGAGCAGGTCACAATAATCAAGGTGAATGCTGGGGAGTAAGGAGGGTGAAAATGTAGGTAAGACACATAGGACAAAAGTACATGATTTTGTTGAGTGCTTATGGAAGGTCTTGTTCTGTATCTCTTAACTGCAATTTTCTTCAGTAAATGCCTCCTGATGAAGAAAAATTCTAATGTCATTGATCTTGACAACTATGAGATAACAGAATACATCACCAAACCAAAGCAAGCAAGCAAAAATAGGGACAGACTTACAAAGTGAGTATGGAAGATTCAGGACTGAATTTCAAACCTACAGTGAGAGCACAAACTCAAACAGCCAAAGGTTCATTCTGTGTTGATGTGTGACAAAGACTGTATGCTTCCAGCCAGGGTGTCCAGAGACCTAAAGAAACACCAACAACTGTCTATGGCCAAACGTCCAAAGATTATATTTTAGAACTTAATAAAAAATAAAAAAGGAATAAAAAACAAGCAGTAACCTGAAACATTGCTAGGCTGGGTCTGGATTTGCTTGTGAGAATGCTTTAAAAAAGTCCAATAGTCATTAGCTGTAATTAGTAGCATAAATGTCATGGATTGATTATGCTTTTCAGGTACGCATCTCAGAAAAATGCTGAATAGAAGGTAATCGGATGAAGCACCAGACCAAAGGTTTGTATAATTTATTACAAAATACAGAAGTCAAACGGAGGAGAAAACCATTAGGAATCCTAAAAACAACCTTGTTGTGAGTGATGACTTGGATTGGAAAGATGGTGAACCTATTGAAGACTTCAGAAAACACTCAAAAGGGACAGCTGGATAACTCCGGTTCAGTAACGGCCTGTGAAATATTTTGCACTTAAAACCCTGCTGCATCTCAAGTCAAAATAAGCAGTGACCAAAAAATATTATTCCAACTTGAAAGGGAAGTGGTCAGAGTCTGAACTCACCCCACAGCTGTTTATTTCATTAAGTTCTGCCACCTTGCTTGCACCCTTTTTGCAGGATTTTGCACGCAAGGAAAACAAACTGTATTTTTCCTCTGGTTTTGGTGCTGCCAAAACAAATCTGCAGAGAAGATTCTGTCACCACTGTTTGCGGATGTAAAGGCGAAGATGGCCCAAAGGCCAGATTAATCCTAAGCATAAGAATTAAGCAGGGAAGAGAATACAGCTGTCCTTCTCGGGGCCATACATTACCTGTTCTGGTCTGTCTACAACCTGGGACTACCAGCACAAATCACACTGGACCAACTGACCAGAACCTGGTAGGTGTGTAAGCCTGTGACCTTGCTGAGTCACCACCACACCAGAGGGTAAGAGGCGAGTCCTCCTTCTGTCCTTTCTACAAAACATGAAAAGTGTTTTAAAAAACCTCAGATCAGATATTCAACAAAACCACCAAGCAGTACCAACCATGATGAAATGGAAAAACTAAATCTAAAATGCCCCATGAATATAGGAAAGTCATGAGCCCAAGAGCAATGACTTGATCAGAATGCAGTATCATGCCAAAAACCTTGGGGAGAGAGAAGAGCATGAGCATTTGCCACATGTTAACAGAAAAACTAATGTCCTCACAGTGTCTGCATAAACCCTCCCCAGATGATCCCACAGGAGTAGCAGCAGTGACTTCAAAATGTGAAAGCCATAGAAGTTCAAACTCTGAGTGAGGATTAAACTGGACTTCTTATACCTACCAATAACACATCAACACAACAGACACTGTGGAGGGCCCAGAGGTTAAATCAAGGTCTTGCTTACTCTGAAGATTTGAGATATTGTTATCTGGAAATGTACCAATGCCTTCAAAAACACTGTGTTGGCCTCAGACACTTTTGGCTGCGTCAGATTTAAAGTTCAGCTCTCAGTGCTGATGATCAGCGGCTGAGTTTCTAAATTGTAACTGCCTTACAGCTTGGTGAGACTTTTCTGCCTCAGAGATAGAAAGAAAATAAACTGTCCCAGCAGGTACTAAAATATTACAGTGCCCCTTACAAGATCTTCCTGCTGCTGCTAGCAGAAGGGAACAGTATGCTGCTCCCTCTCCACCTCGCAGCAGCTGCCATTGCATACAGGGAGCACTACAGCACTTTGGGTTTTGACAGTTCATCCAGCATCCTTGCAGCACAGCCCTTACAAGATATTAGAACATTTTGGAGGCATTCTTTGGAAGGAACCAAGGGAAAATGGAAACAGACTTTGAACTTTGCCAGCAACAGAAATTGCATATGCATAGCAACTCTCTGGCACATTTATTGCGTCCTCACTCTCTCAGCAGCTGATAGATCACTGCATGAACTACTGGAAGTAATTGAGAGGAAGGAATTGAACCTTCCTGTGCATCAGGCACATGGAGGATTCATCCTGTACTGAGGATGAGAGGAAAGTCGCTCAGATGACTCAATTATCAGGATGTGTTCCTAATTATTGCTGTATTTGAAGAGGAGAAATGTACAGCTTTCAAATGTGATTCTGCCAAAAGTGATATGAAAATTAAAATCCTTGGAAGAAAAGTGCTTTGACAATGCCACCTCTGGAGAAGGAAAAAAATTCTCTGACCAGGATTTTGCAGAGACTTAGATTTCAGGTGACTCTTAAAATTGTGACTGCTGTTGCAAGATCAGCATTAATTGTGAAAATTAACTAGCTCTTCTGTGATTTTATTCTATACATGCCAAGAAAAGAATAAAATATTGATCGAGAGAGCAGCAAGTTTTATTTACATAAGGATCTGATTGCCAGGTTCATTCTTATGCAAAGCAGAGAGAAAGCTCGCTCAGAAGGCATTGTAAAATATCAGATCTAAAAATAACATTATGCTTTAGCTTTACTCATAAAATGCCTGAGAGTGACTGTCCATGTTTGTTTCTTCAGTAGTCAGCATGAAACGCAAGAACTGGATCGAGGAAATCCCTGCAATTCCCATTAACTTCAAAGTGGAGATGAGTTAGCTCAGCATTGTAATGTAACTGACCCCAACTCAGTAGCAGTAACATGGAAACAAGAGAGTCCATTGCTGATTCTCAGTTGAAAGCACACGCCTCAAAACTCTTCCCACTGTACTGGTTTGGATGTGTGGTATTTTTCCCCTGTGCATTTGCTCCTGCGAAGCTTAGATTTTTCTTTAGTGCTGTGTCTCCAGGTCCTTCCTTCAAGCTATTGTTGTTTTTCATACCACACCTTCTGAAATTGTAAAAACAACGCGTGTGCTGTGTTGAGCTAATGCCAGAAGGAATGACCTAGCAAAGGCATTTTTGAAAGAGACCTGTCCCCTCTGGAATGGAAGCAAACTGGCAGTCTTTGAAAGGCAGAAGATCAGCTTCCTAAGCCCTTGTCTGTGAAAACCAGGCATACCTGATCAAATGATGAAGGAAAGCACATCTGCGTAAAATATTACCTGTTCAGTAAAAAGTCAGATGTAACTTTTTGATAAAGAGAGGATACCTCCATTTAATAGGTTTTTGCATTTAATGCTTTTCAAAAGCAGAACACTGCCTTTTTCATAACAGCTACACTGGGAGAAGCACATAACCTTGTGCACTATGATAAAACTGAGCAAAACCACACCTCTAGACCAACAGGCGTCATGAAGAACATTTTGTATTTTACAAAGCTAGTCCTAGGTCACTCAGCATACATCCATATTTACAATTCATATCCTTGTTCCTATCTGGCTACTTACACAATCACATTTCTTCCTCCAACAGCCATTGCAGCATCAGGTAGTACACAACAGAATGCAATTCTTAGAAAATGGCACAATTCTGCTTTCCCTGGGGGCTTTTTTATTTTTTTTAAATTGCTATGCCTCAGGAGAATGGAGTGAAAAATCTCACTGTCATTACTTCTTTGCAAAGATTTCTGCTCATTTTGAAAAAGCCTCAACACATTCCAGTGCAGAGTAAAAATTCAGTACTAAACAGCTGAAATAAATCCTAGGGAGCAGAGCTCTTAGTGAAGCATTTACTGGTTAAATCTGCTATGAGATCTTGAAGTCCTTACTAGATACAGAAGACTGTTCAGGAATTTGCTGTTCTCCTACATAAAAAGAAAACAAGTGCACCCAGGAGTAAATCTTAGTAGCCAGGAACAGCCAGGCACACTGCAGTGCAGACTTCGAGAACATCTGCTTTAAAAACCTAATTATCTCTCATGCACAGATGCAAAAGCCATCTGAAAAGCTAGCACCTGAGATATAGAGAAGCTTTAAAGTCCCTTTAAAATCAACTTAAAAAAAAAAAAGAGCCAGGTAGAAATATTTCTTTAAGCTGAAGCACATTCTGTAAGTCAACAAAAACTGATCCCAGTTCATTCTAATCTCCAATAAGTTCCCTTCCCACAGCTGTCCCATAACGGGTATTTACTCTTACTGCTCTTCAGACTCAGTTCTTGGTGGGATGATTGGAAACTGTGGTACTACAATGTACTACGCTATAGACAGCTTTCCAGGGATTTGGCAGGTCTTTTTGTGGCCAGCCTGTAACAACTTCATTCAGTCTTAACTTGCAATAGAAATACTCTAGCCCTAAACTCTAGATAAGAATATCATTTCCAGAGGGAAACGTTAAATTAAGCTCACCAAGGCACTAGTCTAGCTATTGGTGGCCCTTTTATTTGCAGATTCCTTCCTGAGAACAAATTACAAGTGAAATTTGAAATAAGTTTTAATTGGATTTATTTATACAAATTTGGCAGAGAAATTTATATACATAAGGCTGAGAAACATGGCTGTACAAGAGCAGGCAGCTTAAATCATTTAAGAAACAGTATCCACAAATCTCTTTTCTCAAGTGAAGACATCATTCTCTTTGTCTCTCAGGAACTCTATTTCATCTCTTTGCTCTTGAATTTTCACTAACAGTCAAGTGGCAAGCTGCCAAATAACTCACAGTTGGCTGGAAGCATGGTCACCTACAAGCTAATTGATGCCACAAAACTTCCCTCCAGGATGCCATCTGGGTTGCATTCAATACTCTTACTGGATTCAGAAGCCTGTCCCTCTAAACTTGAAAGCTGCTTCTCTTGACCAAATGCCAATTTGCTGATTTTGTTTGCAAGCACATACATTTAACTAAACAGCAATACCAAGCTCTTATTCCACTCTTTTGACCGCATATCGATTGCACTTTTTTTACAAAATTAAAGACCAACTATGTTCACATCTCACAAGTAGGTAAACTGGGAAAATCAGAGCTGAAGAGACTCGTCAATGCAAACTTAGAAAGGCACTAATATAAAATAAAAAGGCATTGTATAGCCCCTGTCTGAATAAACAGCCCACATTTTAAAAAGACTGAGTACTCAGCATCTGTTGATGGCTGTAATGAGACAAGTTTTCATTTTAAAAACCAGGGCATTTACTAATAACCTCGATAATACTTTTGAGTCCTATCTGCCCCACCAATAACCAAACGGGTAAGGCAGGCATTTTTATTTTCCTGTTGCTACTTCCTGCAGCAGAAAAACACTTCACTGACATGCAGTTGTACCCTTCCAGTTCTGTGCATTGACAGCAATAGTTTTCCATATACAAAGCCAGTTCTACAGGAAACAGCAACAATAAATAAATGCAAAGGTCTTCTGCTTTCCTCTTGTGTACCTGCTGCTTTACAAGTTTCAGTAAGTGATTGCGCTGTCACCCCATCATGAGATGGGTAAAGCCACACTTGACTGCATGACAACTGGGATTAAACTAACATCATCTGATGCTGGAAGGGAGTTATCCACTCCCAAAGAACTGGTTATGTCTTCATAATGGATAACACACCACCACAATTATTGTCAGCAATCTGAAGCTAAGGAATGAACAGGTCTGAGCACAAACAGCTCTTCATTTCCAGATGAGGACTTCCTCTGATGACATCTGAGATTAAGTCTACACAGTGTTTTCGGGTGAGGAGGGGAGAGGCTGTGCCACAGAGCCTATTGAAAGAGGGATGTGTTTTGTCAAGCTTTCAGCCTGCCTTTCCCATCACATCCTCCTTCTGCCCTTTACAAGTTCTTTCCATTGGGCATGTTTTCTTAACAGGTATCACAAGCTCCATTTATTAAGACCAAAAAGTTGCAGCACGGCTGAGTTTCTGGCTGGCTCATCAAACCTCACACATGGTTCTCTTGGTGGCATTTTATTTCTCTCTAGGCATCCTTGTCTTGCAGTCTGAGCCCAATCAGGCAAGCTTACACTACAATTTCTCTGCACAGGGAGGCAGCTCCCCAGCAGAGAACTGCTAACACAAGGGTTCAAAGCACCCAGCTCACCCTTCAGTAGGCCTGACTCTCTCTTGCACGTTCCCCTAGAACACAGGCCCTAGAACACATGGCTGCACAAAGCTTTGTGAGCAACATCGTCTGCTACAAGGATCCTCACAAGCACAGTACAATTCTACTCTACAGACACCTTCATAGAAATCCTTTGTAATACTACTCTGTGTCCCTGCCCAGGGCAGGGAGGGTGGAACTAAATGATCTTTAAAGTCCCTTCCAACCCAAACCATTCTATGATTCTATAATCTGGCAGGACTGAACCACAGTTACCTGCTCCTCATCTGGGGGAGACAGCATCCTAGAAAACGCAAGGAGAGTTTATTTGACTCGCTTATTCAAACATAAAGCTGATGGAACAAAAGTCCAACCTAGCAAAAGCACATCAAAAGACATCTCCATCAGATTCATGCACTTAGAAATAACAGCACATCAGGGACACAGAATGCCTACTCACATTTTGCAATTCTGCCTGGCCATTTTATGTAGTCAAATTAAAAAAACTAATACTCTGGAAGTGGATTACTGTCTATGTATTACAGGAAAACACTATTAATATTAGATGAGAAAACAGTTCTGAAAAAGCACGCTGTAAGTTACAATACTGACGTAAGAGAATTAGAGAGGTTTACAGTGACTCACTAAATACTCACACAGCAACAATAAACTCACTTTGAACTCACCAAGAGTTCTGCTATGCAATTTAATAGCCTGCAGCTTAGCAGGAAAAAGAACCTCTCCAAATGGTTCAGGGGTTGAGGTTTTTTGTTTGTTTGTTTTGTCAGTTGAACATATTGCACAACGTCTAAAGCAGAACATGAACTTAAAGGTTTTTTCGTAAGTAAGTGGATTAAAGAAATAAAATTAAGGCTTTCCAAGCCATACAAAAGACTTTCAGGACGGACAAGGCACTGCAGCCGTGGATACTCAACCCAGGGGATGGCTGCACATCCCTTTGCAGGACTGAGAAATGCTGCTCATTTTCCTCAGGTCCGTCCCTGCTGTGACAGACAAGGCTGCAAACTGTGGCCCAAGCCTGGAGATGCCTGAGCTGCTATGTTCGTTGTCTAGGGTAGAATGAGGCACTGGCAAGTCAAAGCAGCTGTGAGGTTTTTATTGCTATAAGCAGGCTCTCAGTACAATTTAAACATTACGTCAACCCTTGTGATTTCCTGTGTTAAAGTTCAGACCCATGAACTACACCAACACCATACTGAGAAATCTAGGTCTTCCTGCTCCAAAAAGCAGAGAACTGAAGTTTAGCACATGAAGAACCTGCTTTAGTTGTAGGAGTAACACACCATCTGTGGGAAAGAGCTTGCCCCCCTTCCACAAAAGAGCAGTGCTGTAAATGCTGACTAAGCAGCTTACCAGCAGGTGAGGGGGCAGTTTTACAATCTCCAAATTGAAAGCAAGATCATACTTCATCTATGGATATCACAAATAAAATATGCCTGTGACTGACCTTTCCCTTCAGCAGGGCACTGGAGAACAGCAGCAAAAGAAGCACTGCATACTGACTGAAGGAACAGTCAATAAAATATGGATGATTTCTATTTTCATGGCTTGCCTACGGCAAGACCTCACCCAACAATGTAGCTGGGGGATGAACAAGATCAGGAACAGAATGAAACTTTTTTCTTCCCAAGATAGAATTACAGAATAGTTAATCCTCACTTGGAACAAAACAAGCCTAAAAATTGTTGTTCCCTGTGTCAAGTCTACTCTGCACATTAACTAGGTGGGAACTGACAACTTGACTGTGGTCAAGGACTAGTTATCAAACATGGTTATCTCCCCAGCAAGCCTGCTCCTCTTCCTGTGCATCATTAATCCTGTCTGCAGTACTGCAGATACCATTTCAGTCTGTACCATTACAAAGCACACATCACAGACGAGGATTGGACCGTGATATTTTGGTAGATCCACAATGATGCTCCATCCCCTTCTGGAGGTTGAAAAAAAACAGGGTGACACCCTAGTGAAAGAAAATATTTTTGTGAAAAAACAGGACTGAAAACATTGATTTTTGAGTTTGGAAACATTCACCATTGTCAGCTCTGACTGTTTGTGGAGGCCAAAAGGCCTTAAATTGTCACTTAAAAATACGATCTTTTAACCAGCATATTCTCCTGAAAACACTGCTCCCCTTCACAGTCATTTCGCAAGGCTCACCTCAGGTGCTAAAACATAACTGAGGTGAAACTCTGCCTAGACGGGAGACAGTGGCCCTGTGTATCCTGGAGGAGCCCCTGCCAGCACAGCTACGTGGGTACAGCCTCACAAGCGCAGCAAGGACGATCAGGGCTCTTCTCTCAACAGAACCTTTCAAACCTCTTTCAGCCTTTCTGGAAGGACAGCAGTAGTTTTTCCAACTAAAAGACATCAATCAGAAGAACTACGCCAGAAGAGAGAAGATCAGGGCTGTGCTATGATGGTACACGTCCAAGTTGTTAGACAGCAATCCGAAATAGCAGACCAGCATTTCCTCAGAGGCTTCTGCAGCAGCAAGATCAGGCTGCACCATCACAAAGACAAGATGTTTTCCTTCTTCAAATTTCAACATCAAGGAATGGTGCTGTCCATAGATTAAAGTAATCAGGAAATCCCACCAAACGCCACAATTAAAGCAGAACACACAGCAAGTATCTTCCCCAAATCCCTAGATAGTCATCATTAAATATTTTGATTTCTAACACTTCAGAATGAAAGACCCTTGATCTTCCAATTCATATCCAATAAGAAATATAATTCTCTCTCTCACACACACATGCAGAGCTAACAGGTCTGAATCTTTTCCTTCCCATTGACTGAAGAGAATTTATCCAATTTAAGACAGTGAAATCTGCATCATTCCTACATGTCAAACTGCTGTAAAAATCTCTGCTATTTTAAAAGCAGAGGAAAAACCCTCAACACAGTAACAGATAATTCCAACTGATTAATGTAGAAAAATAACATTTACAGATGCCTTTTTCCTATGTTAAAGGTCAACGTGATGCACCAAAAAGCTTCGTCTACAGGAAATTCACCCCCAACCAGCTCAAGGAGAGATGACACCAGCTTTCAGGTATCAAAGTCACAAAAAATGGCCATAATTTTTCAAGAAAAGCCTTGTGGATTTTTGGTTTGTTATTCTAGGTCTCATCAGTCTTCTTCCCCTCAAGAAAGCTGTTCCATAACACTTAAGTAAAAACAAGTAGCAGGGAGGAAACCCAATTCAAAAATGATACAGCAAGATTCTGCCCTAAGCCAGTCATTGAATATATTTCTAATGCCACATCAAAACTCACATTCCCCCATGGAAAGAAAAAAAAAAAAAAATTGTGGAAAGCGAGTAAATTAGGTCCTGTACTTGGCTGCCTTCCACCCCCTCTGTGGTTTTCACTGCCAAAGAAGCATCTTTTTTGCACTCTAAAATTAACCCTGTGATATGATAATGAAGCCTGCACACCACAGTACAGAAAAGGAACCCATTAGTAACGAAGATCACTGCTCAACTCTTAAGATAATGGACAACCCACTGACAGCTATCCAGCTTGCCTGGAGAAGGGAGAAAAGAAAACAGTCTCCTAAAAGGATATTTTGGTTTCATGTTCTCTTGAGACACTCCTACAGTGTGCTGAGCAGGCAGAGATAAAGCTGTCAGGACAACCTTGTAAGCCGGGAACCCTGTAAACTCCAGCACAAACCTGACTCTTGCTGCAGGAAGGCAACATTTCCCATGGTGCTTAATATCTCAGTCCTGATCTTGAGAGCTGGGAGGATCAGAACTGTTCAGTGGCAGATGATGGCTTTTGTTTTGCGAACAAACATCTTCCGGGTTATCATCTGCCAATACACTTCACAGTCTGCTCAGCAATTCAGTGCCCAACTGACCCAAAGTTGGAGTCAACAGTAGGCAGGTGTGAAGCTCCACATCAGCTCCGGTCTCACCAGCACTGTCAGTCTCGCAGCCTCAACCTGGATTTCAGTCACAAAGTTTAAAAACACTGCAAATGAACTAAATAGATCTGGGCAGGGTGAACTGAGCAGCTTCTAGCCAGCTGAAATACAGCATTTGTGCAGGAGCTGTGAATTCTTTCTACAGGTATTTGTACAAAATGGGGCTGGCATCATTCACATGATTGTGTGCATAATCAAATGTGAAGAAATGCCTGCTGCTCTCACCCAAGCTTTGCAGAGTCTCCTATGCCGAGCAAGAGAAGGTAGAAACAAAGGCTTTATGCACTGCTGTTACGGACAGGCACTCTGTGAAACAGAGCCATGAGAATTAACGGCTAAACTCATGTGGAAGGACTGGAAGGAAAAGGATTCTAGCAAGACAATTAGATGCTGCATGCAAGCCTGGGAAAAGCTCCATGTTGCTCCGGCCCTTCCTCATCCGCAACCATGAAGAAAAGTTACCTACGTTATTCATCTTTTTCCCTCTAGAAGAGGATGCCTGGATTTATACCTCAGGCCCCAGGATTTCTCCCCTGCTTCACATTCACACTCTTTGAAATGCCACGCCATGATCAGAGTCCCTCCAGTCAAGAACTGGACAGATGCGATTCTTTTCAGCAACTGTCAACCCAGCTCCTTAATCCTTATTTAACTTCAGGGATCAACATGCACTGGCACCTTGGGCAAACATACATAACACATTATTTTACAAAAATTAGGACAAATTTCTGTGTTAAAGAGCTCTTGTGTAAAGGGGAACAGAAATCACCCAGCAAAAAACAAATTCCTGGAAGTAAAGTATGCAGCTTCAATACACCAATGTGATCCTGGCAGAGATTATTCCGGAGCTTCCTTTGAAACTCATTACGATCCACCAAAGAATTGTTCCCATATAGGTTACCCTTTCTAAATTGTGTAACAAGCCCAACGGGAACACCCAGTAGTACCCAGCTAATTTAAACGCTGTATGTTATTGCCACCAAGGTGAGGATACAGCCCTACTTAACAAGCTAGCAGAAATGAATGTTGTTGAACAAGCTTAGGAGTTGTGCAACCTAAATTGTATCTTTATTGTTTTAAACAGGAATGGAAGAAGGAAAAGAGAGGCAGCAATAAAATATATAACAGCAAATTAAACTTCTGCAGTCATCTTGGTTCTTGCCAATCAAGGATACATTACAAATAATTTATCAAGGTAAGGGTGCACTGCTGATAAATTACTGCAATAGTTGCTTCTCAGATAACAGCAAGGTGTGGGCACAGAGGTAAAGGAGGTCTGGAGAGAAAGCATCCCCACATGAAATGGAAAGAGCCTCTCTAGCAATGAAAAATATTGTGGTGTATAGTCTCAAACACCCAGGACTATTGGCCAGCTGAAGAGGTTGCTGCAGTGATGACTGCCTGTGTACAGGCTGCACTCTATTACTCTTTAGGATATGCTATAATGTACAAAAAGAAAGAAGCCTATTTTGAAAAGCAAAAGAAATACCATGTTCCCCCTCAAACACCTGTATTCTGTGTGTCTTTGCTACTAAATGCAAGAAGTGATCCATCTGAAGAATTTCTTGCAC
The DNA here is from genome assembly GCA_033558185.1 of Dromococcyx pavoninus. NCBI lineage: Eukaryota > Metazoa > Chordata > Aves > Cuculiformes > Neomorphidae > Dromococcyx > Dromococcyx pavoninus. The sequence continues at coordinate 467,549 of JAUMJL010000594.1, forward strand.
TTGACTCAACATTAACACTTTGAAGCGGTGAGTTATCTCAATGCTGGGATTTCTCTGAATATTTTACAAAATATAATATGACAAAAGCAAAGGCTAAACCCTTGAGCAGTCATTTAATCCAAGGAACATGATTATCTGTGTAAACCAATGTGATAATGGACCAGAAAACAAGAAATTGAGAACATTCTTCATGAGTCACTAATGTTCACAGAGTTGCTGAATCACTCTATAGCCTTGGGCAAAGGATAACTTCTCCCAAGCATCAGTTTTCACATCCGTAGGATAATATTTAGTCCACTTGTATAGTGAGGATTTATAGAAAGTCAAAATGGTAACCAGCCACTGGATGACAAATGTGTAATCAGCGTAACACAGATACACTAAAAAGAATAGAACCGCTCAGTTACAGACACAGGAGGTGTTTTCTTGGCCTACATCAGTCAGCACTGACATTTTTCTCGAAGAAAAGAAACTGGGGCATTTCTGTTTATAAGTAGCTGCATAGATGCAATTGTGATTCAGGAGGAGAAAACTACAGGAGCATTTCTAAGTTTACATCTGAAATGGCCATCATCTGTCACCTATTCTTATTCTCAGTGCAAGTATATTCATTGCTCCTGCTGTTGCTGATTTTTATACTCTTAAATGCTCCCGGGCCCATGCAGAGTAGCATCACATCTGGATGGAACAGGTCCAGCAAATCCAGCAAGCTGGATTTACAACCACTGCTAAATCACCAAGCCAAGCAACTGGTATTATAGGCAACCCGTGCATCACATCTGGAAAGATACCTACAACGTAACTCATCTAGATCAACAAAACCAGAAAAAGACTGAAAATCCACTAAAGAAATTAATGGCATTAACGTTAGACATGGAAAGCAAAGATGGGCAGAAAACCCTACTGGGTAATGTACAGCTGGAACAAAGACTTGTAATCAAAAGAAAATCTTAATTCAACACACACCATACTACAAGTTACATCTCCAGGAAAGTTAACATGAAAAAAGTATGAAACAAAGCCAGTTAAAATACAAAACAAAGTTCAGTTCGGAGCAGTTATATAAAAGAGGAAAAAAGTACAGCTAGAACTGTTAGTTGTACACACTAGTTTCTTCAACAATCATTTTTTTTTAAATTGACAAAACTGTGCTACATGGACAGACGTCTACAAGATAACATTTCAAATTTAACCAAAATCAAGGTAAAATTTCCATTTATTTCACTGGATTTTAAATACGCACTATTTTTCCCCCCTCTTTCAGCATTTTGCAAGTAAAAAAAAAAAGTCACACACACAGAAACAACAGAAACTAAGCTAAAACTCCAGAAATTATAAAGAAACTTACAGAAGAAAATATTCCCACCCAGGATGGACAAGATTCTGCAGCACTTAGGCTTTAAATTATATATCTATCTTTAAAAAGAAAAAGTAATCACAGCACAGAGAGCATTTGCCAAAAAGAGCCCTTCTGGTTCTGCAAGTACAGGACTGTGCTCTTGCTGCCATGGAAACCGAGTCCCCAACTGCTCTGGTCCTGGTACAGTGCCACACATGCTCTCAAGCATTTAATAAAAATTAACAATGCAAAAATAATATTGATGTATCAGAAAAAGATCATCTAAAAAAAAATTGGTAATGAAGCTCACTTTGCATGGCTGCAGACTAAAGGCTGCTAGCTGTACTCTAAGCCAACTATAAAGCCTATTCTCTCCTAGCTTCTAACACTTGCTCTTGGCATTAACTATGAGGTTAAGCTGACCACTTACACTGCAAAAGGCCAGGAAACCTGGAGGAAAAATTGAAACGCTACCCACTACTAAAATAAGCAATATAGTTGAGCATACTGAGCACTGAACTGGTAGGTAGGAGACCTCATTTCTGGTTTTGGGTCTGCTGCTGACTACTTGTACAATCACGAGTCCCTCAGGGCTCTCTCCCACCTGCAAGAAGAGCTGTAACATCATCTATTCACCTCTTCAGCAGCAGCCAGCATAGGATTGCAAGATCAGTCCCAGCTCTGGGGAAAAAGTCATCGTCCTCATCAGGAACAGCACTGCAGTCTACCCGGGCATCAGTATTAGGGCAAGATGCAGAGTATACCTCACCCTGAGACACCATTAGAGAAGGAGCTCACATCCTCATTTTTGTGGCTCGTCTTAGGTTAAAATCTGGCTTTTGAAAATATTTTAGTTCGGATGGGTTTGGTTTTATTTTTCAACTGGCTTACAGCATTTTTATAACTTTTAAAGTAATCAGTTTGCTATCTCTTGTATTTCAGCCAGAATTTCTCACAGAGCAGAAAATCTGCATCAATTTCATCACAGGGCCTTTTACCCCCTTCCCTTTTGTCTATCTAAATATTAATAATTTTAAGAGGAAATAGAGAGTTAGAAAAACTACACTCGGCATTTTCAACACTTCCTGCACATGTACCATAAAACAGCATGGGCTTCCCTTTGGGTAGAACCAGCTGTCTGTGCTGAGAGCAGAGCACGCTGGAGCAGGCACTCTGCTCTCCCACCACGGACATGACACTGCGTAAGAAAGCAAGGAGCAAGACAAATCTTTATCCCTGTCACTCAAACTCCACTTGCCGATCCGTTTTCCTGGGCAATGTAAAGAAAGAAAAATTGACATCTTATGGCATTTTGTAAGGCATGCAATGACACAAAAAAGCAGAGCTGAGCAATAACACGCTTTGGGAACATCTTTGGAATTGCCAAAGAAAAGCTGCAGGTAAATGGGAAAGTTATAGCAAGGAAAATGCCATCAGAGAAGCAACAATATAAGGCGAATTTAATGCCAAATCAAGTCCACTGAAAACACATCTCTAATACAACATCACAGTCTCCCAGGCACACCAAAGACATGGTAAATTTGCCAGTGAATAAAATCTGGCACCATTAAAGAGCTAGCAGAAACACAAGCAGGGTGTCAGCTGTATTAGAAATGCTAAGAGAATCAATAATTGTCAGACATTTTCAGGCCTTAAAGAGTGTTTTAATGATCCTTTAGGTGGACAATGCAGACAAGAAAACTCATTATTCCAGCACTAGCAATCTCCTAATCTAGGTGTGTCAGATGTGTTCACCAACACACTACACTTGGTTTCTCATAATTGTAATTTTTTCACTTGAATTCATTTCTAAACATTTTCTGATTAATATTAAATTTTCCTTACTATCATCCACTCTAACAAGAAGTCACATCTCAAACCTGTGCTAATCCTGGGTCTATAACAGTGCGGACAAAAGAGAACTGGTCTACATTGACTTTTGTTTTATCTTTATAGACATTAAAATGCTCTGGATGAAGCTTGCCTACCTTGGCTCAAAATGTAGAATATTTTTATATCCCCTGAAATAAGGTCTCTTAACTCTTTGATAAACAAACCAAGTCACTGTTGGTTTTTACTGCGCTTACATAATTTTCTTCTTGAATTTAATTATTATTTTCAATCTTCTTATTCTCCTTGATCTCAGGAAGGCTTGTCAGATCACAGCTTGCTCCTGCAATTCTATCTAGAACAATCCATATGCTTTCTTGCTATAGCACAGCAGTACTCTATAAAATCAAATTCTCTTCCCTTTGAAGCCAGAATGCCCCCAGTGGCTGTGCCATGCACCTTCGAGTTCCCTCTTCTGTCTTTTCAGTGGTCCTATTCCAGTTCTCACTCTCTTTCCCAAATCACGAGCAAAGGTGATAGAAAGCCATTTGTTTCTAGCGATAATAAAACTCCTCACACAAATGTGCCAGGAAATGGGGAAATGGAGAAGGGCATGTTTCCCACGTGTACTTACTATTTGATTTGCTACATAAAGGATGAAGCACAGGGAAGAAGCCAAAAAAATATGCAAGTTAGTTTTCTCAGAACAGACAAGAAGAATATAATGAAAAAAGGTACATAAAGGAATAACCACATTCATTATGGAACACATGAGAATAGTAAACTAGTTCTGAACCCAGCTTTCATATCAATGCAGTACAGACCAGCACAGGCAGGCAACAGACACACAAGTGGCAAATGTATGCAAGTATGCAAGCTGACCATGCAACTCAAACTATCACTGACAATCAAGAATATTTGACCACACATGTGTCAAGGAAACCTACAACTCTTTTCATGGTGATGTATCAAAGACACCTGTCACTCAGCACAAAGAATACTGTCTCAACACTGAACATGAAGAATTGGAGCAAAAAACAATGAAGGACAAAAAAGTTATACGATATATGTGGCAATTGTGACTGCCTGCTGTCTCACTTTGTCACCTCCCATAACCTGCAAGCATGGCTCACCTTTACATTCTTGCATTCCAAAGCTGCTCAGGCCATATTTAATTGTTCACAAGATCCAGATTTTAAGTCTCAAATAGGCTTTTGATATATTTTTATATCAAGCTCTAGTGACATTTGAACTGAAAAGTAAGGAGAATATCAGGTTGCCTCCTGGGCTTTCAGCAGATGCAGCAGGAATCAAGCTCTCTGCAGATCCTCTATGGACAAAGCCAGCAGGAGAGCAGGAGTCTGTCTTCCTTCCAACAGCGAGGGAAGCTTGTCTCAGCTACACAGCCACACACTGCGGCCCCAAGGGCTGAGGCAGGGGGAAGATGGCTGATGCCAGTGTTCTACCGTGAATTTTGGACATGCAGGAACAGTCTTTGGAACAGTAACTCCCTTCAGACTGCACCTCATATCTGAGGCAGCCTGAATCCTGTCCAGTATAAAATATCCCTATGAACACTACTCTCCAGAAAGCAACACCGTGGAAAGGATCCCAATACAAATAGAGAAAACGGAGCTTTAAAAGAGAAATAGTGATTCAGCATTTGGCTGTGTCCCCCTGCAGGCAGATATTACAAAGCTTAAGTGGCCTTCTAGCTTGCATTTCATTTAGGAAACTGTTTAAGCTACTGCTTGCTTTTTGCAACTAAACTCTCTGCCACATTTAAGGATTAATCAACAGTGAAACATTTAAGCAGTGGTCTTCAAGTCCCTTTTACCCACACTCAGATCTGGATTAAGATAATGTGAGCCCTACTTGCAGCAGAAAAATAAGATCCTATCAAACAGAACCATCAAACTATGAGCCTTTACTTTGTGTAAAATACATTGTGTCTGGCTGAAATTTGCAAATTCTTCCTTGTTTTCTGCTGGCTGCCATTCCAAAACTTGCAAAACTGGGCAAAAAGTCTCCAAAAGCTCCTCCTGCTGCAGGTCTCTAAGATTTTCCATTCTGGGTGATGTGTCACACAGCAGCCGGCATCCCGGGCACACAGCTTGCAGGCCCCACAGCATCCACTTGTCCCAAGGAAGACACAGAACAAAACCCAATATCCCATGCTGAACATCTCAGCAAGGAGCAATCCTTCGCCAAAACACTGTGCCTCAGAAAATGGACATTTTCCGCACTATAAAAATAGCCTTGGTGTATAGAATATTGCTGCTATACCATTAAGGAAAATTCTCAGTGACTGCGTATCTACAAACATTCTCTGAAATAGGTTATAAAATTCAGGTTTGACTTTCCAGAGTTTCCTGAGAGGAAAAAACATCCCTTGCCTGTACACAGAAGAAGTGAAATGCATCTAAAAAATCATTCCCTGGAGCCCTGTCCTTATTGTGTGGATCACATACAGTGCAGATCATGACAGTGCAAGCAGTAAATTGAACAGGGATTTTGTTGTCAGACCTACGTAGGCTGGATTGAACTCAAGCAAATGATCTTGCAGAAAGCAGAGTCAACAGCCTTATACAGATTTAAACTCTGTAACAGTTACTCAAGATCTCTAATTCCAGAACTTAAGACTTGATTTCCCCAGCAGTCCAAACACCATTAACTTTCACTATTTTTCTATGGGAAGTTTAGTTTCCTTTTAGGAGACACACAGGAAGATTTTAAAGAACTTCTCTATTCCCTTTTTCTTTTCTTTCCCATAAAAATACTATAACTTTCTGAAAACATGAAAGGAAAAAGGCATCTTCATAATTAAGCAACCTTTATACAGCTTTATGTATTTCCACCATGCACACAAATTAGGATCTCCTCCTTCTCTCTTGTTAATGCTTCCAAGCCATGTGCCTAGAGATAAATGAGCACCATCTCCTTTCTTTCTGGAAACCTCCTATGCTATAGTTCTTTGCTAGCAGGATTTGTTTCCTTTTACTTCTTATAAGGCAGTAACTATATTCATACTTACTTGCTACCTACATCTATTTGGTTCCTTTTTTGCCTTTCCCCAACAGGGGCTGCACTTTCTGTAATCTTGAGCTACCTACCACAACAGAAAAGAATTACTAAATAGAAAGCAAATTCCAAGGAAACTATACAGGACAATTACTGAGATGTTCTCCTTAAGACTCTAAAACTACTTTGCATAAAAACGGACATTGGGTTTTGGGGGTTTCATAGAATAGAAAAGCCAATGTTATACCAGCAAAGCTCGGGGCAGAGGGAACAAATTAAAAAAAAAAAAAAGAACAAAACCCAACAAGGTTAGTCTTTATGCAAAGATGGCTCTAGCAGGAAGCACAAAGAGTAACGGCCAAGTTGTCAAGTCCCTGTTTTGCACAAACAAAATACAAATTATCTCCTTCCAGAACTGTTTAAGATACTCTTGGTTACAAAATCTTCCAGTGTATATAGACTGTCTACCACAAGGACAAGCTTGTTTCATAAACCAGTTCTTAACACAGATGAAAATTATTCTACTTCTTTGAGAACGAGGACTTATACAAGCAGCAATGAGCTATTACAGATGCATTATCAACTCTGGAAAAAGCATCAGCAAGTAATCACAGGGGTTGCAGGGGTATTAGTACTCATTACCAGCAGTTGCCTGCATTTTCTTTTCCTTTTCCGTCGCTCCTCTAGCATGCTAAGTTTTCCAGAACAACTTCTTCCAGTGCATGTATTTATAAAATAGTTATAAATAAACATCTGTTTATTACAGCAGTGATAACAGAGGTGATATCTAGAAGCAAAAACATGGAACAGATTCTTTCACCCTGTGAGTATAACTCTAAACATTACATACACTGAAAATTCGTATGCATTTTTAAAAGAAAACAATGTAAGCAAGAAAAATATATGTGAAAAGTGTAATTTAAATGTCTTACAGACTGTTTGGAGAAACAACTTCAAAGTCAATATATATATATATAGATAGATATATGAACTAAACAGTCCATGAGTAATTTCTATAGTACATTCCCCAATCAGTAAAAAAGCCAAGTTCGAATCAAAGTGAAGACTATTTTGTGATGTCTCCACATCCAAAAATTCTTCCCTAACATCTCAAAAGTCACCACTGCACCACAATCTAACCATCATATTTTTACTACCCCCAAACCTAACAACTGTGAAAACCCTCTGAAATAAAAATAAACCAGAGACAATTAGCCATCTAACATTTCTAATACAGCACAATTCACACAAAGCTGATAACCCAGAGGATGTTGTTTTACATTCTCTTTTCTGACACAGTGCTCGGAGGATGGATCACAAGGAAAAGGGAACGATTAAAACACATCCCAGACAGACACTCACTCATGCTACGCAAGGAGCTCAGTCCACAAATCTACTCTTCAACATGGAGTGCAGGGTGCAAAATCTGTTCCTCCGGCCACGATCCCAACCCCTGAAACAGCAGTTCCCAAAGTACTGTCCATAGGTCACCTACAGCTCACCAAGCCTTTGCACAACAGCACACAGAGGGACTTTTAAATAGAAGCCTTCAAGAATACCATTATCAGCCTGCTCAGAGATTACAAGTGCTTCCACGGATTAGTGTCTCTCTCTGGAAACTCATACACTTCTGAGAAAACTTGCCCAGCAATGACTACGCACAAGTTCAAGCCAATTCTCAGTCAGCCATGGCTTTCTCAAGTGTTTTGGAATTTGAAACATTCCAAAGCTAAGTTGCCTCTACCTAGGACCAACATAATTCCCAGATAAACCATTTCTGTATCTGAATTAAGTAAAGCTACTAACTCCCTATATCATAAACTTACACATATATAAGCCTATCAAGTCCTCTGAATACAAAACCACCAGAAATAAATGTTATGTTTTATGTTACAACGTTAAGATGTTTCCCATGAACAAGAGTTTGGGAAATCCTGCTCTCCTTAAGCTAATCTACTTAGACCTCGCTCTGACTATCACTTGCCATTATCAGGACAGTCGCATACTAAAAAACACATAACCAGTGACTTTACTTTTCCTGATATATTCCCCTGGTCTATGAACTTTCAAGAGTTTCACTCAGTGAATTATAACCTGATGCACATTCAATGGTTATTATCCTACAGAGATAATTTAAGAGACGTGTGGTACTTGGTGCAATATATGCAACTTAAAACTCCAAATTAAATATACTTCTCTTTCAGACTTAGGCTCCATAACTTCTTTTACAGATGCTTCTTATACTCCATGGGTTGAGACAAATTCTCCTAGGCTGCCAGAAGCTGTAAGTGAAGTAAGAGAGGTAATAACCACACAAACCTACAATCTACCCAAGGGTCCAGAGGATGCCACAAACTGGTGAAGGGTCTAGAGGGGAAGTCATATGAGGAGCAGCTGAAGTCACTTGACCTGTCCAGCCTGGAGAAGAGGAGACTGAGGGGGGACCCTCATAGCAGTCTACTGCTTCCTCATAAGGGAAGGAGAAGGAGCAGGCATCTCCCCTCTCAAGTGACCAATGGTAAGACTCGAGGCAATGGTAGGAAGATGTGCCAGGGAAGGTATAGGTTGGATATTAGGAAAAAGTTCTTCACTCAATGGGTGGTGTATCTCTAGAACAGCTTACCAGGGAAGTAGTCATAGTGCCAAGCCTGACAATATTCAAGAAGCATCTGGATAATGCACTCAGACACATGCTGGGGTTGTCCTCTGCAGGGTAGGAGTTGGAATCAATAATCCTGTGGGCCCCTTCAAACTCAGGTCATTCTGTGATACCCAAAGTTTATAGGATGCCACTCACATTGCACCAGGGACAAACCGCAGGAGAAGGCAAAACTGTCATCCTCCCAGGATAGAAAATACAGGGCTCCTTGCTCTCTCTCCCTTTGCACTATCAGGGAATCAGTAAGTGCTATGTGGCTGACACTGACAAGCACTGTTACTTGTTCATCCCCCTTCTCCTCACTATGACTGCAAATGCACATTTAACCAAAAAACTCACACCAACCCTAATATCTTGTGGTGATGCTTAAAAGCAAGCAGGGCTTCACATGAACACCTGCTGCTAGCCTTGAGCACGGACTCCTCCGGGATCAAAAACCTCTCCCAACTTCCTTGAGGACACAAACTTCACCTCCAGCCGCTCTGAGCAGAAACGTTGCTGCAGGAGAGGGTGGGACCTGAGGGCGGGCAGGGAGCGCGCACGGACAGGGGCAGCAAGAGGGTGCAGGGAGTGGGGCGTGGCGAGCGCGGGGCAGGAGGCGCCAGGTGGGCGCTCCCGCACCCCCCTGCAGGTGCCCCAGCCAGAGCAGGAGCCGCTCCCCGAGCGGGCCAGGCGGCCGCGTCACGGCTCGGCTGCTCCCAGCAGCCAATCGCCGCCGGAGTCGGGCACGGCGCGACTTCATTCATTCATTCATTCATAAACCGAGGCGCGGCGCAGCTGGGGAGCGCCCTGGTCCCGCTCCCCGCGCCGGGCACGGACACTCACGGCAATCCGCCTCGTCACTGTTATCCGAGCAGTCGTCGTCCTCGTCACATCTCCAGATGGCGGGGATGCACCGCTCGTTCCGGCACTGGAACTGGTCCTCCTCGCACTCCTTCGCGGTGCCTGCGAGACACGGGGCCGCGCCTGGGTTAGCGGGGCCGCGCACAAGCCGCGACAGGGCACCGGGACAGGGCACCGGGACAGGGCACCGGGACAGGGCACCGGGACAGGGCACCGGGACAGGGCACCGGGACAGGGCACCGGGACTCGCGGGATAGCGGGGCTGGGCTGCCCAGGGCATGGTGCGGGGCTAAGGGAGTCGCGTGACAGCGGTGATGCCCGAGCTGCTTTGCGCAGGGATAAAAGCGATCGTTCCCGTGGTTGCCCGCATTGTTTTAAAGGCATGGGGGGAAAAAGAGCCTGAGAACAGAAGATGGTTAAACGCGAAAAGCAAAAGACAAAGAAAAACGATAACGCACGGCGACGGTGGGACCTCTTGCACGACCCTGACAGGAGCGAAACCCAGGCTCCGGGAACGCGGGGTAACGGGCATCGGCGCCGTCCCGGGAGAAGGGAACTGACCCGGCTGGAGTTGAGGGAGGGGAGAGACGGAGCGAAATCTCCTTGGTAGACCGGAGCAGCGCTGCTTCCAAGAGGCACAAATCCGCTCAGAAAGGGATTAAAGGTGGAAGCTCCTGTCACCAGCACTAGGGCTGCATTCGCCTGCTGGAGAGCGTGCCCGGTCCCCGCAAGTCGCCACCCCCGTGTGAGCGCGTCAGGTCCCCGCCGGTCGCAGCCCCCGAGTGAGCGCACCCGGTCCCCGCCGGTCGCAGCCCCCGGGCGTGCCCGGTCCCTCCGCGGGGCACCGCGGCGAGCGGGTGCCAGGGCAGGTAGGAAGCTCGCCCCTTCCCCGGGAGGGCCGAGGCGTGCACTTGCCGCACGACGCGGAGGCAGAGCGGCGGGGCCGCGCGGCGCCGGACCCACCTTTGCCGAAGTGCAGCTTGAGCAGCAGCAGCTGGAGGAGCAGCAGCCGGGCGAGCGCGGGCCGGCACATGGTGCTCGCTCGCTCGCTCCGCGGCGCTGTGCTCGCTGCCCCGCGCTCGCTGTGGCCGACACCGCCCCCGCCCCGCCGCGCGCCGCCGCGCGCCGTGACGCGCCCCGCTGGGCGGGCCCCGCGCGCCGCTCCCGCCTAGCGCCGCTGGGAGGGGCCGTGGCCAGGGGTGGGGGACGGACACCTGCGGGACGGGTCCTGCGCAGCTCCTTGACAGCCTCCGGACACGTCTCGCACGCGCCCCCTCACGCGCCTCCAGACGACTCCTGCACACCTCCGTGAAACCTCCCTCGCACCTCCTTCACATCCCCCCTCCACACATCTCCTTAACACCCCCATCACACCCTCCCACACCCCTCTCGGCGTCGCTGGAACCCCGCAGGCGGCAGCCGTGTTAAATTTTTTTTTTTTCTGCAATTTTTCTCTGCTGTTGTGTATTTTACTCCAGGGAACCTTTTTGGATAAACATTTCATAGAGTCATATAATGGTTTGGGTTAGAAAGGACGTTAAAGCCCATCCAGTTCCAACCCCCTGCCATGGGCAGGGACACCTCCCACCAGACCAGGCTGCTCAAGGCCCCATCCAGCCTGGCCTTGAACACCTCCAGGGAGGGAGCATCCACAGCTTCCCTGGGCAACCTGTGCCAGTGCCTCACCACCCTCACCGTGAAGAATTTCTTCCTAATGTCTAATCTACATCTTCCCCCTTCCAGTTTGAAGCCATTCCCCCTTGTCCTATCACTACTTGCCCTTGTAAAAAGCCCCTCCCCAGCTTTCCTGTAGCCCTTCAGGTACTGAGAGGTCTCCCCAGAACCTTCTCTAGGCTGAACAACTTCAACTCTCTCAGCCTGTGCTCATAGCAGAGGTGCTCCAGCCCTGTGATTATATTTGTAGCCCTTGTCTGGACCCATTCCAGTAGTTCCATAGCCCTCTTATGTTAGGAGCTTATTTCCCACTCATACAATTGCAATTCTGCATTTCTATAGTCATTTTTTACCTGGAGGCACGACTCCCCATGCCATCCCACTTGGGCTTGGCCTAGATCAGAAGCCTGTAGCCTCCTACTTAAAACTTCCATATCCATGCTTGGGTACACATCTCCAGGCCTGTCTCACCTGCTGAAGGGAGCCTACAAGAAAGGTGGTGAGGGACTTTTTACAAGGGTCCCCTCCAACTCAGGACGTTCTATGATCATCAGTCAAATAAGCAGATGGACTCGTATGGCTGACAGTAGGACTTGATTATCTTAGAAGTCTTTTCCAACCTTGATGATTCGATGATTCTTTTAAATGACCTTGAGTCACAAGTGGTGTGCGTTCCTCATTCCTTCAGATCTCCCACTTAGGGATTCCATTATGGCCATATGGATGTGGTCTCCATTTAATTGTGTTCAAACTAGTGAAACAAGTACACGGTGTGCCAAAGGTGTGGCCTCCCTTCACACTTGCTGCTGCTTAAGCCCAGGTGGTTTGATCAGTGACTATAAAGGACACCTTTTACAAGCCATGAGGGCCGTTTTTATCATCAATTTACACAGTGCTGCTGAGAAAGGGCTTCACTGTCTTAATTAACACTGTTGTTGTTCATACACTCCGGATTGAGTATTTCAGTAATCTTATGAAAAAATATTTTTCAGGAGTAACTTGAATCCAACATCACAACGGGATTAACATGATTTTATGTGAAGTGTTATTTAAAAAATATAATCACTAATTTTACAGAAATCAAAGGAACAAAACTTTTCAGTTTCAAACCCTGAAATGCTGGAGATGCTCCGCCATCTAAATGTGCATCTGTGCCTTTAACAACAATTCTGCAAGTCATTAGCCAGTGGTGTCACTAATGCGTTAGAATCATGTGAAGAGAAGAGAAGAGCTAATCATTGAGCTATTTCACTAGCAGCTTATAGAGTATTAACAATTTATTCAAGCCTTTTTGAACAATTTTTTTTAGCATGCAAAATGTAGCGCATGTTTGTGTTGGCTGGATCAATGTGATAGATGACAATAATTGCTTAAAGCAAATGAGATATTTATAATACATTAGGTTAATTTTCTCTTTTTTAAATGTGCCAAAACACAGATTCATAAAGCTTCTATAACTCCTGGCCTCATTCTTAGCTTTGCTAAGTTAGTTTAAATTGGAAGTGGCTCCAAAGACAATAATGAAGCTATCGGATATGAAACAGGTGTGAATATGCAGAGCATCAGTCACAGCAATTATTTGCTACAATTCCTACCAGAATTCGGTTTTATTAAAAACCAAAACAGGTAGTTTGGCCTCAAAGCCTCTCATGGAAAACAATGTTAATAAGCTTTTTGAGTAAATTGCTCTGATGACACCTGACCAACAGCAGTTTCAACAGCCTTCACTGACCAGCCATTGGAGGGGCTACTTGTAGCCTAGTACCATCTTGTGGACATCTGTGTCTCCAAGGAATTACAGAGGCAAGAAGGAAACTAGAGCTGCTAAAGAGGAAGTAAATTGGGCAAGGGAAACAATTTGGCATATATGAGAAATTAATCTAATTTTATCCATTATGTTCTGATAGTTAATTAAGACTGTTAAGTTACTTCCCGAGGTGCTTTTCTTCCAGGAGCTCACCTCTTGAGTCAGAAACTGGAACAGGAGCTCTCGCTGCTTTTATCCAAACTGTATGGAAATCGGTAGAGTAACAGACATATTTGGCCAAACAATAAGTCCCCAACATTTAATATGCAACATTTAATATCCATCACAGACAAAATGCATTCTAACATACTGCATTTGTTATTGGCAATGGAGTTTGCTTATAGATTTGACACACATAAACCAGTCTGTCTAATGTCAAGAGGAGTCATTCAGAATCATGTAAAAAGCAATGCACTAAACTTACTTTAGTGCAAGTTCATGTGGTTCTTTCCAGCTTTTGACCATTCTATGTACACTTTGTTTTGCAGAAGAACGCTACCTGCATTCAGACCAAAAATCCATCCTGAGCAATATGCTACAAGCACTTCCATATTTCCATTGATTTCCAAGAGCTCTCAATTAAAATTTTTCCCCTACTAACTTCCTTAAATACTTGCACTGTTGTCCATGTGGCTATAGGAATTTCCACTGATTCCTGTACTTGACCACTGTTGCTGTAGCATCAGTGTCCATTAATATTTTACCCTCCAGCCCTGTTACATTACTGTGTCCATCTCTGTTTGTCTCTTTGTAAGGGCACTTTTAATGACAGATACTGTTACTTTCCTTTTGCATGTGTGAAAGCAAGTTAGTACTCTCATACTTTGTTTTTTGTCATATTTTTATTATAAAATGATGTCCATATGTTGATCTCCATTTTCTACGCTGTTATTTTTGCAACTTTTATTGTTCTAAAATGCTTTGTTTGATATATTCTATAATCTCTTTTGTTCCTTAGCTTAATTTTATTCTCTTTCAACTTTAACATCTTTCCAGAGAAATCCAATCCCCTAAGTAAGCTATTTGCTGTTTTGCTTTTCATATTTCTTATTTAAATCCATGCCCTGTACTACTTTGTGTCTTGGATCCATCTTCCTCTTGCATGTTCTAAGAACTTTTAACAACCACTGTGACTTTCCTTTGGCTTGTTTTGTGCCTAAAATGTCAGTTTAACCCCCTTAGCACACTCTTCTAATGTCTTCTATGACATCCTTATTTTTAGCCAGCTCATGGCCCTATAAAGAAAGGAGGACATCATACAACCAGATTTAAATCAAACTCCATCAGTTTATTATCCAAGAATTTACTCACTTCCATAGCCATAATTCATCTTTGTCCTAAAACTGTCTCTCAGTTCTCCTTTATTCAAGTATAAGAAGCAGTATGGTACCACACTGCTGGCCAAACAAAATCTCAGTAGTGCTTATTGTCCAGGTATGAGACTGTAAAATAGATGACTGCATCATATATTCACTGAATGCATAGACACATGCATAGGTATCTGTATCCTGCCTGTGCATATGACTCATGGATTCTTGTGCTCAGAGCAATTCTGACTTACAACCGCTATCTTAAACTTTATAGATACACATATAACTGCAAATACAAGTTACTCCACTTTGACTACCACCTCCTGGTTTTCCTTAGAAAATCAACTGAAATATTGCCCAGTGCCATTCAGCAGTTCTCCAGCCGTGTAAAAGTATCTGGGAATAGCAGCTCCCTGGGAATGTGGCTTGCTGGAGAGTTACTCACAATACTTTTCTAGTATGGCTTCAAATCCATCTTCTTCCACTTCATGCTCTTGCTCCTGCCTCTTTGCTCTGTCAAAGGAGTAGGAAATGTTAAGGGATAAGAGATGCTTTGCAGTCCATTGGTAAAGTTTTTATTCAGCTGAGAGGAGTTAACACAGACTCATTCCCATTCCAAGGCTGAACACCCTACCATGGCAGTATCCCTAAACAAAAGATCTTTGAGTACAACCAAACCTAGAGTCACAATACAGATCTTTCCCATTAATTTTAATGAGCATAAGAATGAAGGGACTGAGAAGAAAAACAGTGAGGATTAGGTGTCTGGCAAGATCTTTTGCATGCTAGAGGAGCACTGCTATAGACTGATCTCCTCTTTGCTGTCGTACAGTGACTAATCACTGTGAAAGCTAACAGAAATGCAGACTTGAGGCCATAGTTAGTAACAAGTACAGTGGGATTCTTTCAAGATGTTTCACTTCAAACTATTTATCCTATTACCACTAACAAAGGAATCATGAACTGGAGCAAAACCGAAGTTGACAGTGTCTCATGTAACTCTACAGTGACCACTATACCCATGCTGTAAAGCAGCAGATTAGTACCACAGGCTGCTGTTTGCTCTATGGCTCCCAAAGGGCTTTGACACAAGCAGTGAAACCTCATAGCAGCACAAAGCCTGGATTTTGTTGGTTTTTTCTTTTTAAAAATTCTGTGAGCTAGATGCTTACTCCGTTTTCCTCCCACACCTTATTTGTTTAGTCCCCTATGTTGCAAAGAAGTGGTGTACTGTGTGTCGATGGTGGAAGCAGAGACAAGGTCTGGTTCTGTGAGGTGCAAAATTCCCTTGGCTCCCAGCAGCCCTCTGGAAACCTCTAAGCATCTTGAAGGCTCACAGACAAATTATTTTAGCATTAATTACAACATCAATGAGAAAATAATACCCAAATGGGAATTTAGGATGATGTCTGCATGGAACATTTCTCATTATTTTTGTATGGATTTCATGTGACAGCAGAACACTTTAAAACCCATCTTGCTTTCAACCTAGTGCTCAATCTTTGCCTTCATGCTAAGCAGCAGGCAGAGTAAGTCATCTAATTTGTAAATTCTTATAGCTGCTTGACAAGGCTGTCTTTCTTTATGAAGGAATACGACTGCAACATTTGTTGTCCTTTTTAAAGTGAGAGGTCATTCTAAGCAAATTTTTCAAAGTTGGATTCTGATTTTTTTTCATGCTTTCTCTTTTGATTTAATAGCTTGTCTTTAATAATTTTTTTCAAAACTATCCCATTAGATGTTGCCATCCCACCACTGTCAATTCCTAAATAACAAGAGAATGAATGGGGTCTTGTGCATAACCAAAACATTTGAGCTTAGTCAGAGTGGAATTATTTGTTTTTCAAAGTGAATAAAAATCAATCTAGTTTTTAAAATCCCCCCAGAATAGGAATGGGGGAAGGAGAAGAAAAAGGGAGACACTGGGAGATCTTTTTTCCTCCTTGGAAGTGTAGGGCTGACTTTCAAATATTTCTTCGCTTTGCACGGTGTTTTGCTTAGTCAATGATGTAATTCTTCTGGGTGTCTGTATGAGATACATGACAGTCACATGAATGCAGCCTTGTTTGCATTTTTCCATCAGTTTGAGAAGAGTTACCAGTCTAACTGAATTGTGAAAATCTTGTTTCTTTGAAATTGAGAAACCTTTTCTCACAAATGTTGGGACAGAGCTGACGCCATGTGTAGAAGCCGTACTTGTATAAGTGATAAATTTGTATGTGCACTCCCAGAGCTACAGTTCTTCTAAACTAAGTTTCAGAAAACACGTCCTTTCAGATTTCCTCCCTGTTATACCATGTTGTAACAACAGCAGTTGATGGATCAATCCCTGTGGCGTTTTGTCATATCACATAAAGCATCAAGTGATAGATGCACTTCAGAATAAAATGTCCTGGAGACAGTTTCTAGAAACACAAAAAGGCTCTCCTCCTACCCATGCTAGCGCACCCTTCAAAATACTCTCCCATTCCCAAGTCTTCCTTCAAATGCAAAATTGTGTCTTAGTTCCACAGATGTTAAGGTCTAACCAAGATGGATCAAGCGAAAGAATACAAGCAGGTAGATACTTGTGGTTTAAACAAACCTGAAACAACTCTTACTAATTCAGCTGGTCCTTGTTTTCCTGCACCTCTTGTGCTTCAGCCCTGTATTCTCCTATGGCTCTGATAAAGTCCAGTATTTATGCATTGGTATGTCTATACAGATCTTGTCAGACTCATACAGTTTTAACTTCCACAAGCACTTCCCTCAGCACTTGGTTAAAGCACTTCAATTTTCACTCATGACACTGCTGCTGTTGTCTCAGAAAGGCTCTGTCTCCCTCACTTTCACATGTCCAAGCTAATCTCAGAGTGAATATTTTTTTAAATAATATTTCTATTTCAACACAACCTGTGCCATTTTGTAGGATTGCCAGATATTTTTTGTCCACTGGTCACCAGAGTTTGGTCTTGGTACTTTTGAAGGAAGCCCAGGATCCCTGGGAGGACAAAATGCAACACCAGGCCAACACACAGCACAGGAGGAGAGCACTGAAGGGCTGCAGACAACCTCATAGCCCTGCACATCTCTTCCCTTTCCCCTGGAAAATGATAGAATACATCCCATGGCCAATCAGGTTAAAGCAGCTCATATTCAGTGGGGTTAGGGGGACAGTGTTTGTAGCTCATATTTCAGTGTAGAGGAACACCTGCTTTCAGTCTGAAAGTGAAACTTCAATTCAGCAAATCACCCAGCCATTACAAAGACACAGAGGGAAGTAAAGGCCACCTCTTTTTGTACAGGTTCCCAATCTTATCTTTTCCTTGCCAAAACAAAATCAATAAAACAAAACACCAAGATTTGAGTCTTTTGTTAATCATTTGACAAGCAAAGTCTATAAATTCATTTCCCTATTTCATTCCCTTATTTATCTTGCTGCTCTGAAAGTCTTGGAGGGACAATGAAAACTGGCCTGACTCTGGCTGTCTCAGTCAAATAAAGCTGGCATGGACAGGGAGTTACACTTAGCCACCCACCCACACAATTTTAGCTTCCCAGCCATCAAAGCACAATCAAAACTGCATTTTCCTGACTGTCAGTTTCTCTATGCGTTTCTTAAAGCGCAGATGTAATAGGTTTTACAGGGAGTCCCTTTGATTCATGCCAGCCCTGCACATTCTCATTCTGCCCCTAATCTCTCCTTTGTGGCACGCGGACTTGGAGCGGTGGGCATGGATCCCAGCGGACACTGATTACCATCCAAATTCACTTTTGGAAAGGATCCCATCTGGCAACTGCAGAACCCAAAGCTTCGACCCTCACCATTGTTCTTCTCCAAAATGAGCAGATTCAACTTTATTACAGATTAAACATTTGCTGTATTTTATGTTTAAAGCTAATTCCAAGTGCTATGTCAAAACACAGAAGCTTTATTTGCTGACCCTCCTGTAGGGTTTTTATTTTAAGGATGAATAAAAACTAAGCAGTCCAAGTCACTTATTTTTTTTCAGAATACATACAAAGAATTGCTCCCCAAGCTTAAATTTTGCATGTCAGTTTTCATCTGGGAGCAGATTCGTTTTTACAGCTCAGTTATCAGCTGTGCAAACAGGCTATTATTCATGTTCATTTAGGGTCTAACAGTATTATTGGCCTCTCAAAAATTTGCCAGGCCAGGAAAATTTATGCAGGAGCCATTTTAGAAAAGGGAGAAAAATGAGACAAGGCTGAATAGGCCCACGAAAGGCAGCCAGTGGCCTTGTACACCTTACCCAGAGAGCCGAGAGCAATGTAGTTATCTCCTGTTGCACACTCCCCACAGTGAGGCTCACATCAAATCCATGCATAGCTCTGCACTGTGACCTCTCTCTCCCCATCTGGGATCACATATGCAGGGTGCAGATGGTCAGATTGCTCTGCGATCCACTGCGGAGAAGCCGTAGTTGGTATTACAGGTCATGACACTGCCCTGAAACTGGGGAGTGTACCAGGCAGTAGAGCCCTGCATACACAGAAAATATCAAAACCCTTGTTCCACATCAACTGGACCTTTCTTACCATTTGACCCATCTAGCATATCTGATGTGTGGATAATGACAGGTCTTAGTTCACAACTCAAATTCCCCCCAGAATAGCCAAAGGGCACAAATACAACCTTAAGCAAAGTGTCCAGTCATATTTCTTGCAGTGGTGCTCACAGGAGGTTTCATGGATAAACATCACTTTTCTTAAGCAAGGATAAACTGTAAGGCTAGACTGTGCAAAAAAACCCATCAAGAATTAAGTATTACTGTGCCTTATATGCTTATGTTATGATCTGTTGATCATAGCACATATCATTCAACTGAAAGTGAAAATTGTACCGATGACAGCAATCTTTTCCTGTGCATTATATTCTTAAGAGTTTAGTAACCTGCAGTTACTTATCTTTCTGAAACGTGAAAAATTCTAGTAATATTAAATCAAAGTCTTCCCTTATCAAATAGAAATTTAGTAGAGTTAAGTTCTCTCCAGTTTTGTCTGCAGCGTGAGGTGGCATTTTCATGGATTTTATTATGTCAGTTTTTCACAATATCAGTTTGATAACGTGCCTGCAAATCAAAAGTAATCTTTTGACTTTCGTGCAGTATCACTAGTGAGTATTTCTTGACAGTCTTTTAAGACAGACTGTCCTGATATTGTTACCATTAACATTTGAATTGGTTACTGTCCTGCTCTAAAAGTTCGCCTCCCTCTCTCGGTAGCTTAAATGACTCTTTTGTCAGTCTCTTTATTAAAAATGCAGAAATGTATTATCATCCCTTATCAAAAATTCAACCAGTATGGTTGGCACCCTTATAAAATTTTTAAATTGTCATTGTTCTCATGTTAAGTTAAAGCCCCCTCATTTGCTTTAGACATCTCTGGGAATTCATCCATCTCCAAAGGAAACTCGAAGGGCAAGAGAGCATTCCTATGATTAAATGCAAGAGTAAACAATAAACATAGTGCACAAGGATCCAGATGTAAAAGATACCAGTACTTAAGATAATTTATATTGAAATAAGCCAGTGCCTGAGTCTTGCACAGCAGAATGGAAATTTGACAGTGGACAAAAAGTAAAGAGACTAAAAAAGGCTGAAAAGTAAAATTTAAGTTGAATTTAATATAATTTAAGGTGGCCTTTCTTTAATTATTGCTGTGGGCAGAGGAGCTTATTACTTAATGATCCTTAGGCTGTTCATGGCTTTCAGCAAATCCTAAATTCTCCATCTTCTGCCATGTGAGCAGTCAGACTGACCACCATCTTCTGACACCTTCCTGTGTCATCAGCACTAATATTTATCTAGGCAGCAGTGAACTTGATATAAATCCATCCTCACTACAACCTTGTGAGCAACCTGAACACCTCACATGATTACTATTCATCTAGCTCAGATCTCTATATACTGCATTGCTGTGTTCCATGTAGAGCCTCCTTGAAATCCTGTCAGAGTTAACCAGTATTTGTTTACAAAAACTTATGAAACCAGGCAATCCATCCTCACCACCTGGAGGAAACCAAACTGCCCCTCTTTCCCGAAGGCAGATAATTACACTTATTATTCTTTCAGTGAGTAACAGCAGCATGGGACATAAATATAAACAAGACTGGTGACTCCGCCAAGGAAAAGACTAGTCTGGCATCTCAGGTCACTGCTGTTGTCAGGTGCATGAACCACCACCATGTTCCTAAATAACAGTGGTAAAACAGGAAATACTGAAGTTACCAATGGATGCTGAAGTCCCTGCCCAGTACTTTTCATGATCAAATTCTTTTTTCACTTACAGTATTAATAAAATTCATCATGAGAGATGCCTGCATCAGGCTGGCTCTTTATTTTCATTCTTAGTTTCAGATGAAATAGTTTGCATATTTCAGAGAACTAAAGCAGGGAGAAGAAATTGTTCCCCCACATGAAAGAATAGAATAACCCTAGTACCATTTAGCTGAAAAGGCTTTGGCTTCCCTCTCTTCAGATCTTGAAGTAGGGACTTCAAATGAGTGAAAAACAATGTAACATTTATTGCACACAAAACCTATGCTATGCTTACATTATAAAGGCTGCTAATCAAGCACATAAAATGGTGTGGTTTCCTGTGAAACAGTAATTCAAGTGTTTCATGCACAGGCACCACGATAGCACTGTAAATGACACTGGCACATATGCTCTTTTCCATAGGACCCTTACCTCATTCAGTGCACAGAAGGAACAATGTTCAACTAATGTGTAGCTTTCAATAGTTTATTTTCTGTTCATTATTCACACTCACCAGGCAGAATTTACTGCATGCTATTCAGATTCTGCTTTGAAAACAGAATTATTCATGTCTTCATAGGCTGTTCTGTGGTGCCTATCACAATTGTATGAATGCTTCAGACATCAATGCATTCATTTTATAAACTTTCTGGGATGATATGGTGATAGTTTTTGCCATTTTTACAGAACATGAACTGAGCAAGAAGTACCAGATAAACTTGGATAACTAACACAAGCTGTTTAAAGTCTGTGTTTTCAGACTATTATACAGTACTTCATATATTCAAGTCTAAGATCCCGGTGGCTTCAGCTGAACTGTGATTATTTAACAGTTACTGAGTTTACAACTCCGGGATCTTAGCTGTGTACCACAAAAAAAAGACAAACTCACAAGCAGAAAACAGCCTTGAAAATTTTGGTTTGATGCAAGTAGGAGAGTTCCCTGGCACATGTGGAGATATAATCCATTTCTCTGCTAGTCACTTGCCACAAGAGAAAGCGATCACAAACCCTTCATTTTTCCTACTGCAGATCCCTGCACCACTGGCTGTGTGCTCTTCACTTTCTGCAACAGGAAAGGTTTTGGTGCTCATTCACTACAGCCTATTGATTTATCCGTAGAGCACACATCATTATGCTGTTTTTTAAATTAAGCAAAGGTCCCAAGGAATAAAAGGCAGTATGCAATCCCATAATTACAGATTAACAAAATTCAAGTGGGTAAAATAGCTAAATTAAGGCTGCACAGGAAACACAGGAGAGCTCAAATTTTGTGAACTTCTTTGTCATTTTGACACTGCTTTGTCATTAGGTTTTCTAAACTTATGTGTGTAAATCTCTTTTTTTAGCACAAACCACAGAGCCAGCTGATGTCTCCTCGGGCTCTTAGTCAGACAACTTGCTTTCACAGTTGTTGGGCTGCAAGAAAAAGAGGGAGGACGAGTGCCCAGCCTGACATAAAGTATCCCATGACTGTGATTAAACACTGCTCAGCTTAAGCACATCATGCTCACTGCACACAGAGTCACAGGAGGTTTCAACAGTGATTCTCTGGCAAGATTTTTGGACCCAAACCCTATGGATGTTGGGCTGTCAGCATGCAGAAGACTATCCACAGGAAAACTTAAACATGTAGAAGTTAACACTTCCGCCAAGCTTTAAATGATGAGAGAAATATGCCAGTCCCTCATGTCCTCTGCAGCTTACAGCTGTCCGTGGCTCCTACTGTCTTCTTTGTTTCTGAGCTGAAAGCAGAAACAGAGCATCTGATTAACAGAAATGTTGGAGAGACTAAAATGTTTTTTTTATGATGAGTTCTAGGATCCATTGTTTTGTGTGTTGGTAAATCAAGTCAGTCTTCAGCATAAGTGAGTTTTCTCATCATACGGTCCATCTTAATATCCTGCCACAGGGAAGTCTGGACCATATAAACGGCAGATGTGTATTGGTTATGTTGGCTGAGAGCTTATTTTAGTGAGGAGGAGCTGAGAGTGAGGCAACAAACACCAAAAAAAAACCTCATTGTGGGAGGGGCTGAATACCTGTTACAGAAAGGGTGTGGCTGGGTGCATAGAGAACTTGGATCTGCTCTTGTAAGCTTTTGCAGTTGTCTGTCTCTGTGAGTCAGTTACATGGATCTTGAGAAGTGTCCTGGGCTTCTGTAGAGATTCCAGCTAAGCTTGTAGTATACACTCACCACCATCTTCTCAAACACCTTCATTGTAAAGTAGCCCATGGGCAGCCAAAAGAACACCTCAGAAATGCCAGATAATTTCCCCTTTGTGCATATATTGGAGAGCTTCTGTTGGGAAACACAACAAACTTTGAGCACTTCCTGGGAGATATCAAATTCCAGAACAAAAGAGAAGAGTGAAGAAATCCAAAACCATCAATACCTCTTCCCTATATGGCAAATCAGTCATTCAAACTAATCACACCAGCAAGGCTTAGACTTTAGATCCTGGAGGATTCTTATCACTTCGCTAGTTACTCTCTCAAAATACCTTTCATATTACATGAGAAAGAAAATGCATTCTGGATGCATCCTTCTGCACCGCATAAGATAGAGGCTGTTGTGCACATGAGCACAAGATAAAGGGATATGGAGTACCAGGAAGTCTGACTTACATTAATGGAAACATTACTGTGCAGTGATGCGACATTCCTGGCTAGGAACTGGTGTGAAGCACAAAAAGGGAACACACAGCAGGGCACCTTATTAGGCAGGTTGGTGTCGTTGCTTCAGATCAGAGGAATGGGTGTTCATAGAATGATGTGAGAGCCAGAAAGCCTGCTTGCCGTGCTCTGCCTGGAGAGTGAGGGCAAACAGGAGCAGTGACCGAACAGCGTGGAGCCCGTTGTGGCCAAGAGAAACATTTGTCACATTTTCAGACAAGGGAATGTGAAGTACTGCAGTGCAAAAAAGCAAAGTCTGGGTCTAGGCATCCTTAAACTGTTGCTCGTGCTTCTCTTAGGATGTGTGCAATGTGCTTGTGATTTTGTTCTGACTGAGCTCACAGCAAAATTACTCAAAACCCTGTGGAGAATAACATACCTGTCGACTGGTGTTAACGCTATCTTCTTCCCTAGGACAATATTTGGTTGCACAGATGTCGATCTGCTTGTTCAAATAAGAATTGACTTAGATCCAATGATTTTTGTTCATGGAAGGATTAGTTTCTCTGGGTGTAGAATTTGTTAAAAATCAATTACATGCTATGAAAGACAGAGGTATTCAGTGATGGTTACTTATGTTCCTAACTGAATGGATTCAGCCATCTATATACTACTCTTTTTTTAAAAAAAAGAGAGCAAAAGCTTCACTGTGTTATTGTATTTCTTATTAGTGGGTCTGAAAAATCACTTTTTTTCTATAATATTAGTGCTTTCTTGTGGACAAATATTGATTTTTTTCCCTGCTTCCTCCACTCTCCATGGGTATATCCTTTTGCTACTCTTTTACTCTTTTGACCTAAATGAATACAGTCATCGTTAACACAAACAGGGTACTATGTGCTACAGTCATGGACAAAGGAGCATTTAAAAATTAAATTTCTGGCTCAAATTAATTATAGATCACTTGAAAGAAGAAGTTATCCTTATCAGGCAGCTGATTTGAGGACATCACTTCTATACTGGGCCAGGCAAGAATCCGCAGGCACAGTACCCTCCTTCCACTGGTGGTCAGCAGCAGATGCTTGGGAAAAGACTATATGTGTGATCCTTTTCTGACGCAGGCTTCTGAGAAACAGTGCTTCAGGGAATTCCTGGTCTACAGGTTTTCCTTAGACCATTATAATTACTGTCACTAGTGGATTTACATTTAAGGAGAACTGTTAATTTATGTAGTGATTAATAATAAAAAAGGCTTTGTGCAGCAAGATTGGATGTTCCCACCAATACTAGAAAAACACCCAAACTATAGAAACTCTTTGCCCCCCAGTTGGGATTAACATTGTTTTTGGAAGACTCTGGAACGCTGTGCAAGAAGTTGAGAAAAATATCTATCATCTTTGCTTCATAAGGAAAGGATGTACAATTTCCAGGAATACCCAGTACCATTCATGAACAGACCATATGCTTACGGAGAGATTTATCAAATCAAGGAAGATTTACTGGTTTGTTGTCATAAAAGTCCCCAAGAGTCACAGTGAAAGATGAAGCTGGGTGAATGCAGGAGGCTTATAGCAAGAACTAAAACTGATGATGTTACTACGGACTACACAATCCATTTGATACGCTGTGCAGAAAGCATTGTGGCCGCTACGTAAATCTTAGAGCTAAAGTGCAGGAAAAGAGGACACAACAACTCAAGCCAGAGAGATTATTTAAGCAGCAGGTGAAAAGAAAGCATAACATCTTCGATCTTACTTTAAAACAATTTCCTTTCAGACTGCAATGTTGACTTTCCCAGAAATTCAGTGTAAAACCATGCCACTGAAGCACATCTGACTTGGAAATAACCTGCTGTTAAGAGACCCGCTAAGAAACAGCAAGAACAAGTTTTTGGAGTTATTTCAGTTCAAGGCATTGCACACATCAGGATCTACCTCAGTTTGAATGATTCAGCCCTTAGCAGGTACTCTTGCTGATGACAATGTCAGCTATCTGCCCCACTGGGTTTCTCAGTACTATAGCAGAGAAAACACCTTTCTCTGTTTTCAGGTACATTACGTCCAGATGTTTCAGTAGCACAATGTAAATGCATATGACCAAATCCAGATGCCAGCACCACTGGAGCAGCACAGGATCTGTAGCACAGGATCTGTAGTGAAAAGGCGAGAGGTTGTTTTACTTGAGATGCTGCAGATACCAGGCAGAGTCTGGACACCCCCACCTCTCTCTCTCTCTCTGTCTGGGGTCAGGCAAGTGAGCCTTGCTGCTGCTCTGATAAAGATGCTCCTACTCTGCAAGCTACACTATTACCAATCCAGGGGCTTCAGGTTAAAAAATAATGGTAGATTTGTTTATTTGTTTGAACAATAGTAGAGCACTGATTTGTAACTAAAAGCCTGAATGACAAATTAACCCCTTTAAAACAATTATTTATGAAACTGAAAGCACGGTTGTTCAGAAACACGTATGTTCCCTATCAGTATGTCAGCAAGCTGCTTTAGATTAGCCTTTATTTCCCTGCTTTATCATCCTTTCTATTTAATAATGGCCTAGATCTCATTTATATGGGGTGGGCATGTCTAGAGACTTTACTGCATTAAATTAGAAATTGTATTTCCATATTATCTGTGACATTCAGATGCACCTCTATTGATATTTCTTCCTTGGTTAATTAAGCACTGACTTGAGTATTAGCTCAGATCTTGGCCTTCCTCTCAGAGGTGATAGCAAGCTCTACATTCTCTCCAGGAGCTAATACACAGCAGCTGTGATAGCAAGTGTGTAAATTCTCTTTGCTATACCTTTAGGAGAGTCCATCTTCATCCTATATTCCCATAGCTATATTTAATATTTCCCTATCTCCACAACATTACATAATCTGCACCAAGTCTTTGTTCTCTAAGGAAACACAGAGCAGTTGAGGCGAGGAGGTATCTCTTAACGTCATCTGCTCCAGCCCCCCTCTCAGAGCAGAGTCACTAGAGCAGGTTGTCCTGGGCTGTGCCCAGTCAGGTTCCGAGTATCTCAAAGGATGGAGACACAACAGCCTCTCCAGGTAACCTGTTCCAGTGTTCGACCAATTCAGAATAAAAAAAAACATTCTCACATTCGTATGGGATTTCCTGCATTTAAATTTGTGCTCATTGTCTCTTTCCCTCTCACTGGGAAACAGTGAGAACAGCCTGTGTCTGTCCTCCTTACACACCAAGCCACTTTATTTAAAAAAAAAAAAGGAATAGAAATAAAAAACAAACAAACCAACCCCTGCCCCCAACACAAAAGCAGATTAAATACAGTTGTATTCTGTCCTAAAAAGCACCTTTGGGTGCTCCTGGCTACCTGGGCATCTATTGTTAAACCTCTGAGCATCATAAGCATGTGTCCATTAAAACACAAAGCCTGGCTGGATATCAGGAGCCATGGTTCTGACATTCCCTAATGTTATACTGTGGAGGAGAGTTGGAAATGCCTTTGGTGGCCTTACAGTATCATTGGCAAAATGACATGACACAGCCAATCTCTGACATGCATCTTCCACAGAATTAGCAACATATTCCAGTGCCTTTTAAGGAGCAATCAGCATTACCCAGGAACATTGTGAAAAGAGCCACTGCACATAAAATCATGTGCTATTTTCTTGAAAAGTTGAAGAAATTGATACTGATCACCATTTCCCTCGACGTCAGCTGGCATCAGATGTTAACTAAAGCCATGGGTAGCAATACCAGCTACAACATCTCCTGCAAACACACAGCTGCCCCTCACACTTGCAACTAAGATACCTGGCATTAGACTCAGCTCACCTGTCACGGTACTTTAGAGGGAATTAAAACAATTATGGAGATGGAGGAGGACGTTTTCTGTAAAAACTTGGATGAGTCACGTTTCCCACGGCACAATTTAGCTACGCATGAATAACAAGACAATACTGTTCAGTTGTGGATGTCTTTAACAGTTATATTTAAAGTACTAAAGCTGAAGTTCTTAATAGTGTTTTGGACAGATGAGAATGCTTGATGTGTGTATGAAGAGACTTGTGAGGGAAAGCAGTGTCAGTGCCGCTGCACTGGCTCAGGTCAACAGTCCCATGCTGCACAGGAGGTCAGCAGGAATAGGAGAGGGGAAGTTAAGAGTCCCTGTCTTTTCATCCAAAAGCTCACTGACTACTTAGTAGAGTATGTCTGACCCACCTGCCATTTAGTAATTGCTCATACGGATTCCTATAACCAGGCAAAAAGTATTATTAATAATGTTTTCCTAAAATAATAGACAAAAATCAAAACACATTATAGCATTAATACATTATGATTTCCCTGGTACTTAATGAGGTTATTACTGTAGTGATAAACTGATCTGTTGGACCCCTGACGGGTTTGCATCAAGATGTCAGCAGTGAAATGACCATGCCAGTGGCCTTGCTGTATAACAAGTATTTTTTTCCACGCAGGTCAACGAAGCATAGAGTGAATGTCACAGCCCTTTGTTGGAAAACAGCAGCAAGAGGGCAGACTACATATGTGGCTTCACAAAGCATTAATCAGTTGCTCGTGCAATTTAATTGCTATCTATTATTTAATGTTTTTGATAAAGTATGTGATGGAATTAAACCCTGAGCATTACTTTCAGCCATTGTTATCCAATTTGGCTTTAGCAAAATTGCATAAACAAGTACACAATCTAAACATATTTCAGCACAATTTATGGATTCAGGGATGTAAGTTCCAGGAACAATTTAATAGAAAATAAACATGATAATTATGATTATTAATAGAAGTGATAAAGGAGTGGGATGATAAAGCAATATGACTATCACACAAATTGCCTAATGGAATAATAAAGTATCCATTCTTCTCAACCAGCTACTTAGATTTTAAATCTCCTTTTGTCCTCTGTCCTAATAACTACCACAGTTTGCCCGTGTGACCCCCTGAAGAGGAGAAAACGGGGCTATAATCGCTCATGTTTTTCCCAGCCTTGTACGAAACAGGAGGTTATAGAACATACATTTACAGCAATGACATAAGCAAAGGAATGTAACAGACAGAAAGATGAAACTACTGTATAACACATTAAGGAGTACTAATATAGAAGTAAACAGCCCAGAGTAGAGCACTTGTACTGTCAGAGCTATTGATAAACTGAAAAATGAAAGTGTTCTGAAGGAGGAAAAACATGAGACTGTATGACTGGCAAGCTCTTACAGGGATTTTAAATATAAAGCTCTCTGATGAGATAGTCAGCAGTAAATGTGCTTGAAGTTATCACTTTGGTGGGACAGACCTGGAAACAAAATATATTAATAATGCTAATAAAAGACACAAAGGAGATTTCAGGATATTTTTTATCTGTCCTATGAAAAGTGATATGAAAATACAGGACATAAGGTTGTTGAGTTTAAAACTGGAAAAAGTATGCACCAGTGGCAATCATGAAAAAAATTGCTGCAGTCTATTTCCTATTAATTTTTAGAAAGACACCTCAGAAAAGCTGACAAACTACAAAGAAATGTCTAGTAAATTGGGAATTTATCTTCTCCTCCCCACCAATTCACCAATTAAAGGGGAAAACCCATTTTCCCCTTTAAAAACATTAGCTTCCTTGCTCTGGTCATCTGCCTGTGTGGCTGCAGGAGCCAAGAGCAGCTGGAAGTTTTCAAGAAGTGTGTGCAGAAAAGTAGAGAGTTGTTCTCTGCCATGGCCCCATGAATAAAATCCAAGGGAATCATCAGTGAGCAACCAGAGATGGCTTCAACGTGAGAGGCATGGGAGGCTGCATCAGTAGCATCACAAAAAACTGAAGAGATTTAAGATTGTCCCGATTAATTTAAAACACTTCAAGGTTCTTGGAAAAAAGATCCTTTAAAAATGCTGTCCTGCTTTAAGAAACATAAAGGGTGAGGTTTCCCTGGATTTCTTGTGGCTTTAGGTGTTTGTTCCACATTAGCACTGGTCAGTGCCCACCCTCATCTACCACGGCTGCAATTGCTCATCACCACCACCAGCTAGGTGAGGGCTGTGCATACCCTGGAGATCACACAATTTCCTTCATGTTTGTCTTCAGGACTATAACTAAATTCTTCTCTTTTTTTCTTCTTTTTTTTCTCCTCTGTTTCTCTTCCTTTTGTGGTTTGGACATTCTCCTGTTTTATTTGCATATTCTTCAAAGAATACCTGCTCTTTTAAACATAATTATTTTAACCTTAACTATACACTTTCGTTTAAATGTCATCCAGATGTACAATAATCACAGCAGTCCTTTTTAGGAAATTTAAATCAGAAATAAATTAGATATACATTTTTCTGGCTTTAACTGTTACCTGAAGAGTGAACACCTCCCTTTGTCAGTATTCTGTTGTCACTAAGCTACACCAATTATGTTTTAGTATTGCATCCTTCTTCACCATCGTGCTGACCACTTCATACACATAACTAGAGCAGGTATGATTTTCAGTTGGTCCAGATCTTCAGATGTGCACCAGCTCTCGATTTGAACAGACAGCTCCTCTCTGTTTGCCAGGCTCCGTATCCTTGAAAGCTCTACAGGGTTCAAACAGAAGCACTTGTTAGCCAGGCCCATTCTGAAATGGCATATGAATTGATGCTTCTGTAGGGCATCAGGCCAGGGAATTAAAGATGCTTTTCCTTTTACACCAGTCTAGAAAATTAAGATTTCATCAGTTCAAGCCATAAGACAGCCCTAACAGAAGGTGGGAGACAATATCAGGATCCTTTATGTCTATCATCCATTTTGAATCCGTTGAGAGGCAGAAACTGTGGGTTTTTTTCCTTTTGTCTTTTCATTTAAAGCCCTTTCATCTGTCTCTTTTTTCTTTGGGCTAATGCAGCAGGATATTAGTCTCTCATAGAAAATGCTGCTAATTAGTTTATTTCTCTAATAATCGCTAGACCAATCTTGCAGGGTACAACCCAGCTATCAGGCTATTTAGAAGAAACACTGCTCATCTCAATTTCTGCAACATGTTTGAACCAATCTGTCCTGTGTTTGCTTCAGGATTTATAAAAATAAAGATTAAGGCAGATTTTCTCCTCCTGTAGTTTATCTAAAGATCAGATTTTGCTATCCTTACTCACACTGAATGGTCACTTATGACATATATTCTTTAATTGATTTCAGTGGGACTTCTTATGTAGTGTGCATGGTAGAATGTGGCTTCATAAGCATCAACAAATGTTCTTCTCCCGCAAGCAAGGAATTATTTATGCTCATAAAAAGATGCCTATGTTCTTCCCACAAAATTAATATAGCAGCAGTAGCAGGATCCCAGCTTCCAACATTCAGAACAGAGAGGTCAATTACATTTTTCACTATAAGAACTGAAAGAGTTTAATGCCACTCTTACCCGCAGTGCGACAGCCTGACACCCTTGCCCAGCTCAATTCACCTTTATGTTATTATCCAGTTTGATCAAGTGCGTCTGCCACTCCCTCCTATCTTCATTAGAAGTTTAAATCCCTCTTCAGTCCCACAGACATCTAAGTCTTTTGAAGCTAATGATTGCTTTAAAGTATCATTGATGCTTAACTCACCCAGCAACTGTCAGTAAATATGAAATATGGCAGGACCCGTGTTACAGCCCCACTGTCAATTCATAGTTTTTGTGATACAATAGCAATACAGATCACTGTTTGTTACACAAATTCCTAAACAATAAATAGCTTCAAATAGAATTCAGGCCCAGGAAACTATTATATGAACCTCAAAGAGCAAACAAAAAAACCTACCTGGTGTTTTTTTGCTTCTGTCCCTCAAGGAGAAGCAGTCCGGGGTCATCAGAGCAGCTGACCCCATAGACACCTTTCAAAGGAGATTTGGCATTCTAGCTCCCTTTAGATCAAAGCTCAGACTGGAATTTATTGACACTGTGGCTTTCGCTCAATAAAAGCTCTTGAGGAAAGCAAAGGCTGCAGTTCATACACCTTGTCTGAAAAGGGAAAGGCTTTTCTACTATAACAACCCACTTATTTTCACCAATTTCCAATTCTCCTTATCAGTTACATAGATGATGTACATCAGGCTGAGATGAGGTTGAAGAGACAAGGAAAAATGTTGATGGCTGAACCAGCGGGGTGGAGTTCTTTTCTCCCTGCTTTTGCATGTTCCAGCATCTGCATCTCTGAGCAACAGGAAAGAAGATGCCAAGTTCACAGGACACATTGGAGTGCAGCGTTACTTAGAGGTCAAACTGCTGCTGCTACTTACTTTGAAAGTGTTTTAGTCAGCTAATATATTAGAGCCAATAAATAGATGTCTGTGTGCCTCTCAAACCCAAGGCTATGGATAAGCACATTTGTATTGATTGCAAAGCAGCATATACCAAGATTTTGTTTCTGAAAGATTTTTCTCCCGAGGAAAACTAAAATACAAAAAAACCCCTTCAGTCTAAATGAGGAAGGAGGGAGCTGAAGCTGACTGCTGTGTTGCACACAGGATTGCTTGGATCATGCCCACACCACATGTAGTGTGCACAGGTTGAGTTTGGTTTGCCACACCTCCCTCAGCCCAGTGCCAAATGCTGCTGCAGTGGGGTCAGAGCGCTCCTGCTGGAGGCAGCCACGGGGCAGCTGCACAAGCACCTGGTAGGCAAGAGACAGGCAGCGAAGGCTACCTGTGGCACCTCTGGAGCTGAGCAGCTTCCAGGGAGCTCCATGGCACAGGACTCACCAGTGGAAGGGGACAGGAGGGAGGGCAGCCTGTGCTTGCTGGCATCTTCATGGGACTTCTGAGTTCGGGAGTTTGACGCATGGAGGAAACTTGGGAAAATCAGCTGCAGGCGCACCAGCACTCATCTGCGCTGTGTCCTCCTAAGCAAAGTGCTCCCAGGAGGCAACATCAACCTAAATGCCAGTCTGGCTTACCCTCCTCTGCTGTTGGATAAAGGAAAAAGAACTGAACTTGTTGAGGAACACCCAGATTCAAGTTCCTGCTAAATCACAACCATCTAGTGGAAACCCACATAAGAGCTAAGGAAAGTGCAATTCACTGTCAGTTAAGTTTCTGCATCTCCACCTGTAGAGTGTTACAGGAAAAGGCTCAGAGCAGGCAACATAAATAAAAAGCATAAATGAGCTTGTTCTGAGAGTCCAGTACAGCTTGTCTGTGCACCATTGCCCATGCCATGACAGAGACAGAGAGACAGCGCTGGCACACACACACTCACTTCCTAGATACTGGCACAGCATATTGAGGCTTCCCAACAATCCAGAAATAATCTGTAAGTTGTTTCCAATCATTCTGCCTTCTCATTCTCAACTGAAATAGAGGATTTGGCTCTAAAACTGTCAGTTACATGGAAGTGCTGAGATAAACACCGGTGTAGCAAGCTCATTATCACTAAAACCTGTTGAAGTACATAAGGAGTATTCATGTAAACATTGTAAGAGGTTTAAAGAATTAGAAATTAATTAGGTCAAATTAATGTCAGCCAAGATTTTGCAATGCAATAGTTGTAGCCATGTTGTTACAGTAGGGCTAAAAAGAAATTAGAAGATTCATTTATGACACCTTAAACAAATTTTAGATGGTGGTCACTCAGTGCCTTGCTATATCATGTAACTTTCACTGACTTGCATTTATACACCCAGCTTAATCTCCCAAGGCATTTGGAAGACATTTGGAGAGATATTCTGAACCATTCTGAATGAGCAGGAAGTTGCCAAATTTAAAAAAAAGTAAAAAAAAAGAAAACAGTAGAAGCTTCTTTCAACAGCCTTGGTCAAGGTGAGCCCTGTTCCTTGTCTCATAATTCAAAGTAATATTTTTTGCCTCCTTCTGTCATATTATACCAGAAAGAAAAGTGCCAATACCCAGCATCAGATAAATTGCTGAAGAAAAAGGAGAAAAAGCAATATTAAAAATTTCCTGAGCCACTTCTTCCTTGAGAGACTCCTGGACCAATTCTTCAAGGCTCAAAAATCTCTTAATAGTTATCTCCTAACTCATAAAGGCTTCCACACACCTAGAGCTATGCCTTTTTACAAATATATAACTTATTTATTTCTTCAGCACTAACAACACATACATAATTCATTTGACTCACAGAACAATGAACAAGGCAACATGGACTCTTGCTACTTGCCGGTGATAATAGGAGATGTTTGTTTCTCTAGAATAATTTTTATTTCATGCTTCTGAGTTTTGAGTCTTACTGTGAGGATTGGGCTTCAAAGCAGCGCAGCAAGGAACAGGACATGTTTGCCACATATTTTAGCACCAGAAGTGGCTGCTTCTATTGTCAACTGGTTGGACTCTGTTATACAACACATGGTACAAAGAGCAAAATAGATTAAAACATTTCAAATGGAAGACAGCTTTGAGGAGTTATATAGTGATGGATGACAAAATATTAATTAGATATGGCAAGCTATCCAGGGGAATAAAAGACAAAGAACAGGCAGAACCTAGCTTTGAATTCATGACACGTAAACTAGGAGCTTACTGCACTCAGAACCAAAGTCAGGAATAATATGACACTTCTCGGATGACTGTTGGTTTTGCCAGAATTTGAAGGGCTGTAAAAAATTTCCCTAATGGCAGGAGTGGCACAGCTGCCACTGATGCTATAATTCAGGCTTGAAATCCTGGAATCAAATGATTCAAGAGTCTTTTTCTTTTTTTTTCCTGCCCAAGCAATTATTGACCCCCCTCACCACTGCATTTCTTTTATATTTTATAAATATTTTATCCTTAAATTTCTTTTGTGTATTTCTTTCCTGCCAATTCCTCCTTTGCAGGAAGTGGCAAAAGATGTGCCTTTCATGACAAAAGCCTGCAAGTTGCTAAGTTTAGTATCATTATTTGTTGATCTTTTTCCTCCGCAAATTTGCAAACTAGCACAGTAAATGTAGCAAATATAAGCAAATCAGAGAGGTGCATTAAAGAACTAAATAATTTTAATCAGTGTGACTAGATTAAAGAGCTTCTTAAATATTTCAATGTGGCAATCCTTTAGGAAGTGTTTATGACAAGCTTATAACAGTGCCAGGCAAAAGACAAAGTGGAATCTATCCAGGCTCATCCATATTTAAATGTGTGTGCTCAGTGCAAAGATGGCTTAGGGAAAAGTGATGACATCTCCAAACTTACGATAGGTGGCAGGCAAGAATGCTGGCAGAAGCAACCAGGAGAAACAGAGGAGTTACACAGGAAAGCTGACAGCAAGGAACCATTTGAAAGTGTAAATGAGCTCAGGAGAGGAAAACACAAAGACAGTGCAAGTCCTGCAGTCCTGGATTGACTACAGGTCACCAACCTGTACCACACCTCTTGCAAAAATTTTACTTGCCTTTTGAATATTGTGAGTGAGAAGCTAAGTGAAGAACAGAACACTGGCTGTAAAACAACTTGGTTATCCAAATTGCGAGCAAACTCTTCAAGGAATAAAAAGACAAGAAAAAAGAAATCTGATATGCAAGAAGATGGGTCTTTAAGCTGCCAGGAATGAGAGGAAGACAGTGGTCATGGATCAAGCCCTCATGAACGGCAGCCTAAGTGAAAAAGGAATAGGAAAAGAAAATATATCCAGCATTTCTCCTTTGGAACAGTTCCAGGTGCTGTGTCTACAGCCTGTCTTTTAGAGGTGGAAACCTCTTCATCTGTTGCAGACATCTAACAAAGGAGTAGTTCAGCACGGCTGCCTGTGTGGTGTATGCAACTTCAATAGCCATTTTGGGGCAATAGGTGTCCCCCAAATTGCTGGAGGCGTGGGTTGGCAGCGTGCACGTGCCATCCCTTCTGCCTTTCATTTCAGGCCAGTAAGTCAGTAATAGAAACGAAGTATAGCTCATATCTTCTGCCAACTCAATTTATTCTCTCCATCTGGAACACAATCCAGCAA
Organism: Dromococcyx pavoninus; assembly: GCA_033558185.1. Lineage (NCBI taxonomy): Eukaryota > Metazoa > Chordata > Aves > Cuculiformes > Neomorphidae > Dromococcyx > Dromococcyx pavoninus. Next base: position 502,762 of record JAUMJL010000594.1, read on the forward strand.
CACAATATAAGATTAGCTTTTTCCAAGATACCCATCTGCAGAACGTAAGCCATCAAAAGGTGAAGTTCCATTCTGTCTCCAGCTCCTTCCACTTTTAAATCCTGACAAAATCTCAAATTTTCCACTGCATCATCTTGACACCAGCCAGTAGAAGATCATCTTATTTCCTCTTCCTCCCCGAAAAAAACACTGCTTAGTTTCAGTCTCAGAGGCTTCCTTTGGAATATCAGTAGATATCAAGATGTCTGGAGGTAGACAAAGCAATGTATATGTGACTTCATATGTCTGAATCTTTAGTTGGCAGACTTTATGTGGGGGAGTGAAGTCCAAACAGACAGTTCAAGATCAGAAAACCGTTGCCTCACAAGTCCTAGTCTAGAAGTCAGGTCTGAAATCACAGTGATTCTCTACCGATAAAAGGAATTTGCTTAAAACAACCACTTAGTAGGAAATTTTAAAACACCACCAAACAAAAAAGGCTGAACCTCGCAGCAAAGCACTGATAACAGTGTTAGCACGAAGGAAGAGAACTACCACAGAAACACTAACTACACATGCCAGCTGACCTATGCACTAGCATGGTCAATGATGTGGTTTTGATCACTGGAAAGAAAAAGAAATCAGATACTGCACAGGTAAAGAGAATTCCTCTCTAATTCACTAGGTTTGCTCTGTAAAATCTACCTGTATATCTGATGCACAACATGGAGCTTTGTGACATGAGAAACAACATACAAGATGAAAACATGTCTCAAGGAAGAAGGTAAAATGCCAAGGAAACAGAGCAGGAAAGGAGACAAAAAGGAAGGGGGGGCTACCAAATCTGCCCACGTTTGCCTCTCAGTATTTCCTTACTGCCTATATTTTGCACAATTATTCTACAGACCGTTCACTCTTCTGCTTTGCCAGTTGTAAGATAAAGACCTCACTATCCAGAGAGAAAACTATGAATATGTCAACAGTGGCATTTTCCATTTAAATCAACATTAACTTTTAGGAAGAAAAAAATTAAAAAAGTGTAAAAGCTTCTAAAGGTGTTTGACCTCCAGCTTTTAGGTTTCTTTTTTTTCTCTCTCTTTTTTTTTCCCTTAAGTCCAGTTAAGGTCTTCGGTCAGAAATCTCTGAATGCCCAGTATTTCATTAGCATTAGGCATATGATCAGACACCATTGTGTCTAACTTGTGGTCTGGGACTTACAGTTGTATCTTTCCTTTGACATGACTTGTGGACAGGAATTACTTTTTCTTCAGTATGAGAACTCTGTAAATTGTTGTGTAATCCCTATTCTGTTTTTAAAGCATGGAATCTGGGAAGAGATGCTCCTCACAGTACTGCTACCTTAAAAACAGATCAGTTTTAATATATGTAGACACTGATGCGTTCTTTTGTAACACCGTATGCACAAATAACTTTTTTTGTTCATGCCAATATCCCGATTTGCATGCTTTCTGTCACATCAAATGAAACTGCTCATTGGAAATTGGGACATAAGCTGCCACTTGCATTCATGAATATGTGCCGACTGCTTTCATTTAGCACTTGACATTCTAATGTGCTCTTGAGCAGTTCTGCAGGTGAAAAGGCCAGTCATTATCAGCAGCCGTGTGAGATAAGAAATATATGGGGAAAGCTTATCTGAGTTTGAAGATTTTCAGCTTTGGCAAGTTTTTCACATAATTCAGTCCTTAAAAATAATTGTGGAAAAAGCTTTTCTCCCTCTCTGCTGCTAGAGATGGATCTCAACAAAGGATTTCTGTACTGTACTTACACTCTTTCCTGCATTGCACTTTACACGGCGAGAACCAAGGCAGGGTGACTGTCCCATAGCAACTACCAGGGGCTTCAGTTTGTCAAAAGGTGTGTCAGTTTGTCAAAAGATGCTTCAGTGCAATAAGAATCCGAAGAACAGGTGTATAGTGCTGTCTCTTCACAGCCACTCCACGTCAGCATTAAAGACTGAACTGTCAGTGCAATGATAAAAATAAAGCCATTCCTCCTATAGTGACCCATTGAAATAATTTGTGCAGTCTAACATAATAATTTATTAATTTGTAATTTCTCTCCAAATACACACCGAACTCACACATGTATATATGTCCATAAAGCACCCTTCCCTTCCTGGTTGAAATGTTTATCCTCTGATAGCTGTGGGTTTCAAAGAACCAGCCTTGTTACAACTCTGTGGGAATGGGGAAAGTTCAGCAGAAGCCTGGTCACATGAGTTTTGCTCACAGGATGAACATAGATCTGGGTCAGAGCCTTGGGCTCTAATCCACCACACTGGCTGTCACGTGTATCTGATTGACTGAGTGGGCCGCAGGCTCATGTTGTGCTTAGCGCAATCAATGGATTCAACCAACTCAACAGACTCTCTGTTTCTGCTGAGAAATTACCTGGTAAGAAATGTGTGCCAGTTTTCACACAGGATCCTGTTCCCATGGAGGACAGGCAAAGTTCTCACTGACTTCTGAGAACTAAAAGTCAACCTACCAGCAGTTTAGCCAAAGAAATTTAAATCTTATTTTTAAATCAATGAGATTCAATTTTACACCCAGGTTTAAGTTTTACCTTTATTTTCCTCAGTACTTTATTCTTTTCATTGTCATTGTTGTCCCCTTCCCTGGCATTGGTTTCCCAAGGAAACACATTCATCTCGATATTTGTGGGACTGACAGAGCTCATCACCAGCTTGCAAAAATGATGGAGATAAACAACCTGCAGTTTATTCAGATTAATGGGTGCAATGACAATGGGTTCATGACAGAAGCAAACAAAAGGCCTTTACAAGGTAATGATGACTAGCACTATGGTGAAGTAGAAGCAACTTTTACAGACAGGAAATTGGCATTAAAAGATTCACTGTTTGCTAAAAGGGTCTACTAATAACAAGTCTTCCTAAAGAAAACAGGGCATTTTGAAGACAGATTGTCAGCCACAACTCCTTTATCTAGGGTGCTCAGGGAAGTGGTTCTGCCAATAGAGTAACTCAGTTTGCAGCAGAGGACAGCGTTTAAATAAAGGAATGCTTAGCCTGCAGCTTGTCAAAAAACCTTAACACGTTAGTGCACCTGCTAATAAGCATTTGATAAGACAAAACCAAAACAAGCTATTTTAATTATGACTCCTTGGTAAAGTAAAACCTAAGTAACACACTATCTTCAAAATGCCACCAATACCAAATATTGTGCCAGGAACTCAGATTATCTTCAGAAAAGCCAAGGATAAAATAGTCCCGAAAATGAAACTTGATGCTCAAAATCACAGTATCACAGTATCACAAGGTTGGAAAGGACCTCTGAGATCATCAAGTCCAACCTATAACCCAACACTAACACCAACCCATCATCTAAACCGTGGCACTCAGTGCCTCATCCAGTCTCCCCTTAAACACCTTCAGGGTCGGCGACTCCACCACCTCCCTGGGCAGTGCATTCCAATGGCCGATCACCCTTTCAGTGAAGAACTGAAAATCCTCCATAGCCAGAAAAAGCCCATGTACAAGACATGACAGAAGTTACCAGCTCTGGTAAAATCCTGTTGAAACATATTTGAAATTACTGTCTGAGACATGAGGAAGAAATATGTCCTGCAGGAAGCCATGTAGGGTTGTCCTTTCATGGATCAAATTCAGTGGAGCTGCCAGTGGATCACAGGATCACAGGATCAATGGATCACTGGATCTGAACTTACAGCTGTTTATGCCTGTCCAAATTGGCTTCAGCAAATGAATCCACAGCAAGATGACTCATCATTTTGGAAGCACTTTCTTTTATGAGAGACGCTTCAGCTGACCTGAAGTGTAAACAATGGCAATTCTTTAATAAAATGATCATAGTATCTTCCATCATTAATCAAATGTCTATCTCCTCCTACTAATCTAACAATCCAAACCTACATACGAGTGTCCTCACCTGTGCTTGCTGTATTTCTTCAGCCCAGGCCAAAATACAAGCTGAAGCATTGTACACAGGACTTACAGGAGGAACAAACTCTGGCGCTTTAATTCATGCCAGTGGTATCCCCTGTTCATAAAAGTGTAAGAAGAGTTAACAATTTAGGATCAAGTATTTGAACACAAAATGGCAATGCTGAATATTTCAAGATTTCATATTCTGATGGAAAGAAATTTATTTAAAATTTAATGGCATTTCAGGTTTGCTGGGAATAAAAATAAACACATCTAAAACCAACGACTGAGAAGTGGTGATTTTGTGTGGCCAGAGCTCTATTTATGGTGGTTGCTTCAAGGGCTGAGTTCAATCGGATTGCTTTGGATTTGTATCACAGGACTGTATTCTATTCTCATTTCAACTGGTGTAATTCTGGAGTACTTTCATTAACAATAGAGGGATTACTCCAGATCTGCACTGAAGGCAGGTTTGCTTTGAACTACATCATATGACCAATATAAACTAGGACACTGGCTACTTAAACATATGGCACTCATCTAGAAGCCTTTTTACAGTGTTCAGGTAAGATAAGAAAGAGGAGAAAGAAACCAGCACAAATAAAGATTAGAATGCATTATTTACAGCAACTTTCCAGATTCACAAGGATTAGAAATATGCCTATGAAAACTATACTTTATCTTACTGTTTCTGAGGTCATTAATCATAGTGCTAAATATGAAAACAATAATTTAGATGCAGCTGGAAAAATAACTTATCCACAACTGAACTGGAACTGGAACTGACTCTTTAGAAATCAATAAATGAGAAAATTTTTAATCATTACCCAGCGCAAAATTATGCAGAACTGTTCAGGGCTCCCAGGCTGCACTCCCTCCAGCTGTCTCCAGCAAACACTGCTGCTATTGCTGTCAGTGCATCTGTCCCTTATCCACTAAATCAGGATGCTCTGCTTTGTATAGAATATGGAAGGATACTCCACTGCATACTTTTCCGCCATACAGGTGTAGAAGCAGAATGTGTGCCCATGTTGAGATCCTCTTCCCTGTTCTACTGGGTTTGCGTGATGAGGTTTTGGTAGCAGAGGGGCTACAGGGGTGGCTTCTCTGAGAAGCTGCTAGAAGCTTCCCTATGTCCAATAGAACCAATGCCAGCCAGCTCCAAGATCGAGCCACTGCTGGCCAAGCACAAGCACAAGTCCATCAGAGTGGTAGCACCTCTGGGATAACATGTTTAAGAAGGGGGTAAACTGTGGTGGAACTGCAGAGGAGAGAGGAGCGAGGAATAATATGCAGAGAATATGTGAGAAACAACTCTGCAGAAACTAAAGTCAGTGAAGAAGAAGGGGGAGGAGGTGCTCCAAGCACTGGAGCAGAGATTCCCCTGCAGCTCATGGTGAAGATCATGGTGAGGCCGTCTGTCCTCCCGGAGCCCACAGAGGTCCATGGTGGAGCAGATATCCACCTGCAGCTGTGACACCGTAGGCAGCCCATGCTGGAGGAGTCTGTTCCTGAAGGACTGCACCCAATTCAATAAAACAATCGATGGACATTCCACAACATCTCTATATGTATCAAACAGAAGAGATGTGATCAGTCCAGCCTGCTACTACAGCAGGCAGCTCTTGCCCTGTGGCAGGTTGATCTTACTACACCAGCATCTAAGGGTTCCTTCTCATGACCATGACAATAAGATTAAATTTGTTGATCAACCCAAATACAGTTTGAGAGAAACATTGCTTTTATTCATAAAACACAGCCATGAATGATAGCAGGTATCGTAATGCGACTCCTGAAATCGAGGATAATTATCCTTTAAAATAACAAATAAAACTGACGTACATTTTCTTCGAAATTTAGTTTAATTGAACCATGCCAGAGTATGCATTAGATATAAAGTTAATAAGATTTAACTACTGAAGTACTAACTTGAACTCCACAGGAGCCTGCTGAAGGAAAGCTCCTTACTTTTACAGACAGCAGCCTATACGTAAGACGTGGCCAGCACGAGACTTGCTTTGAATCTTTCACAAACACTATTTGTTTGCTAAAGCATAACAAATTTATATGCTTTGCCTTGTGCTATATGCTCAGGATTTCACAAAGTGAATAACAAATCAGACCATGTTTAATGTTGGAGGAGCACCATTAAAATCCCTCGCAAATGTCCAAGTCACAGGTGTTTTGCTGCAGATTCTACCCTGATGAACGCACAGCTGCTTATCATCACATAAGGTAGAGCTCAGATGAAAGGAAGACCCGACGTGTTGGTTAATCAGGGAGAAGAGAAAAAGAAAAAATAAAATATATAATATTTCTCTCTCTAACTGTGTTTTCTACATCACTGAACACGGAGACACAATGTCATTTATTTCAACCTTATAAACCATGACCACGTATTTGCGGATGCAATTACTTCAACTTTATACTCACTAGCTTGGAAACAAGCCCTATTTGTCTCATTCCTCAAGGAAAATAAGAGCCATAACGCAGAAGTGGAGAATAGAGATGTCACATCCATTCAATTCACGCTCGCAGCTTCCTTTTCTTTCATACCAATCCCTGTTCCTGAGTTACTGGGCACAAGTTTGCATACGCCTTACAGGAACTGATCTGCAGTAGGATCAGTTTTGTGGGATAAAGACATGAGGAAAGAGGGAATGATGAAAAGGCGTCAATGTGGACAAGCATCCAGTATACAAGTTCAGGTCTTCCCTAAGAAGCAAGCTCTTGGAGATGGGCAACAGCAAAAATGCTGTTTGGAAATACTATTCCTTTGCTGTTGGATGGCTAAATCGCCTGTTGAAGAACATTTTACTTATTCAAACATAACCATATTAGAAAGCTGCATTTAACTACTTAAGAGTAGAATACTTCAAAACAGCTCTTCTCATATTTCTTCAGTCTTTAGCAACAACCCTATAAGCCCATCTTTAGACAAATAGCAAATTTATGCAGTGTGATAGCAGGAATCATACTGGAAGGAAATTTCCTGGATTCTACTCCTGCACCACTGTCTCTCAGTTTAAATCAGCTGAGGTATTTGCCTAGAACATGAGGTGCAATGGCTGCTGCAGTATTTGAGCCCACGCAGGCCTGGTTAAGATGCTTGCAAGCACTGCTGAAAGAGTGAGCAATTCTTTAATTATTTCTCCCTCATACTCTTGCGCCAATACCTGGGGGTCAGTGACTGCAGCTGGCCACCTGCATCAGTTTGGTCCAGGGCAGTAGATGGCCCTGGGGAGCCCCTTGCAGTGAGAAGACATGGTTAAACCTGCTTAAAGTGAAAGCTGGCTGCTGTCCCACCATCCTGTCTTCCTTCCACTTACACCTGACCTAAAATAAGTTGGTTTATGTTACAGGATGAGCAACTGCAAGGGTGCATGGTCAGAGAACAGAGGATTTAGCAATACCTGTACCAGCTCTGGAGGGAATTAACTGAAAGGCTTTCATTACAAGATGCAGATTGTGTAGGAGGGAATGTGCATAAACCTTATTTCTCATGAAGCAGAGAAAATACTGAATTAAAAGAAGCTTCCTTAAATAGAACTTTTGAATAACTCAGGATGTATGAAATCCCTAATCATTAATATTTTCCCAGTATCCTAGAAAATAGCCTTCTGTATTGCCCAGCAAACAGCTCACAGCAGGCAGTATGTAGAGAACTCTCTCTCCTTCTTGCAGCAGGTAACGTGGAGAATACATACAAAATGTTGCTACACAGAAAACTAAGAGAAGTGCAAAACAGGATAATTTTTCCTGAACCCGTATGCTGTCAAGCTGTACCTTTACTGTGCATGAAGAGCTGCTGGAAGCACAGCAAATCACAGCGAAAGGAAGGAGTTTGGAGTTTTTTAGGGAAAGTTATGCAACCTCTCTAAACAACATGAAGTAAACTGAAACAAATCATTCCTGGAATAGCTGTGTTCACACCAGGGATTTTGCTACCCAGAGTATGCCAACCAAAATGATTAAGTTTGTAATACTACCCCATTGTCATAGCTCTGTCTACACAACTTTGTTTTCTAGAGCTGGACAGAGAATGATAGACACGTTCTAAAATTATGCACGTTATTTGAGATGGCCTGAGAGTTGTTCATATGTGTATCAGGTCAGAATATAACACTGCATAAAGCAGAATGTCTTAGAAATCTGCTGGTTCATAGCTGTCTAATTAATAGTTTATTGAGCTGAGTAAAGATTCCAGTTTTTATGGTTTAATTATTATTGATTATTATTAAGAACCAATCATTGATTACAACAAGAGTTGAAATTGCTTGCTCTGCTTAAGTTAGCACAACTAAATGTGATTCTGTCCTGTTTCACACAGATCCTTGAGGCCATAGGGAGTACAGAAAGCTTTTTCCCCTTCTTAATTTCTTCTAACTTATATTAGAAAAGAAATTCCATGGTCTATGATACATGGTAGTGTCTATCTCCTCTGAAAGACAAAAGCTGAAGTAAAGTTCAGTTACCTACTAAAGAAGCACGATCTCACACACTGTTGCTGAAGTCTCTTCTCCTCTGTACCCTGGGGCAAAGCGATGGCAGCAGTTTTAGCAGAGTTTCTCACTTTGGTATTATGTAGCTATGGCTTCCCCTTGTACTTGTATTCCCAGAAAATTACTTCATGTATACAGAAAGCTGTAAAATCCTAGGAATGCATTAACACATCTTACATGAGAAACACAGCTGCTTGAAATTGTTCACCATAGTTTAGGCACATTCCTTCCCATTTACCTTCAACAACTGGCTATTTCCCTATATTACTATTCCATTCAGTAACTTGCATTCATAGCATTGTACTTGTTGGAATAGAAATTAGTTCACACATAGCTGCCTTTTCCTATCAATTTTTGGTAGCGTACATATCCTTTTCTATTGGTGCTGCTATCTTTTTCCATGCCTTATCACCCCTATCAGCAGACATCAATACGTATTGATCTCCTTTTTACAATGCTGCTTGAATAAAACATAGTTTGCCCTGGGATGTAAGCCTTTGTCAGATCCTCAGCTAAAGCACAGCAAAACAGTTTCATGAGTCCCTTGTTTACACCCAGAGGGATGCAGTTTATTTATAATTTAAAATAAGGAATCAGATTATTTTGTAGTCTTCCATTGTCCCATTGCATAAAATTAGGTTAATCCCAAACCATCCTAGCAAGGGTCCTCGATTGGTGTGAGGTATCAATCACCTATCACTGCCCATCTGATTCCCAGGACCTCCTGTGTCAGCAACACTGGGAGAAGAGCTGGACTAGTCAAGCCAAACCTCATCTACAAAAGAGACAAAAAGGAGGATTCAGGGAAGTACAGGCCAGTAGGCCTCACTTAAGTCCCTGAAAAATCAGAGCATGTTTTCAAGGAAGAATAAAAGAACTAGCAAATGCTTATGTAAAATTTCCAAACCACATTCAGCTACAGGAAGGTAAAAATTGGTATCAAGATCTAGATTAATTTTGTTCTTGAAGATTATTAAGTTAGTTTAGTGAGCAAAATGAAAGATCAAATAAAGGAGAAGATCAAACAAGAATATAAGAAAATAATAATTTTCCTAAAAGAAATATTGGAGGAAAGGAAGATTTATCATATAAATGCAGCATGAAAGATATCAAAGTAGTATAGTACCATGAAGTTGGATGCATCTGTAATGATGATACGCGTACTAGTCCTAGGATAGCGACAGAAAATTAGTATCTTTGCTGCACAGATACATTCTTAATACTTCAAAGACTGAAAAATTAATAAAGCACATACAAGGTATTAGCATTGTGTCTGTATGTTGAAATACATTTTGACATGGTCATGCTGATAAAAGCAGATTATCCAATTAATGAGATAAATAATTACAGGTGCACTTAATGGAAGAACATGTTATTCTAAGAAAATTGCTGTAATTACTGGAGGTACCCTGTGAAGTATTATCCATTCCTAGCTTAAATCTTAAAACTTTGACTCAGTCAGCTTTTAATAAAATATCCTAACTAGAAGTGTTATTATGCCCCTAAAACATGACCTTGAAAATAAATGACTAGTTTGTCAATGAAGGGCACTCTCTATCTCTGTGTAGGCAAGTCAACTCTATCTACCCTGGACATAAATCCAGTGCTCATCAGATAAAGATAAGGCAAGCCAAATTAATTGCTGGAAAAATACCTGTAACATGAGTGAATATAGAAGAGGCTGAGGATAATCAATAGGCACTGACAGACACAAGCCGGCTCTGCAGCCTTCTGCATTGCTTGGGCTGATACTTCAATACCAGGTACGTATCAGAAATTTGGTGGCCAAAGAGCTGATGTTTGAAAAATAGCCAAATTAATTATGTATTGCTTTGTTAAAAATAATTAAAGAATTACATAGCAGCACGATCATAGATGTTTCCACATGCCCAAGCTGATATAAATGGTCAAGGACAAAATGACTGTGATGATCTGGGACAGAGTCCACTTATGTCTGCAGGATGGCACAATCTCCTGCCAAAAAAAAAAAATCTTTTATCTTTATCTTAAAATTAGCATCAGTAAAGTAACACAGGCTCAGAGAAGCAGTGTTCCTTGTTTCTCTTTAGTTTTTTCATTCTATACTCAGTTTTGAGACATAAATCAAGGAAAATAAGTATTTTGTTTGTTAAGGGGGAGTATTAAGTACTAGTGTCCAAAGTATGTTTTGCTTACCTACCCTTTTGATGTCTGTGAAAGATTCTCAATTCCATCATCTTCTGGAAAATATAAGGAAAAGGAAAATCACTAATGTCCTAGCTGGTGTGGATTCCAGTTGGATCTAAGCAATATCATAAAAAAACATTTAAAGTAAATGTGAAATGCTACAGGTCACATAATAACAACATTAATAGTTTTCCTGTTCCTGCTGAGCTGGATACTTGAAAGTAAGTACAGGAAACCTCTTTTTATTACAGGCAGCTAAAAACAAAGTTTAATTCCAACTTTGATATTTCCACCACAAAGTCAGTCATTTTTACTGAATTTCAACTTTAAAGCCATATTGGGTAACAATAAACAGCAATTTTGCATTATTTCTGTCAAATTGGCCTAGAAAAATGGGACTTACTTGACATCCTCCTATCTATTCAAGCAAGAAAAATGATATAAATATTTTTATACTGTAGGTGAACAAAAAAACCTAAATGCTGCTGTCTAGAGATATTTCCTTAGAAGTCCAATGATAATAGAACATTACTGACAGAATACAGATACAAGAAAGAAGATTCTTACTACTATATGGCAATTTGTTTTTACTCTCCCCCCCCCCCCCCACCAGCCCTAACATCCTTGGACTACCCCAGTTTCTCCAGTCTTTCCTTAAAGCCATGTTTTTCCAGACCTGTGATCTTTCTGGCTACCAGCGTTCAGAACTTGTTGCTCCAAATCTTTCTTGAAGTGCTACGTGCCAAATGGGGTGAAATTGTTCCAGTAGACATGAGGGAAGTGTGGAGCATTTACCTTACCTGCTGTGCTTCATTCTGGATGGCTCAGATGGTGTTTGTTATTTGCATAACAGCTCATCACTGTTGACTGAAGTCCAATTTATGATCCACTAAAGACCTCTAGACTCTTTTCTACAGAATCCTTTCTAGCCAGTCATATTGTTTTCTAACATTTTTGTAATCATTCCTACTAGTTATGCACTTACCAAGTTTTCTTCATATTTTTTCAGTTCATTTCTCTAATTTATAAACATTGCTTTGAATACTAATCCTATCCTCTAAAATGCTTGCAGTCCTTCAATCCTGCTGTTAATCTGCAAACAACATTTTCAGCTTGAGTAGCCCTGTTTGACAGTGATGTGGATCCTCATATAGCAAAGTTAAGCTTCCCAGAAACGGTTCTTTTAACTACCTCTTCTCATCTCTTAAGTTGAATCATATTCCATAGGAAACAGTGCAGAATTCCTGTCTCAGAGTTCTGTTCTCAACCCATGTTTGTGTCCTTTCTCTTCAGATGAGAGACAATGGTGTCTCATTTTCAGTTTCAGGGTCTCAGTTCCTATTGATTCATTGTTAGAGGAACTACTGATGCACCCCTGTAGTGAATTTGTGCTCAAATAGGAAGGGAACAGACAATGGCAGATTCAAAATATATTCATGCCTGTTAGATAACTGATAAGAACAGAATTTTGGCTTCCCTGCTGTTTCAGAAGTTATATTTTGAACTGCTGTGTCAGTTCATTAAGTTTTAATTGTTTTATAAGTTGAATGCAACTTGAAACTACAGTAAACATTTTATTGAATAGAAAATAAAATATCCAGAAATCACCAAGTTTTAAAGAGCACATCAGTGAAAGAATACAAAAGCAAAGGATAAGTTATACAGCAAAATGATGAATTGCACTGTTGGTTAATTCTGCTACCTACAGGATGTCTGATAGCAAAAAACCAAGATCCTGAAAATGTACAGTAAGCCCTTCAACTACATGCCTTTCTGTCCATTAATCCCTACATTTATGTGGGTCCTGTAACATCATTATGCAAGTTCTTTCTGTGTTACAAAAGACTTCTTTTTTTGTCCATTGTTGCCACTTCATTACTTACTAAATGTAAATGAAGCTGTAAATGCCCTAATATGCACCCCTGCATCTCCTGAATAAAGGGTTTTACCAATTCTATTTGCAAATGTTGCAGTAGCTCCATATGAGTCCTTAAGTCCATGCACACTCCCACTTGCCTCTTCAGAGACTTTTCATGTGAGGGTCTCCAAAGCAGGCGCTGGCTAGCGCTGCCATTGGAGGGCAGATGGCTCTCTTCTCATGAGGAAAGAATGGTTATGGTCTCAGTTAATGCTTGTATTTTTGTCTTTCCAATATGCTGTCTCTCACAGACTAGCCATGACAAACCCCATTTTATTAGACTTTTATATTTGTATGCCTCTGGTGGGAGCATTTGGATCATGTCCACAATGTACAGCATGCAAATGGCTCTCCCATGGAGTTTTCAAAGCAACCCTTATGCTAGTGGCACATGAAGAGAAGTTCCAGTAGTTCTGTGATAGATGGAAACCATTTTTGGTCTGTGGTGGTAAAGGGATGAGTAAATGCATATTATGACAGGAAGTGACTCGATCTTTGAGTCTCTATCAACAGGGTAAAGGTTTCAGTGTAAGAACTATGTTGTTTTGCATCAGTAGAAGCTGGTGCTTTATTTACAAGGAGGAATTACCTGATGTTGCAGCTCATTACTACCAGTAAGAATTCCTTTGGTCAGCAGGATGAGGGGGGGAAAGTCTATGAATGGAAAACTGTCTTAATTCCAAGCAGGTGTGAAGTCTGAAAGATGCAGATGACAGTTTGATCAGGCATCTTCCTTCAGGCTGGGTGCTTCGGTGTAATGGAACAGATTGGCTACATGGAGAACTCCTAATGCTGCTGAATGGTTATTTTTAGAGAACTAAATAGCTTTAGCTCTTGAAAATAGTGAACACAAACCTGAGAGTTCTCTTTATTGGACTACCTATTCTACTCTGCATTCATGGGCTACAAGAAAGACTTAGTAATCTCTATATCTTATGCCTGCCTGAGAAGCAGAGGAAAAAAGTAAATCTATCAGAGACACCAAATATTCTATAGCAAAGATTCGCTTTGACTTTCAAAATATTTCTTATTTTTTGGGATGCTTCTCTTTTTGAACATTCAACTTGAAAGACAAGAGGGGGACTTTGCCTTCAGAAAGTGCTGAGCTTGCACTGTCTGTAAATCATATCCTCTTTAAGTTACTGTATGACAGGCAAAAGACAGCTATATTTGAAAATTTGAGATCAAAGTTTTACTGACCCGCTTTAAAATATCACTTTGTGATAAGTTACTGCTGCAATAGAAAAGCAAAACTTATAACTAAATTTTGCTAGAAGTACCAAAGATGAGAATGTATTCAAATAGAAATATAGGAGCAAGGACAGCTAATTTTTTTTTCAAAGTCTCTCTCAGACAATGTTTTTACCATTGAGTCTTCACTTGACAGTTCAGCTGGGTGTGGTTTTTTTGCAAAAGACTCAGTTACTGCACTAAAGTAACTACTTTTTAAGGGCAACATGCAACTCAAACCATGGATAAATAGATAATTCCATAGGTAGAAGTTTTGAGAGATATTAATTAGATGAGGGAATACTTTTGGTGAATAAGACAACTAAAAAAACCCAAACAAACCAAACAGAGAAATTGCTAATAACTTTGGGCATTAACTTTGTGTGTCTCAATTTTTCTGTCTTTCTGAAGGAGAAAATAAAATTCCTCCACCTGTAAAACAGGGTGAAAACTCTGGAGAAAGGAGCTATACTTCTGGGGGAAAAAAATTGAAGATGTCCATGAATCTTTGAGTATGTAATGTAAAAAAAAGGGTCTAATGCTTATTTGTTCCTCCTCTTCTTATTACTCGTCTGCTCTCTTGCTCTCTTTCTTACACATACACACTCACGCATACTTAAACAAAGACAACACTGGAGGAATAAAGCACCAACCAGGCAAGACCTCAGCAACTGTACTCTTACATTAATGAATAAAGACAGAGCCAGCAGATCTACTTCTCAAACACAAAATCAAAATTACACATGTGACTAAAGGCAGAATTTACTGTGGGATCTAATGAAAATAAACAAGAGTTTTGGAGCTACTGACTAATAGGAAAACAGTAGTGACCCAGAATGGACACAGAAATGTTTCTGTGCTGTCTTTCCCTGGGTGGACGCTATCTATCCCCATGCTCTTGAGTGCTTCCACTCTGCCAGAAGGCATCTTTCCAGTTTTGCTTTGAGTGACAGCATGTTTTGTAGCAGTAGTGGCATGGTAAACTCCATTTGTAAGCATTTCTTCCAGCACTGTGTTTAAGGGACCTCCTGAGGGCAGCTTTCAGATTTGTACACTGCAGTAATCATTGCTTTATTCTATTAAACTGTTTCTACTTAAGATTTTATGCACCATGAAGTTGATCATTGTTTTAACACGCTCAAAAATAGATGTGAGGTACGGGACATGGTAATATCCTCCTTCTCCCATGGTGATAGGAGTGTCATACAAGTAAGGAGTAATTCTGATGCCCCAACAGAGACAAAACATGACAGTGATCTGTGAGTTGTGTCAGTGAATTATAAATTAGAATGAAAGTAAGTGTACTAAAGAACACACTGACCTGAAAGAGCCAATATTGAGTCCAAGGGATACTCAAATAGTGCAAAGGCCTTTGCACAGAAATGAAGTTCACTGTAAGTGAATAGATGCTAACTCACTGGAGATGGTGAACCCACTATGGCATTGGGCTTTAGTTTCCATCCTAGCAAGTGTGACTTTGCTTTGTATGCGAACATTTCTGTCACATGTATCATTTTTCAGTCTGCACCTTCACTCTTACCTGCTGGTAAGGAAGAAGGGGGAAAGAGTGCAAAATGATTTGATTGCTTTTGCAGCTTATCAGCAGTTTTCCCTTCCTAACTCAAGAGTCCCAGATGTTCATGCACCTCCAAACTTTTGTGGAATCCCTCTGCCCATTGAGAGGGCTTGAACAACAGGATGAGGTATTTAGCCATCAACTTAATAATATGAGAGATGACATTGTTACAATTATATAAACAGAGAATACTGCCTAAGACAGATGTATACTAAAAGAAAAATTTGAGTGATAGATTTCTTGCTGCCTGAAAAGGAAATGAAGTAAAGGATATGTATAGTAGTCAGCAAGACCTGCATCTTATCAATAAAACATTAACTATGCCAGCTGCAAGTGGAAATGTTGTTATTTTTCCCAAGTCTTCTCTTCCTATATATGCTTACTGATTGTATAAATATAAACATCATTACAGAAAAAAGCACATAGAAACACGTATCAGATGCCTTCCTAGGGACAGCACAAAGCGTCTGCAGTGTTTGATCATTTTCAAGAGGGAATAGGTAGGATTTATGCTTAGAGGGATGATTTTCACCTATTCAAAATAATGCACCTTTTGGAAGCATCCTGATTTTTCTTTTGCCTGCATATGCCAGCTAGGAAGCAGAAATATATTGTCATAAAATATTGGGAAATTAAATATCACAAAGACCAGATAGTCAGCATCAGAACTCAGCCCCATTGATTTGCAGAAGTCATATAAAAAAAAAAGTTTTTAAATGCTGCTTGTTAAATCCTCAGAGCTACAGGTAAAGTCTTAGTTGAACTCTATCTTATGGCAGAAGTAAGAGTCCCTGTCATGAAAAAGAATTAATATTTTTGAAAATTCATTTATATGTGATTTACAATAGATGTTTGTTTGGAAATGATGCTGTACATAACAATTGTGATTGAAAGGCATAGCTACACATTAGTATAGAGCAGGACATGAGGTTAAGCACAAGATTGTATCATAGAATTGTAGATTCATTTGGTTGGAAAAGACCTTTGAGATTACCAAGTCCAACCATACCTGTCCACTACTAAATCATATCCCTGTGAACCTCATCCATTTGTCCTTTAAACACCTTCAGGGACGGTGACTGAACCACCTCCCTGGGCAGCCTCTTCCAGTGCCTAATATCTAACCTGAACCTCCCCTGGTGCAACTTGAGGCCATTTCCTCTTGTCCTATCACTTGTTACTTGGGAGAAGAGACCAACACCCACCTCACTACAACTGCCTTTATGGTAGTTGCAGACAGTGATAGTCTTCAGGCTAAACAACCCCAGCTGCCTCTCATAAGGGTTATTCTCCAGCCCCTTCACCAGCTTCATTGCTCTTCTCTGGACACGCTGCAGTGCCAGAATGTCCTCCTTGTAGAGAGTGTCCAAAACTGAACACAGGATTCAAGTTAAGGAAAACTTTTTTTTTTTTTGCAGTACTCTCAGACCACTTGTAATATTGTACAACTTTTGTACTCACATCATTTAATTGCTTTTAGTGGAGTTGTCCACTTACATCGATGAAATAAGGAGGAGACTCAGGTGCCATATTTACACCAGCAGCCAGAGCAGTATGTTTGTCAGGATGACAGTTTGTAACTTGCTGTGCTGGTGATAAAAAGAAGATGATGCCAGGTTAAAAAGGCCAATATAATTAGTATGGACAGCTATTCAGAAATCCACCTAAATTAATATAGGAGGACAGGCAATGATACATAAGAGCACTAATTTCACTCTCCTCCATACAGTTCAAATGTCTTGTTAGGTCAAAATTGTTGACAGTTGTCAGTCATTAACTGATTGCTTTTATTGATTATACCTACACAACTAGGTTTCTGAGGCAAACAAAATTGCAAAGTTTCCTTTTGCTGTAATTTCACAGTTAAATGCTAAAATGGGCATGTTGATGGTACCAAAATACAAAATAAGCATTGCTTAGAGTGTGGTGCAGGCATGTGGCAGCACATGTGTGGCATGATACATGAACATCAAACAGCATGGTCAGGCCCCAGTGAGTCTGCAGGAAGTCAGAAAAAACACATTAGTTGACAACAGTAACATGCAGTGTGAGAGGGAAGTGTGGACCAAAAGGAGCACGAAAATGCATTCACTCTCCCTTCCCCCAGGATGGAATACGGAATATGGATGAAAGCAGGGAGGATTGTCTTCAGGAGATCCACGGGCTCTATCTAAGAGTGTCAGGATAACCACAGCTGCCAGATTAGTGTCTGTGTTCCCATCCCGAGCTCAACATCCTCTCTGCTTCTAGAATGGGCATAAACTAGAAAGCAACAATCATTTTTGAGAAGCCAAGCTTGTACACAATCCAAAATGTACAGAAGCAGGACAGAGAGCTGTAGAGCATGCCTAATACACTTAATGCTACCCTATAAGTGTTTGAAGTAGTAGTTTAACCACAAATATAGTGGCTCTGTTTCTCAGATGTATCTTGTACCAGTGTTATTTTGGAGACTGAGACAACACTCTACCAGTAATGCACTGCTTTCTGAACTGCTATTTCCAAATTATTTTGACTTTTTGATGTGCTTTCCCATTATTTCTTTTACTATGCATTGCATTCTCTTTTTCCACACTTAAAGCATAGCTATTTGATGTGTTAAGCATAGATTTGCTTAGGATGAACACACAACTAATCAAATATTTACATCGTGGCTGTTTGAAAACGTGCAGTACTAACACACTGTGTTTCCTGTACAAGGAAAATGGACAGAAGCTACAGAGCATGACTCAACACACAGCAAGTCAAATCACATAGCAGATTTGCTGTTCAAGTGTAATTTGGAACAAAGGCAATAACAGCTCCTAAACAGATAGAAGCACTTGGATTATGCTAGATAATTCTTGGTATTTCCATAATAGAAAACCTTTGTCTCAAAACCACAAATAACTGAACTGTTCACAAACCTGAAAGATTGCACTGTTGATCCAAGAGTTTCTCACTAGTTGAATTTAAAAATTATAATACAGAGATAGTTAATCAAAGCAAGTTTGCTAGATGAGGACAAATAAAGCAAGAAAAAAAAATAGGGGTATCTTCCCTGGGTGGGGTTCTGTAATGATTATATGAAGAGCTGCTCACAGGATTACAGCTGATAACATAAAGGGAAGGTGCATTTCAGCTCCTGTGCAAAGGGTACTAAGGCAAATTTGATGCTGGCTTTTGTGTATCTCTGATGATGGGAATGCTCTCTTTTTCTTTACTGATGGGGGAAGATAAAGATGTCCAATGTCTTAATGGTTTTCAGAGAGCTGCCATAGCAGCTTGTAAAGACAAGCTCCTCACAAGTGGTGGATGGAACCTGATACAGCACATTCTCTCTCTGTGTAGGGTTTGTTTGTTTGTTTAGGATAATAAATTTGAGAATTTATTCCCTGAGCAGATAATAGAAAGGTATTGCACAAGTAAGCATTTTTATGTCCTATCTGCCACACCTCAACAACATCTAAAAGCTTCACATGCATGATAAAAGGCTTGTTTATGCCTAGGCAATTATTTTTCAAATTTAAATGTCTCTGTTATTTTAATAATGTTTTTTTACAATCCCTAAAGGGCTTTAGCTAGCCTGAAGAAACAACTAAGATCAGATTTCCTTTTAAAAATGGAAGACAACTATAATTTTAAAATGTAGTATTTATTTGATTTCCATATAACTGAAATATATTTAGAAGCCTCCTAATTTATATTCAGGATCACCATTTCAATACCAATGATCAAAATTTCATACATATTTGTGCATAGCAGTCACTGTGTGCATACTGATGAGCCCTTTTCAAGGCACTAATGTTTACAAATGATGTGGTGACACAATGGCCTTTCAGGTAAAAAGACCGCACATATACAGTCTCTTCCCAGACACTTCAGTGGTCCTGTCAGTCCAAACGTAAAGCAGAGGGGCTGCAAAATGCAGGAAGAGGGACATAGTCCTTGGGAATTCCTGTGCATGCAAGTTTGTCTCAGTAAAAGCAGCCTCCTCTTTTTCCTGGAAACTGAAGCCCTGGCAGTTTTTGCTGCAGCTTGTTACACACATGATTGAGGAGTCTATATTTTCTTAAAAATGCTTCTTGTGAGAAGAGAAATCAAGGCTTCTCCCCGAAGGAAAGTAAATTCATGTTACCACTTGCCTCTGATTTGTATCACATATGTTAAGGAAACTATTGAATGTTGCACCTGCCTGGGGATGAAACAAGCTCAGACCATTCCCACATGCGCTCACCAAAGTGAGTGGCTACTATTTGCATTATCAGTGACGTGTCAAGCCCCTGCTGGGATCAGGGCCTGCCATGGGAGCAAAGCATGTAGACACTGTGAGTGCTCCAACCTCAGAGAATTCAGTCTTCTAAGATGAGGCAGATAGGAGTAAATGTGAGCACCTCCAGGAGGAATTGCTCCAGCTACTCAAAGAAGAGTTTCTCAGGGCAACCTATTATGGCTTTTGAAGCTCACACCAGAAAAGAGCAGAGAAGGGCACTGAACTGAAAGCTGTATGGATTATAAGCCACTTGTGTCTTTGCCACATGACTATTAAGTATTTCTTCCCCAGACCCCACGCTATGGAAAGATCTCTTTCCTTCATAGAACACTGCTTGTTAAAATTCACATCAGAATGTTTAATGGCTACTCCTAAAACAGAGAATAATTACAACAGATTTTTGACTGTTTCAGGCTCTGCTGTGCAGAACATGGCCAAATCTACCCTCTAATAATGTAATTTCAGATGCACTGTAGCATAGACAGCTTTGCACTGTACATCTGTGATTCTGCTCCTCATGGGTTGATTTATCAGCTTATCATTGTATCACAACTGAAATGATTTTTCAGTTCTCTCTCTCCTTCTCTAGTATCTATATCTCACTACACAAGGAACTTAATAAAGGACATTAAGCTGTTTGGATGGCAAAAAAGCATAGACAAGACTGGTGACTAGCTTTTCTAGTTATTCTTTCCTTTAATTTTTAAAAATATTTCTTCAGCCATACTAAATTCTAATATAGAGCTGGGCTGATTATCTGTCATTTTTCTTTTGTTTTAAAGAAAGGCTGGTGGAAAGAGGGTCTGACTAGGAACTGCAATCCAGCAAGTTCACTCTTACAGGAAGAATGCATGTTTCCTGAGCAACATGATCTAGGTGATGATGTCCCTGCTCACTACAGGTTGGTTGAAATAGATGACCTTTTAAGGTCCTTTCCAACTCAAATTATTCTATGATTCCCAAGGAGTTGCTGGTTAGGAAAACCATTCTGGGGATTTCTACAGCAACTGCCTCCCTGTCACTCAGTGCCTCTGCTCACAGCCAGAGCCACGGATGTCCTGAGATGGCTCTGCTCAAAGACTGCTGTTGTGCTAGAGCAGAGGAACATGAAATGGGCAAGTTGAGCTCTAGATGTTTTGCATTTCCACTTGGATGACTATAACCACAGTGACAGGACCCTTTTGAATAGGCTATACAGCATTTCAGGTTTTTTTATTTTGGTTGTTTACCTTTGCAGAGGATTGCCCTAGTGCAGTGCAGTTCTTTACTTGCATACTTGCTGCTAAAACTATTTATGAGTTTCATGAGGCATATAAAAATTGAGTAATAACATTGCCTGTGAACTATATGGCCTCTTTAATAAAAGTATTTCTCCATTTGACAATAATCAGGCATCATCTCTGTCTTTAATACTTCCTTCTACAGAAGCTGTCATGAGTAGGGGCAGGAAAGTGTGTGCTATTTTTCTTAAAGATCTTCAATCAATTACAAAGCCTCTCCACATAAGCTGATGAGTCATTTATTGGCAAAGTTTCTAGATCTCTGGATATATTTTCTGTGGATCTTTCGTAGGAAGCTAGAATGATGTGGTATGTGGGATAAGGTAGACGATATGGGGATCCATAGTGCTCACCAAAAAGCCCTTGTTTTAGGAATTCATCAGTATTCTTCCAGATTTTCTTTCAGTCTTGAATATCTGCCATATAACAAATTCTAACTGTTAAGTTAAGTTAGTTCTTCAGGCAAATTTTGCTCATCTGTCTCAATAATTCACTCTGTCTTTCCTTTCCCTTATATGCAGCTATGCTGACACCACCCAACATCTCTTCACAGATCACCTTGAGCAGACTGATGGGCTCTCTGCACAGCACTCCTCTGTGAGGGGAACACCAAGATTATTACATCCTCCATTTCTGGTTCTTAGTACCACTAGTGTTTATACACTGGGAAACAGGAAAAAAGAAACTGTTGATCCTAACCTCAGATATGGAGTTGGTAAAAAGACCACTGAATACAAGGTAAGAGATCTGTAGAAATTAATAAGCTCTGCATTGCAATCTTAGCAAGGCTCATGTTTGCATTTCCTTATATTCCCCACTATCGCCCCACTCAGCTTTATTTTCACTTAGTCTGCCTTTTTCCTTGCATTTTATACAGTCCTTTCTCTTTTTTTTCCACATTGCACAGCTGTTCTGAATTCTGCAGGAGTCTTAAATTATGTCTCAGAGGAAATAAAAATATTCCTGTTACATTCAGCAGAGGAACTCTGCCAGGGAGGGTCAACATAAATTCAGTTTTCCCTTCATAGCTGCTGTACCTGCAGTGGTAGGGATGACCATATACCTGCCTGCCTGCTTCAGCCTTTCTGACAAGCTTGAATTCAAATCCACTTGTTCTGCACCTCTATGTTAGCTAGGCAAAATATTTTATTGTCTTTGCTTCACCTTTCTCCTCTCATAAAAAGTTCTGCCCTTGTCTTTTGGAGGTTTTACCTCACTGGGAGATGCCAATATCTTTTGATAGACAGATCTTGTAATGGGATATGAATCTAGCTGTCAAATACAAGTATCAAAGCCTGGACACCTAGTTTCATCTTCTGGTTCCATCCAGTCAGCATTCACACTCTTAATGTGGTACTTGACCAGTAATATCATTGATGGGTCATACGTATGTCAGCAGCTGAGTTTGCAGAGCTCTGTACTAGCACAGCTCGACGAGTCTCTCCTTTGCAATATCAGGTTTTGGAGGAAATGCGGCTTTTAGACAACACCCGTGCAAAGCTACCAATATGCAAATGCCTCAGTACAAACCCTAATGAAGTTTGAAGTGCTGTAAAATAGCAATTACTAACATGTGTTATGCATAAGATATTCCAGTTCCACCATCTGAAATATGCATAGACATGTATGCGTGTTTTCCCTCTCTGGCTTCTCTCGCTGTTTTTTTTTCAGTGGCAGTGCCTCAGCTTTTTAGCACTGCATAGGGAAAACTATCTAATAACTGTTGGATTGTTCACCCTTGGTTCCATTGGTATGTTAGTCTTGTATGCCATGTTTTTTGTTGCAAAATCTTTGCAATTCATGTGGTTGATACCTAGGGGAACTGGAAAATTAAGGTCATTTACATGCTCCTCCCCGAGCACCAGAGCTCCTGTTCTCTCTCTTGCATTCTATCCAAACATTCTACCATATAACAAAAAAGCTGAAGAAGGAAACAGATTAAACAGATTTTCCTTCCCAATACAAAGCAACTTCAATTTGCAAGAAACTTATCATAGACAGGAACCTTTTCATGCCAGGAAATCTCTGGATTCTTCAGGAAAGATGAGGCATTCCCTAATAAGGAGTGGCAGTGCTGAGCTGACAATTGAAAAAGACTAAACTTCCTACATCCTATAGGGTATAATAAGGAAGCAAAATCCCAGACATCCCAGGCAAGTATCGCCTTGTGCCTTAAAATTATGTATAGGAAGGTAAGTAGATACGTATGTGGTCTGCTCCACGTGGATCTGATAAGAGGGGTGTGCGAATAGCAGGGAGTGTGTCTGCTTTGTATTTCCTGATGGCCAATTTACTAATCAACTTGATTAGATTTTACTGAGTACAGCCTGAGAGCTGCAGTGTTTAGAATAAGGGCTTTGGCAGCTTGAGGTAAGCAAAAAAAGGATCAGACTTGCAAAATCATTTCAGAACACAGAGATATTCATCTGGTGTCATACTTTTCCTAGCAGGAAAGACCTCCCCGACTTCCATTGGAACTAAGTATTTCCTCTTCCTAGGCTTCTGGAGAAAGATTTGCTACCTACCTAGCAGCAGCTTCCAGCATCTAAATATCACTGCAAACCTCGCCCATTCTACAGCCTATTCATAAAACTCATATACAGACTGAGATCACAGGGAAAGACACTAATGCTTACCTGCAGTAAAATTTCCCTCAAGACTGGGTAGATCAGGGAATTGGAATCCATCAAGACTTTCTGTCCGGCACTGTGCATTTCCTAGCTGTAGATTCTTTTAGTGGAAAGCATGGACTTACTTGCCTGTAGCTGGGGGCTTAGTCTGCACCTCTCACACAAGCTTGTCTGTATTGCCATGCAAATTTTCCACTCAGAGAGATAAAGCTTTCGGGGATGAGCAAGTTGTTATGGCAGAACTGTGCTGCAGGGTCTCCTACAATTGAAGTGCTCTGTGGTGGATGTTTGTTTTTACTTCTTTCAGAATCCATAATGACTCCATCTTTTCTGCTTTTCCCAGCGTTACCTGGTGCTCATAAAAGCAAACTCAACAAGATCAGTGGAACTAATATCATACTGACTTCCTGAGGATAAGTAAGCAGAATCCAAGCCATCAGTAAACATCTTAAAAAGTGAGATGCTCCAAAATATCTGGTAACAAAAGGCCTTCACAGACATAAACAAAGAGCTTTTTTTTCTTTGTCTTACACACATTCTTTTTAATCATTAATGGACAAAGATATAAACCCAGTTATCTTTAAGGAAAAACCTGGACTGATAAATGGTCTGGTGGCAATTAAGTCCTAATACTAAGATGCTGATACGATGATTCTTCAGTGAATGAAGTGAAATGTCTTGTCTGCTTATACCAGGAGCAAAAAGAGCCTTTGTGAAAGCTTTTTACTGATCTTCCTGCAAAACTCTATTTATTAAGTTAGTAGTTCACTGTTTGAAGTCTGGTAAAGAGGTCAGATTCTATTCTGATTCTGAACCATGTGGATATTTTTGCTTTAGGATTTCCTCTGTATTTTCTCTTTGCAAGGATGGATGGGATTTAATTTGAACTTAAGCAGTGAAGATTTTAATGCAGAATTCAGACCTCCTAAAAAAGCTGACCTAGAGTAGATCCATGTGGCTGAGATGAGAGAAGAAAGTTACAAAGTCCTGCCTTCTATTAGTGGATGAGTTTTTTGCTTCCCAGCCATTCCCAAGGTTTACTGATAGGACTTCACCCTTTCCAGACCTTCTAACCAAGTTAAGTGGGCCAAGCCTGTCTCTGGTGGAGGCCCACTAGAGACTGTGATATTAGCACACTGTGACTGACACACTGTAAAATCAGATCAGGCACTGATTTCTTCAATGGCTGATCTCGCTGACTGTCATTCTGCCATCCAGACTTACAATCACCCTGCTGTCTTCCTTGTAGAACTCCATTTTGGAGAGGCTCCACTAATCATCCAGTTTGGGGTTTACTGAAAGGAACAAAACACAAGTCATTTTTCCCTTCAAAATGAAATGAAACGTTTCTGTACAGTATGTCCATAGCTGCATACAAAACGCTTAATCGGTCTTTGAGACATATAAAGCAAAATAGTGCCTTGCCAGAATACAGCTTGAAAGAAATTCTCCTGATTAGGAATATAACTGAATCACAGTTCATTAGCAGGTTTCTAACTGGAGAGGGAATTAGGAGAGGTATTTTCTAAATCATGGGGTTTATATTAATTATGTGTAGCCAAGCAGACTGTCTGGCTTTATCTTTGTATATGTTATCAAAATCTCTGACAGAACAAAGCTATTGACTAGGTATCTCTTAAAAATTACTCTGCAGAGAAAGGGCTGAGGTCTTTTGCTTTTTTCTCTCTACAATTTTCCACTGGAAATGGTATCATTTTAGTTAATCTTTTGTGCTGGAAAGTGGGATGGAGTTTTTGATCAGTCTTTTTTTATGACACATTCTTAAAAATGAGCTGCTACATTACATTTTTTTTATTGTTCCAAACTATTTTGGATCCTTTCAGAGACAAATTTATTTCTCTTTCATTATGTCACTACTGTACACTTCTAATTGTGACATCTTCTCTCCTCCTAAATACAAGAACTGGACCTGTCCTTACCTCTCTCCAAGAAATGGAGTGGAGGGGATACACAATCCAATTATGTTTTCACAGGATTCAATCAGTCAAGCTATGCTGATTTACTCTAGCTGAGGTCTTGGATGACTGTCTGAAATAAGCTGTCTCCTCGGTCAGAGAGATTTCAGGCATATTATTTTACATGAGTGGTTTCTCCACTAAATGAGCTGAGTCTGTCTATCTTTGAAGTTTTAGTCCAAAGTGGATAATTTCCTGATTCATTCACTGTATTATCAGTGCTATTTCTATTAAAAAAAAATCATCCCATGACTATGAGCCTTGCCAAACCATTAACATTCATCTGGAAATTCCAGCTAAAACCTTAGGCAATTTATGACAGGAGCTGGAATTCTGTTGCTAGATTTGTTTCCTTATTTCTTTGCTCTTCTGTAATTCCTTTGAAACCTTTCTAGGGACACAGTGCAGTCCTGAAGGATGATAAATGAGGAAATGACCAGAGGGTTGCAGGATTCCCTGTAGAAAGACAAAGCATTAAGAGGGAGTGACAGTTCTGTTATACAGTTTTGTGCTACAGCTCTTTGCCTCTCTTGCCTTCTGGCCAGAAAGCATTCCATGTTTGTCCATCCTGCTGATAGGAGGTAGAAGAAAATATATGATATATAGTGTAATTTTTTCCTCTGTCAGTAGCACATGGGTCCCCTCCTCTCAGCCTTCCCCTTTTTTGTTGCCCTATTTTAGCCTGGTACTAGATTTTTTACTCAGATTAACAAACATATTAAAGCAAGTTCCCTGAAATCTCTGTCCATAAGCAACCTGTACCTACTTGAGAAAAAAATAAATAAGCTGTAGCTGGTTTTGACACTTTTGCCTGAGACTGCTTGTTTAAAATTCTGGACAGGTTTGGCCTTGGGGCAGGTGGTGGTGCAATGAAAAAAAAAGGAACATTCAATATCTTTCTAGGAGAATTTCTCCTAGAGCACTGCTTATAATGAGTGCTTGCTATACTGCTGTTTTTTTGCCAGGCAGAAAGGGAACTGTCAAAGATTCCCGATCTACCCTGTATTTAAATTTTTTCCCGTGAAACTTCTTTATATCATTCTCATCCAGCTTCCTTCTCCACTTGATGCAACCAGAGTTGACTTGAAGGAAATTAAAATAAGTGTTTACAGAAAGTATTTCACGATCTACTTTTCGCCCTGCAGGTGCTGTTTAGGAGGTACACGGAGTCTGAACTAGCTCCGATCATGGAGTTCACGGTCAAATTCATTTCCATCTGTACTTGCTTATGAATTCAGGTTGTGTTCCATAGCACTTTCTTACCACAATCATACGGCTTCTCTGCTTAAACTTAGTCATACACATGTCAGTCCTTCCCTTTCAAAAATTCCCAAAGCATTTTTAAAGATGGAAATGTTGCCATTAATGTATTTCAGATATTAGCTTAACTGCAACTCTATACTTCTCAGCTCTCATCTAACTTATAACGTTTACCCTGATAGTAAAAATATAACAGTCAACACTGAGAGTATTTCCAAGGGATTAACAACCACCTGTGACACTGGATCACCGAAGGCAAGGCCAAGGGCTATTAGCTTCGGCAAGCTGGTCCCCAGCCAGTGCTCTGTGGCAAGGTTGCTGTTGCTATTTTAACCTCTTTTTTTAAGAAAAGAAATCGAATATACATGTTTCATGTTATTCCCAACAGAGCCATCTCTCCTCCAAGGCATAATGGAAGAGTAGGTTTTAATAGCAAAGCTGGACTGCAGCACAGCTAAAAAAATCATCCACAGTTCTGATTAAAGTCGCTGCTGTGAGCACCAAGGACTACAGTTACATGGAATTGAATTTTCATTTGAAGGTGTTTTGCTTTTTCCACCTGATTAGTTTCTTTTTTTTAAAGGCCTTTGAGATCTTTGTTTTTGATACTGAAAGATTTTGGTGAAAGTTAACTACCAGTGGCATCAATGGAAATCCTGCATGCAGATCTCTTGGGGATTTCTGGGGCCTCACAAGCTCAGGCGAACGTTTTCATAAATATTGCAAGGAGGTCACAGCAGTGGAATTCTCCAGAACCTCAAAGAAAATTTCTGCTGCAAAACTCTAGCGAAGGTAACTTATGCCCAGCTTTTCATATGCACCAACTCTCCAGCACCCCCCAGGGTCAGTGGAAGCAGAAGGGGAGGGAGCTGTTCTCCTAAAGCACAGCAATTTTGCAGCAGAGACTCGTAGAAGGCTACAGATCGGCATTTTCCTGCCAGCCTGCAGCAGAGCCTGCAGCATGGTGGAACAGTGAGGGGCTCTGTCCCCTACATCTCAGCATTGTTCCCATGGGAGGAAACATTATTTCAGCATTATGCCAGGTGCGCACTCCAGCTCTAAAGAATGCTCTTTCCAAAGAAACATTCATAATAAATCTATGTCCAATCATTTTCACGTCAATCTGCTCTTCTCACAAAGCTGAGTTCTGTTGTTCCTTACATTGCAGGAAGGTAAACTGGGATGCAGTGTGAGGTGTGGGATGCAGTGTGAGGTGTGGGATGCAGTGTGAAGTGTGGGATGCAGTGTGAGGTGCAGCTTTGGGAAAATCACCAGAAATAATCTAAGTGAAAACAGAAACAGGTCCCCAAGGTGTGTGATTCATCATCTCAAACAATTCACATTACTAGGATTCACAATGCAGGTCCCACCATCTTTCCGTCAACCACCTGAAGATTACTGTCCTTCTATCTCAGTAAGAAGAAAAAGCAAGAAGTCTTGTGTGTTGCTGCCAAAGTTCAAACCCCAGCCTATTAGCTCACATCACTATTAATTTCATTTTACATTAATATATAATATTGCTAATGCTTCTCTGTGGATTTCTAACACATCTGAAGAAGCAAATACATATTTATTTAACTATCAGAATGCAGCCAGAGTCTCAATAAAGTAGTATAGCAACTGTGACTTCACTGGTACTTCAGGGAACTATTAGACAGCCAAATCAAGACAAAAACAGCAGCATTTCCCATCCCACATTGTGAACAACACATTAACTCACACCCTAATCCAGTTTCCTGCAAGAGGGAATCCTTATCTTGTCTTTCATCTCCAAAAATCTGGGCCTGTTCTCATAACCTCTTTTTCCTTCCCAGTTTCACTTACCTGGAAAGAAGCTGCATGGCAATCTTCTTACTACATTCTCCTTGGTTAGTGTCTCTCTGACAATTACTTTAGCGAA
The DNA here is from genome assembly GCA_033558185.1 of Dromococcyx pavoninus. Taxonomy (NCBI): domain Eukaryota; kingdom Metazoa; phylum Chordata; class Aves; order Cuculiformes; family Neomorphidae; genus Dromococcyx; species Dromococcyx pavoninus. The sequence continues at coordinate 531,359 of JAUMJL010000594.1, forward strand.
GCTCAAATTCTCATAAAACAAGCTGTCATTCCTATCATATCATCAGGCATTTTATTAATAACTTTAAGAACATTTATTTGTGCTCTGACATTTTATCTTTTGTTGCTGCCACAATAAAAATATTGTTGGAAAACTGCATCTTTTACAGACACCACAGTTTAAGTGAGTAATTGTTATTGTTCATGTTTCTTCTATTTTAGTCAAAGCATTTTTTTTAGTCAGGCACCCAGCAGCCTCCACTTGCCAGTGGAGTTCTCAGTGGTGCATTTAAATAGTGGAAACAATTAGCAAATACATGAGCAATAGTGGTCAAAGATAATCTGATGAATAATGAAAGGTGCACTGAAGTAGAGGGGTCAGATTTTTGAACAATGATTATAGCATGAAATACAGACCATAATTTGGGAAAACATGGGCCAAAATGGTAAAGCAGAGAAACCATGGAAGTCATTACTAACTGTTCTTATGTGGGAATGAATTTAAGAGGGTGAAAATTAAAGCACATTATCATAAGCAGGTTTCTACAAACTAGACTATAATAGGCAGTTGAAGAAACAGCACTGAAGCCAAGAGTATACCTATGACTTTGGCTATCATTCAGAGTCTTCTAAATGCTTGGAAAGACACCAGAGAGATCTGGCAGAAAGGCACGGAATGATTTTGGTTTTCTCTATAAAAAATCCTCCATCTATGTATGATAAGATTTTTAGAATAATATGTATAAATCCCTAGTGATTATTTAAGGATATCATTTAGTCTTGTAATTATTGTTGTCTCTTAACAGCTGTATGTTTAATTGATTGCAATGCTTCAGGGCTAGAAGGATTTATCTTGGAGCTCCATCTACTGATTCAAAGGTGACACAACGTTATTAGAAACCATCCCACAGCCTTCAGACAGAGCTTGGCTCTGTTTCAAACCAAGGTAAATCTCACCGTAAGAAAGGCCAAAGGAATGTGAGAACTGCAGGTGCGTCTTGTGGGGCTGCATGTAGATTCTGCTTCACTGCTGTAGCCAACTCATGCTGTAGCTGACAAGCACCAGTCTCTGTAGTGTCACCACAAGCACTCTCTGTCCCTCATTGTTCATGCCCAGCTGTTACACCTCCTAGTGCCACACTGTTAGTCACACCTGTAAACATTCTTTCCAGGATTTGTAGTGATCACAGGGAACTAAGAAATATTGACGTGGTTTGGCCTCAAGTTCTGGTTGAAGGCAAACTTTTCCTGGGCAGGCACACACTCCACCGCACACACACCCTGCCCCTGCCCTGAGTTTGAGAAAAGCACTGCACAGACTGAGCACATTAGAACTAAAATAATGCATATCACATACTGTCAGGCAGCTTTAGCAAATGAATACAAATAGATCCTCTTTCTGTAGGAATCCAAGTATTTTTGCATAAGATTTTACTCAGACAGTTCCACTTTCACTTCAGTAGGACTAAATGAGGTCTATCAGAGTAAAATCATTGTTCTTTGGCGCACTATCTTTTTCATAAAAGACATACAGCACTCTGTTTTAGAAAACAGAAGACACTCAAGCCATCATCTTGGGTATTCAGCATGAAATGCACTCAAAATAGGTTTAATGCCAGCTCTCTCTAGAAAGAACTGTTTTTTTCAAATAAGCTAGCTATACTAAATTGCTTACTGAGAGACCAAGGAAAATTAAACCTGTGTGAAAAATAACAGGGTATTTGAAAACAGACTACATCTGAAATGTCAAAAACTGGAAACAATGTGGCGGAACAAACACTTGATAAAATTAGCTGTGTAGAGAGCAGTGAGTGTATACTGAGATTTGAGCTAAATTTATCCTATTGTCTCCCTAGTCCTGAGAAAGGACAGATAAGATGCAACTTGTACCACTCTGGACCTGACTTCTAGCGCTGATTAAAGAAGTTCTGGAGCTGCTTCATTTTGCAAGTCAGTTGCTTGCACCTCAGTTGCTTTACATGAAGCAAAGTGCCCAACTGTACTTAAGTCTTTTGCCATCCTAAGCACAACTTATGCAATAACAGTGGTCTCCAGAAAGGAGTATGTATCTTTGCAGTACACAATGAGGAGGTAGCAGCAACACTTTGCTCCGTAGCCTGAGGTGCCCTGCTGGACTCGAGTTTCAACGGAAATTCACTGTAGGAAAAAAATCTCTGGAATTACTTGTGCTGTGCTAGCACTGCAAAGAGCCTGCTGGCAACAGAGTGAAAAAGGGATGTATAGGGTCAAAAATACAATATTTTACCAACAAAGAGAAAGAATGCTACAGGCAAGTGCAGTTACACCTGACAGCAAAATGACCCAGCCAGACATCATGTGCACTGACCTCTGTCCAAACTGAATACTACTTAGACGAATAAGAATATTCAAAGAGAAAAACTAGGACATGGAAAGTCTCCTTAAGACATTTGTTCATATAATGAAGTGCAACAGAAATCTTTTTGTAGGATTCTACTTCTATCCTGAGGTCTTTACTGGCTATTAATTAAAATCATATTGCTTGTTTATACAGACAAATACATTCAGGGGCTCAAGTAAAAGATAAAAAGTAGACCCCACATAATTAAAAAGAAGTTTGAAAAAATGTTTAATTATGTGTTTCATCCTCTCTGAAAAGCCATTTAAGTATGTTTCCTTTGCTATCAATAATGACATTAACTAGCTGATTTTCAGCAGTCACAAGAATCCAGTAAATCATGGGCCCCTCAGGCATAAGTACTGTACTCTGAAAACCAGAGCATGCATGCACCACACATCAACTTCTTCTGGACATGTCTGCGCTGCCTGAAACGGTGCTTTCAACTCAATTCTTTCCAAACATATTGTACATTTACATTTTTCTTTATTAACACATCTGGTGCACTATAAACATTAAAAGCTGTGTTAATTTTACACGTCACTAAGAACAGAACCAGCAGTAGGACAAATTCGTCACTGCAGCCTTTTCTTTTTCCTCATGAGTTTTGCTTTGGTTCTGCCCTTGCACAGGGAACAGTCACATAATCCATAATATCCTGCTAATTAGTCCTTGCCAAGAATATTTTTATCCATACAAAACTTCCACTTGCTGCTGTGACTGAAATGTCTGGTGTAAAGGAATAAGATCTACAGAAGCTTATAACATTTTCTTGACAGAACTGTCTAGTTTAATTTTAATTTCTCGAAACAGCGTTCTGTTGGAAAAACACCATTTCCTCAAAAAAACCCCACAATTCATGTATTCTTTATCTAGATCCACCGGCAACACAATAAAATTTTGTCATGAGTTTTAAGAACAGCAAGTGGCAGCATGTCCACTCCGCTTACAGCCCGCACCAGGAGTGCCCTGGATGAAAACAATATCCAGCAATGCCATGGATGAAGCCATCTGCGCTGGGCTCCTGAGCAGGGCTGGTGGTGCCAGGGCCCATTAGCCCGTACTGCCCTCCTGCCCCTGCCCCTTTATTCTCACAGAGGCAAACTTTATAATCGTAGCACATAAAAACCCTGCAGTGCCCGGCTGAAGAGGCTGCTTCCAGGCCAAAGGAAAGACTCCAGAGCAGAGGGCTCTAGGAGCCTTATTTTTTTGTTTAGTCCATCTTCCTCTCCCACGCTCATTTTTGCCCCTGAGTTTTGGTCGGAATGAGCCACAGGAGCCACCAGCTGCTGCCACAGCCCCAGGTACCACAAAACCCAGCAGATATACGACAATGCCAAGTTCTGAGATCTTCATAATTCCAGAAGAGCCAAACAACAACCCCCCCTTAATGAAAAAAAACCCTAACCTTTTCCTTGTCCACACCTCCCCCTGAGATCTCTCTGAGAAGCTGTGCCTGCTCCTCCTGTGCTCTGCTGCCCAGTACCATCTGCTAGGCTGGTGACAGCGCTGCTCTCCCACCTCTGGGATGGCCATGTTGTGCTTCCCCTGGATCAGAACCTCCGTGAGCTATGAGCTCACACCTCCCACACAGATCTCCAGCAACGGCAGCTGCTGCTGGACATGCTGGGGTGGCCCTCAGTGCTCTTCTCTTGCCCCAGCTGCACAGGGCAGACACAAGGTCTACAGACAGGAGGCTGACTAATGGCTCCCCACCATGCAGTGCCCACTTTAGCTACCCCATATTCTGCTTTTTTTTTCTATTTCTTCCTCTCTTCCTGGTCATTTTTCACTTTGGAGGTGCTGCTCACAGCTGGTTTTCCCAGCTGCAGCACTGGGTTCCCTACTCCCTGTTATTTTTCCTGCCTCAGCCCCTTCGCTGTGGTAGACTGGGAGGTGGAAGGGTCCTGCCAGTGCACCAGGGCAGGCAGTGTGGCAGGGGACACCTAAGCAACCCCAAACAACACACAAGCAAGACAGCTGCTGTCAAGATCTCCCTTGCCTTGTCCTGAGGAGTGCACCAGCCTCCAGACAGCAGGAAGACTGCGCTGAAGGCTGTGAGGGGAGAGTGCTCCACCATCACACCTCCCTCTGCATGACAGAATGGCTGCTGTGCTGCAGGGCAGGAGCACCACGAGGGAGGTGGGTGGCATATGGTGGCAGGCAGAGCTTTCTGCTGCTACAGTGCTGTTTTTGTTAAATGGAAACACTGTGTTTGTTTAATCTAGGCTTTCATTGTTCAGACACAAAGAACAGCTGGGAGTGAGGAGACCCAGGCAGTGAAGCGGCAACATGAAAGGCAGGAGCCATGCCTCCCCCAGGTGATTTTGCGGGGTTGAATTTGAGGAGGAGCCAACTGCCCTCGTGGCTTCCTCCACAAGATTTTCACTAAAATTTCTAAGTAATCTATGCCCCAGCTCCATATTTACATAGAAAGAAGCTTTTCTTTCAGAAAAATCTATAGCTCAGAATGTTCATTGTATTTACAGTCAAGTCACTCTGATATATGAAAAGATTTAGTGGGGCACCAAAGTTTGGAAAAAAACATCTCAGTATATACTGAAACCCTCCTTTTAAGTCTTCTGGGAAATCCAGTTATACTTTTAACAGTCATTGTATATGCCTGAATATGTCCTGTACATGTATTACGTATGCACACCATCTGCCAGCACGTGAACATCTGTAAGCCAGATTCTGCCCCACTGCAAAAACACACTAGTATGATTCTTTTATGAGTTTTTCTTTGTTATTGACTATACTGATATCAATTTAGTGTAATTTCATTAAATTAAGCAGAGCTTTTGTTTTTTTTTTCCTTTCTGGTGAAAAGCCAGATTCTTCTGACTATGTTAGTCTAAAATGATCATAAATACTGCCTGATTTCATCTTCAATTATTTTGCTTCCAAGAACCTATACTGTAAGAGATGCATATCAACCAGTTCAAACTTTGAATCTTCATTGGAAGAAGACCAGGACTGTTAAACACCATTAAATTGAAGATTGCTCTGTTTTGACACTAGGTAATGTGCTTGAGAGGGGAGTTCTTTCTGAGCAACAAGTCTATTGTTTCATGAATTACTAAAATACTTGTATTGTTATACAGTTTGATGTGATGAATGCAAGGGCTTTCTGCCCAACAAATTAGAATCAGCTATAGTAACTGTTATTAACAATACATTGCTATATTCCGGAAGCCTTTTTGTGAGCATAAAGAAAATAAAAATATAAATATCCTCCACTTTCAGTGCCCCATATAAATTTTATTTTTCTATTAATCATCTACTGTAGGACCAATCTAAATCAGGCTGAGAACCGTGAGCACAATAGCTCTTATTTTCTCTTCATTCTGTAAATCTAACTCTGTTCTTTGTCTGCTCCTACACATATTCATTCCCTCGGTATAATTTTTTTCTCAGGTATTCATTTTCTTTCAAAGTATTCCTCATTCATTTCATTTTTAGTCTGTCTTTCTTTACTACATACTGTGTTTTTCACCTTTTTATTCTCATGCTTTTCTCCCTGTTTACTCCACTTTCATCATGGAAATGAGTGTAAAAGGGAGACACTTTGCTTCATTGTTTTTCATACAAAAGTACAGAGAATTCAAACTGAGAAAATTAATAATAATTTTTTTTCTTTAATATAATTTCTTTAGATCGTACTTTGAGATTTATGTGTCATTTTCTGCCAGGCAACAGTCTTACAATTTTTCCTTATTTCCTTGTTATTAGGAAATACGGTACGTAAACTTTGTACATGTCATTATAGTTACTCAGTAATTTGCACACCGAACATCAGATACAGGCACAATTTGAAAGACAACAAATCAGGCTATCCCAGGATCTCCTTATAATGCCCGTATTCAATTTGTTCTTTACATAAGTTTCTTTACATCAGGTTCCCTGATAATTCAGGGCTGGTGGAGTAGCCATTTGCCCACACCCACTTTCTGGGTATACAGGTAGCTCAAGATGGAAGCTAGTTATCATATCACAAATACAATAGAAACAAACCATTTATCAATTGTCCCTTTATTATGACAAATTGCTAAAAGTTATACTGTCCTAATTCACATCCCTAACCCTGTGAGTCTTAGGAGCCTTACCCTGGAAAACGCTCAGAATAATTGTTACTGTTTCCAAAACAGTCCCCAGGAACTCACACTACCTGGGATGTACCTTGCTTTAGTCCAGGAGAAGCCACCCACAATCCTAAACTCTAGTCTGGGAAGTTTTTTAATTCCTCCAAAACCTAACTCTGTCCTGTAGAGCTCAGAGGGATGCAGTGAAGGCTGCTGAATTAAGTAATCTGACAAGAGACTGAAATCCCTAATCCTGCAGGTCATTTAATTGCAGTGTCTTCTGTTCAATTCTGCCATTTGCACTTCACCAATCCAGTTATTTTCAGATATATTTGTATTCTAAACAGAATGGTCTCATAGCAATAACATTGCCATAGCACTGTTACAAGGATGAATGCCTATATCTTTCCTTTCACAGCAAAGTTTATATATAGAATTGGCTGCAAGAATCCCCACCAATCCCAAAACTACGTTTTTGTTATTTACTGAGGCAAAGCCTAATAATTCACACAGAACAATGATTTATCAAAGAAACTTTATTATGAAAATGAATCCTAATAAGAATAGCTTTGCCAGGCACTTTGCAATTAAAGAGAAAACTATCCAGAAAAGAGAAATGTAATATGTAAAAGGAATGAGGACAGATAAATGGAAATTATCATATGTGAAGCAGAAGAAAAACTCAAAGAGCTTAAAGCACTGAAATTGGAGGGACGGGATAATCTCCGTCCCTGGGTTCTGAAGGAACTGGCACATGAAATTGCATGTCCAGCAGCAAGGATTTTTAATAATGCTACCAACTGGTAGCATATCACTATTGAAAAGCAACCTCTTGCCTATATTTCAGAAAGGGGATAAAAGGGTAACCAGAAAACATTAGAGTGACCTCAATGATATTCAAGGCTGTAGGAAGTATTTGCAAGAAAAACATCTATGTAAGTGGACATAAATTGAAAATGGGTCAAAATGCAAAGTTTATCAAAGTAAAGCAGGTTGAGTAAATATATTTCAGCTAATTAAACCCACTGTTTTCATTAGTAGAAACTGCTGTAGATATATCTATTAGGCTTTTGTAAAGTAAGTTATGAATAAAATGCTAAAGCAGGAAAAACCCTTAGTTGTCCTGGAAGAGGAACTGTTGTCTGGAGGGGGTTATTATTGTAATTCTTAAAGAATCAATATTGGAATTTAATATTTCCAGTAATGATTGTGACAGAAAAAGAGCATGCTAATGATTTTTTTCTGAAAGCAAACACTGAGAGATACTACTAATATAGAAGAGGATTAAAGGCTCATATAGGAAAAAAAAACAGATACTGTGGCAACTGGAATAATGAATATGGAGTGGAATTTAACAGCATAAAACATATGTATGTAAAACCAATAGCAGGAGCTCAGCTCTTGGAAACCAAACACAGAACAGATCCACTAGTTAAATATAGGCTGCCTACCAGTCCCTACTGTGAATACATCCGTGGCAAAGATAAACACAATCATAACATATTCTAGGTTTGGTATTGCTAGTAGAAATATGGAAATATTGATACCATTGTACAAGGCATTCCTGAAATCTCACGTTAAATATTCACTTTTACTCTCCATGTTTAGTGCTAGGTCAAGTGAGAAAGTCTCTTGTAAAAGTAAGAAATCTTGTCTTACTGAGATGATGAAGATAGTTCAGCTTCTTTCCCCAGGCTCACTGTCAAGTTGTTAGCAATCTCTAACATCCACCAGTTCGCTGTTTCGAATCACTAGACTGTTGTATAGATCACTGTCATAAGCTTGTAGCTAATGAATCAAGTCTAAAATAAAAAAAATTGTGAGGATGGTTGCCTAATTATTGGCCCCATGTAATCACCCATAAATGCCTGTATCATACTTTATTTATTATCTAAACACAAATATTGATTATAGTCTATTTTTGACAGTAAGGGAAATTTGCATAGATAAGATTTCCTATAGTTAATGATGGTTTTATTTGTTTTCTGACTATTGTTTTTAAAACTGTAGCACTTAAATAACACCTGGGAAAAGAGAGGACTGACATGCCTAGTGATTGGGACGCATCCGGATGAAGAATATATACAAATATTTTATGTGAGTTAAGATGCTGCCTTATTCCTTTATGAAAGAAAATTAATGACATTGGTTTTAACTTGTACTTTTAAAAACCTGCTGTTTTTTAAGAGATAGATATTGGGTCTAATTAGTGCATATTATACCTAATCTTCTATCCCTGGTTAATAATTTAGAATACAGTACCAATTGTACAGTACAGACATGTACAGATTTTCTATTAAACAGCAAGGAAACCTTTGGATGTCTTCCAGTAAATATGCTGTAAACATTTCTGCCAACTGCAAATAACAGTAAACTATCATTAACACTTCAACCTTTATGAATACAGCATGCTCAAAAAATATCAAACATCTTTGGTGTTGTATGAGTTCTGAGGCAAAGAATGCTAAAATAAAATACACATATTGTAAATATGCGATTGATTTATTAATTTAATTTGTTATATGTAGCCATGTTAGCATTTTGGTTCCGATAACTATTGAAAGATGTTAAATATATACAGGAATTTATACTGCAGTATACTCCATGGAAAACAGGAGTCATGTTAAAAAACAGGAATCCTAATAAACTTTAAGACAACAGTCGTGTGGGTTCATGTCTCTGTGAAATGAGTAGTGTCAAATCTGTGGGCTCAATCTACTTTGAAAGCAAACTGTCTTTCAGGAACAAAGACATTTCTGGTGGTAGAAGCAGAGGAAGCCTGAGGAAGACCTCAGCACATCCATAGCATGTTATGCCTAAATGGGATACTGAGCTTCTGCTGGGGTTATTGTACTGATATGTCAAAGCAGGCGTACCCCACCTCCTCCCAGAAATGCAACTCCTGTCCTCAGTGTAAAGGTGCAATGGGAGTAATTCTGATGAGACTTCAAACCTCCAGTATTGTTTTTTTAAATAAAATAACAGCTGGTGCTGTTCATTTAAAGATGAAGATACATATGTAGAAAGACTGAAGACTGCTGTTGTTCAGCCAAAACTAAGTGCCATTACTAAGGATCATCGCTTGCCATCAGCCATCCGGTAGCATGACATCCCATGGCTGCTGACCTTGTATTTCCTTTTATTTCATATGTATATAGCAGATATGGGAAATAAGTGTAAATCTGCAATGTTTCAAGCAGCTATGTTACATCTGTGTCCTGGATAGGTGAAGGCTGTGTGGTCTGCTGCTGGGCATTCAGCTGCCCTTTCATTTCTTCCTGCTGTTGCTGAGAGCCAGAGCACATTGATTGCTGCTGTGGCTGCCCAAAGCACAGGCTTTGGAGAAGCTGGGTGTCAGAGCAGAGGAGTCCCCCAGAGAAACAGCCCTCTGTGGAGGAAAGAACTAAAGAGGGGACTGCCTGGAGGAGCCACTGCTGTGTAGGTCAAGCTTTGCAACAGCACGACGCTGCAGCGAAAGGCAACCTTTTGTGACTGAAAGATCTCACAGCCTCAGGGAAACCAAAGAGATGATTTGGTGTCTTTTTCTATTTGTTTTCTGGAGTTGATCAAACTAAACTTTCCTGACTTAGAATCAGTTTTGGTTTGGACGCAAAGGAAATACTGCTAACAACTTATGGTTTGATTCTGTTATTTTTATGCTTCATAATAACTGATTTTGCAAATAGTTCCATTTAGTGTGATGAAACACAGTCTGATTTTATGATTACAATGTATGAAATGCTAAGAAAATGTGCCTCTTCAGTTTTCCTCTTGCTTCCATATTGAAAATATTTCAGTATGGCTTCACACTTATGTCCTCTTATCATTGAATCTATCAAAGCTGCTGGTCAGCCCTCCACTACTTTCATGTCTTCTTTGTCCATAATCTCTACTGACACAGGTGATTTGCTGACACTGTTGAATAAGCCTCTCCTTTTTTAATTTTCTGTATCAAGGAGATAAAAGAGGAGGATGTCCTCTCAAATGTATCCATTTTATTTTCTATTCCCATTATTCTATTATTTTTACTTTCTACATTGTGTTAGTGAACTTTGAAGTTCCAGGACCAGCTGAAGTACCCCATCAACACATTACATGTTGGAAATACACAAAAATGCAAGTTGTCTTAACATAGGGGAAAAAAAAGGCTGGCAGGGAGGAGAGCCTTAGTTCTGCAGTTTGGAGACAGACTGGCATTCTTTGAACTTGTCTTTTTAGGTTTATATTTCCAGAAGTCCTCTCCAGTGAAAATATACCTCAAATATATGTACATACACATATAGTGTATATATATATATGATCTAGAATATTCAACTAAATGGAAAAGACTTTCTTGTCATTATCCATAGGAGAATATTGTGGAAATAACATAGGAGAGAAGGAATGCTTCTGAACAGCATTCTTCAGTACTGGCTGGAATCAGCTACTGCACATTCATCTGTGCTAGTGCTGGGTTTCTCTTCCCTGCTACAAACCACACTTTGTCTCTGACATATGGAGTTAAGGAGCCAGTAAGAAGCTTTATCACAACACTGGGAGTCTATCAGTTCCGAAAATCATGCCCAAAGAGCAGATGATGTGCTATTGGTGTGAATATCAGAAACCAATTCTAGCAAATATGGCAGAGGTTAATCATCACTGCTCTTGTCTGTTCTCTCTACAAGGTAAACATTTTGATGGTAGTCTTCATACTATGCGGTAAGTAACTACTATTTGGTCATTTCATTTTTATTTGCTTCATTGAAGTAGCTGTGAAGAGTCCAGGCTGAAGAGGAAGAAATTACGGCAAACAGCTATTTTTATTTATTTTACATTGCTTAAGCTACTTCAGATATTCTGAAATCTAATTCAGATGTGAGGTGGAGAAATGCTGTTAGAAAATGTGGGATATATACCAGTTGACAATCACAAATGGAATCCTGCCCACAGCAAGTACACTTGATGTTTGTAGTACTCTTTCAGCTGTCCCCTGCTGTATCCATCTATTAGCATTGCTTTAGGCTTGCTGACAAGGTAATATGACAATTTCAGCACAAAATAGGTGCTAAGCAAAGATGACTCTAAACGGGCCACCTACTTAACTGTGGTGAGCGTGACTGTTTCTGCATAAAATCCCTTTTTTGCTGTTTGGGAGAATTCAAATGTTATTTTGTGTTCTTTGTGTCTAAGTGAATATGACAAGAACTATAGCTTAGGGGAAGGAGAATGAGGACTTTGGATTAAAAATGTGTTTATTTCTCCAGGCAGAAAACTGATTGACAAGCCTAGTGGCATCCAGGCTAAAACCTGCTAAATTTGGGAGCTTCCTAAAGTAAAATATTGGTGTAACTAAGGCATCCCTGCAGCTGCCATAGCGCTAAGAGTGGACTATTCTTTGGGTTTGCAGTTTCTCTTTTTTATTAATGCCTACAAAGGTGACCTTCTAAAAAAACCAAAGATTCTTTCTGAAGGGATAATTACTAATTTTCTCAGACTGAGGAATACAGGAAACAATCAGATTTCAATGATCCGGTGATCCTTAGTTATTGCAAACTGACCGAATATTTTCCACAAAAGATTTTAGCACAATTCTATTTTTCTCTAGATAGGGAGTTTTAAATACTCCATCGCTTATTTGGGGAAAGGATCTGGATCTGTGTATTTACATCTGTCACATTCTTTTCCCCTTAATCCATTTTATTTCCTGTTTATATAGGAGATATATTAATGTAGAATAAGAATTATTACGTGTTTTGTTTCCTTGCTGGGGCTAATTTCTCTCCTGGTCCACACTGCTCTTCTGGTACTCATGAAATAACCAGATCACAGACTTCCCAGTTTAATTGCTATTGCTTTTCTCTTAAATAAAGATCTTGTTACAATAAGCAAACAGCAGTCATGCTAATAAAGTCTCTATTGTTAATATTTAAGAACTAAGACTTCCTGTTACATATTATAAAGATACACAATTTTAAGTACTCAAGCCCTATTTTAGTTGTGTTTGTTAAGGAAACCAGAAGTGCTTTATAGAACTTTTATAAGATTTTATGATTTTAAACTTCTGTATGAACTCCATCCAATCATAGCATAGAGTTTCACCTTTTTGATACAGCAGATGAAAATCAGCATCTAATTGTGCTCTATTTAAAGCTTGTGTAACAAAAAAAAGTCCACCCCAGTCGAATTCCTGTTTGAATTACCAAAGACAACATTTTAAAGTAAAGGAATTGACACTGAAATAGAACTGAAAATGTGCATCTTTATATCAGTTTAAACAACTTAACTTGGAACAGGTTTAAAAATGGTGTAATACAAACACATTTTAGCCATTTCAAATCTTAAGGTAGATATGATCTAATCATTTTGAGCTGTTTCTATACTGCACTCTTCCTCACATTAAAAAACAATGTTCAGTACAGTACAACTTCACACTGATTAGAAAGGTGGAAAATTCAGTCTACAGAAGCAACTCAAAGAACTTTATTCATTGTCATGTAGGCTTGCTTTGGGCAGGATTAGATAGCCTCATAAGCATGTCAGCAGATAGCTGAACCTTGCAGTTCTGTGACAGATATCATTGATGGTTATGCACTAATGTTAGCTCAACGGTGAAATGGAGATTTTGTCATGCAGGTCAGCCAGAAGATGTTTTAAAGGCTTTGAAGGTTTTTATAAGGAGCTTCTAAAAATGAGTATGACTGCAGAAGAAAGCGTGAAGATTTGTTACCTGCTTAGTATAATTATATTCTGGCTCAGGTGAAGGTGAGTCTCCACATCTTGACAGCAAATGTGAGCTGATAAATATGACTCGGATAAAATGTGAAAGGAATTTTTCTTCCCTTGTGAAAGGGAAAAGAAGCAGGATGTAACTCATGCAAAAGGGAAGTGGGAGGAAGGCAAAGGGACGCACAACATCATTATCCAGAACAATCCTTGCTGAAGGCTTCTGAATATCTAACGGTGGGAAAAGATTGCACATATGTAGTTCAGGGGAAAGAATACTGCAATATCGTAATTTAGACAGGAGGGGAAGGAAGCCTGTTTTTTCTAGCCCATGTGAATGGACAGAAGACACACACTTGACTGCACAAGAGTGTTGAGATAAACAAGCTGGTTTTTAATGAGCAAATCCATCAGGGGCATGTAAGGAGGCGAAAAAGCTTCTTACTAGCAAGAAGACACGGAAAGGACTAGTAAAGTTTTTGGAAGTTTAGAGAAGATTTCTTGCCAGCCTTGAGTCAGCAATCAGTAGAGGATCAGAAGTTAATCTGCAAGCTCATCAGCCAGTGCAGGAAGCCACTATAAACTTAAAAGTGAGTGATGCCAGATCAGTTAACAGTCCATAGGTGGAGTAAAAGTATTTGTTAAGACTGAATATCAGAAGGGGGCTGAGTGTGAAGTGGTGGGGAGTATCTGAAACCTAGCTAGTCCTTCTTGGGCTGTTCTGCCTGTGTAGGTAAATGTCCTCATGTTTATTATACCACAACTGATAATCATAACCACAACCATGGCACTAATCACCCCTAATGTAGAGGAGCTGATAATACTATATACAATGATTTATGGCAGTACATAATGGACAATTCCAAACTACTAAGATAATTTCTGAAGATGGGATTTTATCTTCGTATGTGATGTCATAGAAATTTGAAAGATATTCTATATTGTTATGCATAACCCCCCATTTTTTTAACCAATTTGAAATATATGTTAATGGACATCTCAAACAAACAAATTTCTTGATTATGTTGCTATTGCTCTGTGAAATTTCAGATCTAAGCAGAATAATTTCCTTGCCAAAAAACATTTACTGCAAAAAATGTCAGCTGGAAAGTCTAAGAAGGAAGGAAAAAACCAACCCAATTTTCTGCTGTTCGATCTAAAAGCAGACAGGCTTTTGATTTCTTCCCTTTAAGCTAAATCATTGTTTTTCTTCACTGTTTCACATACAAAGCAAACTGCATACCAAAACCACACATTTTATATGATTCAGAATTTGGAAATAAGTAGAGACATTATTGCTATTGATTTCAATAACATGAAATCAGCAGGTTGCTTTCCTGTCATTTTGGCAAGATAATAATTCTTATAAATATTTTTTTTAATACAGAATCTGTACATACTTTATATGACAGTCTCACCACATTACATAAAATGCTAGAGTAAACTATGCGAGTTTTAGAGAAAAGAGTCTTTATTATGTCTTGGTTTATTTCAAATATGAATAAAGGTGAAAATTATAATAGATGTGAAGCTACATCCACATACAGTTCTACATCTCATTCTGAAAATTTATTTTGAAATTGTTCTGTCTTCTCCATGTGATGGTCTTGCTAATGGTGTGTGATAAGCTAACTCAAACATATATATAAAAACACATAACAGGATTGGAATAGAAGAAATCTTCAGACTGTCTACAGGAAAAAATATTTACCTTACAGGCAAAATAACACATTCACTTTTTTATAAAAGCAAGTCTAGTTATGTTTGAAACAATCTATATGGACAGTATAATAAATCCTGAATTCTTAGGTGGAAAGTGTTCAAAAGAAAAATCCACATGACTTTGAAAGATGTGGTTTATTAATAGAGAAATTGTTAACAGCCCATGGCTGGTACACCTTTTTCAAGAAAGAGAGTTTAAGTATGTTCGAGTAAGTTACTTGAACAGTAGTATTATGCAACTCAGAATAGAAAGTTACTCAGGAAAATGGACATAGCTTACTTTTCTCCTCCACTACTGAAGAATCCAAATGAACACAGCTTGTGTATCTATGGGAAGATATAATTACAGTTTATTAAAATGTGTCATCAATACTCTTTCATTCTACAGCTAAGTATGCATACCTTCAACATACAGCAAAAATATGGAGTATAAAATTAGTAATCTTTCTATATTTTACAGAGTCAATGTTTACAGGAACATCAAGGCCCTGACACAAGCAAGCAGCGCTTTCAGACTGCACTTATGAGTAGCTTCTATTGAAGAATTCCAAAAAAGTGTCTTTGTGAACTAGGAGGAAATTGTAACATTTTCAGGTCCAATTTTCAAAGGTATTTAGCCACAATATACACATGCCCACACACGGGAAGATGGCTTTCTAGACAGTGCTTTAGATGTCTTCTGGGGAAAATGGTCTGCAACTAGGGAGAGGGGAGCTGATTATAGTTGTATGTGTTCTTTGCTGCCTCCCACTCACACAAGGAGCTGCTGTGCATGCTATCCCAGTACCCTGTTTCTACAGAGCACTGGTGGTGGTCCCTCCCAAGTGATCTGCCGTGTGCCTCCACAGACTTGGCCTTGCACCTGCACAGGATCGCTGAATGTGTGGATGCAAGAGCATTCCTGAGAGCCCCTCACAAAAAGCTGCTACCAAAGATTCAGTCTGCAACCAGGAGAGCAAAATCTGCCGGCTGGGATTGTGGCTGTGCTGGGTGGCCTAGGGTCTGTGTGCATTCGTGGATTTGGGTCTGAATTGCTTTCAAGAACAAGTCTGGGCTTGTATGCTTGTATTGTGCTTAGGAAAACATCTCTCCAGGAGACAGAATCCTACTAGAAACCTGCAGGACTCAGACGTAAAGGTCTGCTGGGACTTTTGCAAAGCGTGAAACCTTAATCTAGGCTGAATCCTGGGGTTTTGCCAGGCACAGGGGCTGGCTGCTCACTGCTAGGGCAAACCAGACTGTTGCCAAATCTCTTAAAGGGCCTGTGATGCCGGGGCCTTGCCCCCCTCCCTGATATTGAGGTGTACACTCAAGTCTTGCAGGAAGGTTTGCTCCAGGGGAATAGGCTTCTGCAAGGCTGCTGTGTACTCTGTTGCACATTAGAATTGTTTCAGAGCAGCAGATAGATGTTATCTGCTTCTCTTGTAAAGAATTGGTAAACAAATTCACAACTACTTGGTAGTTTATTCTTATGGTATTCTCTTTAACGTGGAAGAAGCTATTGGCATCTTAGGATTTTAAAACAGAATTAGGTATCACATACATGAAAAAATCAGTAGTGTGTGCCTTACATTGAAAAGTGGAGAGTTTTCTCCTGGAAATGGGCTATTGTGTAAACCATGCTTTAGCTACCAGCAGTAACAAATAACAAGTGCTTTCTAAGCAATAGTGGAACTGGAACATTCCTGTTATTTCTAATTGTAAGCCTGTCTTTGTTTACAGCGAATAAGGAATTGCAAGAGAAGGAGACAGGTCTCCGACTGACATGCTTTCTGCCTTCATCTTAGTACCTTGTTTTGAAAAACAGAATGATGAAAGTGTTTTTTTTTCTGCTAAGGCACTCACTCCTCCTGATTAAGAGAAGCATGCTGCAAATTGGAAACAAAACGGAACTGAAATCCTGTGCGTATTAAAAGCAAATGCACAAGAGATATGGAAGTGAGTGCAAGTGTTAAAATGCCAGAATGGAAAACTCAACAGTACTGTAAAGGACACTTGTGTTTCTCTCCCAAACACACCCTGTCTGTCCAAAACTCCCCACCCTGCACAGGGAAATGTACTCCAACGTGCAGAAGATTTTCCCCTGCTCGCTCTCCTCTCCAGCCCCCCATGGTCTAGCTCCAGCCTGCACCAAGGAGCTGCAGGGGGAGGCGGGGATGTACAGCCCTGGCTGAGGGAGGGGAGGCCTGTGGGGCCAAGGCAGCTGCTGTGCCAGGCTGGGAGTGCAGGGCAATCCCCACCCGAGCTATGGGCTCTCCTGCCCCGCCTGCCCAGGTTGCTACATGCTGGGACAGTGGCCATGCTCTATATAAGAGCACCGAGGAGCCAGCCCAGTAGTGCCAGGGTGGTCACGGGACTGGTGGTGCTATGGAGGCCAAGGAGGCTGCAGTGGCGAAGGCGGCCCTGCGGACCCCCAAGTGCTCCCGCTGCCGTAACCACGGATTCGTGGTGCCAGTGAAGGGCCATGCTGGGCACTGCCACTGGAAGCTCTGCCTGTGCGACAAGTGTGCCCTCATCACCGAACGCCAGAAGATCATGGCGGCACAGAAGGCCCTGAGGCAGCAGATGCCTGACACCCCAGCCAGGGCAGACACGGTGCCCGCTTCCTTGGAAGAAAGCCCTGGCGTAGCCACCGGGGCAGCAGCTGCCCTCGAGCAGGGCGTCCATGATGGTGTGAAGGGCACCCAGCCCTCTGGGAACAATGGCAAAGGCACGGCGTGCCGGGGGTCACAGCCTCCTGGAGGCCCTCCCTTCTGGGACTACGGTAAGAGCCTGTCCCCAAAGCCTCTCCTGCCATCTTTCATCTCCCTCTTCCCCCATCACACCCTGCCGTCTTGCGCTGTCTGCACCCACCCGATACCTCGTTATGCAGCACCCCTGCTTGTGTCTCCCTCCTTCCCTCCTCAGTGGACACTGGTGCCCAACTTGCACGTTGAATGTGCAGCCCTGTGTTTATTTTCCCTGCTGCGGGGTTTGCGCAGGTCACAGAGCTTTGCAGCAGCAGGAGCCATGTGCTCAGCCTCGCTGCTCATGGCAAAGCTGAAGCTTAGGCGAGTGGCTGTTCTGTGGGGGGGGAGAGATAGTCTGGGAGGGAAATCAAGGTGTGATCCACTGTGTGCTGTAGGTGCTCGTGTGTGTTTCTCTGAGTGCTGTCTCATTGCTTATAAATTCATAGGCACAAGCCTCCAGCAACAAAAATAGTAAAAACCTCAGCAATGGCAGGTAAACGAGGAAGTTACTGCTGCTGTTGCCTGAAGCAAGCATTTTATGATAGCATTGTAAAACAAAAAGACCTTTTGGCCTTAATTCCTATAGCCAAGACTGAACTTGACTGGGATCACTTGATGTAAAAGTGCACTTGATATTTAAGAGCAGAGTATAGATTTTGCAGGTGGAACAGTTGTATGGTCTGTCACCTCTTAAATTGCTTCCTTTAATAGAGTCCTTCATGTGACTTGTCTAGTTTATTACTATTTATTACAGTAACTTCATACTATTACTATTTAGTATAGCAATTTTATGGAAATCCCTACTGACTGCAGTAGTCATTAGTCTGAGTCTCTGGAGAGTTGGCAGCCTGCACGACAAAATGCTGTTCTGAGAAGCCCAGTGGAAAGACTCATTTCAGGCATCTCTAGTTCTGACCAAATCTGTCAATAACTGTTGCCCTATATTTTTAGCTTTTTTCCTAAGAAAATTATGTTTATGGATTAGTCTAGCTGTACATATTCCTGTCAGTCCCTCCCTTAATAAATTTTTTAACCTGCTGTCCAATTTAAGAAAAGGTTAGGGACAAATAGTATAATTCTAGTACTCCAGAAGTCAACCTACTCTTGAAGCAAATTCTTGCACTTCTCTACCAACAGGAGGATGTGCAGACCCTATTTGTATTCAAATAACCTATCCCATTTTTTTAAGAATACAGAGAGGCTATATAAGATTCCAGATGCAAGATGAAAAACAAAGGAAGTAACTGATTCCTGCATCTGAAATTGCCTGTGTACGTCCGTAAAACTGAGCCTTTGTCTGTAAAGTAACTTAAGAAGTGACATACGGGACTGAAGTTTGAACTGTATTATTTCTGTAGAGTTTTGGTTTAAGTTCTGGTAGTTAGAAGTCTTAAAGTAGGTTGTTTTGCTGTTGCTGATGTACTGAAAGAACAAGATGCTGCAGCTTTACTAAGGACTACCTTCAAAATGCACAAGGCAGAAAAGAACACAGATCTTTCTGTGTTACAGTATCATTTGCTGCAATTCCCTTAGTTCCCTAAAAAAAAACCAAAATAAGTTCATGAAGAGCTAAACATGAAACCAAAGGGCCAGATTCTCCTGCCTGAGAGTGGAACTGGGTCCTGCATCTTTTTCTGCTGAATTCCATAGAATACATGGATTGTTTTATTTGTTCTTTTCTCATTGTTTCCTAGCTCACCCTGTTTTTCCTCCAGAATACGTGGTCAACTCAGAATATCTGGAAAGAGAACCTCCAAAAGTATACCCTGGGTGTTCTGGGGTATATCCTTACCACCCATTTCCCGTGGGATTTGCCATCAATCAGTCAAGCTACAGGGGAGGACCATCACCTCCAGGTGTAACACTTCAAAGAGGTTTCCGACACTTTCCTAGCAACTATGGGTCAGGGAATGCAGCTTCTGTGTCAGTAAGTAGTGTTTCTTAATTATCTCTGGAAATGCTGCTGTGTTTACTTTAACTGTCTTCTTGCTGTTAAAGTATCCATGAAAAGTTATCCTGCTTATCAGTTACTTCATAGCATTTTGATATTTTATGCCAAAGAAAACATTAGCAAGTGGTGATGTTAATAGTCTGACCTGAAGCCAGCAAACCCATGTACTTGCAAGGGGCCAGATTTTGTGAAGTGTTTTGAGGCTTATACCTCCTGCATCAGCCTTTCAGAATGATGCCAGCTGGACACTTAATATGGCCATGTTGTGCCAGTGTAGATGGCATGGAATGCTCATTTGGGAGGTTCCTCTTTCATACAGGACAAATCTAATGGGGAGGGAGAATGTCAGGGCTTGGCCAAGGCACCATAGCTGTAGAGAAGAACACCGGAAAATCAGCTTCCAGAAGGAAGCAAATCAGGAGAGCTGGATATTTCTGTTTAGAGACATTTGGTTTCTCAAAAACAGTGGGAAATTGCTGTGGTTAACAGAAGTTTCAGATGAAAAATTATGTTTAGCATCTTATGGCCCACACCTTTAAACTGCACAGACCTGGTAAGAAACAAGATACTAAATTGGCTGTCAGTTGTAATGGTGTGTGGGAGACTTCCGGTTCCTTTCAGTGCCATCAGTCACGGTGGTGTAAACTGGTAGTGTCTGGTTTTTGTACCAGCTGTACCACAGCTGGGCACATTATCAAAATTCCATCTGTCACATACCATTCTGTCTGTGTTGAGTACAACGGTTAATGTTAAGGTAGAGTGATCTGCCTCAAGACTATCAGATTTGTTATGGTTTCAAATTCCCTGTCACATTTTAGGGGTTACTGAGAAAGAGGGTGGCTATGAGGTCCAGATGAATTATCCTGGTGGTCTGGATCTGCACAGGTTGGGAAATGCCTTGCCTGGACCATCACTATATGTGGTTTTGAACTTAATTTTTAAGTGCCCTGAAACAGGTGGCAAGATCTCACAAGCTCTGTCTGTAGCAGGGTGCATGGGCAGATCCAAGAGAGAAATGCTTATCTATCTCAGATGCTAGTGTTTCTGAGGGAATCTGTCCTTGCTCATGAAATGAGTTTTACTGTGCTTTAAAAGGTTTGGTGATCACAGAAGACGAGGGCTGTGGGGCACCATGTGGTGCCACTGTAAAGCCACTCACTTCACTGGGCTCAGGGCAGAATCCATAGCTAGCAGGGAGGTGGTGGCAAGGAGCATTTTCCTAGGCTGCCTCTCACCTGCAAGAAGACTTCCAGTCTTGTTCGGTGGTAGTGGTGAAGGTGAGCTGCCCCTGGTTTAAACCCACTGCTCTAATGATATGCCAGAACAGATGAGAGAACTTAGAAGGTCAGTTTCTGCTGAGACATGGTCTGAGAGGCTGCTCCTTCTCAGTTTCAGCATGTTACACTATGCACAGGCTTTGCACATGCTAATACATGCATCGATGTGGCAGCATTATAGCCACAAAATGGGAAAAAAATGTAATATTGCAGTTAAAAATTGAAACAGAAATTGTTTGATGCTGTACATGCAACCTGGAGAGTCTTTAGATGGAAGATGCTTTTCCATGTGTTTCCACAGATTCCAGAGGGAGGTGGAGATTTCCATCAAGGATACTACACTCCTCTGCCTCAGTTCATCCCACCAGGTTTTCTGCCGGGGATTCATTACCTTCCACCGCCACTGTCACTGAACGCGTTGGCTGAAAGAACCAAGGAAGCGCCTGGTAAGGAAGTATGAGATGAGCCCTGGGAGATCCAGTTTTTAAACTGGTTTCAGTACCTAACCAAAGATGTGGGAGCCTCAAGGGACCCTGGCTAACTACTGGGTAGTTTTCAGGGTTTCACAGATCAGTGTGATGCAGGACAGCTTTCCAGCTTGCATGGCTCTGGGAAGGACTGACTTAGGGAAACCAGCCTGAGATGCTTGGGCTTTCTAGGTGACAAGCACCTCAATCTGATGCAGACATTGGAGACCCAGGTCTCAGAGCCATTCCAGAATATGATCTGTTGATGTTCTGAAAATTAAAATATTTTTCTAATAGCTGGCTTGTGGGACATATTTAAAAATTATTTGGCTCTATTGCAATTTACACAAAATGTTAAAAAAACACAGCATGAATAATATGAAATTCCTTGTTCATCTGAAAATCCTACATTTAATTGCTGTAAAAGAAAGATTGAATCTTCAAAATAGCGAGTTGTTCCATTGACTTCACAGGTTTTTAAATTTCTGGCATTAGTTAAGTCTTTGTTCTCCTCTCTTTTGGGTCTTTTTCAGGTATAGTGCCTACATGTGGACACATTTGTGATTATATTTGCAAGTTTTACATTTGGCTGCAGCTAGCTGTGACCACAAGAGGGTAGAGCTGCTCAGAGAATTAACCGTTAGCACTGGATAAGTGAATAGCCAGTTTTATTTAAAATTCTTTTTGAAAATGCAGAACGTGACAGTAAAAAATGGTGAATCTGACTCTTTATGAAACAGATTACAATAATTATTTATGAAGCAGATTACAATAATCATTTATGAAACAGATTACAATAATCACAGAGTGAAGAAACAAATCTCTTGTATAAGAGGGAGAAGAAATAGATGAGTGTAATTACCTCATTTGAGTTGAAAATATGTTGATAGTGATTATCTGGGACAAAAATTAAGTTGGGTGGGTTTTTTTTGGCCTGATTTCTCAACAACATACTCATGCAGGTCCATTTTTTGTTAACTTTTCAACCCATTAGTTATTTTCAGCCAAACATACCTGTTGTGATTGATCTGCAAGGGAAGCAGATGCCTCCCCCAAAACCATTTGTTTGCAGCCATGCTGTGCTGTTTGTCATCTTGCACTCAATTCCTGACTGATGTGTGTGTGCCTTGGCCTACAACCAAGTGCCTGCCAGACCTCCCAGTGGTGGGCATGTATCTTCAGAGCAGTCAGAGCATACCTGCTTCTTGTTTGGCTGGGAAGCCAAAGAAAGTAAGCAGAAGATGTGGTGGTCAAGGGGAATACGAAGAATGCATCAGTGTTGGGAGTGTACAGACATCATAGTGATGTAAAAGTATTTTAAGACACTGACAAGGGCTTTAGGACTTTAATGCAGCATGTCAGAGATACTGGTGTGCTGGGGGTGAAATCGTATGGGCTGAGTTTGAGAGGAAGAGAGGAAAGTGAGGGCTAGCAGGCAAAACAGAAAATGTGTGTGAGGATTAATGGATTTTGTGATTTGGAGGGGATGAGATCCAACTGATATTGCAGTGGCAGAGAGCCTGTAGAGAGCTGCAGCTATTCTGTTGGAGTGTGTGGGAATGGGAAGGAACCGAGAGTAGCAGACAGACATGGGGGACCTGGGCAGAAGCAGTGGTGTTGCATGTGGAAAATAAAGGAAATCCAGCCTTGTATTGGCAGAGTGAAGTGGTAGTGGCCAAACAATCATGAAAACAGGATAGAGAAGAGAGACTGTGTGAGCAACCCCCCTAGGGAGCAAAATGCCATCTAATGACCTCAGCCTTATTACACAGCAGGGAAATCACAACCCAGGCACAAAACCATAGGAAACAATGCATCATGGACTTCGCTGCTCAAAGAACAACCGAGTTTTCTTAGTACTATTGGGAAAGTACAAATTAATTCTACTACATGATAGCATTTTTCTCCAGGATGTGTAGGACTTTGCAGTTGTGACCCAGTGAGGGGGGATACTTCTGCGTGAGTTCATACACAAAATCATCTGCTGGCAGAAGATACAGATGTAGAGGGAAGCTATAGTGAAACTAATAATTCTTTGATTCAGGTATTCAGGATGTTTGAAAAAGAGAAAAGCTGTTACATTTATTGCATAGGGATGTGTTAGGATTGTAGCATGTCTTTTTTTCCCTGAGAAAGGAACTGACTCAAACCTGCAGTTAGACTTGGAAACATTCTTCCTCCAGAGAGACCTCCAGGGCTGAAGTGAAATGTGCTCTTTGGCAAAAGAGTTACAGGAAAATGGATATAGAATACTAGCAGAGGACAACGGGTGAGACAAAATATCTGCTCAAAGGGAATCTGAGATGAAGACAAATAAAAAAACCCAGACAGGTTCTGAGTGAAAAAGATTGTCCAAGGCTAGAAGCTGCTGTCAGAAAGGTTGGAGTCAATAGTTGACTCCAGTTGAATGACTGAGGCCAGTTACAACGGTGATGTGAGGCATAGGCCATGTTGTTACATAATTTTACACAGTATTGAGTACTAATGTTATGGAGATTTGACAAAATAAGCACAAGGTGTGTCCAGTGAAACAGCCAGTACAGCATCTGAGGACAGAGTCTGACTGCAGATTGTTGGCTTTCTAAAAAAGCAAGCCACAGAAAACAAACAAATAAAACCTCAAGTCTTCTGTGAGGATATGAGGAAGGTTTTTCATGCAAATGGCAAGTAAATACTTCACAAAATGAAAACCCCCAGTTGAATTTGAAGAAACCAGTCTGTCAAGGCCTCTGAGAATTCACAGGGCTATTAAGAAGGCATGGCATAGATTCACTGCAGTTAAGTAGGCAAAAGTGTCTGCCTCATACTTCCAGTGCAGCTTCAACACTTGCCATCTCGAAGAACTCTTGCTACATTTCTAAGCATGGCTGAAACAATCAATTGCTACCTGAAGTGCAGTATCTCAGTTTGAAAAGCTACATCTCTCATTGTCAAGCAACTGGGTTGAAAAATAAACTGGATTGACAAAAGTCATTTTGCATTGAGTGTTTGCCTCTGGGAATGTGGTTAATACCAGGTGTAATGCAAACTGAAATACAGGTTTTGGTGTTTGGCTTGTGTGTTTTTGTTTAACTCTGACCTTTTTCTATTCTTCATTTTTATTTCAGCTACTGAAGCTGACGGTCAGGATTCAGAGGCAGTTCATGAACCTGACCAACCATCTCCTTCCCCAGAAGGAACAAGCAGAGACCAGTCTTTATATTCTGAACAGTAAATGGGCTGGAGAAGAATTGAGTAACAGGCAGCTCTGTTTTCATTACTGAGGTGATTGTTCCTTAATATGAGGGTAGAGTGACACTGACCAGTCACAAAAGCCAGAAGAAGGGATTAGTCCCCTATCTCAGTTTATGATCATCTTAGAGCTGCCGGGCTCACAGCTCTGCCTCCCTAGCACTGTAATGCCTTTGTTCGAAAGAGTTTTTTCAGAGCCCTGGTAAATGCCTTCCCCCTTAAGCAGGTGAAAGCAACAAATGATTATGACTTTCAGTTTGTTTCCTTTACTGAGGTTAGATGGCTCCCTTACTTTGAAGTGAGGTCTCTGAGCCATGTACCTTCTGTAGCCTTCTCGTGTTCATGGTGGGAGTCAAAGATGTGTTGTTTGTGTATTAATTTGCTGTAAAGGAGACCTAGTTCTGAATATTATGGAAGAGTTAAGTGATGTGGAGCCTGAAGGCTGAGTTCAGGAGGATGGGAAGACAGTCTGAGTTGCTGATTTACTTAGCTGCCTAAGAAGAGGATTCACTGGAGTCAGCAGGCTAACAGAACAGTAAGTGCTTGGTACACTTGTCAAGAAGGGTGTGGGAGGAATTTGCAGAAAGTTCTGATATAGGTTGAAATCCAGTGCCTCTGCATTGTTTTCTCAGTGAAGTGCCTCTAAGGCACCTTCTGTTCAGGTTGGGGACAGACTGATTTGGCATTGCCTCTTGTCACACAGGCTTCAGGATTTTGAATGTCCTTGAAGGTTTATACACAATTTCAATGTTATTTAACTCAGTATATCTTGACACTAAGCAGTACTCTTTGTTTCTAAAGGACTCATGTAGACAGCTTTATACATGTGTTGAGGAATTGCACTGTGGCATAAGGTGTGGAGAGGTTGACTAGGAAACTAGGACAAAACACCATTTAGAATAATAATTGCTCAAATCCATACATATTACAACATTCAATGATGATGTTTAATTGAAAATGAAAGATACGTTCCTCTTCTGTTTTGCCTAGAGGAACTGGGTTTGTATTAAGTGGATCAGTTGTTAATGCTGGAAAATTTTGGGGGGACTTTTGTATAATTAAAAAAGTTGTATTCAATCGTTGGTATGGTTTTGATGATTTGAGGCTTGCATAGTTACACGTAATTTTTCTAGCCAAATGGCAGGTGTTGCCCTGACCAGCTGTGTGTAACAATCTTGTCTGGAGAGAGATTTAGGCTTCACTGTTTTTCTTCTACAACTGTTGTCTGCTGCTGTAGATGTGAGTGCAGTAAAATAAACATACTTCTTTTCTGCTACTTGTACTAATAATCCTTTTCTCAATGCGAGTTGTAAACAAATGACAGTAAGCTGAATTTTTTTTTTTTAATTGTAATAAGACCCTGGTGTAAAATCTATCAGGTGAACAGTTACAATGGATTTTCCTAGGGTATCAGTAGTGAGGCAAATATTATTTAATAAGTGTAATCATACCATCCATCAGATTTTGTTTGGGGTCATTTCAGATTTTTACATTTTAGGAAATTTGTCCCCAAATTCTTGCACCTCTGCATGGAAGAGTACATGACTTGGTAAGAGAATTAAAGTGAGTAACTCTCCATCTGATGGGAATAATTGTCTTATGTGGATAATTCAAGGTTTCATTCTTCCATTTTATGCTCAGTTTGTCCTTTTTAATCAAGGAAAAAAAGTGTTCCTTGACAACTGGTATTGTCAAACTGTGCACTTAAGGACTTGAAAGGAAATAATTTTAATTCCAAACTTAGTGCCAACCAGTGTTTCCAATAGTTAAACGCTGGGATCTCTTCTGACTCAAATGACTTAGGGATATTGAAATTAATTTGGATTGAAATGGAATGATTTGGATTAAACAAGAGGTTGTTCCAGCCTAAATCATCCCAGAATTCTATTGGCTTTTAGTAAGGCTGATGCCATGCAGACTTTGGTCAAATTAATAAAATTTGGGGAGAAAAAGGAAACTTAGCTGTGATATCCACTTCTGAAATCTTTCTGGATGCAAGCTACTACTGACTGCAGTAGAAATTCTGCACATAGGATTTGTCATCATTATTAGTTTCTGATTTCTGAGGTTTGACTCCTTTGCTAAACAGATCTGAACTTCTAAAGATGCAGTTCCTGACACCTGACACTGTCAGTCCTCTGTCCTCACTGCAAGCCCCTCTGTTAGAGCAACAAGCTTTGTTTGTGCACTGGAGGGGAAAAACTGAAATCAAGAATTAGTTCTTTAACGTTTACTCACACCACTAATTTCATTACTTTCAGTGGAATTATTTGCATGAGTACAGAGCTGACGGTGTTGGTTAGGTATGCAAGTTTGGGATCCAAGTTTTATACAGAGGTGTCGGTGACAGTGTCCAAAACCTCAGATTATTGTGAATCTGCATTTTCTGTAGGAGCGTTGGAAAAAAGAAAACAAACCCAAGGGATTCTAGAAGGATCACGTAATGTGTCCATTTTGCAAACACATGTAAGATGCATTTGTCATTGCCCTGCAGCAAACTGCTAAATGTTGACACTTCTGTGATATCAGCTTCTACATCTGGACTGAAGCAGGTTTTCATCCGACAGTAATTATAATACTCTTACTGGATCTTTTTTTTCTTCTTGGAATTAGATGCACCCCGTTGGAAACCTCCAAATCCACAGCAAGACTATAGCTGACTTTTCCACATTAACGAGTAATTAATTTTGAACAGCAATCCAAAGAAATATTTAATTGCATACCAATAAAGTCAGCTTGCTGCAAAGTTCTCCCTCCCCTTAAAAAAATAGTTTTCATGACAGAAAAATTCTTTATGATGTGAAACATACCTACTTTGAACTGTGGAAACTTTAATTAAATCATTCTTATGGGCAAATGGGTCTGGTTTTCCTATTTTTTTCCCAATATTTTACTGCTGCAACAGTAGCATTAGTCACAGAGTTATATCTCTACTTAGCCTGCCAGAACATAAGGGAGAAATCCAAATGTAAAGAAAGACTGTAGAATCTATTCCTGAAGTCAAGAGTTTCACTGCATGTTTTATTGTAGCCTGGGCCATTGAGAGAGCTCCAGATCCACCACAGATGACCAGGCAGTGATGTGCCTGTTCACCCACCCCTGCATTTTACTGCATGAATATCCTTACAGGTATGTCTTATTAGATGTGGTAATGCTTGAAGAGCTGAGGCTAGAACATTTCTGAAAAAACCCACCTAAACCAGCAGGCTTATTTTAGCATTACTTTTATTTACAGTGTGTAACAGTTTTCTCTTCTTTACTCCCTGCTGGCCCTTCCCCCGGCTCTTTGGATATTGTCCTCAGCCGGGCAATATTAATGGTGATTTTGCTACTGACTTCATAGGGTGATCCCCTATGGATAGAACTACGGGCCAATTGTGGTCTCGCACTGTTTTCACTTTTACTTTATGTAACTTTCTTACGGAAGCCTTTTTGATTTCATTTACTAATTACTGTCAGGGTTTTATAGTCTTACTGGTATAACCTACTCAAAAGTGTCCAGGCCACATAGGCTACAGCAAATACAAAACATTTCTTTTTACAAAAGATGGTTTTAATAACAGTCATATGCATAATTCCCTGGGAGAACCTTCCTAGTTTTTCATGACAGGGTCTGTTTCCCATTAAAAAACATAGTTCTTTGATCAAAGTGCAAATGCACTGTTTCTAATGCTCTTCCAACAGTAAATATACACTTAAGTAATTAAAAAATCTCATATACCTGCAGATAGTTTTTTTAAATTCCCTTTCTCATGGACTGTCTCAGAGCATGAAATTGTTCTTTACTTCCTGATGTTCCTCAGCCCTGGGATTGCAAATGTGTTCTAAATATCTCTAGGCACTTTGACCGTCTTTCTGCAGGTCTTTCCAAAGACAGGCATACGGCTTGTGATTAACTGTTCCCCACAGCTGCCCAGTGTTGCAGGATCTGCAGAGGCCCCACCTGCAGGGTTTGCTTTCCTTACTGACAGAGCCTGCAGCTGCGCTTCGTTTTTCTCCAAACACTTTGCAGTGTTTTTCATGGCCAGTGCAATGATGGCAGCTGAATGAATGGGGGAGGCAAACTTTTAAAAAATGAGCCAAATAACAAAATAATTCCCATCTAAAGAAACAAAGCACCAAGTATTCTCAAAGCGGATATCAAGAGGGTGATGGAAAACCCAACCCTGGACTCTTGTTCCCTTGTGGGGCTGGGAGTGACTCTGGAGGATAAAGTCACCTGCTCATCATCAGAACTCTGGTAATTCAAGCTGTTCTGTTCAGACCATGGGAGAATCCCACAACTTTGCTTTTGAGGACCAGGATGCTGTGAATACACCTTAGCAAACACCCACTCCAGGGGTTGAGAGTGGAGAGGTGCCACTGCCCAGTGTCCACAGGCAGGGGCACAGTCCAGCCCTGCTGCTCCCCTCTGGAAGAGGCTGCCCAGAGAGATGGTGAAGGCACCATAGACTCATAGAATCACAGAATGGTTTGGGTTGGAAGGGACCTTAAAGATCATCTAGTTCCAACCCCCCCGCTATGGGCAGGGACATCCACCAACCTATTTTCTCCTGTGTAATAATGGCTTTTCATTTCAAACTCATTTAACTTGAATGACCTCAACATACCTACTGAAGTAGAATCAGAAGCATTAAGGTTGGAAAAGACATCTAAGATCATCCAGTCCAACTGTCATCCCAACAAAGTAATTCAAGCCTTTTCAGTACTAGTTGGAAGAAGCATACATAAACTGTTCATCTTCAGAGATTTGCCTACTATTGAGAAACCATTTGCAGTGGTTCAGCCTCTGCAGTGCTTCATGCATTTGAATTATCGTCTCCCTGTAAAGCACTCTGTTGTCTTTCAGCATTTGGAAGCATTTTCATTAGTTCATGGCTTTCCACTGCTGTAACTCCATGTGGAAACTACTTTTTAGAAAAGTACTCACCACATTATAACCTGGAAGTGTTTAACAGATGGGTGGACGAGGTGCTCAGGGATGTGGCTTAGTGGTGGACAGGTATGGTTGGACTCCATGATCTCAAAAGACCAGAGGGGAAAATAGTCCATAAAGGCGATACCTTCTGCTGCATCTGTGCATGTTCACTGGTGCAGAGCAAACAGGTAGTCAAGAATTTCCAAGGAAAGTGATTGCTGGTGCTGAAAGTGTTGTGGTGATAGTTTGCAAGAGCTCTTGTACAGCAAGGTTTAGGGGTACATCAAACACTTGGATCTGCTCATGCCAGGAAAAGCTGAGGAAGCTTTGCGCACACTAGCAGGTCTGTCATATTGGACAACTCTATGTAGTAACTTAACTTCACTGTGTAATTTTTTTCAGTTACCATGTCTAAGTCCTTACTAGCAGGAAAAGGATAAGTTCATGCTATAAGGTGTCTGACTGCTTACAGAGGAATAAATAGCTACAGTTTAAAACCAAGTTTTGGAAGGCATATGTGGCATTGCCTTTCACAGTATAAGTCATAGACTCATAGAATAATTTGGTTGGAAAAGACCTTTGACATCATCAATTCCAACTGTACCTGTCCACTACTAAACCACATCCCTGAGCACCTCATCCATCCGTCTTTTCAATACTTACAGGGATGGTGGTTCAACCACCTCCCTGGGCAGCCTTTCCAGTGCCCGACAAACCTTTCAGTGAAGAAACTTTTCCTGATGTCTAATCTGAAACTCCCCTGGCACAACTTGAGGCCATTTTCTCTTGTCCTATCCCTTGTTACTTGGGAGAAGAGACCAACACCATCCTTGCTATAACCTTGTTTCAGGTGGTTGTAGAGATTGATAAAGTCTCCCCTCAGCTTCCTTTTCTCCAGTTCCTGCGGCTGCTCCTGATAACATTTGTGCTCAAGTCAAGCTTGCAATGTGTGTTATCAGTACTTGACATAGCTTTACATTTGATGCCCATTAAAAAAGTTCTTGCTTTCAGAATATTTTTTCCATTTGAAAAATCTAAAAGAAAAAACTCTGTAGCTTAAAAACAGGAAAGGGAAACATTTAATAATTAAGCCAAAATACCTCTATTTTGAAGTAATTCAACACAGTTATTCATGGCTTTGGATTCCTTTGACTTAAATTTAGCTATAATGGACATTTAGCCCTAATTTTAGCCCTGTGAGACTTGTGCTTATTCATGTTGAACTTCTTCAGTCTAACAAGATTCAAGATGAAATGAAATATGACTCTTTCAGACCAATTTACATCTTTAGAGTGCATCTTACTGGCTAAACTAATTTGGATTTTATACCAGTCTCCAAATTAAAAAGTGAAACTTCAGAAGAAGACAGTTAACCAGTGGAACAGATTACCAACAGGGTGGTGTGAATTTTCCATTACTATAAGTCTGAAACAAGTAAGCATGTTTCTCTAGAAGAAATGCAGGTGGCTGTTTTGGAGAAATGCAAGTGAAATGTGGTCTGTCTCATGCAATAGATCGTTCAGAGGATAATGACTGCTCTTTCTGCCAGAGAATAGACTGGAGCTCAGGAAAGCACTTGCCTTTTAGGGCAGACAGCTTACGATTTGCTTGGTAAAAGAACCAAGTACTATAAGAAAAGACACTATAAGGCAGAGGAGGATGTGCTGTGAGGAATGTCCAGTTATTTTAGTATGGCAGAGAGGGGTATTAATTCTCTCTAGAGCAGACTCAGTGGTGGTTGGTGCAGTTTGACCTGTATTGTGTTACTTTCAGTTCAAGACTCTGTTTTTGAGGACGTCTCTGCATGAGACTTACATATATTTATATACCAATTTAAAGAAATAAACTTCTTTGTATAACTGTAGGGAAAATATTGTTCAAAGATATTTTTATACCAAGTTTCTAGCTTTCCACTTCTAAATTCAAGCTTGTCAAATTGATTAGTGATTATTACAGTGTTTAAATCATGCAGCTTTATAGTAGACCTTAAATAAGCTAGCTCTTAGTGGATGATTCATGAAGCCTGGTGGTGTAGTAGTTGAAGTGGAGTTAGGAAGGCTTTTTTCAATACCTGACCTAAGACCTACTGAGTAAAGTCAGGTATGTAATTCTCTTCTTATCCTGGTTTCATCAGATCAATGATTTTACAGACCTTTTTTGGACTTGAAATGTTTGCAGCGACGTGATGCCTAAGAGATGTTAAAATTGTATAATAAGAAGCTGCAGAAGTACAGCCTGTGTACAGATCTGGTTTGCATGGCATATCTTGTGCTAGTGTTCTAGAGCAGTAAATTGTAGTCAAGGCAATACTAAAGTGCTTCTTTTTTTTTTTTTTCCTGCTAGGGTATAAATCTTCCTCCCAGAAAAATGACATTCTTTTTTCAACTTGAGCGAGAGAATGAGGAAATGGAAAACCTTTGCAGTTGAAGACCTAGAATGGAATCTCCAGTGGGGAGAAGTAGAGGAAATGGCACTGGCTCAGGGCCTGCAAAGACCCAAGGGGGACATTACAGCAGTCACACAACCTTACTTGGGATTGGTCACAATTGACTTTTCAACTTCATGTATTTCAAGTATGATTTCCTACATTTTGTCTTCCTCTGATATATTCAAGCACAACAGTTCTATAACATTGACTTTGTCCATACTAGACACAAGCCTTTCTCCTCTCAAATATAAATGCTCTTACATCTTACTAATTTAGGGAAATTTGACTAAGAAACTAGAAACATGCAAAGAGAATGACTGTGGTTGGAGGGCTGGTGCTTAATCCAGTGGATTTAATTTCTGTTAAAGGGATGTGCAGTCAGAGGAAACAAAAACACAGGCTGGCACTGAAAAGTGTCAAGAAAATTATATGATCAGAAGGCAGACTCAGAACCTTACAAGTGATTTCTTCCATGGAAGGAAAGTAACCTGTGATCCAGAATGCAAATCTGTAGATATCTCTGGCAAAGGACAGCACATGATGTTTAGCTAGAATATCCCAGCAGTGTTGTTCTGAAATGAAAATTCCAAAGCAGAATTTATCATTTTGAGTACAATCCTCGTTAAAAGCATAAAACACACACATGATGATGTTGAGGGGCAGTTTCTCCATAGGAGCAGGACTGAGTCACTGTTTGGAGAACACATGCAGAAATGGTGTAGTTCAGCAGTTATCTGACTTGGGTGCAAGTGAGCTACATCTTATGTGAGAAGCCCTCAAATTACAACAGTGCAGCTGTCCTTGATCAGTCCAAGAAGCAGATTAAAGCTAAGTCACCATGCTTGGAGGCTGCCTCCAGTGCTTTGGTTAACATGAGCTTCTGTACATGGGATTGGTTCTATAACTCTCAGTCATGTAGGTATTTTCCTTAACTTGGAATCTGAGCATGACACTTACTGTCACTGCAAGACTTTCACTGAGACTCCTGTTTTTGGCAGTAAATAAGCTGTAAATTACAACCTCAGTGAACTGTAAAGTTTCAGCGAGTAATCGAACTGTTTTGAGAGGGATTGTTGTGTAGATTTAGAGTGACTAGTGGAAGAATTGTTCAACCTGAGCAGTGACTGAAATGAGGCCAGACCGATGCCTTTCTATAGGGAATTTCTGGATCATCAGAAGTTAGTTTTGTCTTCTCAGGAAAGTGTTGAAATCTCAGGTAAAACTACCTATATGAATAGATACTGCTTGTGTTAACATAATCAAGCTCACATTGCAGAGGCTGATTTTAGTGTCCTCACTGAGGAAAAAAAGGTCTTTTCCAGTAGGTGGCCTATTTTTCTTTTATGTGTGAGCAACTTCAAGTAGCCAATTTTATTCACTATTTTTTATTCACTATTTCTGTTAAACAAGCTACTGTACCTTCTACATCTTGCAAAAGAACTTTGTCAGAAAGAGCAGAATTTTTATCTATCTTTCTATTCCTTGTTGAGGAGTATTTCACAAGGTATAAATGGGTTAAGAGTAGTGGACTGAATAATAAGTGAGAAGCGAATTAAAATGGCTTTTCATTTTTTTTAAACAGCCATTTTAGTCAGCTTTTCATAAATGGTTCTAATGCTTGCAGAAGTTCTCTCTGAACTAGTGCTTGTGGTTATATTAATTTTTCCGGACCGTGGTGTAAACATGAAGTCAGAGCTCCATGGACTTGAGAATACGTTTCTGTGTAACTGATGAATTAACTGCTGAAACATTAAAGGAATAAGCGTGTGCTTTCTCTTGAATATGATAATGACCAAAATGACAATGGAAATATTCATTTTGTTGTACAGTACTTAGCTATTGAAATGGCCTCTGAGGGTGACTTTTCTGCAGTAATCAAACTTAAATTAGTATCCTCATAGCAAATTGCATAGCTTGGTTTAAGCTGGAGAAGGATGCTTCTTCCCCTGGAGCAACAAGTTGATTTGTGTTGAAAAAGTAGCAACCTATAGCTAACAGAAGAAAATTCAGAGCTGTAATATGTAGTTCATGAATTATTATCCTTCAGTGGCAAAGCTAAAAAAAGTGAGTATGGCTGTCAAAATTCAGAACAGTCACAAATGTGGTTGGACACCAAGTGGGATAGAGCAGCTCAGCCTGGCTGGAGTCTTACCTGTTAGCACTGAGCTGTGCCAGTGTCCACAGCTCCTGTCTCCAAGAGCCTTGGCTTAGTCAGGCAACTGCTGGCAGAAGTGTGTGACCTGTTGGCTGCAGCTGCCACACTGCAGAGAAGGTGGTGGCACCGCTGAATCACAGTGTGGACTGAGGCTCAAGCAGCTATGAGGAGCTGGAGGAAGCCTGCCCCTATGGAGTGAGCGGGGCTTCAGGAGAGGACACTGGAAGGTACATTTAGAGGTTTGGTGTTTAACCTGTTTGGGATTGACAATGGATACGTATTGGACTGCGGAAGAGCCAGTCTTTTAATCCTGCTATTTTTTGTTTGATTTGCATGTGATGAAACCTGAAAACATGTATGGAAAATCTGGGCCCCTTCTGGAAGTAATGTGCAGAAATACTACTAGTGTGTACCTCAGCAATCTTCTACTGCCTTCCATTCCTCTAACACATTCGTGTTGCTTGTTCTCTTACATAGGTAAGGATTTGGCAGTTTAATAAGTCTGAAAACAATTCTGCAGTTAAATTAAAAATAAAAGCCAATTTCTTCAATAATTAATCAAAAGAAACTGGCATTGAGAAGACTTTTCTCAACTAAAGAGAAATGGTTAACACAGATTTCTCAAATGTGGAGACATAAATGCTTGGCAGTAACTGGAATCATAAAAGACAGACCTACTGGTATAATGAACATATTTTTGTTGCAATATATTCTTACGTTAAATTTCAAACATTTGTCCATTACATTCATGTTGATTAAACACTCTGGAATATTTTGTCAGGTTTTCCAGCATTGTTGAACTGAGTTAAAATGTAATTGACTTAAAACAAATAGAACAAACCCCTCATCTAATAAATGTCAGTTTCATGCTGACTGGAAAGAAAACACCGTGTTCCTGCCCTGTGACCCCGTGCTTGTGTTAAAGCACAAAGTCTCCAATCATACAAACAGAACATAAAACCTTTCACTATTCACTTCTTTCTTGGTGTAGCCAAGCAGGTCTGTGGCAGCGTGGACAATGGAAGAAGCTGACTTTTAATTTATGTAAGAATTTTATAGTGCACCTCACTGAGTAGCCTGGCGAAGGCTCAGCCAAAGTTAAGACTCTAATTGATGAGCACCTTTAGAGCTGCTGCTATTACAGATTGAGTTGGACTGAGCTGCCCAAGGGCATGTTTGTGTGGAGCACAGGGCAGACATCTCTCTGCTGATGATGGCAAAAGCTGCAGTTTGTAAGCTGACAGAAGTCTGCCTGCCTCGGTACAGAGCTACAGCCTGTCTTGTCAGCCGTGCTCGGAGATGTGCGGCCCTTCTGCAGACCACACCTGAGCTTATCACACAACGCTGGCAGCTGTCATGTTCTTTAAAAGGCAGACAAGAAGATAGTGACCACGATAACAACATTGTGATAGATGAGCCAAGTCTGCCACAGTTGTGGCAGATCTAGGGCATCCCCTCCTGTACAGGGAATTTTGCACTCTGCCATACGCTGTCATGCTTTAAGGGCAGGGAGAGCAGTGCCTGTTCTTGACTCCTCTTCTTCTTTGGAAAGTGTATCTGAGTAAGTGTTCATGCTCCATTTAGTTATAGCAGCTCTTTGGAGACTAGGTGATTGCAAAGATATCCAGAAGGACGTGTTGATTGAAGCTTGTGTTAAGCATTTCAATAGCACACTGGTGAGCAGAAGATGAAAGCGCAGATTTGTAAGCAAGGATTCAACAAATTAAACTTCCAATGTGAGTGTTTTCTCTTCTTGGGTTTAATTCATTGTTGTTGGAGTTGTAGTGGCAGGCAGGTTAGTTTGCCTTCCTGCTGTCATTACGGAATGTGTCAGCGTTATAGGTATCCCACCGTGTGCTTTTCTAATTTTCTTTTCAACGTAACTCATTGCTTTCAAGAAAAAGCAAATGACCTTCACTTGTGCACTTTGCCTTGTTGTGTGCTTTCTCCTGTGCTTTGCACATTCTATTTAGACAATAAAAGGACCAAAGGGAAAACAATGTTTCTTTATGTTAGATATACAGTGGCCTCACATGTCAATATTTCTTTTCCCCCATGCACTCTGACTTAGTTTATTTTTTTAAACACTTTGGCTTCTTCTAAGGAGATTTGAGTTCCAGAGCAAACCAGTTTGCACAATGTGCGCAGCTTCATGTTGCATTGGACTGATCACATTTGTTATGTCTACCAGCTGATAGAGTTTTCTGAAAATATTTAGCCTGTAATATAACCCTCACTGGTCTTCTGTTTTTATTGCAAACACGCAATTAATCATCGTAATTGTTCCAATTACCCAGAAGCCCAAGTGATTATGATAAAAAAATAAATAAATAAAGATAGTGATGGCGTAGGGTGGCTGTAGGACTGAGATGAACCTTCAGCACAGCCCAGGAATATTCCACTGGTCCTTTTATAGCTGGGAAGGTGTCCTGGATGTGGCTTGATGCACTTGCTGGGTGTCACATAATTCAAGCCAGATGATCATTTCATGCTGCACTCCAAAGCATTGCCAGATCTGGCACCACCACAAAGTATTAACTGTCAAATAATTGCATGAGAAAGAATTGAGGAAATAAGCATACATTCTCTTAGAAAAAAAATGCTTAAGAAATATTAGCACTGTTACTTGCATCAACAGGACCAGCATCCTTTAGAAGTCAGGTATATAGGAATAATTCTAATTCCTGAAAGTGTCTGAAACCAAAATGAAAACAAAAAAGCTGTTTCTGTTCTTTGTAAATTAAAAGCAGTCCAGATTTCTCCTCAACCCCACCTCCCCTTTCAAATAATTCTCATGATAGGAGTTTGAGGCTGCAATAAGTTTCACTTGTTTGGCACATCCTTGGGCCCAGTTAAAAATCCTTGAAAATGGTTCTAAAATTAATGTCCCAAACCAAACCTGCAAGCAGTGATCCTGGTGGGTGTGCCAGGGAGAGCTCCATGCTTCCAAGACTTCTGAAAATCTCTACAATGACTCTGACCAGCTCTGGAGCTAATAAAGCTAACCATGGTCTGAATTTCTTCTGTTTAGAAGGAAATAGCATTTTAATGTTCCAGAAAAGTGCAAGCTGCATGCTTTTATTTTGCTATGGAGAGGCTATTTGAGCAGTTTACAATGTTCTCTAAGAAATCAAAATGTTTTATATATATATTTATATGTGTATATATAATACTTTTCTCATACTAGCATTACATCACTGTTTATCTATTGTAAATCTAGGTCACTCCTGAATTACATTACTGTGAATGCAGATGAAGCTTGGATTGGAGCATGGGCCTGAAATGCTTTTTTCTAATAGGATTAGCGAGTTATTTGTATCCAGATGCAGATTTGTTTGGGGTAAAGGGCTGGGATGGGCAGGAGGGGGGAGGGACAGGGACATAGGGGACAGGAAGATGGTGTCCTGACTTCTAATACCTGCAACATCCATGGGAATTTCCAACTTTGCTGTCTGTCCTTGCAACTCTTCTTGAAACACAGGGAGCTGGAGAGAGATAGGGCAGTTCCTGGGAGTGAGACACTCTTCTCTATGGCTTGAGGCTGACCCTGAGAGAGGGGAGAGGTAGCCAGCACAACTGAGGTTTTTCCATGCTAGGAGAGATTAAGCTGATTAGGACTTTTGAGTCCTCAAAGAGATGTGGAAATGGATGTAACAGAGGTTTACAAAATCCTAATCACCAGGGAGCCAGCAAATGCAAAACAAACTCAGCCACAAAAAGTAAGGAGACCCTAAGGCACACACTATTAGGTGGCAGAATGCTATCAAAACCAAAAAGACTGAATTATTTCAATAGCAATTGGACAAATCATGGGGAGAGGCCCACGAGGACTATTATACATGAATCTCTAGGACAGGAGGAGAGGGTATTGAATAGGAAGTTTAATTGGTGCAACCCCAGAGTTAATGCTGATAGTACTTCTCCCTGGAACAATAGTTCCTTGAAAATCTTTGTGCTGAGCAAGTATGGGTGGGCTAATAATCTCTGTAGTTTCAACAGTTTTAATGAGGTTGGCAGAAGTCAAAGGGTACAATAATCTTTATATATAGGTTTTCCTTTGCTTGAGCTCTAAAGACAGTTTCCCATCACTTGCAGTCTAAGCTGGCTGTACATAGCCAGCCCATGATCTGACAGAAAAAACCTAATTATATCATTACAGATACTGACATGTACATTTTATGGGAAAAAATAGTATGCCGCCCTGTTAAGTAAATATTTACAAAGATCTGTAGCCTAGAAAATGCTAAGAGGGACAAAACAAGTGCCAGTTAATTCTGTATACTTTGGATCAAATTTCAGCTACAGTCAGTGCCAATTATAAAACTGAATGGAGTGACACAGTATATTAAGGCACATATAATTTGTCATACAGTGTCAACATTGCTAGCATTTTATATTTCTTGAGGTAGCACTGTTGAGCCAACTTTTGTTAAATGACCCAAAATCTCATGTAGCACATCAAAAAGTACTTTCATTGTTAATTCACAGAAATAGGCCTTGTGACAAGCAACTTTTGACAATCATAGCTGGGCTAAACCTCTTAATGGGGGGATTTAGCTTGTTACAGGTATGTAGTGTCTGAAGGCAGCCCTGCTAGAAAAAGCTGTTCACTGCAGCTGTCTGACTGACTGAAATAGCATTTACTTGGAACAGTATGTGGGTATCTTCAGACTCTGGCCTGCTGTATTCATCACTTAATCTTAAAAAACCCCAGAACAAATCTTAACAAAATGGGCAGAAATTCACGTTTTCAAAGAGCAGACTCAAAACCACAAACAATTGTTCTTTATTTGACGGCTACTAGAATTGTAGTCTTATAGTCCTACACACATCCTAAATATTTATTTATGCCCCTTTTCTGCTCCATGTCTGAAATAGTAGAGACACTTCTAGCATGAAGGATGAGAAGGCAAAGCACTTTGACACCTGAAGTGGCTTTATTACCTAAAGCTAGGGCAGCTCTGCTGTGTTGCAAGAATAAAGCTACTGAGAATCCTCTTTTTGTGCGTAGATAATACCCAAAGCTGGTCAGCTCTGTGGCTTCAGTGAGCCTTCTGTGTGGGAGGGAATGGCAGGCACGGGCTGTGGGGCTGTTTGCTGAGGACACAGCACGCTCCTCCAGACGCTCAGAGGGTATGTGGAATGGTGGTTCCTTTCCAGGAAAAGGTGGGATTTTATATTTTTGACATAATATTTTATTTTGAGACTTTGTGTCATAACAGTCAGATCCAACAAAATTCACTCCCTTCAGGGAAACAGAACTAGTGGGAGTGCTGACAAATGGATATGCCCAGAGAGGGGAGCAGGACCCAAGTGTCTGCACAGGTGAATTTCTCCTGTAAGCTCCAGGCCACTTCAGCTGCTTGTGTTCTGGTGCTGACCTATATTACATGGCAGCCCTGACATCTCCAGGCAGAGAGCAGTGACTTAGCTGGACTCGGTGGAGCTCATAAGCTTGTGTTTCTTTTGTTCATCAGCTCCCTTAAAATTTTGTCCTGTTCAAGTGTTAGGGGCCGTCACCTCTATTTCCCCACTCTCTGGGGATCTGATTCTCTTGCATGCATGAGAAAGCATCAGCTGGCACCAGGGTAGCCTCAACTTTACTCCTGTTTGTCCCTTCCATATATCTGCACTCCTGCCTCTTTTAATTCACTGATGTTGCAATGTGATTTCAAGAACTCAGAACATGTTCTTTCTGCATAAGCTTAGTGAAATCGTATACCCTCTTTTTTTTTTTTAATTAAAAAGATAAAGTTGTTTTGGCTGCAGTAAAATCTAAGAACAATGTTTTACAATGAGGGAGAGATGTATGACATGCATGACTTTTCTTAGTACTCTGTTCTTACACAACTCATTAGAGGATCTAAAAGTCCATTATATTATGGGCTAAGACTGATTGCTATGTTTCTCCTATATAATATTTTATAAATTCCCATAAAACAAAGAAACACTAGACTAAATGAATGTTTTTAAGTAATAGGACTTTGACTGCAAATGAGGAATAGGACCTTGATTACTGCATTTTATGAAAAGTCTTCTAAGATGTTATTTTACATATTACCCTAAGCCAAGGCTTATTATAAAAACAAGCTTTTGACAGCAAAAGTAAATTCACATGACTATCTGCATAATGCTGGATATATTTTGTGATGATGGTTTAAATTACCATCATCTTTTC
Organism: Dromococcyx pavoninus; assembly: GCA_033558185.1. Classification (NCBI taxonomy): domain Eukaryota; kingdom Metazoa; phylum Chordata; class Aves; order Cuculiformes; family Neomorphidae; genus Dromococcyx; species Dromococcyx pavoninus. Next base: position 571,554 of record JAUMJL010000594.1, read on the forward strand.
AGCACCTTTCGATGCCATGAAAGAAAGCTTTCTTCTCTGCTTCTCAATGCAACGGGTCTGGCATACTGAAATATCAGCCACAATTATGAGGAAGATTTTTCTGCAAAGCAACTACCTGTAAGTGTAATCAATATTAGAAGGCTTTGGGCCTGAATTCTGCCATCTGCATGTACTGCAAATTATTCCATTGAAGCTAACACATTTCTGTGTAAAATGATTTTCTAAGCTACAGGGTGGAATTCTGTACCTTACTATGGTTTGTGCTCTCATATCTGCTCCAAGTAGAAAAGATTATTAAGAATTCAGACAAAAGTAAAAAAAAAACTCCTAACTTGCATTAACTTTTATTTCATTTTTGAAACTTTTTAACAACCTGCTAAATGACAATGAGCAGGAGTCTTCCTTGACATACACTCTTTGAAATCACAAATGAATGTGGGTCTTTGGTTTAAGGAATTTTTACTGAGTTTTCATTACTTTTAATTACTCTGTTACTGTTTGCTTGACTGAAAGGAAAAAGCTGGTTCTACTCAAAACACAGTAATTAAATGCTCTGCAAACTCTTGCACAGAGGGAGGACCTGGCAAGTAGTAAGACACTTCATAGCTTGATGTTTGCACCTGACTGTCTGCTTGAGTAACAACTGTACCGAGACACTGAATGAACTCAGACTCAGATATTGAATTTGCTGAAGCTCCTGAAGATTGTTTGAGCTTCTGACTTAATTTCTATCACTGTGCAGCCCAGTCTTTATGCACATCCTGCTTATGTGCCCAGCTCTCCATCAGGTACAGTAAAAACCCAAACAAAACAACAACCAAAACCCTTTCAGATGGTCAAAAGGGGATGTTAGTTGTGGGCCTTTTAGAGATGATCCCTCTTGGGTATTTGAGGCAAGGCAATTGCATCATTCACTTACCAAGTACTGTGAAGAAATCTGAAAGCCTGAAAATGGAGGTTTGCACCTTATCTTTGGCCAGGAATGTATCATCCATAAGGAACTGGTATGTCATTGTTTGTGTTACAATAGTGTCCTGTGAGAGCAAATTCAAAACCCAATTAAGCCACGGCTGCAAAACCACCATCCTTTTGCTCTGAAAATTACATAGGCAAAATGAAAATAACTAGCAGAGGACTGAAGGAAGGAACTGGAACTAGATGCCAATGGGAACCAAAGCTTGTAGGTACAAAAAGCTTTTTTTTAAAAAATGCCATATATATTTCAGATTGGACTCAGCACAATTGGAAGCCTTTGCAGGGACAAAGCATTGCCTCTCTCCTGGTTTATTTTAACAAATGAGAATTTTTCCAAGTTCTCTGGCCTATTTTTGAGTCTAACCAGTCTTTCAAATATCTGGTTTATTCTGTGTGGGTATTCACACCAGGCTTCTTAAAGCAGCATTTGAGCATCTACTTGTAATGCATTAAATGGTACAGCTGGCAATCAGACACGTGGTGTGTCTTCTCCTAGTCTGTCCCTAGGGCAAAAACTCCATTCAGTGAAGTGACTATTTTGTCTTAAGCTTTTTTATTCATCTTTTATATGTCACCATTATTGTGTATTTCTGTTAGAGAAGGTGAAGATCAGAGCACCCTCTCACTTTTGAAAGTCTAGGGGAAGGAAGCCTGAATCTTAGCTCAGGCTGCATCCAGTCCTCCAGACCTCACCAGCAAGGGGGTGCAAGTTGAGATGTGGTGCCCAGGGAAATAATGAGGCCATGCAGACATGAGAAATTTCCCAAATGGATACAACCATCCAAAGTAAAAGAAGGGGAATCTCTGGCAGCATCTGCTGCTCAGATCTGCTCAGAGCAGGATGCTGAGAGCCAATGCAGTTCATTGCCAGCCTTGATACCACCTCGATCTTAGTTCTATATGTAGTTTTGTGGAGTTCTCTTTAGGAAGAAGGAGGTAAGGCTTCCTTGGTGTTGTTCATCATTTTATTGTTTTTAATGAAAAATATGTAATTTGCTACTTTTGGTAGCATCTGCACAGTAACCTGTTGCCAGCTTTGGTCAGAGAATTGATGATTCATTGTATTTTGGATGCACTCCTTTGGCTTTCCCTCTATGAGGCAGCTCTGTCTCTTTCCTACCTTTCCCACAAGCTTCTTGCAGCACTGCAGCCGCTTGAGGGATGCTTGTGTTTGTGTCCCTGCTTTTGCCTGGGACTACACCCAGGGACAACTGGTGCCAGCAAGGAGCCTACACTACTGAGAGATTTCTCTTTGGCTTTCAGATACATCTCTTTTTCTTCTGTCCTTTTCAGGTCCTAACCTGTTATCGGCATTGTCATCACCCAGTGACTCTGCTAGAGCCGCTGGTGTCTGTGCAGCCTTAAGCCTGGTTTATCCAGTTTATTGAACCAGTTTTACAGCTGATTCATTTCACTTTAGAGGCACAAAATTGCTGAGCATGAGGCAAACTGCTGTCTGCCTTGGGGAGGGGAGCATCCCTGCCAGCCAGGGCTGGCTGTTCTTCCCTCCTGACACATCCAACAGCCGATGAGAAATTACTACTGTTGAAACTTTTGGTGAGGAAGAATGCAAGCTGGCCAAGACCTTAGGATTAAAATTCTTCTTTCTTTCTTTTAAAGTATCATGAGGTAATTACTGAATAATAAATGGTCAAGATTTTGGTTGTATTTCTTATATGATAGATTATCTTTCCAGCAGCTCAGTTTCCCCAGTACCAAACTGGGAATTAGTTCAACACTAACACAGAAGGAGAGTGTCATATTCTGAAAAGTCCCCTGCAGAACCTGCCTTTCCTTTTCTGGAGGGTTGTGGTGTTGGGTGCGTTTTGTGCATGTACTGAACAAACGTAGGAAAACTTGGTTTGTGACTAAAGAAACTTAAAAAAAAACCCATCTTAGATCACAGCCTTCTGTTGCAGGCTGGCTTTTACTGCCCAGCAGGGATCAGACATTCAGGATGTCTCTTCAAATGTGCACTCTGTAGGACTACCTGTCCTGCTGCTAATCTAAGTCTTGCACTTGCGGTAATGCACAACATGGCTCAGTGACTTAAAGTTACCTTTAAGTTTTTGAAAATTCCCATTCAGATCCTACATTTCTCCTTGTTCTGTCTCCTTCTAATTGCTTCGATTTACTTTACCACTAACTTTTCTTCACCAGGATGGATCACTTTAAGCTTCCCCTGCCTGTAAAGAGTAGCTCCCTGATATTCTCTGGCATCTCCCGCTCCTTCCAGCCCCTCCATGTCCTGCACTGTCTGTTTCTTTTTTTCATGAATCACTGGTGCTCAGCAGTCTCTGTGGCTTTATCTCAAGCAAAACAGATTTTTTCCTCTCAATCTGCCCACCAGATTTTTGGTGAGGGGCTTAAATTTTTGCTTTGGCCTTTAAAAACTACTGATCATAAAGGGCCTTGTCCTGCAACCTGCATAGCAGTAGGTTCAGTGGAACTTTTTTTTTCACCTTGTTCACAGTCCAAGGAGCATCTGGGAATGACTCGCAGAGTGAGCCTCCAGGACGTCCTCCTTATCCAATCAGTCTACACTGCTGGGAATTCCTTCTTTACTTGTACCACTTCTCACAGATGCAAAAACTTGCTGCTGGGGACAGAGAATGTGGTGTATTAAATATTGCTGATAGCATCATTTGCTGACTGTTCTGCAAAGGCATTGATGATGTCTGTGTGTAACTGGAAACTGCCTTGAGAGCCGGTTTGGGATGCTGAGTCCCAGCATGCAGAGTCAATCATACGTTGCATTACTCAGCTTTAATCTTGTTAAATAAAACTTCTAGAGGTATTTATAGCTTTATTCAGTACGTAATGTTCAACAAAAGGTCACTGGGCAGCATAACGTCAGTTAAAATAATAAAGACACTAATTAATTGACAAGATGTTTTCACTCCAATTTAATCTGCCAGAATGTAACTCTGCCTGGAGGACATAAACTGTCTTCAAACTGTCCTTTTCGTTTCCATACCTTCCAGTTTTAGCACTTGTAAGGCTTTACTTAATCTAGTAATTTTTGCTGAGGTAGTTTGAGAAGCCAGTGTGAAAACAAGCAAAAGTATCAAATTAATCTCTCACCTTTTTCAAGTCTTGTCTTTTGTTTTCTCTGTTTGAAGGAGCACCGTCTGACTGCAGCATTTCTAAGCTGCCATATTGTATTTCTAACTGTTTCAGAGATCAACCAGTGAGAAGAAACTTAGAAGAGTATCACAGCACTAAAGTATCTTCAGCAATATTGTTTATCTTTCTGCAACATCACTAGAAACCTTCATGCATCATTGGTTTGGCCTTAATATTAACTTGCTAGACTTGAAGCAATTGCTTTTAGTATAATTTCTGATATACAGCTATTAAGTTGTATTTAAATGTTGTCTAATTATATATATTCATTAAACAAAGTTATTTGCTAGACATCATAAACTCGCCTATATCAGTTCCTGGTTATATTCCCTTGGCCTCTGTAATCCTTTTTCCCCCATCTCTCTTCTATTACCTTTAATTACCTCTTGCATTACCTCCAGTGCCAGTCTTGTCTCATCTCAGGAGAAATTTGGTTTTGGTGATGTTTTCGTGTGTGCTTGTAGATGAGCCAGGCTGACCAAAAGGAGTGCTAAATATATTTTTTTTTATGGTTGATGATGTGTGCCAATAATTTTGGAGGCAATTAGTCCATGCTTCTCAGTAGCACAAAGCTCTGCAAGAAGTTAAGATTGATGTACTAAAGGACAAGTACAGTGAGGTATATAAGAAGCTAGAGTTTTTCTGTCCAGGCAAAGCTATTAGTTGCAAAGAGGAGGTGGAGTCTGAAAAGAATAAGCTGTTTTGGCTGATGTGTCTTATTACTGTTATCTATTTTGTAAATCATGGTCTTTTGAGTAGTGTTACTGACTTTAATTGTTATTTTTGAGTGTTTAAAGACATAACCAGGTAATCTGAAGTGATGGGTAAAGTGATCCTAGAAATCAGCTAGAGATTGACCTAGAGAGTAATTATTGTAGAGGAATAATTATTTAAATGAAATGCTGAAAACTTCCACTATCACAGGTGTTTAAATAATCAAACTAATATTATAGATGTTTTGCTGCAGTGTTTTAATGTGTTACTGTGTCTTTCCTTACTGAACATCTAGTGAGTGAGAGAAGTGGGATATCAGAAGTGCATGCAGCTGCAAAACACTAGAGAACTCGCTACCTTGTGGTCCGGCTTCTGCCTTCAGCTCTCAAAGTGGACATTGCCCAATGTTCTGGGAGCACTGACATGCAGCTCCTGCTCGTGACATTAGGAGAGTGCCAGAATCTCTCCAGGGCACTAAAATGACTCCAGGACCAATGGGAAAGTACTGCAGGTTAGATTTTTTTATTTTAAAAATTTTCATTATGTTAATAATTATTGTATTCATTAATAATAATAATAATTTACACGGAGAGAACCAATTTCTGCATTACCTTTTTTTCACTCAAACAGACACAAATCCACTGCTGTAGAGGTGGAGGCTTATTCACATTTTGCCTTTCAAAATGCTGCTTCTGCTTCAGGTAGGGGCCACATGAATATTAATCACAGTGAACATGAAGTAAATACAGTACGTTGTATGAGATAAACAAAGGCTATAGTGCACACCAGGAACATTGTGTGTTTTCCATTAGCAAAATTTTTAAAAGTGAACTAGAAAATAACATTTAACAGACATTACCCTGAAATCAACCATAATTTTAATTAAATAAACTTATGCAGGCAGTTGAAAATCAGATCTGAAATCGTTAGTAATGAGCACCATAACCAGTTAGATACCACGCCAGTGTTGGTAATTCATTAACAATACTGGGAGAGATCGTATAAAAATGACAGTTTCTATTTCAGAAAGGAAACTGATGAAATCTTGGCAAATAAGAGCTGTGTGTACCCGTCTGTGGCAGCATAGTGACTAGAAATGAGACTTCTTCAAAGAAACCGATTAAAAATGAATCCTTGCTTGGGGCTGTGCCTCACCCCTCTGTATGCTCATCCTGACATGCCAAGCCCTGGGTTTGGGAACAAGCCCACCTCTGGCCCCTGGTGTGCTGGTCTGTGCCTCCAAACAAGGCAGATGTCTTACCAACTGCATGAATGCCAAGATCCAGTAGGAGGGAAAAAACCTTCCAAAAATTAAAATGTGTCTTTCTGGTTGTTAATGAGTCTCCCCGAGTATGATGTCCAGGTATCTCCAGGCATCTGGTGGCCTCTACTCTGGCAGAGATGGGCCGTGACCTTTTTGGTTTCTGTTTACTGTGACACTGTACCTCTGGCACAGTGAACCTTTAAAACGGTAATAAGAAAGTTTATGCTCCTACAAAATGGCTTTTTTTTTAAGAGTCCAAGGTCTGTTAACTCTGCAGAGAGCTCATCTAGAGCTTAAACCACCAACACCTTGAGGACAGAAAATACCCAAAAGGTGAAGCTGTGATAGGAGCCTGTAGCTGGCTTCACAGTGTGGGGAAAAGGCAGAAAAATTTAAAAATAAATAAAAAAACCCAAACCCAGAGAAAACTAGAGAGAAGAGAAAAGAAGAAATAACACTAGTAAGCCAGTGACTGCGAGCAGCACTCAAAAATGCCAAAAATACTGGGGGAAGTACCTGCAGTTTGTACATTATAAGTATCTGTTACTTTTCAGAGAAGGAAAAAACCCTAAGATGTCAGTACTCTAAAAATACATGAAAAAGTGAAACCTTTTTTTGTGTTGGCCTTGAGCTGTGACACGGTGAGGTACACTTGCATCAGACTGTGAGCAGTATTTTGTGTTAGGAGCTGCATTCACTCTGAACTCTTCAACCTGGGCCATCCTGGGCCATCCTGGACTAGTGGAAATACTTTGCAAACCCCATGGGGCCAGTGCAGGATGGTGCGGAGCAGAACTGGCTTCCAAACAGCTTGCAGACACTTTTGGAGCAAATCCCTGGAGATGAAAAATACTTTTGTCCAGGCTTGCTAACCTTGTTCTCCTGGGACACGATCCCTAAAGGATCATCTAGGAGGTTTGGGCAATCTGCATTAGCCAAAAAATTCCATATATAGAGTGAAAGAGGTTTAACTTTGTGTATGTTTTCCTTAGTTTAGGCAGAGCAGAACAGCAGGCTGTCCTGATTAACCAGTGTTTCTCCTGACACAAACCAAATGGCTTACAGCATGAGTAACTGTCTGTTGAGCCCCATGTTTATTATAAATTAAATAGATAAAAAAATTTAATGAGTTTCTATATTTTTACAGCATTTCCCACCAGCGAACACTAACACTTGTAAAACAATAAATGCTATAGTATAACATAGCAAGACTAGTAAAATGCTGAACAGTAGATAAAACTATTTACAAAAGACCATTATGGTTTCTTTTGGAGAAATAATGCAGCATTTTATTTTAAGATACATGTGTCAGGCATAACCTTTAGGTCCTACAAAGAGGAACATAAATGCAGATGTGCACATGTGCAGTGAGGTACATTTACAATATTAATTACTGCCCTCAGTAGAAATTATTTGCTCCTGCGTTTGATCTCATCTCTGTTCCACCAATTTCTGGAAACTAAACTACTTTATTAAGTAGTTCAAGAGGAAAACATCATCATCTGAACTTCTGTGTCCCACTCAGGCTGATTTTAAAACAAGTTTTCATGGAAGGACTGGGTGTGCAAAGTACCACAGAGAAAGTTGTGTTGTTTTGGAGCAGTGGACAGATGAGGGACATTTCTTCAGTTAGGCTAATTTGTTCCCTGACGGGGTTTTTTCCATTCTTGCTGTAATGCTGAATTCCAGTGCAAATGTTGACTGCTGCTGTCACAGGATGGTGGTTGGAAGGGAAATACTTGGCGCTGCCTCCTGTTACTCATTGTGCAGTCAAGTCAGAGCCAGCTTACAAGATGAGAAACTACACATTAGCATAAGAAAATTTAGTCCTAGAAGCAAAAAACTGGCTGATGTAGCTCCTACCTGCACGGTTCAGCCTCTTTTCTCCTTTCTGCTAGAAAAATGAAGACCAGTAGCCTTAAAGGCAGGGAGGTGGCAGCTGTTTCAAGTGGTCCTTGAACTTCACCTGCTTTTTGTGTTAATATTGCCTGTAGTTGAAATTCCACCTATAGAAAAGCAAAAAGTGGAGACCCAACACAACAAGCTCTGCCACTTGCAAGGTCCACAAAGGTAACCAGGAAAGTTCAGTGATTGGTCCTGGGGAGCAGTTATTTCCACCAGTGTAAACCCTAAATAAAAATTGTTCAAGGTACTTTCAGCCATGCCAGAAAATCGTGAACTTCCCAGCATAACAAGTCTGAATTTGCCAGTTTTCTTTTGATTTTCATTGCATCATTAAGTAAACAAAGGTGAAGTTTGCTTGGCCATGTTGCAGGTCTGTCTGGGCCTGCAGCTGCACGGGCAGTTGCCATGGGTCGGTACATGCTGAGCAGGGATGGGGATGGGGATGGCCAGCACAAATTAGCGATGTGAGTGGCAAATATAGGCCTGGGCATTGCTGCAAATGGATGGGGTAGGAATAAAAAGAGATTTTTCTGGCTAAAATATGCTGGAATTTCAATTCAGAGCTGACTTTAGTTCAGGTAGCTGCTTCATCCTGTGCAATCAGCCAGCTTGACTTTTCCATAAAATTTCAATTTGGAAGGGGGAAAATGTGATTCCTGCTGCAGAAATTACTTTTTTTTTTTCCAAGTAAGCTTTACCCTTTTTTATATACTTTGACTTTATATACCTAAAATAACCACTCTGGCAAAAAGTTCAACATTTGACAGTTTTCTTCTAGGTGGATTTTATATTCTTAAGTTTAGCGAGACGGTGAGCTCTATTTTTGGATTTTTTCAAATGTTTAAGTTGTAAATATTGAGATCTGCTGGGCACTTAAAATGGGTCCAAGAAAGGAAGCAGGGTAGTAGTTTTATTGAAAAAAAATATTTTGGAAGTTTCTTTAAACAAACACTTTCTACCATAATAGAGACAAACATATTTATGTTGATTATAGTATTTGATACTATATAACATAAATGACAATTCTGAAATATTGCCACAATGAAATATTATGTATTTATTGTATAATAAATGTTTCATAGAAAGAGCATATGATATTTAGAAACAATGAAATAGCATTAGAGGGAATCAATTGCATGCCTAAAGGTTTGATGTGTTGTTAACACTTCTTCAAAAATGATATTGTATTAAATACAGTATCTGCAATAGATTGTGAGCAAAATAGTTATTTTTAAAGACAGACTTTTATCATGTGTGGAAGAAGCCTTTAGCGAACACAAAATTCACATTCCCTCTCACAGTTAATCATAGACTTAATTAAACAAAGGTGAGACGAATAGGAAGGTAGTGAGGTAAATTTAGACCCTTAATCTATGGGTATAAAAGCATTTTCTAGTATTGAGAGTAAGCAGGATAACAAGCTTTACATGTAGGGAAATGGAGGCAGACTGAGACTGCAGCATTCCTTGGGATTATGCAAAAGAAGGCAAGGTAGAGAGGTGCTCAGGACTCAGATATTGCCCTGAATGACTCCCAGGTGCCCCTGCCAGCTCTGTCAGAGCCATCTCAGCTCTGGACTGCTGTTGCCAGCCTGCAGACCTTCTTGGAGCCTCTGCACAAGCAGGCAAGCAGCAGCCTTTGAACAACTTGTTTTAATTATGTGAGGAGCACGCTAGCTTTCCACAGTCGTCTTTTAATGTTTTTTATGTTTTTGTTCACACTATGTTACAGATATGTACTGTATTTAATTATTCCAGTTTAGTTCAGCATGCAAAAGATAAAAGCACAAAACTGGAAAGAGGCTGTTTCAGTTGCCATGCAGAAGCTATGGCAGAGCTGCCATGTAGATTTCATGCCTTCTTAGCCTTAGATTTAGACCAATATGAAATTCTTCTTGTTGCTGGCCACAGAAAATCTGTGAAGATTGGTATTTTCAAGAAAAATTTATCGTTTAAAGTAAATCAGAAGGAACCGATTTGCCCCTGCAGCCAGGCCATGGCCGTTTCCATGGGATGCCCAGTTGTTGAGGCCTGATCCAGAACATTCTGCATGAGGGCACCAAGCCTCAGCCTGCACGACGGTTCCCCCATCTCTGCTTCCGGTTCTCACGGTGTTTGCCCCTGCCTGGGCCACGTGTGCAGCCCACTCTGGGTCAGTTCTCTGGACAATAGGAGCCTCCAGCACATTCCTCTGCTGCTTGGCCCTGAGGAGCCCTATGCACCCAGTGCATCTTTGGGTTCTTGGAGATACTATTGGGGGACGTGTAGCAGAGCACTGTGTGTTTGTGCAGGTGTAAATAATCCTGAGGTCAGCAGAGGGAGCTCAAGGACGCGCAGTTTCAGTTCTGGAGGTCTGACCAACACAGTTTGCTGAGTGCTGAAGTGTTCCTGACATAAACTCTCTGCCTTTGGCTGTTGTAATAACTTGGTTTTAAACCCCCCAAACCGCACAGCGGCTGTGTGGGACCACCTGGGTTGTGCTGGAAGGAGAAGAGCTGAGTAGGAGAGGTGTTACTAATAGGAATCCTTTTGAGAAGGGACTTTTTCTTAATATTGCTAATAGTGAGATCAGTGCAGAAATCCAAGGTGTGCTAACGTGATCCTCTGGTGACACCAGCTCAGACTGAAAAATGATGTAGGGAAAATTGGGTTGTCTTTCAGTGAAATTGGGTTGTCTTTCAGTGAAGGGAAGGAAAAGCAGCAGTACAAAGTGTACAGCTGTGCCGATTGGATAATATGTGTACATCCACAGGCTGAGTAGCAGACCATCCTTAAAGCACCAGTGTAGAAAAGGCATGATACAACATAGAAGGGTCAAAAATACTGCAGCTACCAAATACCTCCCTATGAAAGCCACAGTAGTTGCTCACAACTTTGGTTTGAAACTGGGGTTGAGTGCTGTTTTTTTAAAGCTCCCTCCATAGATGTCAGTCCAAGTGCAGGCAGACTGGCAGCCATCCCGTGTATGGAAGCTGCATCTGCAATTTATCCTTACCCAGGGACAGGGGCTTTTCCCTTTTCCCTCACAGTGGCTGTGGCTGTTGATGCCTGTGCTTGCGTGCTCATCCCCTGCACCCAGCACGGCCACCCGCAAAGATGCCCAAGAGCCTGGGCAGAAGGAAGGAGGGGACCTTGACAGAGGGGATTTTAGCAAACAGGCTGTGCAAAATGTTACTTTAGCTGAAATTTGCTGGGAGGTCTTCATATCAGAAAAATATCGATTATGGACATTATAAGGATTATTGGTATTCTTCTTGTCCTTGGCCCTTTTATTACTTCTGACTGATCAGATTTCATTGCCCATCTGACTTTTGAGGAAAAAATTATTGGTCAGTCACTGCTCTTTCTCACACTGTTCAAAACCATCAAATTTGCTTGGAAAATATCTGGAAAAGTTTATGATGATTGTAACTTTTGATCATATTGAGATTTTGATCATATTGAAATTCATATTGAGATTCAGCTTCTTGGTGGTGGGTTTACAGGGCAAAAGGAGTCCTGTAACCCCAGCCTTGGGCAAGAGATGGACATTTTCAGAGGCAGCAAAGGAGCAGGATCCGGGCAGGACATTTTCTGTTTTTACTGTTATTCCAGAGCCAGAGCTCCCTCTTGTGAGAAAAGAGAAATATCAGAAAAGTTCAGGGCTGTCAACTGGAATGTGCAGGGAAGGTGGTGTTCACTAGGCAAGAAACTTCCAGTAGTTTATTCTGTAAGTCTGCACACACCTCCATCCATTTGCACGAGAAAATGTGTAATTTGTGGCTATGGTCTTGCAAAATTTGAATCTGGCACTATTGACTTGTGCATAGCTGCAATGTGTCACAGAGTCCTAATGCTTGATAAAAATACAGAAATAATTTTCAATGGAAATTATTTTCCTGGGTTATTTCCCCCCTCGTTTTTATGACTTTTGTCTCTAACAAAAAGTCTCTAACTTTATGTCAGCTAATGAAAAGCAGAAAAAAAAGGATTGTGTCAGAAGTGATAAATACTGTTTGCATTTTTGCTCTTGCTGTGCTCAGCATAGTCCATGATGAATTGGTAACTCTTCTGCCATCCTCTTGCACAGAGCAGCAGAGCTAGGTTCTCTCATGTCCGTGCCAAGACTGTCTCCCTTTGAAATGGGGGTTGTCTGGCCATGCACTGGATGATCAGGGTATCGTGGGATACATGTATGCAATAGATATGTGGACGAAGACCTAGATGGCTCCAGGTGTATTTTAGCCTAGGAACATTTATGGAAAATACTTAGTATTTAGCGAGATCTGTTGCACTTTGAGGGGAAAAATGTGTTTTAGAGGTATTTCTATGAGCCTTAGGATTAAGTTCTTTCTGGCAAGTGTGGTTTAATGGCAGTCAAAGGGGTGATGGTCACTGGCAACAGCTGCCCTGGCCCTCCCCTGACTTCAGCAGTGAGTCCCATGGCAGGGTCTGGGTAGTCCATCTGTTAGAAAAACCTGGGCACTTGGGGGTCCTCCACATTGCTGCAGCAATACCTTGCCCCATGCCTGCTGTGAAGTGTGAGTTGCCCCTTACAGACAGAGAGCAAGTCTTCTACAATGTCTGTTGGGTTTATTTTGCTGCTGATAAATGAAAAGGGCTCCTATGTTCACCAACAGTGCAGCTGCCGTGGCTGTAACACCAAAGCCAATACATCTAGGTTACTCCTTCCACCCTGTCCCCACCAGGACCTGTCACCTCTGGCATTTCCTCACCAGGGAAAGGAGGATTCTTGCATCTTGTTGACTGCCCCCCCAAAACAGGGTGCACCTAGGTAGTTGCACCTCTGGGGACTGATGCACTGCTTTTCTGGGGTGTAGTTAACTAAATCGAGCTCTTTTCCATCTGCATGGCAAGAGTTAATTGTGCTAGTGTAAGAATATTATTCCAAGGGATTATAAAAAAAAAGAATTTATCGTTTTTCTTACAGCAGGGAACATGTTCAGTAATTGATGTGGGAATATAAATGCAATATGTGTGTGTTATCAATTTAGAAAAGCAGAAGACATATTTCCTTAAGCTTCTAATCATTTATACATATGACCTTCATTTATACAGCAGAAGGGCTCTTCCAGAGAGCTACAATTTGCTTCAGATGTTTAGCCTGGGTATTTTGCTTTACCTTCTAACTGCCAAGTTTGGGATTATTTAGCAGTAAAATTAGAAATGTGATTTGAGTATGTACCAAAGTCCTGACAGGTGTTAATGGAACTCAAGTTGAATATTTTATTCTTTAAATAGTAAAACATAAACCTGCATTTGTTCAGCTTTGCCTTCCTGCCAACTATATCAGGTATCTTATGTGAGTAGAATCACTGTTTTCTATACATGGTCTTCATGGCAGTTTCCAGTGCCTGTTCCCAGCTCAGCCAGTATTTATAATCCTAATAGATTTCAACTCCACAGAGAATTCCTTAGGCAAATGTGTGGTTCTCAGCCCAAAGAGATAGGAAATAAAACTCATTATGCAATATAGACCAGATTTGCAGAATGTGCCTAAAGATGCAAATGGGCACCTAAGAGGATTTTTTCAGAAGGAAACAAAATCCTGAAGATTAAATTAAAGCAATTTAAGACAGTTCTGAGAAAAAAAAAACTTAATGCCATTTTTTCATTTTTAGGTGTTCAGACCTTAAAAAAAATATCCCCCATCCCTTTGCAATTCAGCAGTGCTGCTTTGGGTTATATTCAGGGAAAACTGATTTAAAGGGACTCCCTTTGGTACCAATGGTCCCCACTTTTGCTAAGAGAGGTAGTGCAGGTTGCTGTGTGGGGTTATGCTCTGTTTCAGAGAGGAGCACTGGCTGCTTAGGAAAGGATGTAGGGCACTGGCACACCATAGGCTCAGCCTTTCTTATTACAGCGGAAGTGCTGTGAGGGATTTATGTTGTCTGAATTTTGAAGTCCATCAGTGGAGATGTTGGCTCCTCAGTGCCTTCCTGGGGCAGCCTGACTTCCCCTCTGGGGGAATCTTTCCTTTCTCAGCATCTGAGAGGAAGACAGGGTGCTGGTTTGTCAGCTCATGGATGCCTGGAGTAGGGTGAAATGAAGCCAACCCTTGTTCAAGAGGAAATTCCTGAATCTGCTGTCTGAACCAGACACTGAACTTGAGTGCAGGGAGAGGAAGAGTTGCTGTGGGGCTCTCTTGGTTGCCGTTGTCCTGAGGGTGGGTTATGCTGCCCTTCTGAAATGAAGGAAACCTTAAAGCACAGAAAGGTGGCTCTAAACCTCCAATAAACCAGCTTAACACACTGCCTTCCTATCCCAGTGCCTAACCAGTGCCTCCATGTGTGCTCCCATGTCTCTGTGTTGTCCGTGTGTCCAGCAGCACATTCTGGTCCACTGCTTGCCACCCAGGCACACTTCAAGGGTTCAGAGGTATGGCCTGGCCTCTCTTGGGAGGAAGGGAGAAACCCTTTAGAAATCAAGCTGGCCAAAACTTTCAAAAGCTTTGAAAATCAACATCATGATTTTCTTTGTGTCCTTGATTAATTGAAGGGAACTTCTGTATATCACAGGGCCAGAAATACACTTTTAAAGTTGAATCACTTGGTTTTGAATGAGAGTTATTGGTTCCAGCCAGAAAATCTGGGTTATCACAGAAGAACTATGTGATTTGGGTTTTTTCTGGCTTCACCACCACTACAAAAATCTTTTTGCCAGGTAGGAAGCTTAGTCTTGTAAGGGTTTTAGCTAGATTGGGACTTTCTATGGTTTAGACCCTTTCAAGAAAAATGTCTGTCATGGTTTGACTGGTTTTGCAGCTATGAGTGGCTGACAGCCCGTGGAGCCAGGATGTGCAACCTTGCGTGGCTTTGACAATCTAGACATCTACAGCTCTTTTTCTGCTGACTCTGGGCCGTGGACTTCCAAATCACTCTAGGGAGTTTGCAGTTTGCTTTGAAATTTAAGAGAGGAGCTTTTAGTGTAATTCTGCAGATCTCAGTAGGGCTTATCTCAGGAGGGAATATTCCAATGGCTTTTTGCTGTCAGTGAATTAAATGATACAGGCTGGCTATTTTTTTCATCTTCTGTTGCACTGATCTTCTAATTTAATACAAATATGATACTGCAGAACTGGACTAAACTCCTGTAGGTTTTAATAAGATCATAACAAAAACCATTGAAATCTTTTGCTCTTGTGCAATTTAAATTCAATTTACAGTCACTGTTTATTTTCACATACTTGGTTGTTTCAAGAATTGGGTTTTTTTTGCACTGCTTGCGTAACTGACAGCTATTGCAGTATCAAATCGGTGCTCTTAATGCACTCTGGAATTTGTTTTTTTTTTACTTTTACCATTTAGAGAATGTATCCAGTTGAAAGGACAACCTCAGGAGCAGGGAAGCCTTTCCACAAGCAGCAGCTGTCTCTGCTGTTTGGTGTCTACACAACTAGAAAATACAATCTGAAAATGTACTCACCAACTTTGTATTCTTTGCAGGGGAGCATTTCTGATACCTGCCACAGGCTGTAACCATTCCTACTTGCAGACCTCAAGCTTCAGTCTTTCAAATTCCTGTGTCGTGTTGCCACATCAGAACTATGGCATTAAAATAGTGTTATTTTATCACGATATGCCACATGCGTACATCTCACCTGTTCACTTGCAAAGGCACCTCTATAGCACTGAAAGGACAATTACTTCTATAGCTTGTGAAGAACTGCAGCTTGTACAAATGGGAACAGAACAAGCATTTTGGTTTTCTATACCATGAAAAGCTTGAGCTTGATTATGTTAAAAACTTAGAGGTTCTACTGAATGTTTGGCTTGCATCCCAGCTGGTGGAAAGTGCAAAGAAGTGCTTCAGATGCTTCAGTGTCAACTTGAAATTCATTTTCTGTCTCGCAGCTTGATCAGCCACCGAAGGTCATCTTATTTCAGTCGTTGCTAAAGCATCCTACATACACACAGAGTATATACAGAGGGGTAAATAGGGTTTTCACTCACTGGGGAAATGATTTGTAGCTTTTATAAAGCTTTATAAAGTAGTGTTGTAATTTATTATTTGAATTCTGTTGCCTAGATTGAAAAAGTATCTGACAGTCAACTGAAACCAGCAGTTCCATTTTAATTCCATAGGGTAATAATTTTCTACTATTATGAAGCCTTACTCCAGTTATTATACATATTAGTTGGTGGGGTTTTTACAGCACCACAACGAGAAACTTACCAAGCAATAAATCCCATTGAAAGGTTTCTTTGTGTCTTTAGGAAAAGCTTACATGAGATACTTCCCAACTTACATGTAATAAAAGGAAATAATGAAGTACACAAGTACACAAGTAACCATTAACTTGTGCTATTGTGTATTTTAATGGTTTTATTATGGGTAACTTTCCAAACAACTCTAGAGACTCAAACAAGTGCCTTTGCATTTCTCTGAATCTGTCCCTTTAATTTACAAAAAAACCTGATTCACACCGATTCTGGGATTAAATCATCACTACAGCTGCTAAGTTTTAAGTTTCCCAGACCTTTGTGAATCATTGTGTGGTTTTGAACAGCCTGGTGGTTGTGACATAAATATTTTTGTAATTGATCAAATATGTTTAGGTTTGGTTGGTTTGTATTTTTAACTTTAAAAAATGTCACTTTTAGAAGGATTTCTTTAATTTTTAGGAAATGAGATTAATCGTGCTTTTAAGGCACAATTTCCTTTTAATGTCTCTAACTAATTGAAGCACGGGGATTATTTTGATTTTTTGTCTCAGTTATTACAGCTTTGTTGAGTTTTGGATATGTTTTTTCTAAGTCCTCTTTCAAAAACTCTAGAGTTTTTTACTGCTTGGAAGTTGTTTTGCTACCTGCCTCCTTGTTTAATGCTATAAGAGTCCAGGCCAGTTATGTCTAAGATCAAAAAATAAAAGTAAAAATACATATCTGATGTATTGGAGTATATAAGTAACGGGACAGAAATCCAGATGTGGCAATGATGAGAAGCAAAGCCACGTGCACAGGCTTAAGGCACCATTTGGAGCCTTTATGCATTTTAATTCTAGGAGAGGAATGAAGAGTCAGTGCTGCCAGGGACTGCTTGCGCCAGGCAGGGCAGCCACAAGTAATGGATTTGCAGCTGGGACTCAGTGTCCTTGAGAGCTAAAGAAAGAACATAGAATCATAGAATAATTTGGGTTGGAACGGACCTTAAAGATCATCCAGTTCCAAGCCCACTGCCATGGGCAGGGAATCTTGAGCAACCAAAAGCGGGGAGTAATATAACCCATGCACCTTGTTCTCTAGTGATGAACT
Source organism: Dromococcyx pavoninus (assembly GCA_033558185.1). NCBI lineage: Eukaryota > Metazoa > Chordata > Aves > Cuculiformes > Neomorphidae > Dromococcyx > Dromococcyx pavoninus. The sequence goes on from JAUMJL010000594.1 coordinate 588,791, forward strand.
GTAAAGCTTCCTGAATATCTAAGTTTCATTCAAATGTCTCGAGGAAAGAAACCTAAATTGGATATGCAGGCACCTGCATTTCACTAGCAAGGCGCAACCTGGCTCTGGAGAAATGAGTAAAATGCAGGCTTTGTGGTTAGCTCAGATCAGCCTTGGAATGATGCTAAAGGTCCTGCTGCGACAGCGTGGCATCCGGGGGCTTCCTTGTGTGCAGAGGCTGTTGGAGCTAAGGAAAAGTGCAGTGGCACCAGGTTCTCTCGCGAGAGCAGACTCCTGGGCACCAGGGGCTGTGTTGTACCTCAGCTGTGTCCTGCATCTCTGGGAAGGTTGGTACAAGCCTTTTTCTTTGTGACTGCTGGTTGTCCTCCTTCAGTGTCATTTTGTTGGGTTTTTCTCTCTTTTCTCAGCTGCCAACCCAGCACTTTCCTTTCCAGCAGCTTCCCTCCCACTCCACCTCTGTGCGAAGTGCCCAAGAGAGGTAGGGAGCTATTGGCCACAGGCTGTTGATCGGCCTATGGGAATAACATCCTTGCAGAGGGCAGGGTCTTGGTCCCCCAGCAGAGCTGCCATTCAAGGCTTATCTGCTTGGGACACCATCCTTGGACCCTTCTGATTCCGTACGAGATGTTCACCATAGCTGTGAGCTGCCAAGAGTTACAGCCAGCATCCCCTGGTAATGTGAAGAACATAAATACACTGAGTTGTTGGGGCACTGGAGACTGACGAGTTTATGCTGCTACTGTGTTTTTCTTGGTACTTGGACTGCTGGGTTCACACATTGACACCAAATTGTGCTTTAAAATATATACATTCGCTGTGGTCGTATAACTTTGTGACCATGAGGGGAGCCACAGTCCTCTGGACCCAGTAATGCTCTTTCTGCAAATGCTACCAAAGAATCACCCCATTCAGCTTGGGGCCTGCTCTGTGGGTTCTGATTATGCAGCTGCGAAATGTGGTATTTTCTCAACATGCCACTGAATTTAGCATTTTTTTTTTCCTGTGGAACTTGCTATTTTGCTGAAGCCAGGTGCTTGACGTTTTTCTGTCAGTCCTTTGTGGGGGTGGAAGAAATCTTCCAGCAGCTGCTTCTTGGTTTAGGCTGTTCCCCTGGGGATAAGCTAATTGGATTACAGGCGTGAAAACTGATGAGATGGGGCTTGGCACTGGCACACCTGGCATGAGGGATGGACCTTGACAGCATTGCGTGTGCACACCACTGTTGAGCACATCCAGGTAACAGGGAGAAGAGGGGAAGGCCTTTGACACTGTCTCCCACAGTATACTCCTAGGGAAGCTGGCAGCCCGTGGCTTAGATGGGAGCACTCTGTGCTGGGTTAGGAATTGGTTGGATGGCCGAGACCAGAGAGTGGTAGTGAATGGGGTCTCATCCAGTTATTGGCTGGTCACCAGTGGTGTCCCCCAGGGATCGGTGTTGGGTCCGGTCCTGTTTAATATCTTTATTGATGATCTGGATGAGGGGATTGAGTCCATCATCAGCAAGTTTGCGGACGATACCAAGCTAGGAGGAAGGGTTGATCTGTTAGAGGGTAGGATGGCCCTGCAGAGGGACCTGGACAGATTGGAGAGATGGGCTGATTCTAATGGGATGATGTTTAATAAGTCCAAATGTCAGCTACTTCATTTTGGACACAACAATCCCATGCATAGCTATAGACTGGGGACAGAGTGGCTGGAGAGTAGTCAGGCAGAAAGGGACCTGGGAGTGCTGGTTGACAGGAAGCTCAACATGAGCCAGCAGTGTGCCCAGGTGGCCAAGAAGGCCAATGGCATTCTGGCCTGCATCAGGAATAGTGTGGCGAGCAGGACCAGAGAAGTTATCGTCCCCCTGTACTCGGCACTGTTCAGGCCTCATCTTGAATATTGTGTACAGTTCTGGGCCCCCCAGTTTGGGAAAGATGTCAGGATGCTGGAGTGTGTCCAGAGGAGGGCAACGAAGATGGTGAAGGGGCTGGAGCACAAGCCCTATGAGGAGCGACTGAGGGAGTTGGGGCTGTTTAGTCTGAAGAAGAGGAGGCTCAGGGGAGACCTCATTGTTCTCTACAACTACCTAAAAGGAGGTTGTAGTCAGGCAGGGGTTGGTCTCTTCTCTCAGGTGACCAGTGACAGAACTAGAAGGCATGGACTCAAGCTTCGTCAGGGGAGGTTTAGGCTTGATCTTAGGAAAAAGTTCTTCACTGAAAGGGTGATTGGCCATTGGAATGCGCTGCCCAGGGAAGTGGTGGAGTCGCCGACCCTGGAGGTGTTTAAGGGGAGTGCTTTCAGCCCAGTGTGGTGCCCCATGGTAACTTGGGTAACTTTGAGCTGTGAGTGAAAGGGTATTTGCCAGACATCAGCCGAAGCTCAGACTGGGCCTCCTTTACTGAATTGTGCTTGTGAAGATTGGCATGGTGGTGAAACACCTCCAGCAATCAGCAGCATCTTGGGTGGGCACCCCTGGCTCGGATGCACACAGCACAGCATCCTCAGGCTGCCAGGTGCCTGGTCAGGCACCTCTGCTGTTGTGGATGTGGAAAATGGTTTATGGGGAGGGCTGGTCATTTTGTGGGCAGGGTATCCTTGTGCAGACTTCACTCTGGGACCTGCTGTAAAAGCATCCTTTGGCCTTTTCACGTGAGCTCTGCCCTGTGGCCAAGCTCACGCCCTCTGGCACCAGGCACAAGAGACACAGCCACAGCTGGGCACTGCCAAGGGCAGCTAGGACATCATTGCCTTTGATTTCCTCTTCTAGTGCAGGAGCAGAGTTGATGTGACCTCCAAGTGTGCCGAGGAATGTTGGCACATCTTTGTTTAAACTAAACTGCCAGAATCTGGTTTTCCTTCATGAGGTGGCACCCCGCACCTGTGGGATGGCAGGTTCTGCATGCAGCATTTCCTGAGGTTGGGGTTTGTGTATTGGACAGAATAAAGCCTTTCAGATAACCACACAGCACTCCTAGGGTGCCTCGTTAAGCCCAACTAGCAATGGTTTCCAAATGAGAACAATTTTAAAAATGTTTTATAGTTAGATTTTCCTTATTGTTCTCCCAAACGACCACTTGCAGGAGCTCACATCTAATGTGCCTGCAACTGGCAAACCTTGGGCGTGCACGTCCTATTGCAGGACACTCACTTCTCCCTGGGAATCACTGCTGGGCTGGAAAATGCAGCCTGGTGGGGCCAGAGCCTCAGTGACAGGAAACCAAGCTACTGCAGGCGAGCTCTGTTCCTCTGGAAGCCACTGATTACAAGTGTTTTGGGTGGAGGAAAATCCTCTGAAGCTGTCTTGCTCGTTTCTACTGCGCATGTCTGAAGTGGAGTGTTCAGAGTGGCTGTGGATATCGTGAGCAGAGAAATGGAGTCACCTGCCTCACACTCAGTGTTTGTGCCACTGATCTCACATGGGATGAGCCTGTATGTTAACCTGTGGAGGAAAAAGGCCAGCCAAAGCTGTCTTTAATTTTCCCCTGCTCTGCTGGGATGGCTGCAAGTGCTGATGTACCCATTGCAGCAGGGGCAGCAGGAAATCTGGGAGATGCTGCAGGGCCGGTGGGCAGGCAGCTCCAGGAATCCAGCCCATGGTGCTGCCCCACGCTGGAAGGCGTCTGGCCCTTTCACTGAAAATCTGCAGGCCCCTTGGTTTTCTTCAAGTACACTTGGGCTGCTTTAATTTCACAGTTACTGAAATGTCACTGCTTTGTTTAAATCACTTTCAGGCATTTTAGGAATGTAATATTAGGATTTATCAGGCAGACCGATGACATTAAGAAATGACAGGACACTAGTTTCCAGTTTTTAATGCTTTCTTGTAAAACTGAAAATATAAAACCGGCCAAGCAAATGAAGATCTTTATATACATGAGGTCTGTGATTTAAAAAGTCCTTTTAGATTAAAAAAAAAAGAAAAAAAAAAAGAAGAATTGACCAATGAGTTAAATGAAAACTGATTAAAGGGAACAACATTCTCAAATGCAAACATACTTTTCAGGAAAAAAAAACAACAACCTTCTTTACAAGTTTATTATATAACTTACATTTACACTTTACTGAGAGAACTTACAAAACAAGCTGCTTGAAATGCTCCTCATTCCCTTAAAGCATGAATTTCAAAGTGCCATAGCAAAGGAACAGTTCCAATATTATTTCATACAGGCTATTCATGTATAAAATGGATCGGTAAATGTGAGGTGTTTATTTAAATGAGCACATATAGGGATACAGACTAAATACAAGTACTTGAACAACACCTTTGTTATTACATACACAGTTATAGGCATAAGGAAGGAAACAAGGCCAGCACTGCTCTTAGGTATCCGTATAGATGGAAGGAATGTGATTCAAGCAGTGATCAAAGGCGCTGTTTTGGAAGAATCCATTGTCATCGCTTGCGCTGGAGACCATGTCTTCAGATACGCACTGTGCTTCAGAGATTGCATCATAGCCTGAAAGTGTGACAAGTTGTATGGACATGATTTAGTGCCACAGTACATATAAGGAAGGAAGCGTAGTTTGAGGCCTGGGATCGTACAGTACAGCACAGAGCTAATGAAGAGACAATAGGGTTTACCATCAAAGCCTTACCCAGGAGATACACCAACCAATCTCCATGGGCATTTGTGTCACAGTCGACGAAGCTCTCATTCACTCCTGTGGAAAGCTGCCCATTCGCAAGTGAAGTACAAGTATCAGAGTATGACTCTCCTGGGACTTTACAGTCATTATCTGTATAGGATGTCAAAACAATGAGTGGGCAAGGATCCTAGTAAGTGTGCACTGCAAGTGATGCAGTCCTTGTTTTGTGTTTTTCCTTTTAATGGCACTTAGAAAAAACGTTCCATGTGTCTCGCAGCTGCTCTTAAGATCCAGAAGAAATCTGGACCCTACATTTATTGTATCCCCACATACAGCATAAGTGAGGTCTGCAGAAGCAGGTCTGGGTCAGATCAGGCTCACAGGGTGTGTGGAACAAGCTGAGTACCATGTGGTCCTCAGCCCACCAAAGCCCACCATGCTGCTGGCTCCTCACCTGAGTGGGCTGGTTGGCCTTGCCAGGCTACCAGAAAGCCACTCTGATGGGGCACAATTTCTCTGTTCTTCTCCTTTTATAATGCAGAAGTTGCACAGCTGTTACAAGCCTTCCTGAGCTGTGCATCCCTATGAGAAGGAACAGGTTTGCCTGCTACCAGGTGCTATGGCAGCTGGAATACCAGGAGTCTGAAATGGAAGTTCATTGCCTACCTCAAAGGACATCAACATTTCCTGCTTTTGCAACTGGCCAGTCCAGGCTCACATGCACGTATTCATTTTGCTGCCGTCCAGCTCTTTCCTTACTTTTCCTTTCTGCATCTGTCTCTGTGCCAGCACTTCTCCTCACACCAGCCAGACTCTCCTGAATGCTTCTGTGGCCCTGCTGTCCATCTCGGGGATGGGCAAGCTCCAATGCCTCCTCTTTCAATAGGTTTTTAACCCATCCCTCTACTAAACTACTGTTTGGAACATGGACCCCTACTGTTCAACCTTTCACTTGCATATTCTGGTTTACCCTGTACCACCTCATTTGGGCTGGATCTTTAGAAAAACATCTGTGTGAGCTTCAGTGCAAGGTTCTGACCCTGGCACCCAGCCCACAGCCCCCCTACCACAATTTGAATAATCAGCAGCAGCATTAAGTCAGCTGAGGCAAGACAGGAAACAAGATTCTTCCAGTTAAGAACACGTCTGTGAACTAAGTGCCTGATTCAGAAAACAAATCTCTTGGAAATGACATTTGTGTGACTAGAAGGTCAAAGTGGTTAAAGCACTGGGACCTGGCTCAGTTCTCTGCCTGATGGAGGTGCTCTGTGGATCCACCAGGAAATGACTTTTTCTGTGCCTCGGTTCCTAATATGGAAAATGAGGCTCTGTCTTCTCTTTAGCCTTTCTCTCATCTCTTCAGGCTGTCCAGCTCTGCTGGCCACTGCGTCAAGATGCGCCTGAATCAAGTGCTGAACCTGGCTTCACTGAGGCCTCCAGGTGTGCCCCACCAGCAGTAATGACAGATCCTGGGGTCTTACACAGCCAGCCCTGATTTCAGAAAGAACTGTTAGCTCGGTCCTTAGAACCTAATTATAGGTATTTTGCTATTAGGTATGTTTTTATTATTTGAGACCAAACTCTACTTATTTACATTTCTGCATTTTCCTATGACGTATTAATTTACTGTTAGTTTACAGGTCATATTCTGCTGTCTGCTGAAATCTGGCATGCAGGGTCTGTCCCAAGTCTCTGGAAGATGAACTTGGCCTGTTTGTCTGCCCTGTGCAGTGTCGGTCCAAGTGGAGTGACCAGTATTTTGGTAAGTTTTGCGAGTGTTTATTTTATGCTAATTTCTGTTTGATGAGCCTGTATACAGGGTGGACACACAACCACAGATGGACAAAACCTAAGATAAGCATACACCCCAGAAATCATTATTAGATTCCAGATAGAGTAAACTATCCAAAGTCCTCAACAGAAAATAAAAATTTATTGACTGTTAATGTGATTCATAGAACAGCTGTTTGCCAGTCACATTTGGCATTCCTGTGAGATGAGATCTCATTTAATATTAATGGTGCTATAAAAGCTTGAAAAAAATTAATGCATACCCTTGATGAATCTTGCAAACCTGAATGGTTCTATTTTACACACAAAAAGATGAGATAAGATTTATATATTTTATATGTTTATGTTTCAGGCTTTTAAATATTTGCATGCCTCAATAACCACTCTAAAAACAAAAATATTACACAGAAACATTTCATAATAGTTTAGCCCCAGACAGAAAAATCAACTGTTGTTGAAGTTGGTGTCTTGCCATAGTATTATTCTTTGCTCCTACAATTTCTTTTGGAAAGTTTATTTAGTCTGTTCTTTAAATATTGCAGGCTGTCAATCTAAACTTGAAATTTGATGTTAACATGAAAAAACTATGTTTTAGTAACATCAAACTTATGAATAACACAAAAGAATTCAAAGCTGAAGTTGAAACATCATATTAAATTTTTCCCTTGTGTTTGTTACTGATGCATACACTTTCCAGCATGGAACACCAGACAAATGCATGCACGCTCGCTCTGAACAGAGTCTCCTTTAATAGAAAACAAACAGGAAAGTCAACTCTAATTTTGTGGTCTGACTCAGGCCCCATTTAAACATATGTTTTTAGTATCGTCCTTAACTGAGATACCCTCCTAAATTCAAATGTGAAGAAAAATTTCTTGGAGATATGGAAGTAAAGATTGCAGTAAATGGTAGTGTTTCATAGCTCTGAAAATACTCATATGTTGCTTGATTTCAGTAATTCTGTCAATGCTTAGTTGTGGTTTTAAAAGTAGAAAAAATGCTTTATAAAGATGAATAGTTAAATATTGAAGTATTACTGTAATCCAGCTATAACAGCTTGTTGCAAATCATATACTATTCAAGTATGTAGCTAAATAGGAAAATAAAATTGCCATGAATATGCAACAACACCGATGAACTCCTAAACAAAAAGAAAATAACTAATATTTTTAGTTGAATTTATCAAAGCACTGCCTTTTCATTTAGTAAACATCAGTATTGCAAAACAGAGCCATCCTTTTATTCTTAGATGGACAGGAAGTCTATGCTGCTGCTGCTTTCTTCAGAGCTGTGTTAACAATCTTCTTAACTTTGGTCTGACTATAAAAGTCTGCCTGAGCATACCTCAGGAGATGTACAATGAATAGCCCACCAGACATGTGAGGAGTGTCTGGTTTGTGTGTGTAGCCTGTGCCATCCAGCAGAACGAAAAGAGAATTTGTCCACCAGTCAAATACAGGAGGATTAACAAAAACAAATTTGTTTTCCTTCTGGGATTTTTATAGATGCAAATGCATTTCAGTGACTGAGTTTTCTATGCAAACCTATTTTTGTAATAACATTGACTATAAAATGCATTCTTTTCCTCTCCTGCTAAAAATATCATATGGATAATTCTTTATAGGCCAAATAAATTACCTGTTGAAGCTAAAGGTGCGTTGAGTATGTGATAGCCATTCTGTCTCAGAGGATTAAAGCAATGGGATTCCCCTGTTATCACGTCACTGGTGACAGACTGGTCCATTGTTCTGTAGCAGTCTCCATAGTGGAAACAGTTTTGTATTGAGTGAAAGCTGCCTTGGTAACCTGAAAACAGATATTGCACACACATTTTAATACTACTGCAACAGTATTAGCTCTGTTTCTGTCACAGTATATTATTCCTACTGTGGGGGGTTTAATTCCTCAGTTTTAACCATGGAAAAATGATCACACTACTCCATAAGGCATTAGAATATAAAAGCTACATCAGATTCTGTCCCACAAGGTGCTCTGGACTGTGATCCCCATCAAGTAAAAATTTGAAGGCTGTGCTTCATTTCAAGGAATAGATAGGCTGAACACAGTCAACAGCCCACTTGTGTTCAAAGCTAAGTAGTGAGTATTCCACTGGATCAGGTCCAGAATGCTCAGCTCCAAAGGGAATGTGTCTATAATGAATTACCTTTAATTTAGATACAATAATGCAACATTTAAATGAATAGCACTGCTTTGTTTTCACTTGAGTAAAAGCTTTTCTTATGCAGTGTGCATTATGCACTGCTGGAGACAGCACTCTTTAATTGAAATACCTTTAAGAGTACCTTAAACCTCTCCTTTCTCAGACTGTTCTTATTTCAAATTAAACATCTGATGAATGCAGGGGGCCACAGTCTGCAGGTAAAATTGAACTAGAGGTGCAGGACTGACTCCAGGTGGATGTCACGTGAAGACTGCAGCTCTTGCTTTTGAAAAGTGCTGAGATAAAGCCGTATGGTCTGGCTGTGTCATTCTGCTTTTGGGGCACCTTTTTTTGGTCACCTATGTACAATACATCTCTTACCTCCTGCTTTTTTAAAAAAAATATTGTATGACCAGCAGACCAGCAGTTTGTTTTTTCCAGCAGATGTTGTGAATGAGTTGTGCCCAGCCACTGAACTTTACAATGTACAAGTTTGTGCCAATATCCTAAAAGAAAATGTTATTTGCTCCCATAAGGATGACCTCAAAGCACGCCACAAGATTTACACCAACCATGGTCTGACTTGATTCTCTTTGTTCCTCCTGCCGCAATAACCTCATCCCCATTCCACGTGTATCACACACTAATTTCACATTCATATTAACTATCCCTTTTCCTACCTTCTCTGAAAGTCCCTTCTGAAAACATGCTCTTCCCTTACACACAACTGAAGTCAACCAAGGCAGGCTTAAAGTTTAGCAGAATGTGTAATCAGGATTTTCCTCTAATTGCCAGAAAAAATACAGAGACGTTGTCTTTGTTCCCTCAGTCTCACTCAGTCTGAAACATTTCCTGAGGAACTACTGCGAAAGCTCCAGGTAGTTCAGTCAAACACAGGCACAACCGGATCTTGAGCTGACAGAAGTCGGCAGAGCTCTGCTCAGCAGTGGAAGGCTCGACTTGCTGGGCCAGTTCTGCAGCTATTCGGTCTGTTTGCTTAGAAATGAAATATCTCTGGCTATCACCAGAGTGCCTCGGTGATGCAGTGTTTAAGCTTTTTCCTGTTAAGATCTCCTGTCTTTTCCTACATCTTCCCTTTACTACAAAGTTTGACTAAGTAGATAGCATCAGGCGAGGCTCAAGGCACGTCTGTTCTTTCTGGTCATGTTTTTCTAAGGTAGTAATAAATAAGGCTGAGTGAGGCAACTCTTCAGTAGAAATGCAATGAACTCATCAAGTGGTGAAAGATCTGCTCTGAAGTTTCACAGTTTAATATGTGTTCTGGCAGAATTTGCAAGGATCAGATGATTCACTTCTTGAGAACTCATGATCCTCCACCACAAAATGCCTAAATTGTTGATATCCATGATTGATGAACTACTTAACGGATGACTATATGAGATAAAGACACTATGCATGCTGTACCAAGGCTATTCAGATTTGCTGCTATGTAGAAGAAAGCCCAGCAATTTGGAAAGCTGAGTATTAAATGATGCATGTCCTTCCTCAGAATAAATAGAGAGTCACCTGTATTTACCGCCTGGAGAGTCTGGCTCAGAAAACCAAAGGGCTCTTATGAGAGGTAGCAAACCCATCCTTTCATGTGGTTTTAGATACAGTGCTTTATTGATTGGCTTTTGATAATTATCCTGACATTTCTGTTTACAAAACATGAACGCCCTGCTGTAAGCCTTATAAAAATAAATCCTTTTGAGATGAGCAGTGAAAAAAAAAAAAAGACACCTGGCTTCAGGTGAGGTATAACTGGTTGCAGAGAACACTTATATGCATTGCTAGAGAAAAAAAAATGAACCTTTTCCAGAATGTCTGCTACACACATCACTTCTCGGGAAGGCATGACGTGCATTTATCTCAGTCTCTGTAATTGCTGCCCTTTTGTCATGCTCCCAGGCCTGCCTTTGTTAAATCAATTAAATATCTTTATGATCTACAGGGCTGGCACAGTGGCTTAGAAAATCAGAGAACAGTCAAGCATGACAGAACTAGATTGAAATTAGTTGGATCAGGGTTTTCTCAAGACCTATGGGTGTTTCTTTTGAGGTGTTTTAAGATACACTGTCTAGCTGCTCAGGAAAAAACACCTGAGGCAAAGAACTGCCTGGACTCAGAAGTCTGGAAAAGAACTGCCATAAGCAATCAGATTCTCCTTGGATTGCAGTACCTATCCCTCAGCATCACTGTGTGATAGTCTGAAAAGGCAGCACAAAACTATCCAATGGAGAGACACAATGTAGGAAAACACTACTGCGATTGCGCTGTTGTATTCACCAGGCTCCAATTTCTGCTAAGTGCTTCCCAAATAAAATACAGAGAAATGCAACATTCCTGTTGGAATCTGCTTGCAGATGTGATATATGCAGGTAGCCAACTAAAGAAAAAAGATGGAGTGAGGAAGAAAAGGGTTGCAGCAGGAACACTGGTCAGGTAAAACACACCATGACACTAAAAACGGGACTTTTAACCCTTTTGACCTGAGCAGTATAATGAAAGCTTACTTCCTTTTTCATTAGTGTCATAGAAATGATGAGACAGTGGGGCCCTGTGAGAAAGGGACAGAAGCTTTACAGAAGGCATTCTATGCATGTGGAAAAGGGCACAGGGACGGGCGGGAGGAGTGGACTAAAAGGCAGGGAGCTGCTTCCTTGAAGGAGAAAGAGAGACTCAC